>CM053623.1:135523237-135654883 GCA_028646595.1 Phalanger gymnotis | reverse complement strand
AAGATGCACAGGCAATGGGGCGTAGAGATTTATCTTGCCCTACAAGAAAGTAAGGGAAAGGGGGATGGGAGGGGAGTGGGGTGACGGAGGGGAGGGCAGACTGGGGAACAGGGCAACAAGAGTGTATGCCATCTTGGAGTGGAGGGGTGGAAATGGGGAGAAAATTTGCAATTCAAATGCCTGTGAAAATCAATGCCGAAAACTAAACATATTAAAAATTTTTTTAAAATCTTAAAAAAATATTTGTTGAAATAAATTTAAGCATAAGAAAATCCATTTCTACTATATTTTTAAAATGCATAAATTCAGTATAAGGTGAAGTACTTTGAAGAGGATGACAGAAGTTTCAAACTGGTGATGCTTAGCCCTTGCAAAAGGCATTTTATTCTAAGTGTTATGCTACCTTCAGTAGAACATTTGGTCCAGGAGATCACTAGTTTTCTGGTATATGACATCCTTGCTACCTAACTAGAGGATTCATTTGCCTGGAGAAACTCTGGAACTGGAAACAGAAACACAAAAGATCATTTCCATCTGGGAAGTTTTCCTTCTACTTTCCCAAGCTCTGTGAAAGTGTAGACAAGAACCAAGTATACAATAGATCACCAAAAGAGCTCCCTTTGAGGAAATGAGTGGGTTTTTTCTTGATAATTTTTTAATCCCATAAGACTTTTGAAACTATTGTTTGTGGTGGATGAAGTAATAACGTCAATTCTCTGACAATGACACAGTAGTTTTCTTATTTTTACACTGATATTTAAATGAACTAAGATTTCGTACCTTAAAATTCATAAAATGGCACTTAGAAGCTTATGCCTCCACACTAAAAGTCGATTTAACATTGCGTCAAAAGTACATCTAAACATGGCCAGCGTGGGAACTTTTCTGCTGGATTAGGCAGCTATGCATTAAAAGCTTTATTTTTTAAATTTTTTAATTTTGCTCATTGGGGGATGAGGATAGCGTAATAGAAGGGACAGATTAATAGAAAAAATCGAAAGGATATTTATGCCATGTTTGTCACAATATAATTTACTGTTGTGGAGTAGTGGTGTCCTGAATTAAAATTCAGGCACTGAGCCACAATGGCAAAGAGGAATGGCAAAAATGCAGTGCATCACCTGGCTAAGTAGATTTAAAAAAAAAAACCATTATTTCAATGTACTGCTCTAATGGGGTAAGACTACTACTGGTATTCCTATCAATGGGAATTGGAATGAACGGAAAGTATTTAGTGAAAAAATAATGTGTGTGAGATTTAAAACGAACATCATTTATATTTTTAAATAATTGAATTGCTAAGACACACATGCTGCATATTTTTTAAAAATATACTTAAGTAGTGACCATGAAGAGCAATAACCTAAATGGCTTGGTTCTGTGAATAAGACAAATATGGATTGATTTTTTTCCAGTCTTATTACATATCCAACCTAATGTGTATTTTTATTTTGTTATTCTAGATCTCTTTAGTTTGGCCAACAGATTAAGAAATGTCACAAAATTAGCTGAGGAAAATAATTTTATAGCGGCTCCTCCAAATCTGCTATTTTGGAAATCAAACATATCAAAGGCATATAGTTATATATAGATTCTAAATGTGAGGACACTCAATATTTGTGAAACTCTGGCTAAGGTTTTGAAACTGTCTTCAAAGTGATTATAAAATAAAATGGATTTTTTAAAAGAAAAATTGACTCTTTTTCCCCTAATTCCAAGATTTTTGACTAATGGTTAATGTCAGAATGGGAACAAAGCCTCTTTCGTGAGTACTCATAAACCCTATAATGACTTTTGAATGCCTTAATTTTCCCCTCTCTGAGAGGGAAAAGGTGATGCTTTCCACATACCTTAGGAATAAGTTGTGAGAGAGGAAAGTAAGCCAAAACACTTTGATATCTTCTGGAAGGAACGTGACATTTGCATACACAGTAAATATAAGGCATCTAACATTGGTGGCGTTATTCATAAAGACAAATAACATATTCTGAGACCAGGGCAAACAAGTATGATACCTGTGCCACAAGCCATCTGGTTACATCGGTAGCTCATAATTCACATTGTTTAAGGCCAGAATGGTCATCATCTTGATGATGTGCTAATGTAGCCACTTTGTTCAAACTTCAATCAAAGATCTGATCTTGGACTTGAGGATGTGTACTTGGGTGCCAACTTTTTAATGAGATCCACTAAGTCTGCTTTTTCGATGCATGCCTTGCACTCTTCTCCCCAAATGCTGAGAATCTTTTTCAGTTCAGCTACTTTCATCTTCGATAGATCCACTGATTCTAAATCCAACTTCTTCTCTGGAAAATTAAAAAAAAATCAAAAGATAAAACCCTTTACGGGGCAAAGTTTATCTTTTATTATTGTGCTAAATCTAAGAGCATTCAAGGGGGAACTGGGAAAAGTTCCAATTCTTAGAGAGACAATAGAGACAACACTAAGGAAAACATATCCAAAACAATGGCAATAACTCGTATTCAGTATCTGAGCCATATTCAGTACATGCACTGAACTACACTAAATTCTGGAGATCCTAAGATGAAACCAGATATGATTCCTTCTATCAAGAAGTTTACACTGTAGTAAGGGGATAAGACATACATAAAAACTGTATACTTAGCACAGTATCTGGTAGGTAAGTAGGCACTTAATAAATGTTTATTTACCAAGTGACTGACAAATAATATAACAAGATAACAATTGTTAAGTATGTGGGAGGAGTCAAACACTCAACATTTTCTACTTTTTCTAGTTTCCTAGTCTTCAACCCTGGATAATCACCCATCATCTCATTACTCTATTATAGCTTCTGGGCAGTCACCAAATCTGGTGAGTATCTCAACAAAAAACCATAAAAATCAAACTGATACCACACACTATAAATTTCAGGCATATAACTTTACTTCTCTGTAGCACTTCTCGTACTTCATAGTTATAAATGCAATATTAATTTTTTGAACCTAAATATAAAATAAAATCAAATTTCATCATATTTAACTCATCCCAACATTTTGGTTTCTCAAGATCTTTTTGGATCCTGACAATCATCCAATATGTTAGTGATAGTTCCCAGGTTTGTGTCATCTGAAATTTTGATAAGCATGCTATTTACGGTTTATATAGGTCCTTGGTAAATATACAGATCAAGCCCTGATTTCTTTTGATTGCCCCAGGAAGCATCCTTTCCAAGTTGGCATCAAGCTATTAATGACTACTTTTGAGCATACATTTAACCAGTTCCAAATCCATCTAAGCACACTGTTATGTCAGCTACATTTGATTTTTCCACAAGAATAGCATGAAATACTCTATTAAGCACATTCCTTTTGTGAAAATTAAGACATTTTCCCTTCTCTAATCCAGTGGTTCATGATCTTGAAACACTACTGACAGAGGTTTTCACTAACAAGAAAGAATTGGTTGCTGGGATAGAACATTGTTGGGGAAGAAGAGCAGGTACTGACCATTCTATATTAAAATCTGCGATAAAGAAGAAAGCTGGGCATAGTGTCACATACACCTTAGATTTGGGGAGAGCAGATTTCAAAGGGTCCAAGGGTCAAAGTGGAATTTTTGCATGGGATTTCTAGTTCCTCTTGCCTTTTACATGAACTTAAATGTTAAATTTTTGTGTAAGCATTTAGGGGCCACGGGTTTTACTACTGGCTCCTTTCTTGGATTTTAGGTCAGCTAGGTGGCGCATTGAGTAAAACAGTGGGCCTGGAGCCAGGAAGACCTGAATTCAAATTTACCCAGAGACACTTACTAGCTATGATCCCAAATAAGTCATTTAATCTCCGTTTGCCTCAATTTCCCTAACTATGTAATACGGATAATAACAGTATCTACCTCCCCTTGTTGCTGCGACAATCAAATGACATAATAATCACAAAGCGCTTAAGAGTGCCTGGCACATAGTAAGTGCTACATAAATGTTAGCTATTATTGACTATTATTATTTTGCTTACTACTAATTTCCAGGTGACTTTACTACTCTTCTTTCTGTATTCTAGAGACTCTCTATGGTAGCTATCTTAGTGGAGATACATAGGGCATTTTCTCCCCACCTCACCCTTTTTCAATTAAAGCCCTTTTGATTAGATTTGTATAACACCAGAAAAAAGTCTTCTTGCTAGTCATTGTCTGGTACACTTCATCCCTGGTCAGGAACCTATCATTTCTATATTTTAAGTTGTGGTCCTGAAATTCAAATACCATCTCTTAATTATTCCTTCACTTCCCAAATCAGTTTTTCTTTTTTTTTTAATATACTTTACCTTCGATGGGCACCCTGTTCAATTTATTGCTCAAGACTTTATAATCTTTGGCAATGCTTCCTCAGTATCTTCTGACAGTATCGTTTGTACCTCCATCAGTCATGAGAAGGAGGTAATTTTCATTTGGTTTTGACAAGCCTTGGGAGGTTCTCTGTCAAGTCTTGGATATGGTCCATGGGAAGACAACAGACTATTGTTCTTATCTGGTTGACAATAGCTGCCTCGGTACCCCTAAACAGGTGATCAGTACTTGTGCTTCAGTGCCTCAGTGATCACTCTTTGACATACCTTAGTTGACTTCAGGCATAGTGAACCATCATCCATTTACTTCATTTTTTTACATCTTTCTTTAACTTTTAGCAAGAATGCCAATGTGGATATGACAGTTCCTCTAATAATAGGTGCACCATCATTGGAGGATCATTGGACAAAGAGCTCACATTTAGAGCACCAGGGATCAAATTACTATTTGTAAAAAGTCTAATAACTGATTCATAGACTCTTCTCTCTTCCTTCCCATTACCTTGTCACCGTCATTTCAGACTGAGGGCCATTCATATTTTTATCAGTTTCATGGACCATCTAGTTGCCCCCAAGATAAAAAAAAAGAACATTGAATTTTAAAAATAAAGATATAAAATGTTTACCAATTCTAATAAAAAATGAATTGGAGTCAAAACAGAGTTGGACTAGAAAGATTAAGGCTCTTCCAGAAATTTATTCAGAAAGGTATCTTACTTCCGTTTCTTCATCAAAAGGTGCTTATGTTCAGAGAGCTTCCCCACCTGTTTTACCAAAAAAAAGTGCTGTGCTTATTTTCCCAACTAAATGATACTTTCATAACCTACGGACTAGCAAACTCTATACCTATTACATTTCCTCATTTGATGGCTGACCTAATAGTTCAACTTTGCAGAGCTTAAACCAACAACTGACAACTCACCCAACTGTGTTCAACATTAGTTTTCCTGCCAATGATGGGCAGAAAGAAAGAATGTAAAAAAGTAGGCATATCAAGATAAATTGTTTCAGGAGGGAGATTAATTTGCATTAATTAACTGCTTTCCTGGCACTCTGCACCATTATGTGTGTGTGTGTGTGTGTGTGTGTGTGTGTGTGTGTGTGTGTTTCCAGATGCCCACACTCAGGCCTTAGTGTTTGACATTAAGAAAAAAGAGAGGAAAGACCGCTAAGAGTAGCTAATCCTTTGAAAAGGCTTGTACAGGTACCAGGCTCATTTCTCTGGTTCCCCAGGGGCTTCTTTAGTAGGCAGTCATTTCTCCTCATTAATAAGAGACCATTTGATATTGTTTTGCTTATGTAAGGGTCTTGCCCTACTTCACTGAGGTTAAAACCATTAACATTATAAACCTCATACAAAATAGCAGTTCATAATCAGCAACCTAAGAGTCAGAGGTATCATTAGGCAAAACTGTAAAGTAGGCAGATTATCATTGGCACCTCCCACCTCACCTTTCTGTACCCCACACGCCTTTTATGGTGCTCCCGCCCCAATGTACCTGATCTATTCATGCTGCCCCTGATTATCTAGGACCCTTTTACTGATGCTTGCCTTTCTCAGGAAATATCCGGTGTCACAGACATTTCTACTTTCTTCCCTATTAAAATAAGCTCTCAGAAACCTGTCTCTGCATCTTAGGAGTTGAAAAGAGCCTTAAAGATCAAACACAGCTCATTTCACAAAAAAGAAAACTGAGCTTCAGAGAGGTGGAAAAGGCTTGTCCAAAGTCAGGTGTATATCTGCTTGGGGACCCAGGCTTCCTCACTCCCAGTTTAAGATACTTTCTATTATAAAACCATCTCATCCTCCAAAATCAAAAAGAGCAATCAGCTCTTCAAAGCTTTCAGAGATTCCATATAATTAGAATACAGTGGGCACTGAAAATCTTAAGATCTGATTACATAATTCACATTTCTACCTAGCACAATATCTTACACATAGTAGATGTTTTATGATTATTTATTGAATTGAAGCAAAGTGTTAGTGATTGATAATAATTAATATGTTTACTTTCTAGATCCTTCCATGGTAGCAGAAAACATTATCTTAATAGTTAAGAAAATGGTTAATATAATATTAACAACATCTTAACACTTAAGAAAAAAAAAATTATTCTGTGAAGTTTGCATTCAGCCAAAGGGCCACACTTGAGGACCTAGAAGGCCACATGTGGCCTCGAGGCCACAGGTTCCCCACCCCTGTCTTAACCTATAAGAATTAAATTGTAGTGGAAGACTTTCAACAATTAGGCCCATGCTAGGAAGACACTTCTGAGTGAAGGAAAGTTCCCAGAACAACTACTTACACTGTTGAACTACGTATACCTCTCCTTACTAAGAGTTCTAATCTACTGAACAATAACAGATGCACTTTCTAACTTGATGTGTCAAATGTCATCTGTCACAACTTGTTCTTTCTGTTTTTCTTGCTAAATGTGACTTTTGCCTGAAGCAAAAGTTGGTTTTCTATAAATAACCTGATCCCTACAAACCTAACTCTAGTAAATTAGCTGGGTTTCACATGGAAGGAAAGCTTCCTCCCCTTTTATGTCTTGAAGACTGCATGTATTCATAACATAAACTCCCTGAGGGCAAAGGCCATTTAACTTTTGTCTTTTTGACCCCTGTAGGAAACAGCACCTAACAAAGAGTAGTTGCTTACTGATGGACTAAATATGCAAAATTTGGTCTCTCGGGGTTATAAAGAGCTATAAATGCATTCTCTTTGGATGATTATTCCACTTCAGTTTTAGCAAATTTCAACAAAGATTTATTAAATTCCTAAGATGTGCTAATCAGTGGGAGAGATACAAAGATCCAATGAGACAGTCCCCATGCTCACAAAATTTCAAATCAAGTAAGGAGAGATGAGACATACACAAATAGCTATAAAAACATAAATTGATGGATGGTAAGTTCAAACGGAGACTGGGAGAATCAAGGTTTCATGAAAGAAATGGCATTCATAAAAGTGGGTAAGAAATTTCACTTGGCAGAGGACATTCCAAGTGTAGGGAATGGTATGAACAAATGCCAATTGGAATAAGGTTTAGCAGCACCATAAGACATGTAGCCAAGAGTAATATAAAATAAAAATGGAATGGTTTGGTAGTCCCAGATTGTGAAGGGCCTTAAGTGTTAAGCAAAGGAATTTACATTTTAAGAATGCAAATAGTGGTCAATAGGGAATCACGGAAAAGTTTTAAGCAAAGCAGTGACATGACCACATCTATGCATAAAGAATATGTCTTCATGGAGAAGGTGTCATTCAAACAGGATTCTAAGGGTGAGCTGGAACAAGATATGTTCCTTGAGGAGAAAAAGGCTTTGCCTCCAGCCAAGTGGGGATGCTGACATAATAGACATTTTACTCTAGTTATACCATATTTAAGCTCGCAGATCTGACTGTCTATCCTCTTCAGCTTCTCACAAATCTTTATTGCTGGTACATGGGCACTCATGGGACGAGTGACTTCACTTAGGATCTTTGTGGCTGCATCATTTGTTGCTCCAAGATAATAGCACTGAAAAAAAAATCAACCCAGAATCTTTACAAGATTAAATAAAATGAAAATTAGAATAACATAGTAGCTCAAAGATTGTCTCTAGAGATGAGAGTGGAAATAACTTGGTCCTTACAGTCCAACCCTTAAATGTTTAACTCTTATGATCAAAGACATCAGAAAGATAAATTATGTGACAACTGTGGTCATTTCTATTATAAACTGTCTTGTTTCAGGAATCTACTATATATAGCATCCTAGGTAAAAATATAAAAGTCAAGGTACTTGGAGAGATTTAAATGATAAAAATGTTTAAAGTGATGGCAATTTCATATTTTCACATGTAAGTGGTAAAGTGCCCTTTACAAAGCAAATTCAAAGGATGTATTCTCCCTTCTCTTAAGGAATTTAATATCTAAAAGGATTCTCAGTGATATGAGAGATTTAAAATGTCTTGTTCTTATCGTCTAAACCTATGATTTCATCCATATAGGAAACTAGTGGTGTGGAAAATTCCTCTACCAATGCAGATCACCACCCTGTCTGTAACTTAAAGTCTTAGAAAGTTGCCTTGGGACATTGAGAGATTAACAGACTTGCCCAAGGTTACTCAGATAGTATGTGTGAGAGGCAGGACATGAATCTAGGTCTTCCTTACTCTAAGACCCATCTTCTATCCAGTATAACATGCTGCCTTTCTTTACAAAAGGATATACAATAATATATATACACATACATATATATATATATACACATAGAACAAAAATATACAGACATCTATGTAAACACAATTTTTTAAAAATGCAAATGCAATGTAAGTATGAATAGTAATGTAAGATGTTCGGATTTTGTAAAGATAACTTCAACTAAAAAAAGAGCAAAGCCTGCAATTTTCTTTCCATAATGACTAGGATTGCCCAAGGGGAAACAGTCTAAGACAAGACCACTATCCAGGGATCTTCTGATCTAAAATTAGACAAATCAGAAGACTAAGAGACTGATTTTTTTATCGATGCCTAGGAGCTATTTTGAACAATAGGTAACCTGGGGAAAAAAGAAAGCCTCCTAGTGTCAGATAGGCATCTAGGATAGCTAATGTCGCATTTACAAGATTTTGTCCATTACCCAACCATTTTGTATGAGAATTGATCAATGCGACAAAGATGTGCATCTAGCTCTAAGACAATCACCTGCAGAAAGTAAACTAGAGATTGGAAGTCCTCCATCAGATCTTAGCGTATCAAGAGAAGCCTGCTACCCAATCTCAGCATGCTGGAAAAGAGAGCCTTCTCTAGACAAGGTGGATTCACGAGGAACCCTGACGCTGAAGTCAGCTTTCAAGTGAATTGGCTAAAGAGAAATTCTCAGGCTATTCTGGGCAACAAGCCCTATGTACTTATCAGTTTCTTAATCTTTCTGGGCCTGAATCTTCTTTTGTAAAAGGAAGCGGTCAAACCAGATGAGCTCCAAGGAAACTCATCCTTAAGTCCTGCAATCTTATGGTCTCTTCAAATGTTCTTCCCTCCGCATCCTACCTGCTCTACCCTTAGTCTACTTGGGGGACTGGGAATGAGACTGAGGATAATGAAGATTTTGTGCATTACCCAACCAGACCCAGGGAGGAGAAGGAAGATTGGGTCAGAGGTCTTAGAGAGTTATAAAACCATCCTCAACATCTGGCCTGGATGCCTTCTAGCCACTCTCTGACATCCCTGGGGTATAGTCCACTAGAGTATTCTAGATAGCCCAAATTCCTGTAAATTTGCTGAAATTTCATAAGCCCAACCCGAGTGAATATCCCACAACCTTCAGTTAGAAAAAATGTTAGTTGAATTGGTGGAAGACGGAGATTTATGCCCACAACTTTAACCAGAGCAGAACATATATATCACTAAGCATAAAACTTTATTAAATGGCTTATAAAAGTGGTTCATGATCTGTAAATCAAGGACCCTGATGGGTTCACATGGAGAACATTGTCATTTTAATCTTTATTCAACTCCAACAAAATATGTAGCATGACTTAATAGGATAAAAAATACCCTTCGGTTAAATGAATAAAGGTCTCTCAGATGCATGTATCATCTTTTTAAATATATGTAGATGCCGCTGTGATTAATAAAATATAAGTTAATTTAAAATTACTACTTGAATCACTAATCAAAGTCTTTTTTTTCTCAATCAATAGTTACATATTCTATAAATAAATACAACTAAAGCATGAGAAGGGGATCCCTGAATTTTTTTAATTAAAAAGAGATATTCATACCCAAAAAAAGTTAAGAAACTGTTGACCTTGGTTTAACTGTTTAGAAAGCAAAACCAAACTGACTCCTAAGTAAATGTAAATATGATTTGTTCCATTTTGTTCAAATATTCGTTTAGAATTGTTCTCCAAACCGGATATATCTGAGACAAGCATGCATGCAGCTCAGATGACAAAAGAAGGCCATCATGAGAAATGACAAAATTAGCAGTCATCTGCAAGCAAAAAAAAGTGAAAATGAAAGGTGAAAAAATACCATACCAGACGATTTTCTTTTCCTTTGGAATCTAAACAAATGCTGATTAATTCATTTTCTATTGTTTCCTGGGAAAAGTCAACACCTTTGGCTATTAAGGAGCTGTAGAATCTTTCCAGAAATTCTTTACATACTAGAAAGAAGAAAGAAATTATATTTGCATGCACTATTAAAAAACACACACATATATTCTATGAAAGACAAATCAACAATCACTAGTCTTTGTTAGGAGTGTGAATTCAGGTTCTGTCAAAATTGCTTTCAGGCATCTAGCTAGTAACTTGGCAAATTACTCTTTGAACCTACAGTCTGCTGAAAAGCAGAAAGGTTTCTCAAGGCAAGCCCTAAATTTAAAGAAAAAAAGATGTTGATAGGTTGGAAAGGTGGTCTGGAACTAAAAAGACGAAATTTAATAGGAAGAAATATAAAGTCACATATTTGAGTTAAAAAAAACTACACAAGTATAGGGAAGGAGAGATATTGCTAAAAGGCATTACATGTAAAAAAGATCTAAGAGTTTTAGTAAACTTAACTGAATATGTGTCAAAGTGTAAAATAGCCAAAAATCCTAATGTAATAACAGGCTACATTAAGGGAAGCAGAGCGTGATAGTCCCTCCATACTAGGCCTCAGATTACATCTAGATTACTATGTCTAGTTCTAGGTACCAGGTTTTAGAAAGAACAGGATATAGTACTTTCAAAACATGACTAAGATAGGAAAGTGAATCAAAACCATGCTATATGTGGATTGGTTAAAGGAAATGGGGATATTTAGCCAGGGAAAGGAAATATTTAAGTAGAATATGATAATTATCTTAAAATTTGAGGAATTACCACGTAGAAGAGGCATTAGACATGTTCTACGTGACCCTAGAGGTTCAAAAAAAAATCAAAGGATGGAAATTACAGAAAGACAGCTTTCAAATTAATGTAAGAGAAAGTTTTCTAAAAATTAGGGCTACCCAAAAGGGTGTATTCTAGAAGACATTTATGGAAATTTAAACAATCAAACCTCATTGTGTACTTAACCTGCTTGTTATCATGAACTTCAGAGTCTGTCACCATTTATCCATAGGTAGGAAGATAAGAAACCAGAATAGGGAGCCTACTTTACTGGACAGGATTCATGTTTGGGTAGGGCAAGATGACTGCTGAAGTCCTTTTCAACAATAATATTCTGTGATTCAGAATGAAATAATGATGTCTAAACTAGGAATTCTTTTCAATTACTAATTAAGAAATATTTTAAAGCACTAGTTTTTAAGTAAAGTACTATGCTAGATAAAAAGTAGAGAAAAAAGTTTAGGTAAAATATAGTCTTTGACTTCATGGAATTTATAGAATAGTGAGGATTCAGCAAGTGCACAAATTAACTTTTTCAAGGATCTGTAACTTGATCAGTGAGGATAATCCCATCATAACTCAGTAGATGGTCTTCAAATTATTTAGAGTCAATCTGGTGATTATCCTCTCCAAATTTAGCTGAGCCAATCCTCAGAAAGCACAGTCATTTTTGACCCATAATTTTAGCTGGTGCTTTGCTCTCATAGCGTTTGAGACCCCAAGGTGGCTTTTACCCAATGATGAAGCTTCAGAAAAGTAAGTCTTAATTCCAACAAGTATCTGCAATTCTTGTATTCAGGGCCGCTGGATAGGGTAGAGCATAATTGTGGCATTGGTAGCAATGGGCTAACCGCTCCAAGTAGCTTCCTCAAATGGAGAGTCGACAGGTATGAAAGAACCAAAATAGAAATCAGCCTTAGCAAATTGAAAATTCTAATGGTAGCTCAAGTCTTGGGAAGGAAATTCAGGACAGAGAAACTGGCTAACTCAAAAATCCTTCTCTACAAAGATGTATAAATAGTAGCCACAATTCAAGTGACTTCTGTTTGCAGTTTTGGTTCCTCATAAATTATTTTTAAGTGTGCCTTAGGTTTTACATCTGTAAAACAGGCAACCTATCAAGGTTGATCATCTTCTTTACAGATACTCTTCCTATTCCTCCCACATGACATTTCATCTCCTGTCTTTTTTTTAAACAGATGGGTCAATTTGTCTGAAATATAGAGCATGTAAAGGGGGAAAGGTTGGAAAGGTAAGTGGGAGTGAGGTTGCAAAGGGTTTTAAATACCAGAGAAGTAACATTTTGGAAAATTGGAATTGTGGATCCTAATTTTCCATTTATAAACTCTAAAACCTCCACAAAACTCCATGGAGGTAGCCTTGGGACATCAAATATTACACCAGCAAAACACAACCTTCTATAAGTCTGACCAAGCTATAAAGGCTTAAAGCATTGCCTTGTCAACATAATGTGTCTTCCGTCTAAGGGCCAACCTATCTTTGTACAAAAAAACTCATAAATAACCTTCTGTTCACTAGGAAATTAACTTACGGAGAACAGAAAAGATAAAAAAAAATGTCCTTCCATCCTGTGTAGCCTCTTTGTTCTTCTACATGGTGGTGGCAGGGGGGAAGAGACATGCTTAGAGGGCACTAAGAATCATAAAGTTTTTAGGGTGTCACAAATATTAATTTAACTTGTTATATGTGAAACCTTTACAACTGATGCAACATTAGAGAAAGTGAAACTCATCTATACTGACATTCTTACTGTGAATGATAAAAGCTGCAGTGAAATGCATCGATGGTGATAATGGAGTTGGTTTCATGGTGCACCCAGAGAGAACGGAAAAATCCAAATGGTTACTTTATCTTTCAGCATTCATAAGGGGACCACAGTGAAAACAGCTGCAGTTTATATACCAACATGCATTGCAAAGGATGAAAAAGTAGACCTAGCCTATGAAAAACCTGATAAATCCTCCAAATCTAGTCAACAGATAAATCCTGTTCAATTCCACGAGCATTTTTCAAGTAATAGATATTGTGCTAGGCACTGGAGAATCAAAGACAAAAGGGAAAATAGTTCCTACCCTCAGGGAGCTTGCAGGCTGGAAAAGGGAGACAACATGTACATATGTAGGTATAAACAAAATTTATAAAAAATAAATACAAAGTGATTCAAGGGAAAGGCATTAGCAAGAGGCAGGGGAGAAGTTTGGATCAGGAAAGGTTTAAAAGAAGGCAGCATTTGAACTGAACTTTGAAGGGATTCTGAGAACTGGAGGTAAAGAAGGAATACATTCCAGGCATGGGGGGATAGCCTATTCTAAAGCACAGAGAGAGGAGTGGGACCTTCATCTGTGAGGCCTGTTTGACTGGACTACATAGAGGGGGGAAATGTATAAATAAGGGTAGAAAGATTAGTTAAGACCATGTTGTTAAGACCTTTAAATGTTAAACAGAGGAGTTCATATTTGATTCTAGGTAATAAGGGGCCACTGGGAATTTATTGAGGAGTGACATGGTCAGACTTGTGCTTTAAGAAAATAATTTTAGCAGCTTTGCTCAATTGCGTCTCTTGCTAAAACTTTTTTTCATCCCTCTACCATTTCTCATTGCTTATAAGGTGATACCTATCACCATCTTATTTCCTAAGATTATACTCTAAACTGGTACCATGCTATCTCTGCCAAGGAGATCAGATATTTAAAGGTTTCCAGGATCTTTTGGTCTTTTTGTTGTAGTGATTAATTTAATTTAAATTTTTATTTCTTTAGGAAACAATAATAGTCTGTGTCAATGTTTGTCATTTTTTCCATTTCCCAGAGGGGCCTCAATTGCCTACTAAATATTGTCTCTGTTTTATTCTTTCTTCTGGTTTGATACTGATTTGGGGCTTTATTCTAACAAGTTAATGGTCCAAATATACAAATACCACTGATTAGATAGCTCCTATATAATAAGTCCTGTTATTTTTGTGACTTTTTATTGCTCAGAATATCCTAGACCTTTTTCCTTCTCTTGTAAAACTGTTGTAATACATAAGTGTGAAGATCCTATAGTCTACAAGCCTTTTTGTCCTCTCTTTTCCTCCTCAGCCATTTTTTTTTCTAATATACTTTTGCTACCTATCCCATGCCTACCTTTTCAGGAAAGTCATCATTAAAGTACATGCTGATTAAATTCAGAGGGTCTTTTTGAGTTCTTCATAGAATCTCTCTACCTCATCATTTGCTGTAACAGATCTGTTGCTGATTCATAAGCTACAATTAATTTCATGGTCTTCTTAATAATCGCTAGCATTTATATAGCACTTTCAGATTTTGCAAAGCACTTCACATTTATCATCTCATTTAATACCTTACAAGGTGACATTGGGTCTGTTCTTATCCCCATGAAGAAACTGAGACTGAGAGATTAAATTTTCCCAGGGTCACGAAACTAGTTTTTGAGGAAGGGTTTGAACTCATTGAGTTCTATCTTCTATGCCACTTAGCAACCTACCAAGGCTTATCATAGACACCATAATATGAGATTACCAAATGTCCCATGAAATGATGTTTCTTATTTCCCACATGCATGATAAACCCAATTCCCTTGCCTTCTTTATTTGTCTCTATAATGAGGACCATTCCATTCAGCTTCAACTTCCTTTTGTCTCCTGGTTTCATTTACTGTGAGAACATCGACTGATACAGCTGACCATATCATAGCCCTGCCTAAGAAGATTCAGAAGTTCCCTATTATCTTTAGGATAAAATGCCACCTTTCCAAACTTCACACACATTATCCCACTCACTGAGTCTGTCTTCCAGTCACCTTGGCCTACTTACTGTGCCTATACATGACAACTGATCTGCTGTCTCCACGCCTTTGCACAAGCTGTCCCCCATTATTAGAATGTACTCTCTCCTCACGTGAACTTCTTCGTATCAAAGAGACTTAATCTGTTGTCAGTTCAGTATTGCAAACCTTTGTAATATGGTAAAATTCTGCCAGATTTCACTCTACTGTCATTGCCTCCAAGAATACAGGGTTACATCCACATAATGATGAGGTATCTGGAATAGGACCTTGTGTTTTTGAAGCTTCTTTCAAGACTCAGCTCAGTTGTTACCTATCTTCATCTCCACCGTTGTTGGGTTACTCACTTTCAATCCCCCTCCCTAATTACTTTGCATATTTTTATATTTCCTTACTTGTGTGTATACTTTTTCTTCCCAATAGAAGGTAAACTCCTTGCGGATAGGGACTGTTTTGTTTTTGTCTTCCTGTCCTCAGTACCTTGTATTGGGTAGTATATAAATAAATGCTTTTTGAACGAATGAAAACCATCAAATATGATCAGTAAATTCTCTGGGTAATAAGAAACTGCTTGTAAACCTTAAAGTGCTAGATTAATGTGAGTCACTACTAGAATGTGACAGACTGGAAAATCTAACTATAATCCAACCAAGCTACTACCAACTACTGTACATGAGAAGTGCAGAATACAGTAACTAGATAATGTAGTAATGCCATCTACAGGAAGTAGGCTAAAAGTTTCTTTCTGTAATTCAAGCATTAAAAATGGTAAAATAATGCAAAACAATATTTATGGTTAAAATCAAAGATTGGTGGGCTCAGAACATTTTCACAGGCTCCATTTTATTCCTAGCACCACTAACAATCTCTCAAGGTTGAAAGTAGATAGTAATCCAAGCCCTAGATGTCACTAAGTTTTTTAAAGAATCCAGATTAGTCCCCACAGAAGCAGCAGAATCAGGATGAGAAGAGGAAGAACTACAGGGTCGGAATAGTTTTTTAAAATTAAGTCACTGTTGACTTGTTCCACTTTTGCCCAGTGCTCTCCGAAAATTAGCTTCCAGATGATACACAGCTCATTCCGTCATAGGCTCAGGCTACAGGAAGGGCAGTATTAAGGGAGTGAATATAATTAGGTAATAGTGAAAACGTATTGAATCCTTTTTACCACTGTTAGCCCCTTCCCTATTGAATGTCCTCACTACCATGTCATCATGAGTTTCATCTGTTGAAATTATAATCAACCAAATTATTATTGTATCAAATTTTGTTAGTAAGGCATATTTTCATGGAGAACAGGAGAAAAAGAAGGTATGAGGCATATGGAATGAATATAAAATTTTAAGAAACCCTGTTAGCTAATTTAACAAAATAAATATTTATTACTAAGTTCATAATTTCAAAAAAGAAAAAAAATTCATCAAACATACAGAATATTCTTATCTTAGAAAACAATTCTGGAATTTTGTGAATTTTAGTTTGGAAGAGTAGGTCTTTTGTTCAATGTTCAGTTCCTATCATGTGCCAGCTCCGTGTTAGATCCTGGGTTTACAAAAATGAAAATCCCTTCCCTCAAGAAGCTTACTTCAGCATCTCTTAACTTCTAATATAGAGGGAGACATATAGACATATATGTCTCCTTATACATAGGAATTACATATGTGTGTATATATATGTATTTATATATATAAAGACCTAGGATCGTATCTCGGTTTTGAATACTCTCTTTGTGACTTTGGGAGAGTAACTTCACCTCCCTCTGGTATCTTCTAACAATTGAAATTAAACGGAATTTTGTTTACTATAGTTGCTACATTATATTCCAAGCTTCTTGGTTGTTATGATGGACTAGGGACAATGAAATCAAATAATAGCTAATATGATTGCTTCAACTGGGCCTAGAACTTAAAATCAGTAAATAAAAAAATACTGTGGTACGGCACCTATAACAGTTGTCATTCCGTTCATTGTCTCACCCTTCTTTCCCAGAGCAATTCAGTTGTCCTGGGCACCATGTTCAATTTCTTGTATATTTTTATCATTATAAGTTAAATCTCTTCCTTACTAAATCAAGCAGCAAAGCTTTCCCAGGTAAGTGCTGGATATTGAGGGAATATTCAGGAGTAGCTAAATTTAGAGCACGGAGTGGAAAAATGTAGAGCTGAAACTAACCTGAGATCATCCAGGCAACCCCCTTATATTACAGATGAGAAAGACTGAAATTACTGACTTTGATTCCCTTTCAGTACTCCAGCTAACTTTTATACTGTAAAGCAAAGATTTTTTAAAAAATTAATTTTCTCTTCTCTTCTAGTTTAGGCCACCTAACTCCTTCCTCGCTAATTTTTCTTTTTTCCTTCTGGCATGATCACTTTGTACGCTAGTGACAGATGTCTTCCGGGCAAAGGGATGCAGATATTCCCAACTGAAAAGGAACGAGCCATTTAAAGACTTTGGTCCAACTTGCCAGGTTGACAACGGTGGGAAGGGATGAGAGGAAGCGCGGCTAGTGAAAAACTGGGCTCAAGTCCTAGCACTGGCCACAAAGTCACTTAACCTCTCAGTGTCTTGGGCTCTTTGTCTCAGCGACAAAAGAATAGATCTGAACTAAAGATTCTCATTCTGTATCCTCCCTCCCTCCTTCCCTCCTCTCAATACGAACTAAGCTAAACCCTTCTAATATATGTATATACCGCGTAATATATACTATTACATAGGAAAAGTAATTTCAGAGCCCCATGATTTAATCACTACCCCTCTGGTAGACAGTTTCTTTCTTTTTTTTTTTTTTGTCTTTCGTGGGGGTGGGGGGGATAGAGAAGGAAGGTTGGGGAGCCCGCTAGGTTAACAGCACACCCAATAAATGTTTTTGAAACAAGGGACCAAAAAAACCCCAACTTTGCGGGTGGAGACACTTGCATTCTCCTGCTCCTAGTTATTTATAGCACAAGCCAGGCAGGGAGAAGGCAGTGCAAGCAACAGCTGCAGTCCCTGGAGCTGAGCGCCATTGCCATGCAAGTTCAGTCTCACCCCCGCTCACCTTCACAGTCGGCCCCCGCGCGCACCGGGGAACCTTGCCCCCGAACAGCTATGGGGCCGGCAGCAAAAAAGCAGGCAGACAGGGTAAGGGCTGTGAATGCAGCTGGGGTCGCTGGCTGCATGTTGAGAAAAAGTTCCAATTGCGCGAGCCTCCCACTGTCAGGGAAACGCACAAACCAGGGCTCTACACAAGCCACCAGCAGAGAGGGGAAAGGGAGAACCTGGTACCGTACAGAATCTGCCCGTAGTTGCTAGGAAGAATGACGTAACCGTAAACCCTAGTTCCCATTGGCTCATGTCGGAAAAGGGGGACGAAGCAATGGAGCCTCTCTCTCAGGCGTCACCACCCCCACCTCCGATTTTCAACTGGCGCTTGCGCTTTCCTCCACGCGCTCGGCGCTCGTACCTTCGAGACGAAACCGACGCAGGCGCGACGCCTCATGATTCGCCAGGCCCCTGCGTAGCGAGGCGGGAGTTTGGTCTTGATTGGCGGAGACGGCCGTAGGCAGCCGAGGATTGAATGGGCAGGCTGGGCGGAAGGGAGGGGGAAGCGTGTGGTTACCGCGGTGCTTGATGGGGCTGCTCCGAGACCGGTAGCGGCCGCCGTTGTGAGAACAGCCTGTGCCGCCGCAGCCTCATGGCGGCCATCGGAGTCCACCTGGGCTGCACATCTGCTTGTGTGGCCGTCTATAAGGTAAGGGAGGACGGCGGCGGCGCAGAGAGAATCGGTTTGCTTGACTCTCCTGAGACGCGAGGGTTGATTTCTTCCTTTGGTTACCTGGAGGACCAGGCCGGGGGTAATGTCGCCCAGGGTCGCGTTCCTGCGGCAGCGAAAGCAGAAGGACGCCTCGGGCCGGTTCCAGACTCCCTATTTTATGAACCCTCCCTCCTTCCGTCCTCACACCTCACCTCCAACCTTCCGAAATCCCTCCCCATTCGCTCTCTCTCACCCCCCCAACCCCCATCTCAGGACGATCTCTGCGGGGGGGAGACGCGCCTGGCGCCAAGGAGGGTCGCGGGACGGTGACGGGAGGTGTGGAGTGACGTCACGGTAGCATGCTCCTGACGTGGACTCTTGGCCCAGGCGTCGGGGGGTGGGGTGGGGGCGAGACGGGCAGGAAAGCAGGGGGTGTTCTGGGGTCAGAACTCGGAGGTTCCGGGGCTTCTCCAAACTCCTGCGGGAGGGAGCGAACGAGGGAAGGGCGGGGTACCTCGGCCTGCGACCCAGAACTGTTGCATTCTGTGCGAGAGGTTTGGTTGTGGAGGGGAGCGTGGGTGAGTATGGTTTCTTACTTGGTCTGTTTAATATGGAAGGTTTCCCGAGTCCTAAGCAGGGAAAGCGGCGTTGGACGGCCTGGGGGATGCGGGTGGGAGGGGGGATCGAGCCCTTATGTCAGTTCTTTCGACAAGAGAGATGAACAGGGTTTTTGTTTTTTCCTGCTACCAGTTCTGTCCCTTCTGAAAATAGGATCTATCAGGAAAAAACAGCTCCCATACGGCTAGTATTACTTAATCCGGAGAAAAGAAGGTGTGTGGGTGTGGGGGCGGAGAGGAGAGAGGGTGACTTAATAATGATCTTTAAGTGTTGTAAGGAAGGTTGTTATTACACGTAGGATGCATTAACCAATTATTGACTGTGCAGAGGACACCAAAAAGAAATGGGTGGATTCAGCATAGAGAGTGTCTTCTACTTAAGGAAGGGGCAAGCACTGTTTAACTCTGTTAAATGAATAATGCTAATACATTGCTTAAGTCTAAAGTGTTTTTATAGCACCAAGATGTCCCCTTGGATAAGGCCAAATCGTGTAAATTATATTCAGTTATCCGTGTAAGAAATACGATCACAACACTTAAACTCACAGAATCATTAATGTGTCACTTAAAATTATTGGTTTTTTTTTTTTCCGCCTCTCTCTCCCTAGGATGGCAGAGCACATGTGGTTGCTAATGATGCAGGTGACAGAGTCACACCAGCTGTGGTTGCTTATTCAGAAAATGAAGAGGTAATAGTCCTTTCAGACATCTTTACTTTGTAGTAATCAAAAGTTAGATACATTTTAATTTATGGCTCTTTTGCAGGTTGTTGGTTTGGCAGCAAAACAAAGTAGAATAAGAAATATTTCAAATACAGTTATGAAAGTAAAGCAGATCCTTGGCAGAAGGTAAGGAACTCAGTCTTAAATGAAATAATACATTTCTGTCAGGAAGAGAGGTTTGTAATCAAATTGTCATGTGAAAATAGTAACTCTGGAATTATATTACTGCATTTGTAATTGGAGGATTATCAAGAGCAACATAATGGGATACTTACTTGCTTTAATTTATGATGTTAGGTCCTTCTGACTTTATGAATTGTCACTCACTAACATTTCCATTGCACCTTGTGGCTTTGGAAGGTAGTAGTAAACAAATATTTCTGTATTATTTCAGTGGAGATAATAGGAGCTTTTGACATTTTTTACTTAGATTTCTTTTAAGAGAGATGGAGAGGTGATGATTTGGAAGAAGCTTGGAGAATTTTATTCTAGTACAGTTGAATTTTTCCAAAAACTAGTAATGTTGTTTGGTGACAGCTTGAATAGATGTCAGTTTTCCATCACAGTGCCTTTGTGTAGGTTCTTCTCTAGACTAACTTTTCCTGTTTGTCTCTTAACGTGCAAATTTAATCATTGTAGAAACAACTTAATTAATGTCTTAAATAAGAATCAAGTTAATCATCCATTGCTCTAACTTAAATTAAAAGATTAAAGAGACTTGCTTTCCCAGACTTCTGTCTCCTGAAATTATAGATTACAATAATAATTAAAGGTTTTATGTCTTTGTAATAATAATACTCTACATAGCGCTTTTAAATTTTCACAACACTTCCACATTTTTAAAAAATTTTTCATACCAGCTTTGAGTTCGATAGAGTAGTTATTAGCCCATTTTACAGATGAGGAAACTGAGGCACTGAGAAATTCTAGTTTGCCTATGTCACACAGTGAAATAACTAGAATTTGCAAGTCTTCTGACTTCAACCACAGCCACTTTCCAAGGTGCTGGATGAAGAATTTTAAGTAGAAATTAACTTAAAATTCTGAACTTGAGCTCATAGATGAATTAGTTTTAAGACTCATTCCCTGTGTAGATGCAGGAATCTTAATCAAAATAATCAATTATCTGTTTTGGTTAAATTGAACTCATGTTATTTTTCTTCTTAGGCTGTCTCCGCACTAGCCAAAACCAAACTATAGGGATTTTTAGGGGGGTGGGATGGGGTAGTGCACAGTATTGTGGCAACAGCTACATTTCCACACTACCCTTTTCACTGTAAGTGGAAAAATTGAGATTATTGAAAACAAAACATAAGTGCCAGTAGTTTTCAGACCCTAAATACCACCCCCAAGTCAGGCAAGTATAGACAGGTTTGAAACATTTTAAACAACCAACAGGATGGGGGTGGTTTGGGGGCGGAGGAGGTGTTGAACACAGCCAGAATGGTAAATGACCAGCTTCTGTTATATTTCCAGTTTCAGAAAAGTTTCTAGAAACTCTGTGCTAGCAAAGGCAACTTAGCATTTTTTCTAGTCACCTAAAAAGATGCCTCTAAATAACAGTGCCACTCGAGTAGCCATCTCATCGTGGCTCCATCCTGGTACTTTGGGGTCTGTCTAGCAAGGTTAGTATGACCTGTGTCCCCAGGGCACACTGCCAACAGCATGTAGCACATGGGTTGCCATGGCTTCTCCAGAGTTGGCAGCCTCACTCTCCAGGCCCTCTTTTCTACAAGTTCCCTTTCTACCAAACAGAATCTTTACAGACATAGTTGTAGTCACCAGGTCTTGGCCTTGGAAGCATCCCAACCTTCTGTGGAGGAGTCAGCCCTCAAGTTTCCAAGCCCACAGAGTGCTTTATTGGCCTCCCAACATCCATCCCAGGCTTACTCCCAAAGCCAGGCTTACTCAGCCTTGGCCCCATGCCTATCAATGAACCACTCACAAGTAGCACCATCTAACTTGATGCCAAAGTCTTCCTTACACCCTCCCTGTAACTCATGCCCATCTGGCCTTCTAGCCAGACATGCGGTCCTTGGACCTGGTTCCACAGCATTTAGTCCCGAGAAGGAGGAAGCAACTGGCTCCAGGAAATATACTGAGACCACACAGAGCTTCCCCCAAGTCTTCATTGTTGCAACTTGATGCTCAGGAGCCTTCAACAGTTTCCCATTCCACAATGGCCACTACCAATAGCAGTGCGGGCATCCGCTGGTCCAGACAGGAGACACGTACTCTTCTGGCCATACTGGGCGAGGCAGAGTATATTCAGCGCCTCCAGACTGTCCACCATAATGCAGATGTCTATCAGGCTGTGTCAAAACGAATGCATCAGGAAGGTTTCCGACGCACAGAACGTCAGTGCCGCTCCAAGTTTAAAGTTTTGAAGGCTTTATATTTAAAGGCTTATGTTGCCCATGCCACCAGTATGGGTGACCCTCCACACTGCCCATTTTATGATACACTGGATCAGCTTCTCCGAAATCAGGTAGTGACTGACCCAGATAATTTAATGGAGGATGCTGTCTGGACCAAGCAATGTGATCAGAACTTAGTAGCCTCTGACCTCCCAGGGGAAGAGGGAAACAGCAACTTGAAGGCAAAGAGGAATCAGGCAGCAGATCATCAGACTATCTTGAGAGCAGCTAAGGAATCAGATGAGAATTGTCACCTAAGTGTGGGAATCGGTAACCAGATGCCTGAGACCGGTGATCTTGAGGATTCCTGGGATGAAGCCTCAGGTGCAGGTAACTCCCAAGAGTGAGAAAATATTGGGGTCCTACAATCTCATGGTCTTAGGCACGAGTACATGGTTGGGGGGTGGGGTCTTGCCAGTGGTCTTTCTCAAGGCTAGTGAATCATTAGTTTGGGGCTGGGTAGACATATGAACTGTTGTTGGCTTCAAAAGCCCACGCACTTGGGTCTGTCATCACAGGTTGGGACTCTGAACCCTAAAAGATGAAAAGTTCTATGTAACTCCAAAGTTGTGAAAGCATTATTTCTTTAGATAACTGTAAAAAAAAATTGTAGATTTGGACTCACAGTTTTGATAGGTAAGGGGGGGGGGGTCATGAGGGTTGGGGAAAGATTGTTATAGACATAGCAACTTAATCCTCATAACTCCAAAAGCCAGGGGCTGAATTCCTCCCTAACCCAAGTGAAAAGGGCTCCTTCCAGGGGCTATAGTTTATTTGCGGCTGTTCTCTGCTGCTGGCTTCAAAGCATTCCCTTAGCCGAAGAGTCCACTTTGCAACATTGTTGCTTTGTTTTGCAGGCTGCTCTCAAGCGATCCCCAGCTACAGCAGCTCCCACAGCCTTTACAGAGGTGCAGTTGCTCCCTGTCATAGCAGCACTGTGACCAGAGTGGGTGTGTCCTGTGAGCCGGGTCCCTGCGCCAGCACCAGCCGCAACACCCTTGGCATAGCCTCCACACAGCAGCCCCAAGCCTCTTCCTCTAGAATCCATCTTGTTTCTGGTGGGGATGGGGCTTTCACCAACCAACCACCTCCAAGGTGGGCACGGCGCAGAAGGCGTTCAGTGGCCAGGACCATTGCTGCTGAGTTGGCAGAAAACAGAAGACTGGCACGAGAACTTTCCAAGCGTGAGGAAGAAAAACTGGACAGGCTGATTGCTATTGGTGAGGAGGCCAGTGCCCAGCAAGACACAGCCAATGAGCTCCGCAGGGATGCTGTCATTGCAGTCAGACGTTTGGCTACAGCCGTAGAAGAAGCAACTGGTGCTTTTCAGCTAGGACTGGAAAAATTGCTTCAGAAGTTAATTTCTAGCACCAAAAGTTAGGGGCCTGTTGTAAGAAAGTCATTCCCTAAACTAGTAGTAGTAACATCTGCTTTCTAATGGCTGCCCTCAGTGTTCCCTGACATCTTTTCCTGTGCACTTGGCCCTCAGAAAGAGGGAAGATGAACCATATTATTTGTGGAGCAACAGGAATGCATACACAGGCCAGTTTCTTTCCTGGAAGCCCATTACTAGTTAATGGAGGACTCTCCAGAAATATGTGGGCCAGCATGGTATTTAGAAAAAGTCTGGGGCTGGATGTGAGGAAATCTCTAGTCCTACTTCTGCCCCTGACTTCCTGTGTGTCCCCAAGTTCTTAGGCAATTTAGATCATCTACCTGTGCATAAATATCCTGATATGTACAAAGGGGAATAATAATACCTGTCATACCTACCTCACAGGGTTGTTGTGAGGCTCAAATGGATAGTAGATGTGAAAGCATTTAGAAAAGTATACTGTGTAAATGTAAGGTATTATTCATAAATGTGACCTTGGCTGAGGTAAGCCTGGGATGAGGCACATTAGATTGCCAGGTATAAAAATGTGGTTATTAGCAGTAACCTCATTCTTTGAGCCCTGCACCCACCACTTGTTTGATTTTTTTTTTTAATTCTACTTGACTGCTATGAAGAGCGATTCCTTGGGTTTTTTTTTTAATCCCTTTACAGTCATAGAACTAATATGTACCCTTTCGAATACATTTTTCACTGCTATAACTATCACATCTTGACATGTAATACAAACTATAGCAACCAAATTAGCTCCTTCCCCATCTCTCCCCCCCTCCTTTTTTTTTTCATTCAGCTAGTTCCTATTGCACCACTAAGGGGGGGTAAAATTAATGACTGACAGGGAACTACAATAGTGTGATGTCATGTTTCCATATTGATGAATGATCTGTGGTGAAATGAAATATTGAATGTTATATAAAGTTTTAAATGTAAGTAAATACTTTGCATTTCATATTATGTAGTTCCTTTACTTTATGTGCATAACTATATATTAGTAATTATCCTAATTTGGTTTGTTACCATCTGAGCTTTCTAGAAACAAATGACTTGGATTATTAGTTTCTCTGCTTCAAGCTGATTTCATTTTTCTAGGCTAGTAGCTTTTGTCTAGTGTGTGTTAGAGGCCATGCCTTGGAAAACTTCCCATCTAGGGAACCTGTTAAAATCATACTTTCTCCAGTGCTAGTTCACCTAGTTGAATGGCCAATAATGTGTGAGAGCAAAGCATAATATCTCCTGCACCTTTTAGGAATAGAGTGAATGGATACTGTCTAGAGCAGATCACAGTTCTTTTGAAGCACAGACCCTAAAGCAAACCTTTTTTGTCCTTGTTTTTAAATCATTTCTCTGTAATACTTAATAGACCTTGAATTTCTATTCAGTGTTCTTCATTTACAGGAGACCAAAAGATTGTAAAAACAAAACAAAAAAAAACCAACAAAATATTTTGGGGTGACGTGCCTATATCTCTAAATTTGTTTTCCAAAAGGAAACCATTGTCTGTGATCATTAAACCTAGCTAGAGCTTTTACATTTTGTGAATTAATTTAGGAGATTATTTTATTCTTTTTCTTTTCAAGGGAGTGGGAGGGAGAAGGAGGTGGTGATATATACAAGAGACTTTTTAAATTGATGAGGCTTTCCAGAATTTTAATGGCAGGGGAAACTTTTTTTTTTAAATGTGTGGCTTAACTATTTGCCTGAAAACTGGGTGGGGCGTAATAGGGGACAGGGACTGTCCAAAACACCCCAAAGACAAAATGAGAACATTTAGTGCAAGTTTAGCACTGTGGAGAGATAATAGACATTCAGGCTACTATGATAAATGTGATATGAGTAATGAATGTGGGAGGAAAGCTGGTATAATGGAAAGAGCTCTAGAATAGGAACCAGGATATTTTAGCTCTATTCTTGGCTCTTTATCATTATGTAGCTTTGCACTCTAGGACACTTAACCTTTCTGTATCTTCTTCTTCATCTATAAAATGTTAGAGTTGGACCTGAAATTTTTTAAAAGATTCCAGCTCTCAAAAGTTATGATTCAAATGTAAACAAAAATTAATGAAATTTTAGCTTTTGTAGTAAATATGTAATACATATTTGAAATTTTGTTTTAAATTACTTTTAAAGGGCAGTGAAGGAGGGTTTAATTTAATATTTACTAAGGCACTGATCTCTTAAATTCCATATAAAACATCAAAGATACCATCCCTGCTTTCAAAGAGTATATCAAGGTGGTTAATTATTCATTTTTAGACCACTTCTTAAAAATTCTTTTTGAGAGCCCTCATGTGGAGGTATATAAATCTAAAGCCAAGATTAAGTAGGCTTCCCTGGAAGAGATTGCTTGATATAAAGAGCTCAGCCTTTGGCATGCCAAGCTGTTGGTAGTGAAACAGGGCTATCAGTGAGATGAATAAGAACATGGGTGGAGATGTGGAGCTGCAACCATGAGAAATACTATCATGGATGTGCTAACTGACAGCCAAGCAGACAAAATTAGCCAGGTGGTATATGTAAAAGGCATAGGCCTCAGGAGTACTTTTTGCTAGAGAGTAGGCAGAATAAAGAGGAGTATGTGTTGCAAGTTATTGAAGGAGTGAAGAGAAAAATATGCAGATAATCAGGAGAGAATAGTATCTTAAATGGTAAAGAGTGTGACTAGGAGTCAGGTTTTTGCCTGGATCCTAGTCCCATCTCATTCCATAACCATAGGCATGTCGTTTCACCACTCAGTGCCTGAGGGTCCTCATCTGTGAAAGGGGGATAAACAATAATAACTGTCCTACCTCACAGGGCTGTTGTGAGGATCGTATGAAATAATGAATTTGAAAGCGCTTTGAACAGTTAAAGCACTATATAACTGTAAAGGATTGGTGAAATTGGAGACCCATAGCACATCAGTGGTAGTGTATGCCAAGCCTTTGGGCAAAGAATATATATATATAGGCAAAGCCTACGGAGAGGGAGGAAGAGAATCCTTTCCATCCATTAAAGGTTGGGAGAGATGGGCCAGAACTGACTTCCTTTCTGCCTTCCAGAAACCATGATGTGCATGAGGTGCTCTTTGTACCAACCCCCATAGTCTGTTTTTTCTGTTTAATAACTGAATCCTGATGTGAACAAATAAAGTTTTTACTTGTATACAGTTGTGGCCAATCCACTGCTTCCTTAGAAATTCATATTCATTCCTTTATCTTCTCCATCTCTGCTTTCTTTTTCACTTACCTTTCCATGTGTATCCACAAAAGGTATTTATTCTTTGAGAGAAGTGAATTCTTTATATGATTTTTGAGAAACAAGGGAAGTTGTCACTATTAAGTACTTATAGATTTTATGAAAATACTGCCTTTCCTGCTTATAATAATTACCTTGTTGGATAGTTGGCCAGTTTTTTATGTCACAAACAAATCTAAAAGATTAGAATATGGATTGCTTTTCTTGATTAAACTACTGTTCAAAATAAGCTTTTCAGTCCCATGCCATATGTATGCCTTAAGCACAAAAATTTGAATTCTGTCACTTTATTTTTCAGGGTTCAAGACCAAATAGACTTTGTCAGGTCAATGTCTTTATTACAATCAAAAATATTAACTGATCTAAGATCTCTTCTTGAGACTAAGAATCAAGTTTTAAATACATTGTCTTTTACTGACAGGCTTTGATGACTAAGGAAAGTAGGGAACTTTACTTCAGACGATAGTGATTCCTAATGGCAATAGAAATAAAAAGAGGACCTTAAATTAGTAAATTCACCAAATCCTACCCTGATGCCTCTTTATCTGACATACACTTTCTGTGTGTAACAGTCAAAATTTATCTCAATCTCCGCCTTCATATTTTGTCTATTGAGCGTCACTAAACTAAAGGAGGGCCAATTTAGACACGCAACTTAAGTTTAAAAGTTTTGGGGGAGTATTCTATATTATAGATAGGCATGTTTAGTAGGAAAGGGCCTGAAAGAGAAAGGATAGGGAGAACTTGAGAAAATGAGAGTAGAAGAAATTGGAAAACAGTTATGAGATGCTTTAGTTAAATTTGTCCAAGGGGGATAGATATCACTGATTTTTTGAAAGTCATTTGTTCTTTGGCCATTCAGTCATTTCATGTCTAGCTGCTTTGATCAATCCCTCAGACTTCATTTTTTTTAAAAAATGAAATAACCATAGTAATTACCTCATAGGATGATCTCTGAGCTGCAAAAGTACCTCTTAGGATACTAGTTTCTGCCCAAGCACTAGGATATATGCCATTTCTGCCTTCAGAAGTGAAGAAAGTGCTTTCAGATGTTTCACTGGTCTCATTGCTTCCTAGTGTTTTCATTGTATCAAGCTGAAAAGAAGTATTGAGTGCCTACTATCTTGTAGGGCATTTTACTCCTGCCCATCTTTTTTTCTGACATGTGTTTGCTTCTCTTTTTCCCTCATCATGTGTTTGCCTGCATTCTTCGGTCTGCCATCCTGTCACATTTTCTACATAGGTACAGGTATATAGGTTTGTTGCTTCTCTCTCATAATTTGGGGGTTCTTTTTACGATGTGTGGACACTCAAGTGTGTGAACATCATAGATTAAAGTAGGTTTGGTGGCCTGGGCTGCAACCATAGATTCTTTAGCCTTTGTCCATCTTGATTTTGTGGTTTGGGACCATAGGATCACAAGTAAAAGCTTATAATATTATAGAAAGTCATCAATGGGATAAAGATTTACCCCCCCAACATTAATTCTAATCCTGGTAGCATAGTCAGAACAGGAAATCAATTTTGTATCTCACTATTGAACTATAAAGAATATGTAACCTTTTTAAAAAGTCTTGCTGTAATAACCGTTGTTAAATAGCATGTCTTGTTTAACCCTGTCTTATTTCTTATAAAATTTGAAGAATGTTGAATTAGCATCTTAACATTTTTATGATTAAAGTTCAGTGATACTGGGGGAAATCAAATTATAATTTTTAGTCTGTTTTGGTAATAGAGATTTTAATACATAGCATTTTTTTTTCTTATATTGACAGCCCTGGTGACCTGCAGGTACAGAAATATATCACAGAAAGTAAATGTCCAGTGAGTATAATCATATTATTCCCAGAACACAAGATAATTTTTTGGTCATCCATCGCTTAATAACTTTGTTTAGGATTTTTTTTTGTTTAGGATTTGTTTTGCATTTTTTGAAGAAAAATTATTTTACTATTTAACTTAATTATGCTTCTTTCTTTATAGGTCGTTGAAAAAAATGGAAAATTCCAATATGAAATAGATACTGGAGAAGAAACCAAACTTGTTAACCCAGAAGATGTTGTAAAGCTGATATTTAGTAAAATGAAAGGTATTGAATAAAGTCCATAAAATAGAAGTTTCTCAAATGATCTTTTTAAGAGGGCTTCAATGGGCAGGAAAGCATTTTTAAGCTGTGTGAGATAGTAGCATAGTCAAAAAAACATTGGACTAGGATTCAGGTGACCCCATTTCTAGTCTTGTCTATACCACAAAATAGCTGGGTGATCTTAGACAAGCTGTTTGAACTTCCACTACTTGAACCTGCATCCTTGAACCTCTGTGAAAGATCTTTTCTAGCTCAAATGTTACTCTGATGGGTTTTGGGGATAGAACTGCATTGCTGGCACCTAAACAGTGCTGAAACATTCTATCTACTTGTTTGGAACCAAGATCTCTTAAAGCAGGCTCATTTTTAGAATGGCTGGTACCAAAGGCTCATCATCTGGAAGGCTGAGGAAGAAAATTAGTAGGCTAGGGAGATAAGGTATGAATTGCAAAAAGTGGTTTGTTAAGGAAGTATTTGACATCATAGATGTCTGGTGCTACTGTTCACTTTTTTTAACCAGTACAATATTTTTTTTAAATTTGTGTAAACAGAAACTGCGCAGTCTGCCTTGGGCTCCGATGTCAGTGATGTAGTTATTACTGTCCCATTTGATTTTGAGGAAAACCAGAAGAATGCACTTGGGTAAGCAGAATGAGGTATTTTCTTTTTTGGTTGATTAAAGGAGTTAAAAACTCTTGGGTTTAATTTTTTTTAAAACTTCACATAGCTAGAGGTGAAATCAGATTTGAATCTAATGTCATTTAGTGAAATGTTAACATAAAATTAGACATGGTTCTTAATTAATTGGTTTGATTGATGCTACTTTTTTAACTACTGTCTTATTTTGGTCCTTTATAAATCATTTAGATTAATTTCATGCTTTAAAAATTTTGTGGAAATACACAGTTGTAGAAAGCTTTTGCATCACTTTTTAACCCATGTTGCATTTTAGATCTATAAAATAAGGTTCCAGTTAGTTTTAGGTAAATGTAATCAGAGATTACACATAGCTCTGCAGGGATAGATTTCCAGGTATGAACTTTAATATTTGTGAAAGCCCTAAAAGGCAATTATTTACTAATGCTACTTTTTTCTAAAAATTTTAAGCCTTCTAAATTATTGACAAGATTTGGAATAAAAGTTGTTTTAATTCCAACTGAAAGTTTACAAAGTTGGCATTTCAGAAATTCTCTCTCCATTTTCAGGAGAGCAAACTTAACTTCTTGCCAATTAAAGTAGATTGTGGAGCAACCCATTTTAAGTAGAAAAATCTATTTTCATGTAGCAACATTTGTATCTCATGTATTTTTGCATATCGCTACTAAAAACTGGTGTGTATCTCTTTTAGAGCAATCCTTAAAGTATCAGATTGCAGTTTACTGAGTTATTTTTCATCTTTGTGTCCTGTTTGTGAAATATTAGAATTATCACATAAAATCTTGAGATTTTAGACATTTAGAAATGTTACAGTTGAATAGTTTCTAAGGTACATTAAATACAGTGAAAGCAAATTGTTCACAGGGAAGCAGCTGGGGCAGCTGGATTTAATGTTTTGCGATTAATTCATGAACCATCTGCAGCTCTTCTTGCTTATGGAATTGGACAAGATTCTCCCACAGGGAAAAGGTAAAAAAAAACTATATTAAAGTTGTAAATATTCACTGAGAAAAAGGTTTCCTTACTGGCAGTTGTATTTGAAGTTATTGTTACTTAGTTCAGTAGTTTCCAGACTTTGTGGTCCTTTCGATAAAGATTTTTCTAACAGAAGTAATGCCCATAATAAATAGGAACAGAAGCATAGAATGAGCGTTCAGCAGTTCTAGCTAATCTTATATTTCCTTTTTCTGGATTTCCCAAGTCTTTACTGATTTTTTTGAGGAAGAATTGGTTACTGCAGGTATTGCCAAGCCTCTACTTAGTGCTAAAATCCTAATTCGCTACCAATCAGTCCACAGGTCATAGGCTGAGAAGGCACTTTTGAATGAATTTGCTTGGTTTGAGATAAAGAAAAATCAGCATGGGATTTTGGGACTTGTTTTGATGGTGCAATATTCAAAAGTATCTACATTTATAGTAGTTGTTGAGAATAGCTTGGGCCTGACTTAGACAACTGTAAGCATATCTATTCAGATGTCTGGCTGAGTTACCCCAGTCCTTTTATCTCACTCATTTCTTTTTGGGATATTATTATAAACTAAATATTAGTGTCAAACTTGGAGCTGTTTAGGTGGCACTAGATTAATATAGCATGTTATTAATGCTGAGCTTATATGTGCATGTATAGGTGAATGATGGCATTAACTTGCTGTGAACCTTTTTAGGCTGGTCTAAAAGTTTATATTTATAATGTAGCCAACAGTCTGATGTTGTTGTAGTAGTGGGGCTTTCCCTTGATGCTTCCATTGATAACACTTCTTTTTTAAAACCTGTGATATCATATAGGGAGATCCTAGTGAGAAATTTTCTTACCCAATGAAGATAAGATTTCTAGATTTCATTTTACATGAATTTGCATTTGCTTATATCACACTCTTAAAAAACTTTAAACTGTTCTGGATAGACAGCACTATTTTTCATCATAATATAAAGTGGAAAGAACAAGATAAGACACAACAGACCTGGGTTTGGGTCTTGTTTTTGCCTCTATCTAGCTGTATGACCCTAGGCAGCTACATTAATCCAAGAAACCTTATTTTGTAATAGCAATTAGAGTAGCTCTTCTAGCCCTAAAGAACTATGATTCTTTGACAGCCTGTGTTTCTTTAAAAATCTTTTTTTTTTTTTTAAGCAATGTCTTGGTCTATAAACTTGGAGGAACATCCTTATCTATTAGTGTCATAGAAGTGAACAGTGGAATGTACCGTGTTCTTGCAACAAACACTGATGACAGCATAGGGGGTGTGTATTTTACAGAAGCCTTGGCCCAGTATTTAGCTTCAGAGTTTCAGAGGTGAGTCCTGATTATGATACACATTTGTATTCCTGTTTGTCTTACAGTGTTATTATTTTTAGCAATTTCATTTAGCTGATGTAAATTGCCGTGCTGTAAGGGAGAGTTTTCTCAGCTCTCAGACCCTGGACAGATTCCTAACTTCTGGACTTTAGTGCTCACTGCCCTGAACCTTCTTGCTGCCCCAAACTAGTTGAAGAACTGACAGCCATGCTACACACCTCTAACCTAGAATTTTTATCTCCTTCCAAAAAAGATAATCAGGACATTTTTATTCTGAGCTTGCCCCTTAAAGTGGTATTTTAAAATGCCACCAGAATGTATCATAAACTGTTCTTGGATTTTGGACAGATCTCATTATAATGGGCAAGGGTAAAAAAAATTGGATTTTAACAAGACCTGCAGTACACTAGAACATGTGACAGCATTGTTGAAGCTACTGTGTTTTGAATGTGTTAGGCTAATTTGATTTGATTTCATCAAATTATGTTAAATGAAAAAAATCCTTTCAAAAGCTGAATATATAAGTATCTTTCCATGAAGTAGAATTGAAGTGAAAAATGTTGTTTGGTTTAGTGTTTCTGGTTTCTACTGTTGCTTTATTTCTGTTCCAGGCTCTCAGTGGGGTTCAGAGTTGAGGAAATGGGCCACGTAATGAAGTAGTTAGCAGAACCAGGCAGGGACAGTAAGAGTTGGAGATGGGACATCAGGACAGCACAGAGATGTCAAACGTACAGTTATGGTGAAAGGCATAAATAGAAGCATAGAAACCATCTTTTCTGTTACTACTGCTTTCAGCTCTTTCTTTTGTTCTATGATGTCTTCATACCAGTAAGTCCACTCCAAGAAAAACCTAAAAAACCTCTAATATGCAAAAAATAAAGGTGCTGCTATCTACTGTTATTCAAAAATAAACTGTACCCTGAAGCCCTTATTTTAAGCAGATGACAAGTAAATCTATACACTATGGTACTTTGTTCCTATTTAAGCATCATACAAATTTAAAGAATCAGTTTTATGTCCCTTCTTACATCATCATTTTATGAATCCGTTATTTTGTTGCTATAGGTCAGGGGTGGGAACCTGTGGCCTTGAGGCCACATGTGGCCCTCTAGATCCTCAAGTGTGGCCCTTTGACTGAATCCAAACTTCACAGAACAAATCTCCTTAGTAAAAGGATTTGTTGTGTAAAACTTGGACTCAGTCAAAAGAACTTGCGTGAGGACCAGGAAGTCCACAGGTTCCCCACCCCTGGTCTAGGTATTCCCTCCACTGATGCGGATTGACACCATCTTACAGTTTAATAAGAGGTTTTCCAAAAAAGAAAACTACTTTGCTGCCTTAAGTAGTTAGTATCTACACAAGAACATAGATTACTATCATTGTTCTTTTTGGCAAGGAGATATGTTTGATATAATGTACTACAGCATAACATTTTCTTTTTGACAAGTTATTTTGTGATGTTTTTGTTTTTTGGGGGGAGGGGGGCCAAGGCAATTAGGGTTAAGTGACTTGCCCAAAGTCACACAGGTAGTAAGTGTCAAGTTTCTGAGGCCAGATTTGAACTCAGATCCTCCTGACTCTAGGGCCGGTGCTCTATTCACTGTACCACCTAGCTGCCCTTTGACAAGTTATTTTGAAGAACCCCCTGCGCAGCTTATTGGTGCTTGGCTTGGCTTCTTAGATAATACTATATCAAAAATCAACGTATGTTTGAGGCTTTATTAACAATTGTAAAGGTAAAGGATGGAGGTTTCTAATTTTAATTCGATATCTTTGACCCAGTTGCATAACTTTATTTAGCCTGTTTATCTGCAAAAATACTCTTATCTACATGGAAAAGACCATCGTGAGTATGGGAAAATGATATCTGTAGCATAATTTTGTTAAGTAGAAAACAGTTCAAGGCACTAACTAAATTGGTTTTTTATTTGAGTTAGAGATCCTTCTTTTGGGGTGTTTGTAAAATAATTTCCTTTGAAGGATCCAGAGGAATTAGAACCTAGAAAGTGAACAATTCTGTAATGAGATAACTTTGTTATCTCTTTAGGGTTTATTTATTTTTTCAGTTATTGTGAATCCTGACTGATTCAATGATTTTTAAACTTAAGAGATTTTGTTTTGAATTTAGGTCCTTTAAACATGATGTAAGAGGAAATGCCCGAGCCATGATGAAATTAATGAACAGTGCAGATGTTGCAAAACATTCTTTATCAACCTTGGGAAGTGCAAACTGCTTTGTTGACTCACTGTATGATGGCCTGGATTTTGACTGTAATGTGTCCAGGTAAGACTGAATAAAAAGGTAAAATTCTTTTTATCATGTTGGAATAACTGACTTTTATGAACTAATATTTAAAAACAAATTTATTGGATCATAGTAAAAAGGGAACATTCCTTTAAAATTTTTGGATAGTGTTTTTGACATATTAAATACTATACCTTCTTATTCTAAAGCTAAAATTAATTTATGGAAAAGATCCCAAATTTGGTCTGTTTAATTTAAAGAAGTGAGATTCTTAGTTTGTTAAAATTAAGTTTCTTAGTTTTAGTTAAACTTAGTTTCTTAAAGTCATATAGAACATACCAGTTTTTATATATAGTATCTCTAAGTAATTTTGCTCACTTTGACAGAGCCTGCAGTAGATAACTAGTAGTGAATAATTACTAGACACTAGATTGAGAATCCATATTGATACTATTTAATTAGTCATCTGTCTTTGACACTATTGAACTTACTTCTTGATGCATAAGGATAGCATACATAAAATGACATATGATTTCTTTAGCGTTTGTGTGAAATCTAGGAAGTGGTTAACAAGTGATTGCTCCTTCGCTCAGAATTCTTTTCCTTAGTCTTCACAGAAGACTTTGTCCTCCCTGTTTTGGATAGCATATAAACAGAGAAATTTCCAACTCAGTTTAATAATCTCTTTCAAGTTGTGAATTTGATGATTGAATGAGTTGTAAAGTATCACCAGAAATTATCTTAGTGGGTGATAGATTTAATGTTCTTCTAAGTACTCAAAGATTACACTGCTTTCATTGGTTATTAACTCATTCTAGTTCTTAATGCTCCTTCTACTACTTTTTTTTTTTTTTGGAGGGGGTAAGGCAAGTCAGTTGGGGTTAAGTGACTTGCCCAAGGTCACACAGTAAGTGTTAAGTGTCTGAGGCTGGATTTGAACTCAGGAATTCCTAACTCCAGGGCTGGTGCTCTATTCACTGCGCCACCTAGCTGCCCCACTCCTACTATCTTGATATAATATCTTTAGATTCTTTAATAAGTTATTTGTTGATACTTTGACCTACTAGGGTTTTTTAAGTGTTTTCCTTGTCCAGGATAAAAGATTGGTAGAATGGTTAAATATTAGCAGTATTACTAATATTTTAGATATACTTAGGATATTTTGAGAGTCGTGTGGCAGGTTTTCTACTTATATTTGAACTTGACTTTGAATATCTTCAAACATTTGTAAACTTGAGCTTTTAAAAAAAACACTGTTGCATTGTTAAGTTGTTTGCCTACTATAAGCCAAGAGCTTCCTCAGCTAATTAAAAGACACTATATTTACCTACCACTGTGCTAAGACCTGAGAATCTGAAGAAAAAGTGAAAATAGTTCCCATTCTCAAGGACCTTCCATTCTAATGAGGGAGACAAAATAAACATAAATAAATATATACAAGATATGTATAGAGTTAGATACAAGATAATCTTAGAAAGAAAGGTATATGGCGAGCCCACAAAAGTTTTTTTTAAGCTGAATCTTAAAGGAAGCCAGAGATTTTAAGAGATGGATGCAAAGAGGAAGAACATTCCAGGAATGAGAGAGCCTGTGCAAAGAGATCGAACATGGGAGATTGCACATTTTGCCTGAAGACTGAGCATTATGCCTAAGCAACAGTGAGTAGGCCGGTATGGTTGAACTGTAGAATGCCTCAAAGAGAGTGACCGGAAGTTTCAAGGAGCTTTAATGCCCAGCAGCAGAGGAATTTATATTCTACCTTAGCAGTTAATAGGGAATATGTAGTTTATTAATTGGGGGGGGAGGGTGACATAGTTATTAAAGTTTTTGATGTTATAACAGGTTATTTTCCATTAACTATTAATTTAAGTATTACCCTTTCATATTAAATAAGTCGTGTTTGCATTTTAACATTTTCATATTTTTTCCTTTCATATTTTCATATTTTTTCCTTTTCGTAGGGCCAGATTTGAACTTATATGTTCACCACTTTTTAATAAATGTATAGAAGTTATCAGAAATCTCTTAGAACAAGTTGAATTTACATCAGATGACATCAACAAGGTAATGCATATTTCCTCTCCTAATGTGTTGGTTGGGGTGTCAGCCCAGGAGGGATTTAGGCAGTTTACCTTCTTAATGAGAAGAGTGTAAATATCTATTTAAACATTTTCTGAGTATGGGCTTAGGAATTTTTAAAAATTAGTAAGGTGTATACTATTTTTAATACATGCTTGTAATGCCTACTGTTTATCAGATGCATAATTCCCTTCAACACCAAAGAACAAATTCTTTCAATTTACTTAATACTTGAACAATTTATGTTATGGCTAAGATTTGTTTTAAAAAGCATTTAGATGGAAGACGTTTGCTTTTAAGATCTTTGTGTGGTGTTGACTTTTAAAAATTCCATTGATTTTAAGAGTGGTTTAAATTTGTGAGACATTTTGAAAATTTTTTCAAAAAAAATTTTTGAAAAGGCTTTACAACAAAAGAGACTTATGTTGCTCATGGAAGATTGCTCATTATGTGTTATCTGCCATTTAAAAATTCCAAGTTTACACAGTACAGTCCCATATTCTGCAAATTTTGGAGTTAGTAAACCACATTTAATTTTAAAAATTTAGTTTTAACTAATAGATTCATTCATATACTAGTGTTGCTCTCCATTATTCTCCATTCTTATTATCCAACACTTACTGAACACCAATGACTTTCTCTAGGAGCTTTACACAAAAGTATTGCATTCCATGAAGACTTTTTTGGTCATTTCTTAGTATATTATCACATAAAATCAAGCCAGTAACAAATACTTTTTTGGACACTTTTTGATACTTTTTTTGATAGGCTAGATTTAGACCCAGGAATTTAGAGTTGGACTATTCCATTTTGCTTACCTCTAGGAAAGACTCCTCCTTCTAAGTCTAGGTAAACTTAATCTTTTTTTTTTCCTTCTTCAACTGGTAGTCAATTAGTCTTGTCAACAAACAAATTTATTAAGTGCCTGCTGTGTGCCAGGTAACTGTGCTAACTGCTAGGAATACAAAGAAAGGCCCTGCTCTCAAGGAGCTCAGTGTTGACTCACACTATCTCTGGCCTCAGCTGAGGGCTAATTTAGCATTTCTCCAAATTTCCTATCCTAACATACAAGGGGCCCAGTCTTTACCAGTTAAGTCTCTTCCTTGCCCCATTCACTTTTAAGATTGCAGGGACATACAAACTTAGAGGAGAATGTGAAGACGTTTCTCATAAACTAAAAATTAATTATTTAATTACGTGCATCCCATGTTATGCAGTTCCCTATATTGTGTGCCTTGGGATGGGTCTTTTGTAACAGACTCTAAAAGGTTCAAAGATACTATGGTACTAGATTGTTCTTTTTTGTTTATTTTTCTTTTGGAGGTGGGAAGGCAGGGCAATTGGAGTTAAGTGACTTGCCCAAGGTCACACAGCTAGTAAATGTGTCAAAGTGTCTGAGGTCAGATTTGAACTCAGGTCCTCCTGACTCCAAGGCTGGTGCTCTACCCACCTAGCTGCCTCTAGATTGTTCTTTATGCCATAGACCTGTATTATATGGACAAGTTCAAGGCCTTTACTAGGTTCTGTTCTAGGAGAAGGAATTGTCAGTTTTATGCAGTTTTATGAAAGAAGCATCAAAATATGAAAATTTTTCAGTGCCAACTAGTAGATATTTTGTTATTCTTATTGAAAGTCTTAGAAATAGTGGTTTCCGAAGTGAGTGCTGTCACAGTCCCAAGGGTAAGTAATGAACTAAGGGTGGGAACATGGGTCATATTGCACTCTCCCTAAAATGACAGATCATGGCACTTGACTCCAAAGCACAACCACACCACTCCCTTCACCTCTTATTACTAAATACCTTCCCACTCCACCCCCTCCCACCTTGGCTTTCCATGCCTCTCAGCCTCTTCCCTTCTCCACCTAGTATCCACTCCCACAAGGACAATTGGGCATTTGTATAAGCGATAATTGTAAGCAAAATTCACTCCTCCCACCCCAAATGTCTTCATGCCCTGTTGCTCAGATCGCCTCAAGTCCCCTGCCTTCTTTTTGTTTTTTGGAGAAACAGAGTGAGCAAGCATGGGGCGAGTTGTGATCTACATCGCAGAGCCCATTATATTATCTTTCTCACCAAACTTACCCCTCTTCTGAACTTCAGTATTTCATTTGAGGGCACTATCTTTTTTCGACCTTGATGTCATTCTTGACTTTTCACCTTCATGCCATTTATTCGAACAGTTACCAATTTTACAATTATTAAATCTGTCTCCACAGCGTCTTCCATCTGCCCCTTTCTCTATACTTGTACAACCACATCAACTCTCCCTTAGACTATTGCAATAGCCTTTTAATTGGTGTCTTGATTCTCCGTCCTTTATGCAGCAGGTCAAGATGATTTTCCTAAAGTGCTTGTCTGACCATGTCTCTCATTAAATTTCAGTGGTTTCCTTTTTACTCTAGGATTAGATAATGCCTTTAGCTCATCCTTTAACATGTTTATGTATGTTTTAGTAAAGTATATATATAAGTTATTTAAATAAGTAAATATACATAGATATTCTAAAAAAAATTTTTTTTACTGATGGAGTTACAAAATAAAAAAAAACTTTGGAGAACACTGCCTTATTAGATGATATTGAAAGCTTCTATATGTCCTTGCAGTGGGTATACCTCACGATCCCCTTGGGTTCCTCAGGGGATTTAAAATCTCTGAATTTTAGAGGATTTTAAATCACTGAAAAAATGTGTAATTTAGTGCTATATGTTAAAATAAATGCTGATCCATGGCACAAGTAATGGAAGGATCTGTGATTTCTAATAAAAGTTGACAGTAACATAATGGTGAAATTTTTATTAGTATATATTTTAAAGTACCTTTGCTAAGCATCTGTTTTAGGTTTACAAATCCCAAAAATAAGTGAATTGTAGTTTATTTTCCCATAGCCCAGGCATAAAATTCATACCAGAGTTTCTACATCAGTAAATTGCTAATTTTTACATATTTTGAAGCTTTGAGATTTGTTTTGGTTCTCCATACAGTAGTAAAACACTAGTGCACCTGTTTTCCCATAACCCTTCCAACTTTGACCATTCTCGTCTTTGCCATTTTGCTAGAAACTTCAAGGTTATTTTGATTTATACTTCCTTTATAAATTATTTATATATTATTTATAAATTATTTGGAACATTCTTTCATGTGGTTGTTGATAGTTTGCATTTCGCCTTTTGAGAACTGTTTGTTCACATCCCTTAATCACATCTATTGGGGAATGGCTCTTAGTTTATCTGTTAGTTTTCTGTTTAGCTTGGATACCAAACCTGGATCTGAAAATTGATACAAAGATTTTTTTCCATTTGACTGCTCCCTTTCTTATCCTAGTTACATTTTATTTTTGCAGAAGCTTTTCAGCTTCATGTAATTAAAAGTATCTGTTTTATCTTTGTAAATCCCTCTGCTCCTTATTTAGTTAACCCATAGCTATGAAGTTTATGATCTGCTTTGCTTCTAATTTTTTTGTTATGATTTTTAATATTCAAATCACACTGCTTTCTTTTCTAAGCTATTTGTGCTCCTACTGTAGAGGTTTTGTTTCATTTTTATCTTCACTTATTCTAGGTATTAATATTGTGCTTATGAAAAGTCTTTTTTCCTTTGAGTCTCTGTTTACAGTTATTGTGGAGTTACTCTCTTTTTGGGGCATCTTTATTTAGACTTTTCATAATTTTTGATACTGGTCAGTATTTTCTTTGACTTAACTCATCTTTTCAGTTTTAGTTCCTGAGCCAGAGTTTTGTGCCAGAGCCATATTCCACCCCATTACTCTTTTGAGGTCTTCAGATCCTCTTTGGAGTCTCAGTCCAGGTTGCTAAGAACTTTAGAGCCTCTGGGCTTGAGGTATTCCAGTAAGCATGCTGCCATGCTACATACTGGTCATTGCCACTGCCCTTTAGCACTTTGAAGGTCTCTATCCTGAGTTTTCCTGACAACTCTAGGTCTCTCTTAGACGAACCTTCCACTCTTGCTGCCTCCAGATACAGAGATTTTTAGGGTGCATATGCACCTGGTCCCACTGCAAGTCTTCATTTTCTCTTGCCTTCAAGCTTCTTATTGATCGACCCTTTGTGCAGTTCTGGGGGAGAAGTCATTTACTGTAGATTCTCACTAGATTTGGTTTGGTGTGAACTTAAGGGTTTTCTGGCAAATGGAGCTGCCTATCTGACTCCTGTTTGGGAAGTTCTTTTGGCTGGAAGTTGTCGTAGATTGTCTTTGATAGCTGCTCTGTCTGGAAAAAAACATCACCACATAGTCTCTGAGACTCTCCAAGCTTTGCTTGATTGGGCTTCAGACAACATACATACCAGCTATCAGCAGACTCATACTGACTCATACTTCCCAGCTTGGTGGGGTCTGCCAGGCTTGTGTGCCACTAGATGAACCTTTAGGAGTCCACTATCATTTCTATAGCATAGTCTAACATGAAAGCAGAAATTTAGTGATAGTAGAACTCCATATTCAGCAGAATGTTGTGAATAAGAAATTAAGTATTTTTATACTAAATAACTACCAAATGTTGTTTAACATTTCATTTCATATGAAATTAGATACTGTGTTATTTTCCAATAAGGTTTCACAAAATGCCTGATTAAAACCAAGGATGCTTTTAATAGCTCCAAGGAGTTTTTAGTATTTCATTACAAGATTGACACTGTTTAATTTTGTAAAACACATTATTCAGACAATAAGAATGAATGCTTTTTTCCAGGTTGTACTTTGTGGAGGGTCAGCTCGCATCCCAAAACTGCAGCAGCTGATTAAAGATCTTTTTCCAGCTGTTGAGCTCCTAAATTCAATTCCTCCCGATGAGGTTATTCCTATTGGTGCAGCTACAGAAGCAGGAATTCTTGTTGGCAAAGAAAATATTTTATTAGAAGAGGAGCTTCTTGCTATTGAATGTTCTGCAAAAGATATTTTAGTGAAGGTGTGTCTATCTTTTCTAAATTTCATAATAAAACTTATTAACTTAATTATGAAATTTATTGTGTCAAATTAATAATGATAGTCATGTGGTTTTTGTTTATTTAGGGAGTAGATGAATCAGGAGCCAATAGATTCACTGTGCTGTTCCCATCAGGGACTCCTTTGCCAGCTCGAAGACAACACACATTACAAGCCCCAGGAAGCATATCCTCAGTATGCCTTGAACTGTATGAATCAATAGGAAAACATTCCACAAAAGATGAAAATAAATTTGCACAGGTGAGAATATTGAATTTACATATTATCAGAAACAGCAAGTTTTTGTCTTTCTTCTAGAGTATTATCTGTCTAAAGTCACATCTATAACTTTCTGTATGTGGGGTAGCTAAAACTGCAAAATTCGATGCTATAGTATACATGAGGTACGTGACAGATAATAAGAAAACCAGTAATGATTGGGTGCCTAGCAGTTCAGAGAAGGAAATAAGCAGGAACAGAATTGGGCCAGTGTTCATGGCCTCAAATATATGCTTTTAAATCATAATTGATAATTTAAAATGTGAATGCCAAGGTTTTTTTACAAGGAGGTGAATGCAACCTAATATTTATCACTAAGATTTTGGTGAATGGGATTCATACTGCAACCCAAGGGTAAACATTGGTGAGAAGGTGTAGCAGAAAAAGTACCAAGTATAAGAAATGCCCTTCTGCCCCAATACCTCTGAATCTGAATTTAGAAGCACAGAGAAGCAGGGTGGTGTAGTAACTGGAGAGCCGGTTTCAGAGCCAGGAATATGTGGGTTTAAGAGATGGACATGCCTGACCTATACAGACTGTGTAGCCCTGGGCAAGGCACTTAACCTCTGAGTACTCTGGGCAATTGTCTTAAGACCGTAAGTTTCAAAGAATGTTCCAGCCTACATTGGTAGAAGGAGATCCTCATCTATAAGTTGCCTATAACAATGAAATCATAGCTCTAGTTGGAAACCAGTGTAAAACATGTGGGTGAGAATAAAGAAATGCAGTAACACGGAAGCACTATCATTATGATAACATACTAGAGGTAAATTTACCAGATACTGGCTGGAGATGAAAGTTTGCTAATACAGACTGGTACAACCTGGGGAGTGCTACCTGTTCATATGTCACCTGGAACTCTCATTCTGCTAAAATGTTAAGCTTAGGGGATGAATTCTTGATTTGCCTTACTGATAGTGTCTTCTTTTAAAAAAGTAAAGAGAGCAACACGAGGAGGGACTGCTATTCTGGTTTTAATTATGATCAAAAAAGACCTAGTTAGAGAAGTGAAATAAGAAGAACATTAAGAGAATGTGACCATGCTATCTTCAGTTTGAAGTAGCCAAACTAGGAAACAGCCCAGAGTCACACACATAACCCTTAATTTTACGGAATCATAAACTTTAAGCTGGATGGGACTTTAAGAGGGTATCTAGTCTAGCCCCACATTCTGTACAGAAGGAAACGGAAACCTGTTGAGGTTAAATTACTTATCCAAGGTCATACCTATTAAGTGACAAAATCATGACTTCAACCCAGGTGACTGATTGTAAATCCAGTACTTTTTACATTATACCATGCTAACAGATTTCAAGAAGTTCAGAATAGGTGTACGTTATGGACAGGAATTCTAAATGGAAAGATGGCTCAAGAGGAATGAGAAATCATTTGAAAAAAAGCTTTTCAGAAAAACCATTATATGCGCTTGTAGAACAACATGCATAGGTTTCTGTCAGTAATTTAATTGACAGAAAGTAATTTTTAAAAGGAAGGCACTATTTGATGAATATGCTATTTTAATTTAAGATATGCCATTAAGATTGGTATAGTCTGATTTATATTCATCACAGAGAAATTGCAGCAGGGAAATTAGATATAGAGAAAATCTAAACAAACCCACCATACTCAGTCATGTTCAAAACAAGACAATTTTGGTCTCAGAAAAATTTAGTTCTGTTTAACAAGTATTAAATGCCTTATGAAGTACTTATTGGGGCTTAAGTTTTTAAAGAGGAAAATTAACACTGCCTTCAAGGAGTTCAGACTATAATAGGGAAGAGGAGATACATAAGAATATATAAATAAATATGATATAGAGCAGAAAGTGATCAGGGTAAAGGTTTACGTGTATAGTGCCATGAAAAATTTGAGGAGGGAGAGATCACTTTTTCATCTGGCATGAAGTCTTCCAGTTTAGAACTAATGGGGCTGTGCAGATTAACTGGGACAACATAAAATAATTATATGTTTTAACTTATATAATAATCTTTCAGTATTTCGTATCTTTTTAAAAAAACACATCAGGATGCAGTATATCCTCCTGCTGCAATGTCACATTTTAAATGATTTGGTATTGAATTCACAGTGTTTTAATACTTATTGTTCATCATGAAGCCATGTTTTTATCACACTGGATATTAAACATACCTTTGATAATCTGTTTTTCCAAATTTTCATTGGAGTTTAAATCACAAGTTCCCAGGCCACTGAAGCATATTTATCTCCATCTCTTGGATAAATTTCCTGACCATTTGTAGTATGTACAAGCTCATGATGCAGTATTCTATCTCCATTTAGAACTTTCTGTAATTCTGGAACAATTCTACCTTTCAGTATATTAATAGATTTATCAGAATTCATTATTTCCTTTCCTTGGTGGGAACTTTTAGACCCACTGGGATTAAAAAAAAAAGCCCTAGACTATGAATGTTTTATAGTCTGGTGAAGATGCCCAGAAATTCACCTGGACTTCTGAAAATGTTTTTGGTATATTCTTGAGTGAAAAAGTGTGTCTTAGGAGGTGAAGCCAACATGGTGGAGTAGCAGAAAGACATGTGGCAAGTTCTTGCCTCTCCCACCCAAAATTCCACCAAACATCTATAAAACTTGGCAGACCAAGTCCTGTTGGGAAAATCCAAGGAATAGTCACAGTGGGTCATCTCTCTCTGGCCCAGGTCAGCATAAGGAGACAGGTTTGTGGACACTGGGGAAAAGAGTTTGGCCAGAAGTGCACTTCATGGGTCACTCCAGCTCACAGAGAGTGGCTGGGCTATAGGTTTCAGTTTCCTCCTGTATAAAGTGTGAGCCTGGAGTAGATAGCCTCTAAGGTCCACTCCAGCTCAAACTTCATGATTCTATAAAATCCAGAGTTACATTCTTTGGCTATTTCAAAAGAAGGCCCTAAAACCACACCTGTGCTTTTCATGTAGGGTGGGGGGAAAGGTGCTAACTGCCAGCTTTGTTGCCCACTACCCAGTTCTGGGTTACAGATGTAGGCAGACTGAGGAGACTTCCTCCCATGAGTGACTTTCCATGGTCAGGAGTGGTGACAGGCAGCTCAGAAGCAAGCAAGCAGCATTGTAGCTCAAACCCAACTTCTTGCCCATACTGAAGTCTGCAGAGGAATCCCCAAATCAAAGGGTTGGGGGGGCAGAGAGTAGGAGGGAAATTGAAGTTCTGGCACTGAACCAGAAAAGCTTCCCAGCTGGGTGATCCAGCAGCAATCTCCTGTTGCTCAGAACCAGGTGAAGGTTAGGAACTTGCACAGCTCAGACCAGAAGAACAATCTCACTTTGCCCTGGATCAGACTACTTTGGGAGCACTAAAGGATTTCAGGTTCTGAGCCTGAGCTGTCCTTGAGATCCTGAAATAACACTCAATAGCCCAAGAAAGCAGCCCAGGCTTTCCTTCCATAAGTATTTAGAGCCCAACTCTGGCATCAAGTACAAAGTGAGAAAGTAGGCTGGAAGAAATAACAAACAAAAAGAAGAACCCCACCATAAATTCAACTAGAATTCCTGGGAGAGATGATAAGAGTTTTAAAAAGTTTAAAAATGTTTTCGTTAGTCCAATGAGAGTTCGTGAGGGAAAAAATTGGAAAAGAAATGAGAACAATTAAAGAAAAATTGAAAAGGAAATAATTTGATTCAAGAGACGATAAAACCTTGCCCAAGCAACAAACTCCCTTAAAATTTGAATGTACTGAACAGAAACCAATGACTCCATGAGATAATAAAATGTTTTAAACAAAGTCAGTCAAAAGACTGAAAAAAAAAACCAGAAAATGTAAAATATAGTGAAAAACAACCCACAGGGAAAAAAGATGAAGGAGAAAAAGTGTTGAGAATCATTGCACTATCTTAATGCCATGAAATCTTAGAAGAAAATAGAGGGCAAAATGGAAATAGAATCTATCATTGACTTTCTGACAGAAACTCCAAAATTAAAACTCCCGGGAATATCATAACCAAAATTCAGAGCATACAAATCCAAAAAAAAAAAAAAATGCAGCCAGCAGCTAGGAAGAATTCAAGAACTGAGGAGCCCCAAACAGGATCACACAGTTTAGCAGCCACCACTCTAAAGGATCAAAAAGCTTGGAAGACTATTCCAGAAGTCAAAGGCTATATAGGCTTACAGCCAAGAATAACTTAATCAAGAAAGCTCAGTATAATGCTATAGGTTGGGGGAGAGGGGGAAAGAAAATTGACCTTTAGTAAAATAAAGGACTTTAAATGACTCCTCATGAAAAGATCAGAGCTGTGTAGCTACTTCAAGGTTAAAACACAGGAGTTAAGAGAAGCATAAAAAGGTAAACGTGAATGAACAGTAAACGGGGATAAACTTCTTACATTCTAATATGGGGAGTTGATACACGTACTCCCCTCTGAACCCTGTCATCATCATGAGCCATAAAGGTAGTATAATTAGACAAGGCCTGGGAGTGATTCTGTTATACCTTAAGAGAAAAACAGAAGAAAAGGAATATACTATGGGAGTTGGGGGAGGAAGGTTAGGGCAAATTATCTCACATCATCAGGTTGCAGAAGTAAACATCTTTACAAACAAGGAGGAGGAACTGGAGAGGAGTGAACTACATACTCATCTGAAATGGTCAGGAAAGGAAGAATACACACAAACATACACAGAAAGAATTTAGCCGTAGAAATACACTTCGTTCAACAAGGAAATAGTAAGGAAAGGGGAATGGGGAGAATCAGAGGGAGGGTAGATTAAGAGAGGGATTAATCCTAAGCAAAACAAACTCATAAAGATGGACAAAAAATTTATAGCTCTTTTAAGGCAGCAAAGAATGGGAATCTGAGGATGTGCCCATAAATTGGGAAATGGCTAAACAAGTTATGTTACGTAAATGTGATGGAATATTATTGTGCTGTAAGAAGTAAGGAAGCAGGTGGTTGGTTCCAGAGAAACTTGGGAAGACACATATGAATCGTTCCAGAGTGAATTTAACAGAACCAGGAGAACAATTTTTACGATGAGTACATTGTATAAAGACAAACAACTTTGAAGGAATCAAGAATTCTGATCAGTATAATGACCAATTACGATTCCAGGGGACTAATAATGACTCATACTACCACTCTTCTTATAAGAGAGGTGAAGGATGAGATATTTTTTGGACATGGCCAAAGCGGAGATTTGTTTTGCTAGACTGTATGTGTTTGCGACCAGGGTTTTCTTGGGTCCTTAACTGGGGAGAGGGAGTTTGGGGTAGGAGGGTGAGAAGGTAAATTTTTCCTGATTAAAAAAAAAATTTTTAAGCAAGTTTTATCTGTAAAGATGATTTTCCCAATCATTTTTACAGTCTTTGTATTGAATTGTTGATGAAGAATATTTTTTCTTTATAACAACAATTGGCAGCTTTTTTTTTTCTGGTTTTCTTTACTGTTCTTCCAACTTCAAGAAGGCTATACTGTTATTTGGAAGAATCAGTAACAATTCCTCTAGCTACCAGTTCCCTCTGAAGGTCTTGGCTTGTTTTCAAAGTTGGGCAGTTTTGCAGCAATCATTTGTCATTTCTTAGCATGTTTTTCATTTTCAGTCCCATTTTCCCTTGTGCTTTGGTGAAATTCATCCTATTTCATTGTGGGTTTGGATAATCCTTGAAAAGTACAAATTTCTACACCAACAGCCACTGCAAATATTTCTAACAGTCATTGAAAGTGTTCTTTAAAAGCTACATTTACTTGTTTCTTTGGAGTAATGTCCATCCTTAAAAACCATAGAATTAAAAAAAACTGAAAGCAGTGAAGCATATGTAAGTGGCATGAAATCTAGCATTCAATGTACAGAGAACTAACCAAAGTTAAAAGAATAAAACACAGCTCAATCTGGTTTTATCTGGTCAAGGTCTGACATTTGAGGTCAGTCTAGCTATAGATTCACATATCACCCTACTCACCCCTCAACCTTATAAAAATGGCCAAATCATTGCCATTACAAAATCATCAAAATGTTTGCTTGTCCCAAGTAATTCACATACCACTATAATTCAATATGCAAAAGATTAAAAAGGGACACATAACAATTTTTACTTCTCCATTTCTTCCCTTATCTGCTCTCCCTGATATAGTCTAGTTGCATATAATTCTCATTCTATAGCAGCTGTATCCAGTTTAAAAAGAAAAATATTCTCTGAATTTTAAATCTGTCACTTAATAGCAAGATTGAACATTTCTGGGTTTCATAATGAAGGTTGACCTTTTGGGATTGCTAATTTATCATTTTATAAGATAATACTTTGTTGAATCTTTTCTAACATTTTTTTCTCTCATAAACAGATTATACTCCAGGATTTAGATAAAAAAGAAAATGGGCTCCATGATATATTAGCTGTTCTCACCATGAAAAGGTACAAAAAGTAAAATATGCTTACTGATTTAGGGGGAAAAAATTGTTTTTAAATTTTGAGAATTTCATGAGTCAAGTTTGTTGATTTACTTATACAAAGGCTATTCAATATTGAAAATCTGTTATTGTTGAGTAGCGGTCATTGATATCTATAAAGGAGTTTATAAGCAAAATATTCTTTATGCCTTGAGCATTATTTTGTTGCATAAATCATGTTTCTTTCCAGTAAATTACAGTATATCCTAATTTGAAAAAAACAAACTTTACATTTAGTTGTACTTTTAACCTAAAAAAATGATCTTTGCTGTTTTCGGATACATCATTTAAGCAATATCCAGTGTTATTTCTTTGGAAATTATATGGTAAAATTTCCATTGCCTGCTTGCTCAAAAATAAGGTCAATTCTTTACTATGGCTGTAGGGTGTCTTCAGGCCCATTTTTACCACATCTTGGTCTACATAATGTAAAAATATTAAATTTTATTATCACTGGCCGTCATGTAATAACTCTTTGTACTATATAGAGAGTCATTTACCAAAATATGCCTGACAACAGTAGCAAGCAGCTGTATTTTTGTCTCTTGGTAAGGTTGGTGCCATAATGAACTAAGTTCTAACTAATGGGCTTTTTAAATATCTGTTCGTAACAAGGAGAATGTACAATCAAATTTATTATGAGTGAATCTTTTATGATCAGTAATCTAATACAAAGGACTCTTTCATGAGCCATACTACTTAAGAACAATTGGAATGTATAGCTGAGGAACTGTCTGGTTACATTGTGCTCAGTGATTAGACTGAAAGATATTCTGACCCATTTTAATTCCTCACATTTTACACTTAAATTTGATATCACAAGTGGCTGTTTTAGCCAAATGATCTAGAGATTGCTTTAAAGGGGGGAAGCAAATGTGACACATTAGATGCTCTATTTAAAGCCTTCAAGATGAAATGTTTTTTATTCCAAATGTAAAGTCTGCTTCCTGAAAACTGAAGTCACTGTAGCTTTTTTCCAGAAAGCAGTGCCCCCTCAAGATTTTTCTTTAAGAATTTCCATGACTTTTTATAACAAATCCATGTATTTTTCTTTGTAGGGATGGATCTTTACATGTGACATGCACAGATCAGGATACTGGAAAATGTGAAGCAATTACTGTTGAAGTGGCATCATAGTACTTTTGAGAAAGCATTTTTTTTCATTACTGGAATATCTATGTCATTTTATTCGTTCAGAACTGATGTTTATATTAAAACATTTTTTAATGAACCACATGATCTGTTTTCATTAAACTAAATTAGAAGATATTTTTAAATTTTTTAAAGTCCTTAATGAATTAGACATAGAAAAATATAATCGTTATATAACTGTTAGAGTGAAATTATTCTGAGTGGGTAAGAAATTAGTATTTAGACTTTCTCCCTTTAAAACTGTCTTTTGACAAACATTTGGCTTATAAGGGTTGTTAAACTGAATGTGTTCCACCCATCAGGGAGAATTCAGTGGCCAATGAGAGGTTCCTTGAACAATTAATGGAAGAATTTATTATTTGTCCAAACTTATTGTAGAACTCATTGTTATCATAGAGGATCAGGAGACAAATAATCTAAAGATTAAGTCTATCTCCTTTTCACCATCAGTTAGCAAAGTTAAAGGAAAAGATACCAGGAATATCTAAGCTTTATTGACTGATACCACCAACACTTCCTACTATTTGGTTTTGTACCCAACACTATACATTTGCCTTATATTACTGGATTTTATGTAAATATCTAAAACATCTATTTTATGTTTCCAAAAATGAGGTCCCTCCCAGCTCTAAATTTGTTATGATCCATGCATAATGGCCAAATGTAAAAGAACTTAAGTAACTTATTAATGGGCATTCTGCAGCATTGCTGACACAATAATTCACATCTGAAACTATTTAATATGATTTATTTTGTTATACCTTTAAAATTCTTTTAAAGTAAAAGAATCTCAGTTCTTTATTTCCATGTTCTTTGGCTAAGTCACTAAGTACTTTTCTATTATCAAAAATGTATCAAAATTATGAAGAGTAGAAAACAATACTTTTATAAGTCAAAAAGCATATTTGAGAAAATACTCATCAAACAGTTCAACTCCATATATATGAACATTTATATAGTGATTCTGGGGGCTTAATTGAGAGGAAAAGGTTTTTTTATTTAATTTTTAAATAGAGCATTGGAAATTCTGTATTACTTTCCATGCAAATATGCAAAATCAAATTTGAAGTGAATGCAAGTCATTTATCTTTTCAATACACACAGACTAGTCAGCAATATTATCTTTGAGTGCTAGAGAAGGACTGATGGTGGCCAGTAGCCACATGTTGGCAGATGATATTATGCTAATTGTATCAAGCCTTGAAATGCTACCGTTTTTCCTCAGTGAAGTTCATAGTTACTCAGGGATCAGTCCAACTAATCTAGAAAACACATAGAAGAATACCTGTTGCTCAGCCTGTCACATGCAACTGGATGTGCAGTTCATTAAGTTAGACCATCAGTACCTCCATAGACACTGCCGATGAACCACTGGCTGGACCCAAAAGTGAAGAGAGGGAAGAATGTAGACTGAATTGCTTATGGGTAGTAATTAGGTAGAATTTTGGTGCTCCCAAATTTATAAAATGATCATTCTTCTGGGGATGCTATATGGCTATGAATGATGGTACATGATCAAACTGCAGGTGACTCGGAGGTCAAGAAATGTATAACAGGTAGGCTGCACCACATTGCCAGTGATGATGCATTGTAGAAGAAGTGGCGTAAGATACGTCATTCAGGAGGTGTATTAATAGGAAAAAGATGTGGGCGGTCATGCTTCAAGAGCAAGGGTTCCAAAGCATATCCTTCAGCCTTTTGAAGCAGAGCAGACGTCAGCCCTGTTTGGCATAGTAGGAATCGGAGGGCATAGAAACCAGATGATTTGTCCCAGTGTCTTTAGAAGTGCCGGAGCTAGAACTTGGAACTCGGGTCTTATCAGTGCTAGACTATGGTTGGCACTGTTACAACACATCACTGAGGAAAGCTAAAACAGAAATGAAGTGATTCATTCTGGGTGTTTTAAAGATTTAGTGTCAGTTCTTGAATTAAACTTATCGCCCCAGTAGCCCTGTATTTATTACTACTTGGCCATTTGAATTGTATCGTCTTCCTCGTCTTATATTTGCCCATTGTAGACTCACTTAAATATTTGGGGAAAAAGTAATAAAATACTCTGCGCCTATTTTAGAAAAATACTTGGTATACCACAACCTTAATTTATGGAACAGATTTTTAAAATTCTTTATCTTGTCAAAGGATACTTCATTTTACAAAATATTTAGCACTCCTCTGGTGTGCACTGAAAGTTACTCACTTTATATAGGTTTGATAATTTTAACTTTCTTCCTTTGCCTATCTCTGTAGTGTTAATTTTTTTTAGGAGACCTTTGTGGCTTCAGAATCAACAACCATTAAGCATCCTTTATGTCCTGGACACAGTAAAGCACTGGGAATACAGATCTAATGACTTTTTCTTAATCCTGATCATCCTTAATCTCAGTAGTATTTGACACTGAAAAACACCATCTCTTCTGGTTACACTCCTTTCTAGGTTTTCATGACACTGTTCTCTTTAATTTGCTCTATCTCTCCAACTGCCCTTCTCAGTTTCCTTTGCTGATTCTGCATCATGTCCAGCCCCCTAACTCTGGGTGTTTTCTAAGGCTCTTGTCTTGGGCCTACCATCTCTCTTGGTGATCTTACGCCAGGGGTGGGGAACCTGTGACCTTGAGGCCACATGTGGCCCTCTGAGTCCTCAAGTGTGGCCCTTTGACTGAATCCAAACCTCACAGAACACATCCCCTTAATAAAAGGATTTGTTCTGCAAAACCTGGACTCGGTCAAAAGGTACCCTAGGATCTAGAAGGCCATATGTGGCCTCGAGGGCCTCAGGTTCCCCACCTGTTATGCCCATATGTTCAATCATCACCTCTTGCCTCTATGATCCATATCAGGGCTGTCCAACCTTAGGTTTTTATTGAAACAATAGACAATATATTTTGATTTGCCATTTTAGTGAAAGCTTACTAAAGCATTTATGTAAATTTCTATGCTTGTAGGTGGGCTGCATAAATCGTGGCCCAGTGGCCACATTTTGGACATCCTTGATCTATATAATCAGCCCAAGTGTCTCTCCTGAGCTACTCATGGATCTTCAACTGCCTCTTGGACAACTCTACTAAATACAACATGCCCAAAAACAGAACTCTAATCTTTCCCACCACATCCTCTCTTCCAAACTTTTCTATCGCTAGCAAGGGAACCACCATCTTCCCAATCCTCAGACCCACGTCAGTGTGATCCCTTGACTTCTTGCTCCCACTCCCCTCACATATGCAGCCTGTTGCAAGTCTTGTCATTTTACTTCCCATCTCTCATATGTCCCTTTCTTTATTCATACAGCCACGACCTAAGTTCAGGCCCTTATATCTTGCCTGGACTTCTGTAATAGTCTCCTAACTCTTCTTCCTGTCCCAAGCCTCTCCCTACTCCAATCTATCCTCCATTCATCTGCCAAAGTGATTTTTATATAGTATAGGTCTGCCCATGTATCCCACTCCACCCCCACCCCAGAATGAACTCCCAAAGTTCCCTTTTACATCCAGGACCAATAGAAAATCTTCTGTTTGGCATTTAAAACTCTTCATAACAGGGACCCTCCCTACCTTTCCAGCCTTTTTATACCTTACTCTCCTCCCCAAACTCTACAATCCAGCTAGACTCATCTCAGCTTCTTAGTTTTCTCCTTCCTTTCCTCCAGACCCAGCTCAAATTATACCTTCTGAAAGCCTTTCTCCATTCCCATAGCTGCTATTGCCCTCCCCTTTAAGACTAACCTCATCGACAATAATACTCTATCACATCTTAATAATTTATATGTTGTATCTCCCATTAGAAAGTATCTCCCATTAGAAACCCTGAGGACAGGGTTGGTTTTTGCCTCCTTTGTATCCCCAGAACTTTGCTGAGTGCCTGGTATGTAACAAGTACTTAATGTTTATTGTCTGACAAAGCCAAGAGTGAAATAGACCCTGCCCTAAAAGAATGTACATTTTTACATATACATTTCTTTATACAGAATATATACAAAATGAATACAAAGTAATTTCAGGAGAAAAGACTAGTACTGGGAAAAGTGTCCTGCGGAAAGGAATGCTTAAGTGGAGTTTAGAAGGAAGTCAGAGTCGAAAGAGGTGAGGAGGGCTAGCCCTCCAGGCACGGGGGAAGAGTCCATGCAAAGGCATGAGAAAGGGGAGATATCAGAGTCCTAGCGGAGGAAAAAGTGCAAAGAGGCAAGTATGGCTAGACTGTAATGATGTGGAGGGGATTAATGTATAAAAAGACTGGTAGATACCAATGGGCCAGGTTGTGAAAGCTTTAAATGTCAAACAGCAGGATTTAAATTTGATGCTAAAGGTAACAGAAAGCCCCGAAGTTTCCAGAGTAGTTAGGAGACCTCATAGGAGACCCAGACTTAAGGAGAATTATTTTGATAGTTGAGGGAGGGAAGCAAGGAGATCCATGAGGCCACTGCATTAATCTAGGCAACAGGGGATGAGAGGTCTGAACTAGGGTGGTGCCTGTGTGAGTAGACTGAAGAGGACAGATGTACAAATAGAATCAACAAGACAGCAATTTTACATGTGCTGTGAGAGAGTGAGTTGAGGATAACGTAGGGTGGCTGGAAAGATGGTGGTCTTTCTGACAGAAACTAGCAAGTGCAGCAAAGGGATAAATTTTTGAGGAAAGAAATTCTCCTTGGGGCATTGTTTGAGATGTGTATTGGACATGCAATTTTAAATGTCTAGTAGGCCAGGCAGTCTAATGCCGAAGGGCTCCAGGTCAGTAGAGAGACTTGGGCCAGATCTATAGATCCGTGAGTCATCTGCAATAGAGATGATAAATTGAACCATGGGCGCCAGGGAGGTCCGGAGAGAACGTAGTGGGAAAACAGACAAAGCTAGGATGCGGCTAGATCATACAGTGGATCATGCAGTGGTCTTGGAGTCAGGAAGACCTGAATTCAGATACAGTCTCAACTATATACAAGCTATGTGACCCTGGGTAAGTCACTTAACTTCTATTTGCTTCAGTTTCTTCAAGTGTAAAACAGATAATAGCACCTAGTTCCCAAGATGATTGCGAGGATCAAATGAGATATTCTTAGCCTGGTGGCACATAGCAGATACTATACAAAAGATATATTATTATTTGCTCTGTCAGAACATGCGGGCCTGGCATGAACGATGAACTAGCAAAGAAAACAGGCAAGGTCAGACTGGTCTGCAAAGTGGGGCATCGAGGCTCCCCCCTCTACAGGTAGTTCCTACAACTTGGACATACACCAGATCCCCCCATGTCAGCTGCACACACCACTCCCGTCTTAGGCTTTGCTTGGTATTAAGCATCATGGATAGGGTCACTGAACAAGGTTATCTTTACTGTTTTGTCTTTTGAATTATATTGTACGATTTTGACGCGTTTATAAAAGACACCTGGAGAAGTTCCCAGAGTTCTCTGTGGCTAATTCTGGAGTCTAGGTAATTGTGCAGAACCACACAGTAACTTAATTTCCCACCATTTCAATTAGGAAAGCAAAGTGATGGGATTGATCACAAGTTGGATGACAACTGATTTTACGCTTTTTAATCACGCCAAAAGAAAATCTTGCCTAAGTCAAAGAAACAGTAAAAAAAAAAAAAACTAGAAAGTAAAAACCTGGGCCTAACTTGAGGACTGTACGATGTGCGTATCCTGTACGATGATAAACATCATCTCAGACCTGATTAAGTCAGAGACTTTTGCACGAAGTTTTATAAAAAGTGTTTTGCGCCTGGCTCACAGTAGGCGTTAAAATGCGCCTCTCCCGCAGCCCTGCAGGCTCAGCTCGCACGCACTTCTCCCGGCCCGTGGGTCCCAGCCTGGCTCGCTCGGAGCCCGGCGTGCGCTCCGCGCTCCGCGCCCTCCGCCCCCCGCCCTCTGACTCGGCAGCCTCCCGGGGCCGGCGGCCGTACACAACTCCTCCTAATGCAGCTCGGGAGAGGGGAGGGACTCGGGCTTCCCGCCGCGACTCGGCAGCTCTGCACGCCTCGCCTCGGCCGCCCTCCGGGGCCCGCCTCCGCGCCGTGGGGAAGCCCGGGGCCGCAGCGGCCACGGGGTCCTGGGAGCCCGCGCGCTCCTCCACCGGCGCCCGTCATACCCTGACGTGTGGGCCTGTCTCCTCCCTCCCCGCTCCCCGTTCGGCGCTCGGAGCCGGGTAAGGGGGCGGGGCCTCGGCCCTCCAGCTGAGCGGTCCGGTCAGACCGCGCCAGTTTGAATGAAGGTTCCACAAGATGGCGGCGGCCGCGGCCGGAGCGCGAGGAGGTGAGGGCTCGAGAGGGACCCTGCCCCCACGCTGCCTAGCCTCACCTCCCACTGCCTAAACCGCGCTCCCCGCATCTGGAGGACCGGGAAGGAAACCTTGGCGCCGAGGGGCGGCCCGCCACCCCCACGCTCCTGACGCGGTGACCCCCAACGTGGGAAGCGGGGCGGGGGGCTGGCCCCCACGCTGTCCCGCTCGCCCTCGGTCCCTCTGCCCGCAGCCCCGCTCCCTCCTCTTCTTCCTTCCCTCGTTCCTTCCCTCTATCCCGTCCCATCCCGGTCCCGTCCCGTCCGCTTTCCGCGCCGCACGCTGGCGGGAGGCTCAGGCGCACGCCGCGGGAACTGAGCCGGGTTGGCGCCTCGGCCCCCGCAGCCCGCGCCGGCCAGGGTGGGGAGCCGTTTACCGTCGCCCTCCCCGGCACCAACGGTTCGCGGGCCCCGGAGGCGCCGCTGGCCGGGCGCCGGCCCCCCGGGCCCTGCGCTGGGCAGGCTTGGGCTCCCCGACCGTAACGGAGGTGGGGAAACGGCGGGCGCGAGGTGTGGGGCAGGAGCGGGAGGCGGCTGGCCCCAGCGAGGGGGATTAGTGGTTTGTTAATCCCGGGCACGATCCGAAACCTGGTGGGAAGGGAGGCTGCGGTTTGACTTCTTTGTGGTCCTGCGGAACGCAGATGTTTGGTGGAAGTTTGTGTGTTTGTACCGGTGGGGACCCCAGCTGGGGGTCTGGTCCCGGCATTCCCCAGAGGAAGGAATTGGGGATGGAGCTGTAGAGAGAGGGCAGGGGTGAGGGCAAGGTGTGAACTCGGAGGGCTTTGGAGCTGGGGCTCAGTGACCGGGAGCTGGGGACGACTGGCGAGCAGGAAGCCTCGGTCCTTAGCAGAGACCTGCTCCCTTTTCCTGGGCTGCAAACAACTAGATACCTGACCTCTCCCCCACCCCCAGGGGTCTTTATACTCCAAACTGAAGGAAAAAGTGGCTGAGGAACAGGAGGAATCTGTGACTTTTGCGTGTGCTTGAGTGGCTCCTTTAGGAACACATGGGATTCCTGTAGACAGAATCCATCCTGTGCATTTTTGGTTCGTCAGGAATGGCAAGCCTTTGTCCAGTGTACAGTAACAGATTTTTATGGTGTTGGTGAAAAACTTAATCTTGTAAATTAGCATTAAGGTTTTCAAAGAAGTTTTTCCATTAAGAGAGTACTGCAGCCACTGCTAGGTGCTCCTGGCCACATTTTAAATTCTCTGATTACTACAGATGGTATCCACTATACAGAAATAGAAAATTTTGAGTACTGCGTTTTAACAGATTGAATTATACTTCAGTTCGTAGTTGTCGTGTCATTAGCACGTGACAGTGTAGGTTCTCCTCACTTTGCTTAATATTTCTAAGCATTATAGAGCTGGAAGGTACCTTAGTTCAGGACCCCAGTCTTTTTGTGAGGACTTTTAAGTGATCTTTGGGTGTGGGAGACACCTGCTGGTGGTGAAGATGTGGGGGGTATTTGTGAGGAGATTGCAATAATATTAATATTCCCTCATTATAGCAAGGGAAAAGCTATTGTAGGTAGATTTATTCTCCACTGTAAATACCAGATCACGAGAGTAGGTGTGCTGGCTCTTACTGGCTTGGAAGTATGAAAGGTAAGGACCCTAAAGTTATTGGTAAATCCTGATCTCTGTAGGCTGAGGTCTTACTCCAAATTCTCCCTCTACTTGACCTTCACAATGAAAAATCTTAAGTACAGAAGGAGGTTAAATGTTTTGCCCAAAGTTATATAGCAGAGCTGGGAATAGAATTGTGGTCTCCTGTTTTAGTCTAGTATTCTATTATACCAGATAGATTATGGATCTAAAAGTTGTGTATGGAGGCTTGCTAAATGTTTTGCTCAGCTCACTATTTTTAAAGGAATTTTGATTTGAATTTTTTTATAATGAGAATAATTGGCTTATAATATTTTTGTGTTAGAATGAAGAGTCCTAATTGAGGACCTAGGTTCAGACCTTAGCTATGCCACTTAACTCTACTTATTTGTATGTTTGGGTAAATCATTTGACCTCTCTTGGTCTTAGTTTCCTTATTGGAAAAATGAAGAGGTTAGACTAGGTGACCTCTAAGGCCCCTTCAAAATCTGTGATCCTAGTTATAAGTTTTAGACATATAGTTTTCTTAAAGTGGAACAGATTTGTATACATTGCAAGATCACATTTCACAATAGTTGGGGCATCTTATAATCCATTCATTACTTTAACAGTGCTTTAAAATGCCAAAATGAAAAAATTAACATTGTCAAAATTAGTGTTTTTTCCATTACGAGTATAACTTTTGAGTTTATCGCGAAGTTAACACACTAACACCCTAGAGCCTCACTTACCTCTGAGGTCCTGTCCAGCCTCTGACACATTCTGGCTCTGTGACCTTGAACATGTCACCTAACTTCTTAGTGCTGTGAGGAGGGAAGGGAGAAGACTACTGAGTTTCTGATCTGTATTGGTAGAGGGAATTTTTGCTACCAGGGGTTCATTTTACCATTTAAATCGCGGAGCTGGATTGAATGGTAATATTACAGCATGGGCAAGACAAGTGAAAATTGTAAATCTCGTAGCCTTTCGAAGTGAGAAGACTGCCTAATGCTGTAAGTTGTGTTTTGGTTTTTAGCTCTTTTTCCCCATTTGTTGGTTAAAGAAAACAAAGAACTTTATTACAAAGTGCTTTATTACAAAGCTATACATTTGGCTTCATTTTAAAATTTACTTCAGTGTACCAGTCGGTCCTGTAAGTTCCATTAATAAAGTAATTGTGTACATAAATGTAATGAACAAGTTAAAAATATTTCGTTGTGCTGTTACAGTGGGCCCCATAATCTTGATGAAGCAAACAAATTAAAATGTTCATTTAAGGATTTTAGCACAACCTAATTGATGGGAATTTATTTGAGTAATGGATAACATTAGTTGTCATCTAATGGGAATCATTATTAACTATCCAGGAAACCTTTAGGTTTTCTCCTGAAGAAAGTTCATTGATTCATGTATGCATGTGATTTTACAATGTAGAATTACTTCTAATTGGGGGTGGGGATATAAAAACTAAAAAGTATATATTCTTAACTTTAGTATTTCATTAGTGAGGAATCATATTTTCTTATTGTAGCTTGGTGTGTGCCTTGCCTAGCTTCACTTGATACTCTTCAGGAATTATGTAGAAAGGAAAAGCTCACATGTAAATCGATTGGAATCACCAAAAGGAATCTAAATAATTATGAGGTGGAATACTTGTGTGACTGCAAGATAGAAAAGGTAAGGCAAATGTGTAGTATTAACAAACTCATCAGATGTTACTTCAATATTTCATTTCATTTATCATGAAGAGAAACTTTGAAATTTGGAAAAGCAAGACATTTTTAAAAATTTTAATTCTAGGCCACAACAGGAAAATATTTTAAGGTGATTATAGAACACTGTAGCTAGTTCTTGACCATCTCAGTGTTTCATCCACAGCAAATGTATTCCAAGTCAGCTTCCCCATAGCCTACTTTAGGATCACCTTTCTCTACTACAGTTGGTATGTACATGAAAATTCTGATTAATTTTAATATGAATTTCTGAACATCCGTTCCATATTACCAACTAATCCTATCGGATATGTCTACATGGATATCCTATTAACCTCAACTTAACATGTTGGGGATAGTCAGGGATTCATCTGACTAGCTTTATGACTTTGGGTAAGTCACTTAACCTCTGTGAGCCTCAGTTTCTACATCTGTAAAGTGAGGGGATTAAACTTGATCTCTAACATCTCAGCTTACATTCTATGATTTTATATTTAATAGCAAATTCACAATCATGGGATTTCTTCTACAACATCCTCAACAAGTCATATTACCCAGTTTGAAGCTTTCCATTGGTAGGGAATCTACTACTTCCTAAAGCATCTCATTCCACTTTTGGACAGCTTTAATTGTTAGGAATTTTTCCATATGTAAAATTTGAATCCATATCTCTGTAACTACCCATTGCTCTTAATTCTAATCACTTGCTCATGTGACTGCCCTTCAGATAACTAGAGAATTATCATGTCCCTCCCAGTCTTCTCTTCCTTGTGATAAACGTTCCTAGTTCCTTTAATAGGTCCTTATGTGACATGGGCTCCATCAACTTGGTTGCCTTCCTCTAGAGACATTCTGGTGTATTAGTGTCTTCTCTAAAAGGTGGTACCCAGAAGTGAATATGATATCCCATATGTAGTCTACTCAGGGCATACTCTTACAAACCCTTACAAACCACTTACCTGCCTCCTTCTAACTTAACCTTTATCCATCAGTGGTCCTACCATATTTTCAGATTAAACCTCAGATTTCTTTACTTTTCATTCCCTCTGTTCTATTAATGGTCAGTCACCAAACCCTGTCCTTTTTCCTAAATATCTCTTGTATTTCTCCTTTTCTGTTTCCACTGTCACCATTCTAGTCAGAATCCTCTTCACCTCACAGAAAGACATACCACAGTTGTCTCTCCAAATTCTTCCTTTGTCTACTGTGTTCTTCATACTTCCAGATTTGTTTTCCAAAAACACTTAATTTCATCATTACTTTGCTGCTCAAAACCCTGTCTGATGATTTTCCATTTGCTTAAAAGGCAAAGTTAAAACACCTCTGCTTTAGTATTGATTCTCCTTAATTTATCCTTACTATACCTATCTGCCTTAGCAATACCCAGCTTCAGTGCCACATCATGATGTGGAAGTCATTCTGGGTTCTACAAAGATTATACTAACAGTGCAAACTCAAGTAGGTTCTACTGAGCCTAAAGACACTGAATAAAGTTCCAGAAACAGACCATGTTTACTGTCAGAGGAACAATCTAGCTAAGTATGGATGGTCATTGCCACAAGGTTGCATTATTAAGTGATCCTCTTATTACATTTGGCCCATGAATCATATAAAAATGCAACATGTAAACTTCAGTCTTGCTTGAAAAGTGATAGTAATAGAAAAGGGTGTTCTAAGAATTAAAATTTTTAGATCCTCTACAAGCATTAATTTAACTAATGGTACTCTTAATGTTAGATCTTTGCTTGGCTTCCAATGAATTGCTATACAACACTGGAGAAACTGAGTCACATCAGTTTAACATGCTGTAAATTTAACTAGAAAACAAATATCAATTAAATGGAAAGGTGATTCACAGGTTCCACTCAGAGGAGCAAATAAATAAATTGATAGTTTGTTCAGCCAAGGACAGTAAGAAACATTTCATAGTATAATCACTGTGCCTTAACAATACTCATGTGATGAGCATAAGCAAGGTCACTATCAGGACGGTAGTAGCTCCAACATTTGTGATAGAGGATGAAAATGTAGATAAATTCAATTAAGAACCTGACAACATCCTCCAAACCAAATTATCGTATATACCTCGACATACATTGACTTTAGTGGGAATGTGGGTATAGGGAAAGACAGTGAAAATAATGGAAAATATGGTTCAGGGAATAAGAAATTAGTCTCAAGCTTGTAAACTGCTTGAATGATTTGTGCCTGTCTCACTAATACTTTTTTAGAAGAGAGTGGTAGTATGGGATACAAAAAATACTAAATTATCACCAAAAAATGAATTTGACTCTTAATGAAAAATGACTACTAAAATGGTAATCATTTCAGTGTTTTGTATATTCAGAGCAAAGGTCAAAATTACCATGAAGTTAGAAGAAAGGAAAAAGATGAGAAGACCATGAGTAATTACAATATCAAACTGTTAAGAATGGGAACTAGATAAAAGTAAAGATATTGGCTGATTACAGAAATTTCTTAAGATACATCTGACCAATGTGAGAGTTACCTCAAGGCGTTCAAAAGAGCCCTGAAATCATTTTGCTAGAAAACATTTGTGCTTCTCATTAAGCTGAGAAATATAGTAGACTAGGGCATTGCGAGGTTAGAGAGTACAGATGTAGTCTGACCCAAAGCATGGTATAGTGGGAAAATACCTCTGTTGGATACTATGCCTGTCATAATGTCTAAGTCTACGTTAATCTTGTATGTTTCCTCAATAAAGAATTCAGCAACTATCTACTGATAGGAAGAACATTGTTTCACAAAACAGTGAAGACAGTGGGTGGAGAAGAAACAAGCATGCAGAAAGCTCAGTGTAAGAACTGAGACAGACCATTCCAAGATTAATAATAGATAAAACTGCAGTAAAGACCACAAGTAGATTGGAAATCTGTTCCATAGTTATTATTCCATAAGTCTAGGATTGAGACTCCCATAAAAAAAATCCCTCTCATTTCAGGACTCAGTGCCAAGCACCATCTCTCATACACAAAACCACCACCAGTGTACACCAGTGTACTATCACTCTTTTTGTATGCAGGCATACTCCCCCTTTTCCAAACTTGAGCAATTTGTTTCCCTGACTTCTCCTGACTCCACACCCAGCCCTGAACAGTGACGCTCATTGAGCAAATCTACCTCTTTCAAATTTGCGAAAAGGCAAATTTAAACTTAAAGAGTAAAATTCCTAACCATCAAAAAAACTATGCAAAGATGGAATAGGAAGTAATAGGTTTTCCTCCTCTAGAGGCCTATTTAAGGGAAGGCCCATTGTCAGGTATGTTATGAAGGAGATTCTTGTTTAGGTATGGGTTGGAATAGAGATCCTTTCCATCTATAGGATTCTGGGATTCACACACCCAGTGACTGCTGTCATCCCCTATTTCTCTCAAGGATACATTTTGTCCCTTCCTAAAAAGCTTAGGAGATAACTAGTAATGTTTTGGCAGCTGTCCTTGTGGCCTTCTATACACAGCTGTTTGCTTTATACTGGCATTCTCAAGACTATGCATTCATACAGAATATCCTTGGATACAAACATAAACGAGAATTTGAATGATTCCTGCCCTCAAGGAGATTACATTCTATCCAGAGAAGCAACACATACCATATAAATATGTATAAAGTCTATACAAAGTAAATACAAGGTAATTTGGAGAGCACACAAAGAAGCACTAGCTGGTGGGAAGGGGGAGGTACCAAGAAAAGCCTCATGTAGGATTTGGTGTATGAATTGAGGTTTGAAGGAAACAAATGAAATTGTATTTGAGGATAGAAGGAATAAACCACCAGAGTGTCTTGAGCAGAGGAGGAGTAATGTCAGACCTTGTTTTGGGAAGATCTCACTTCTGTATATATAGACAGCTATGTAGAGTATGGATAGAAGAGAATGGAGCCAAGGAGAACAAGTATCATAGAAACAACCATAAAGATAACTGTTGAGTGACCCTCAAATTATCAGTGTCATTGAATATGAAGCATAAAGTAGGGAAAAGCGTCCACTACTATCATAAAGGCTGCCTCATACAAAGTCCAAATAGAAGACAGATTCTGTATTTGCCATTCTGCTGATTATGTCAAGCCTCAGAATGCCACACAGGTTTTCCTGAGTGAGACTGCCATAGTAATTCTTTCATTGTCACAAGTGTTAAGTGTCTGTGTGCAAAGCACTATGCTAGGTGCTGGAGTACAAGTGAAGCAAAGAATAGGCCCAGCCACACAGGAAAAACCAAGTTGATGAAGAATCCTTTTTTTTTTTTTTTTTGAGGTTTTTTTATTTTTAGTTTACAGCACTCAGTTCCACGTAATTTTGAGTTCCAGATTGTCTTCTCCCCCTTTCCCCACTCGCTCCCCAAGATGGCATGGAATCTGATATATCTGATGAAGAATACTTATTGCCCGGATTACATCATGTAGTTAAATGAGCAGCCCATTTTGTTAGACCATTAACACCTGAATTTTGGGCAAGTCCTGCAGACACATAGACCTGGACCCAGAACAGAATAAGAGGTCTTGGGTTGGACTACATTTGGAAAATTGTGTAGCTGATTGAATAATTCTTGCTCCTTGGTGCTAAAGCTCATCTGTTTAACATTAATATTCTCCCAATGAGACTGTATGGTGGTGAATCATAAAGAATCATAACCTTAGGATAATCAAAATCAAAGGTGACCCATACAGCAAGGAAAGACACAGATAATAAATAGGCTACATATTGCCAACAGTTATTCATGCAAAAACAGTAATAAAAGATATCAAGGGCATGCATGACTAGAAAAGGAGATAGGTTAATTGGTTAGTGAGATCCTGAATTTTGTACTGATATAGAAACGATACAAAATAGTAAAAGACCTAGAGAAAATACCTTTAGTACCTTGACTACATAGTTGCCCCCTTCCCCCCCCCAAGATTTATGCAAAGATTATATGATATAGTTCTAGAGGGGATGTTAGAAATTGTTTACTCTAAACCCATCATTTTACAAAGAAGGAAACTGAGACCTAGTGAGAAGGACTTATTCAGAGTCACAAAGGTAGCAGGGATTATCAATTCCAACTGTTAAAAAATTGCCAAGTATGCCTACTGTGCCTACTAAAAAAAGTGTCTACTATGAGCAAGGAAATGTATGTTAGAGATAAAAGATGAAAATGACACAGTCCCTAGGGAATAGACAAGGCTTAACAAGGATAAGATGGCATGAATGGGTTGAAAGTTGCATTTGTGTAAAGAGTACCCATATTAAAAATATCATGGATCCATGAAGTAAGTACCTGTTAACCCTAACTCTATTTAAATCCTATCTAGCCAGGGTCATTTTCTCCCTGCCCCTGCAGCATACCATGTTGTAAGCTTATATTCTTCCCCTTTTTAAGCAGTCCTCCATTTGTTGCATTCCTCTAGTGTGAGATTTTCCTGACACTTATTTTGGCACTTAATCATTTACTCTTGTTTTACTCATTGTGTCTCTGTTTTATCTCATTCACCGTCCACCTCACCCTTCAGATACCTGAAGATAGTTATGTACTCTCCCCATTTTCTATACACCTTTTTTATAGGCTAAACATCACCATTTCTTTCATCTGGTCATCATTGGCATGGACTTGAGTCCCTTCACTGCCCTCTTCTCAGCGTTGTACAGCTTATCAATGTCCTTTGTAAAATGTTGGCATTCAGATGTAGTCTGACCCAAAGCATGGTATAGTGGGAAAATACCTCTGTTGGATACTATGCCTGTCATAATGTCTGAGTCAAGAGTACATTAATCTTGTATGTTTCCTCAATAAAGAATTCAGCAACTATCTACTGAAGACTTATTATGGATTACCAATTTTAGAATAATTAGAATACAGCAAAATCCTTCACAATAAAGCTGTACTAACTATAATTCTAATGCTTCAGATGGTATTTGATTCTTGCAGTGCCTCAGGGTCATCATTATGATCATCAGTTTATCATTATACTATAGATCAAAATATCATCCAGACTAAATAATAAGTCAAGAGATCATTGAAAACTGTCTTTAAAATTACTAGCTAACAATACCAAATGGTAAAACATCTCCCTCTTGATCAGAAATTGGATAAAGGTTTCAACTTCTCAAGTCTTTGGGAAGAAGTCTCAGCATTAGGTCAGAAAGGCTGAGCTATCTGAAGTACCCTTTTCTTTTTTTGACTCTGTTGAATATTTGCTGGAATAAACAAACACTTAGTTTTCTGACATGGTCTTACTATCATAAAACTGCTTTGCAAACTTTATAACAAGGCTTTTGAGACATTAATGGACCTTTTATGTCACATTAAAAATTCAGCAACGTGAGGTTTGAAAACATGGAGAGAATTTTCACATTTTATGTAATATCCCTTAAAGATGCAGTAGTTTTAATACTGTAATTTAGAGTCCAGGGGTAGAGAACCAGCAGCCTCGAGGCCAAATGTGGCCTTCTAGGTCCTCAAAGTGTGGCGCTTTGACTGAATCCAGACTTCACAGAACAAATCCTTTAGACTGATGTCAGAACAATGATGAGTACTTATTTTCTCTTTAGAGTGCTTAATTCAAATGAATATATTATTATCTCCCTTGGTAGACTATATATAAGGTCCTCAAGGGAAGAGATTGTCTTGTTCATCTTCGTATATTTTAACACCACCACCCCACTCCCCCTCCCCAAACAGCTTCCCCAGAGACTGTCCATAATAGGCACTCACTGTTGAATTGAAACCTTACAGCTTAATGTACATCTTTTTCTTGTATTTTAAGGATATGGAATATTACCTTGTAAAATGGAAAGGATGGCCAGAAACTACAAATACTTGGGAACCTTCAAGAAACCTCAAATGTCCATTGCTTCTTGAACAGTTTTATAGTGACCAGCGTGATTATGTGTCTCAGTTGAAGCAAGGCAAATCAGTAATGTTGAAAAATGATATCAAAAATTTGAAGCCTGCTATTGCTGAGTATGTTGTAAAGAAGGCTAAACAAAGGGTAGCTCTGCAGAGATGGCAAGAAGAACTTAACAGAAAAAAGAACCATAAAGGAATGATCTTTGTTGAAAATACTGTTGATCTGGAAGGTCCACCTTTAGACTTTTACTACATTAATGAATACAAACCTGCTCCTGGAATCAATTTAACAAATGAAGCCATAGTTGGTTGTATGTGCACAGATTGCTTCTTTGAGAAGTGCTGCCCTGCGGAAGCTGGAGTTCATTTGGCTTACAATAAAAAAAGGCAGATAAAAATCCAACCGGGCACGCCAATCTATGAGTGCAACTCACGGTGTAAATGTGGGCCTGATTGCCCCAATAGGATTGTTCAGAAAGGTACACCATATTCCCTTTGCATCTTTAGAACTAGCAATGGCCGTGGCTGGGGAGTGAAAACCCTTGTGAAAATTAAAAGAATGAGTTTTGTCATGGAGTATGTTGGAGAGGTACGTTGAACTACTTAAGACTGTAATGAGTAATGTATATATGAGATTGTGACATTTTTGGGGAAGAGTCTTTGTCAAAGGACTTGTTTCTTTGTTAATAAATTACTTTATTTTTTTGAATAATATTAAGTGTTTGTCCTGGCTAGTACATTTTGTGACTGACATTTGCAAAGATTTACAAATCTATTTTCTTATTTTTACATCAGGAGTATTATGGTGTTTTTAATAACATATATATATTTTAAAACTCCTGATAAATCTGGTGCCTCATTGTGGAATGCAGGTAACCCTAATGTGTATACCAGTGGAGCATAAGTTTGGCATATGCTGGGAAATTTCAAGTGTGGGCCCAGTGATGGACAAACATATCTATTCGAGAACCAGTCTAAGTGGAGACAGGCTCATCACCATGCAGGCTGCCTGGTAATGAATTTATCAGCTACAGCAGCTCTTGAAAGATCAATCCGTTAAGTTGTAAAGTGGTTGCAATCTGCATTGGTGGAGGGAAGTAGCACATCAATGAAATTACAGATGCCTTAAGTATTAGAGTAGATATATTCAAAAATGAAGTATTTCTACAAATACTATATGACAACTGAAGGGATGCTATTTTAAATATTTTAAAATTCTAATAACTACCCATCAGTGCTACCAACATGCTGTGAAACAGTGAACCTAAAGGATGATGGTAGAAGTCCAGAACTTGTGTTCCCATAGCTCACTTTGAATTGCAAACATTCTCCCTACTGACATGCAAAAAATCAAGTTGCACTGCTATGCTAAAAAAAATTCTAGCTACAGAGATATTTGGTTGTGGTTGCATATCTGATCATGTTTAATCCTGTTTCGATTTTAGAGTTGCTCTTGGTGATAATGGATCTAATATTGTCTTTCAAAGACAACAAAGCTAAACTCACTTTGATCTAAGTGTGGGATGCCTGATGATGTCCATTTTAAGTTACTCTTCAGTATATCTGAACTTTTGAGATCTTATTTTTTGCTATTTTGCTTACTATACCTACTTTAGGAATTTTTGGTTTGTAGCTAATGGGTAATTAAATAAAAAGGTAGAACTATAGAATATGTTTTTTGCTCTTCAAATCTTTGTAAAAACCTACAAAATTTAATTTTGTTAATATTGCTCACTACAACTTAACTGACATTCTATATTCCTAATAAGGTTCTTTTTGTAACTATGTTCAAAGATTATTGAAGGGAAAAAAGCATTTGGGGTACATAAGAGGCTTCAGTGTACTTTCTATTTGCCCTCAGTTACTATTTGCAGGAAAAAATAGAGTAAAATTTGCAAACATCTTGTTTTAAAATTAAGTGTTTTTCTGAAGTTATTTTTACAAAATGCTTTTATTTTTCATCTCCCAGATTTCTCCGCTTCCACGAATCTTGTTTCAGAATTTGTTTAGATGATTGGCAATCACTGTGACTCTTCAGAGTAGCTAGTGTATGTGTAATTTAAAACATTTTTAGGTCACAACTGCTTTATGTTTTTGGTGTAGTGTTAACACTCACAGTTTAATTTCATTGGTTTCAGCAGTAAGGTCAGCTCTGACTTGAAATTATTTTGCAAAAATATGGATTACTTTTTCTTTTAGTTCAGCAATAGTTATATAATATATTAGTTTTTCTTTATAGGTTATCACAAGTGAAGAAGCTGAGAGACGGGGGCAACTCTATGATAATAAAGGAATCACATATCTCTTTGATCTGGACTATGAATCTGATGAATTCACAGTGGATGCAGCTCGATATGGAAATGTGTCTCATTTTGTGAATCATAGTGTAAGAAGTATCATTTCAAGCATAAACAGGACTTTTTAAAATTAGAGGGCCAAGAATTTCACCTTGTTTAAAAATCCTGATTTTTCATTATCTACTACCAAGAATCATTTAGACTTAAAACTACCCAGTCCCTTAAAACAAGGCCTTAAGAATGAGGTGATGGATCACACATACAGTGCCTTGTATTTCCAGAATGCTTTATAACATATTTACATCTTGCACGTAGCATCTTTGTTAAGGTATTGCTGCTTTAAATAGAAAGACAGAAAGTGAGGTTACAGACTTGGAGAAAAAATACACCAAATTATTAGTTCAGGTATAATACATTTATGAAAAATGTTGAAAATTCTTCCAAATCCACTTCACCTATTTTAAGGTAAATTCTGTTTAGTGATGAATTTGAGATCCATCAAATTAAATATAACAAATGTCCGGCAAAGTTCTATGTTAATGTCTCACTTTGTTGTGGTGAAACCATGTTCTAAAAGGCTATGTCAGCAGAGACAAGGTCTGACATTCCCTACAAAGTTGGAAATGTTTCAGGTAGGGGACTGGGTGACATACTATATGTCTGTTACCTAAAAACCAACTTAGCCGGTGCAGAGAGATTCACGACCAGAAGGCTATTGAATGGGTGATGAATTTGAATTTGTTTGGTTATAGCAATTCAACAGGACCAAAGGGTGGAGAGGTTTCAATCTGCATCAGTGGAGAGAGTACACGCACTGATGAAATCATGAATCTTTTGAAGTATCTCAAAATACTAAAATAAGAATGCATAAAATTTCTAGTTTTGTTCACTAAACAAAATATGGGCTTTATCCTCTCTCCCATATAGCTTACAAATTAAGTGTGGGGAAAGCAATGGGTTCCTAAGCTTTTTCTTTGAGCACTGAGACACCCTGGAACCTTAAATTTAGGCTCTAAGAGGTTTAACTTAGTCCTTTATCCATGTAAAAAGCAATTACATTTTAAAAGCAATTTTTTTTAAAAGGCCCTGGGAAACTAAAAATTTCATGTGACATTTATCTGGCTTAAATCAGATGCTTCTGTATATATAACAGCAATGATCATGTAATTCTAATGTTCCTCTTTTAGTGTGACCCAAATCTTCAGGTGTTCAATGTCTTCATTGATAACCTTGATACTCGTCTTCCTCGAATAGCATTGTTTTCCACAAGAACGATACATCCTGGAGAAGAGCTTACTTTTGATTATCAAATGAAAGGTATGATGATTTATTATGGATATGACTTAATTTAAATAATTGGGGGTACAGAATAAAATCAGACTTGAAAAGGACCTTTATATTTAATTCTACCCCTATCACTTTGCAGTTGAAGAAACTTAAGTTTAATTTATCCATAGTCATACAGGTAGTAAATCACAGGAGCAGGACTAGAGTGTAGGGCTCCTGACTCACTTTGGTGTTCTTTACATTATACCATATACAGCTGCTCAGAATATCACCTCTGTAGTGATGATGGGTTTGTTGTGTTTAAACAAAAAAATTTGCAAATAAGGAAACTATATTCCTTCTCCAGTGTAATATCTTCTTATACAAAAATACTAATATTTTAGTTCTTTTGGAAATGTTATAAAATCTTTTTTGTTGTCTCAAAAGACTAAAAGTTACTAAACCGCATAAAAACTTAGCTCCTATTTGTATCCAAAGGTTTTTTTTAATTAAACATTTAAGCTGCTAAATAGTTATTTTTAATATTTTTCTTTAGATTGAGCTTCCAAACATTTTATATACAATTTAACCTTTTTCTGTGCCCTCATTTAAGGTGGTATATTAAATGAATATTGTATAATTCAGTCATTTTCCCAGCGATTTCTATTATTCCAGATGTCCATTCCTACTGAAAAAATTTGATTGTGCACTCTGAAATTGAATTCTTACTTTGTGTGCATTTAATTCATCATCCTGCTCCTGCAAGAAAAACTAATCTTCATGATCTTTGTTTTCATTGAATTATACCACATAACTCTAATATTTGCTTATTGATGATTGAAAAATACCAAGCACACAATCCTTAAGAACATTTACTATGTTGTCCTAGGAATGGCTTTTAATGGTTATTTTGCTACTTTGCAGCTACTTCTGTCCTCTAATTAGTTATATAAATAGGACAATTACTCTCAGTGATTGAAGAACTAACCAAATATTCAAAATGTACACTAAAAACAATCTTTAAAATTAATAATAAAGAATTCAGTATTGTAATTACCAACTCTCTTTTTTCCTGTTTTTCCCCCCACGTATTCAGGTTCTGGAGATATATCTTCAGAGTCTATTGACCTCAGCCCAGCCAAAAAGAGGGTCAGAACTGTGTGCAAGTGCGGATCTGTGTCTTGCAGAGGTTACCTCAACTAAATTTTCAGGATATAGGTCTAAAGATAAATGTCATGGTTTTTTTTGTTTGTTTTTTACTTAAATCCCATCTTAGAAAATGATTTTTTTTTATATTTAAGTATTCGGAATATTTCTATATATGCTAAATCAAGGTTGTTATGCCTCATGTTTTCTTAATTTACAATTCATTGCAAAACCACATTAGCCAAAGACCTTACTGATGCTCATTAATGTGAAAGGGTAAACACAGGGTCACAAGAGTAGATCTTATACAGACTAGTCAAAAATATCAGTGCTTAGTAGTTGGATGTCATACCCATTAGGAAAACAAAACTAATTATGGATTAGAGTTTTTATTCATTCAACAAACATTTATTAAGCACTAACTGTGCCGAGCACTATGCTAAGCACTGGGAGAGATAAGAACTTGAGAGAAGACACCATCCCTGCCCCCACAGAGCTTACATACTTAAGTTTAGTTATGAAAATGCTGCTTTTGAATGTGTAAGTGTTATCAATTTAGGACTAACATTCAATTTGTTGAGAAATCTTAAATATAGTTAGTTTATTTAATTTGGACAATGTAAAAAAAGTTCTATTTTTGTTAATGTAATTTATATGACATCCTTATTCACCTGCTTTAACAGTCATACATACTGTGTATGTACTTATTGAAAATAGGTGATATCAAATTTTATACTCTTTTCTAATTTTTATTAAAACAAATTGACAAGTTACTGATCCTAATGTTTGCTAAGGTGTAAAATTAAATGCAAAACAATAGAATTTAAATATCTTGATTTCATACTTTAGAGAAGTTTGTAGCATATAAGGTATATTTTTTCTGCTTTTACTAGTAGTTCTTAAACTTTTTCATATAGAACAAAAATCCTTTAAAAAGTACGGAATGGCTGGCCATCATAATTATGTGGGAGAAAAAGGGAGGCTTTAAGGACCAAAGGGAACGTTTCTATCAGCTAATATAGCAGCATCAAAGCCCTTTGCAGCACTCCTCAGAAGAACAGATATACATCCTGAAACCCCCTCATAACTCCACTGATAACTGCAAGAACCTGTTTGAGAACTACTGATCTGTCATATACTATAACCAGATGTCTCCCAAAGCATTTTGTGTATCCCCGTATTTGCTAATGTTTCATAGTAAGCAAATTTTTCTAATACGTTAGTATTATACCTTTATTCAGACAAGTTTTATTGTACATGCTTTGTTAAACCTATAGTATTTTTATATTTTCTGCAGGCTATTCTTTAAAAAGTGATATATATTTTAGACTGACATTGTGTACATGAATCTGTAGAAAATGTGGTCATGAAAGCTGAGTTTGGCTTGGCCAAGAATAGTTTTACTATAGTATTTCTGAATTATGGGGCTAGGATTAAAACTGTGAAGAAAAAAAAACAGTTATCACATAGGAACACCTAAAAGTTGAATAATTTTTCAGCTGCATATTTCTGGTTTGGGGATTGACTTGTTTTGAATTCTAATCATGATGTTCAACATGTAGACATGTCAGTGGCGCAAAACGGATTCAGCTCACTTCATTCCTAGCCAGGTCTGCCCAAGCCTCTTTTCCTTGAGTACAGTGACCCAAAACTTGCCTGCAATAAAACTGAACACAGAAAACAGCAATTTAGATCCATTTGCCTCTGTATGACACACTCTGTTTAGGAAAAATCTGCTATTCATTTGTGAAATCTCTTTTTGTTAAGGAGTGTGCGGTCAGCCATACAGCATAATAATCGTTGCATTAAAAATTTTTCATTATAGTTTAGGTTATTTATGTTTATGGACTTGGAACCAGAGTTAAAACATTTACAAAATGGCTAACTGGAAAGGACTTTTGTGTGTCTGTCCCAAATCATTTCTGTGTCATTAGTCAATAGTGGCAGGACTGGCTTCACAGACTTAGCTATATGCTTAGGCTGCTATTTATTGGGTAAATCTTGAGAAAATGAAGGGGCCATGTTTCTTTCCTTTTAAAGATGTAATTTCAAATAATTGTTAATGCATTTTTACTTTTTAAAATGTTAAATATTTCATGAGGTCTTGCCTCTTTATTTTAAAAACAAAATATAAATTGGGACAAAAGGTGACATGAAGTCAGCAGACCTTTGTAATTAGAAGTATCCGAGCTCCCTTATACTATTATCAAGACCGGAATTTGTTATGCAGCCAAACAAACGTAGCAATACTTTTTAGACAAAATAACTGTGGTTTCTTGCCATTTTAAATAGTGATTTGTGTTTATCATTTAGCTAGCCATCATATAATTTGGCAGTTACCTAAATTTTGTTTTTGTTTTATTTTAAAGGCTTAGGAATTTGATATTTTTCAAATATAAGTGATTTTCAAATGTAAGATTTTGATCAAGCTTAAATTAATGTACAGGTTATACTAACTTCATTGTTTTCAGTGTATGTAAATGGAACTGTGTTAGAAATACACAGTTGGTAATCTCAGGAATGTTTTTTTTAATAGATATGCAAATTTTAATTTGTATTTAGTGATTCTTAAAGCATTTTTCCATAGTTTTTAACAAAATAAATTTAATTTAGTTTGGATTCTGATGTTGTTCAGTACATCTCTACTTAACATGAAATATCATTGTTTCTCTTTAAGCACCTTATTTTAGTGATCCTTGAGCAAAGCAGAAAAGCACTGATATATTTCTGACCATACAGAGACTAGATTTATAAATGTAGCTGACTCATCAGGGACTTAAGGTCTTGGTTTTGATTTTAAAAGCAAGCTATAATCTTTGTTTAAATTCACGCCTTTTTTACTGGTTACTGGTTTAAAGTTACAGTTACTGTACTGGTTTAAAGCCTTGGGTCACAGGATTATGGATTTTAGGATCATGTATTTAAAGCTAGAAGGGATCTTAGAGGTTACCTAATCCGCTCCCTCATTTTACAGATTAAGAAACTGAGGCATGCAAAGATTGAGAGGATTTGAACGAAGTTCTCTGATTCCAAATTTAGTGCTCTTTCTATTGTACCATATTACCTTTTAGATTCTCTTTATCACAGTATTCCAGAATTGAAAGGGGTCTCTGTAGACAGTTCGTCCAGCCGTTGCCTGATAAAGAATCCCTATTGCATTATTCAAGAAGTGGTCATTCAGCCTTCGTTTGAAGCCCTCTAGTGAAAGGAATCCATTATCTCTTAAGGCAGCCCACTGCAAAACTTAGTTAGTTTTTCCTTATATCAGACTAAAATTCACCTCTTTTTAACGTCTTCCCTGCTACTCTTAGTTTTTCTTGGTGGGACTAAACAGAACAGATCTAATCCATATATCGAGTATTTTCAAGTCATCATATCCATATTTATAAATATAACTTTTCAAGTATTGAAAATCGTCATCATATCTCTCTCCCATTCTTCCTCTCAGCCCTTCCAGGCTTAAAAATTTTCATTTCTTTCAACTGCTATTCCTGTGCCATGGAACTTTAAGCCTTTCCCCATCCTAGCTGCCCTGCCCTAGACATTTCAGATCCTTGGTGCAAACTAAAATTTTACTTTCTATTAATTTTGCTATTCATGATACAATCTATACACATGAAACAGAATAAGGTAGCATTTGATTAAAATTGTAAACTGAACACTGGACTCCCAAAATAATTCAAGTAGGTTTTAGAGAAGTTAAACACCAAAGTGAAAGACACTTTGGAATCTGAGCTAGTAAAACTAAGTCCTAAAAATAGATGGATCTGAAACTAAAGAAGCTGTTATTTTTCAAAGTTGAATTACCTCTCTGTAGAAAGCCTCTTTATTTCTCTAAAGCAAAAAATACAACCTATATAAGTTGTATTGGATTGTGAATAGAATAGTTAGTATAGGTATGTATTTAGACTTGAGTTTGGATTCATTGGATTTCTGGTATATGGGCACAATGAAATTACTAGGCAGATTTACTAGATATAGCTTCTCAAATGTATAAACTATACTTAAGTGGACCTGTGATCTCATCAATGTAAGTACTCCCTCCAGTGGTACAGATCATCAACACCTTTCCTTCCTATGTAACTCTTACCCAAATCCTTTCCGAAGAGGTTCATTGAATGTGTTAGAGGCCTGCTTTTTAATTATGTCTCTTAACGTTAGACTGGTAGCAGTTTAGCATTCAGGCTGTCTGAATGTTAGCTCTTAATTCACTTCTCTTTCTAGTCATAAATCTCCTGGATGGTATTTTTTATTCCCTTTCTTGAGCACAAGTAATTGCTGGTAATTTGCTGCAGCTTGTTTATGCCCACCTACAGTGATCTCTCCATCTCTCTTTTGAGCTTTGATTGACTCACAATTTTATTTCCTTGAGGATGGTGGTATTTGTCCCATGAATTGAAGCCTTACAGCACCACTAGAAGAATACTGGTGATAAAGGGATGTTTTTGTTTCAGGGTCTTTAAAAGTTCTATGAAACTTTTTTTTTGGAGCGGGGAGAGCAGGGCATTTGGGGTTAAGTGACTTGCCCAAAGTCACACAGCTAGTAAGTGTGTCAAGTGTCTGAGGTAGAGTCAAGTGTCTGAGGTAGAATTTGAACTCATGTCCTCCTGACTCCAGGGCTGGTGCTCTACTCACTGTGCCACCTAGCTGCCCCACTCTGTGAAACTTCTAATGGAATCCAACCTGCTTCCTTATTCCTGTTCAAGTCTGGATTAGCTCAGTCGACTGTATTCAGCTACATATTAGACTCCAGATAATAGGCACTTTATCGACTTTGTTTTTTCTTTTATAGATAATTAAACTAAACTTCTGAGCATTGTGGATCTCATTTAAGGAAGAGTCTGTAATGTTCAGTGCTAGATGCAGGTCATCTTCAAAGAAGAGCCTCCGGAAGATCTCACCATCCAGAGGGAATCATTCTTTCATTTGGTTTCTATCCTAGGCACTTCATTTGACAGTAACAAACCTTTGGCGTGCATCTCCTGTTTTATGCCCTGCTTGATATTAATCAAAAGATTATCCAACAAAGTTTTATCTCTTGTGGCAATTATATTGTCTTAACTTATGCATGGGTGACACCTTGCTGACCAGGAACCTTTAAGATTGCATTTTGCTCTACTGAATCAAGGAGACACTGTATTCTTTGAAACTTTCAAGTAATTGTTTATGTGACTTTAATTGGCTGTAGAGCATAGTTTGCAAAAGTCAAATTGTTTCCTTTTTATAATTTGATCAAAGATACTTCCTGAAGGGCAAGGACCAATTTTTTCTTTATTTGTATCCTCAGCCCTTAGTAAAGTGCCTTGTATATAGGTAAGTGTTTAATAAATGCTAATAGGTGTGTAGATCATTGTAAAAGATTTTATAGAAATTAAAGTGGGCAAGTAGTTTATTAAGATTCTTTTCTGATGCAATAAGGTATTAACTTCCCCTTCCCCCCCCCATCTTCCAGCACCTAGTTCTCTTTTCAGATATAAGTGATATTGTGTCACCATGTTATCATGGACCTCTTCTGTACTTGGTTTGGTCCAGGTGCTCTTCCTACCTTTATTTTTCCTTATGCATATTGAGAACTAAGATGTCTGAGATTAAATATGATCACTCCATGATAATTGATGAACACAGTTTATAGTTGATAGATGTTTTTCATTTTTGTCAATCCTCCTTCCACTTTAGTCTTTTAACTGCTCTTAAAATAACTGGCTTAAAGGAGGTGTCATACCAGACTTTCTACAGACTCATTTTCTTCTTTCACTTCCCTTCGTTGTTAAGCAATGTTACTCATAACCTTCCTCCTTAAGGTTTTGCAGATGAGTTTATATTATAAACTGGTGTTTCCCTTGGCTATAGTCTTGTCAAGAAAAACAAGAATTTGCTACCTAAGGTAGTTTCTTGGCTATTTTTGTTCCCTCTTTCTGACAACTGCTTTATATCAGTGAAACTCAGGTAGAAAAGGATAAGAGTCAAATACTCATTTTTAGCGTCAGTAACATGTATGAATAAGTCAGGTGGTCACTGTTATAAATGCATTCCCATTTTCTTAATTTTTTTTTCTAATGTGGTATAATTTTGATCCTTTTGTTAAATGGATGGTATGACTGTATATAAATAGATGATTCAGAAATGACTTCCAAACCTCTTCTCTGTTAAAACATGGTCAACTTATTTTCCTTCTGATTACGTAGTGCTGCTCCTTCTCTGCAGCAGCACTGTCAAACTCAAATAGAAATGGATCCCTTTCAGCCAATATTGACTTAGAAAACCACAATTAACATATTTGTAAATTTATTTTGTAAAACATTGCGCAGTTACAATTTAATCTGGTTCCACCTTCAAATCTGACACCTCTGCTCCGCGTGCCTTCCAATTCCCCTCTTGAAAAAAGTATTCTTGATACATAGGCATGAGACTTTGGTGTAGTCTTCAAGTCTTTGGCCTCTTTGATTTCTTGATCCTGACCCATGTGTTTTAACATATAAATATGGACATTCTGAATTGCCACTGTTTATATTCATGTTATAAACGTAACCAGAAGATAAAAGGAAGTTGCCAGTAAATAGATTATGGTTTGCATATGTTCCCTCGGAAAGTCAATCAAATATTAAGTATGTACTATGTGCCAGTCACTCTGCTAAGAGCTAGGATACAAGTATAAATAATGATATAATCTCTACTCACAAGAATCTAAAAGATTCTAAAGGATTGCCCAAGGACAATAAGAAACATTTTAGGTGAAGTCACCTTGCCTTTCAGTGTTCATAAGGAGCAAAGGACCTCCATTAAGGAGTTTGCGTTAATGTGCAAGCAGCTCTCATGGACAATGGAGCAGAAAAAATTTTTTTAAAACCCTCAAAAATCTTTCAAATTAAATCACCTTGTACTTTAATCCTTGATGACTTAAAGTGAAGCTGGCATAGGAGATAACAGTAAAGAATATGTTAGGGGAGAAAACAGGTAAAGTTTTATTTAATATAAATGATAGGAAAATACAAATCTATCATTTGAGACCCACAAGAACCCTTTGAGGTAGGTGTTGGTATTGTCTTCATTTTACAGTTGTAGAAACTTGAGGCAGACATAAGTGACTTGCCTAGGGTCACACAGCTTGTGTCTGAGGTTGGATTTGAACTCAGGTCTTCCTTACTCTAGGAACTACTCTATTCATTGTACCAATTAGCTGCTTTTAATGAGACCTGATTTTTACAAAACTTTTCAGCATTTTTCTAAAAAATCTCAAAGTGTGGGGGGGTCAGCTAAGTGGCACCGTGGATAGAGCACCAGCCCTGGAATCCAGAGGACCTGAGTTTAAATCCAACCTCAGATACTTGACACTTGGGCAAGTTACTTAATCCCAATTGCCTCACCCCCCCCGCCTCCCCCAAAAAAAACACCTCAGTGGCTTTTTTTTTTTACCCAGTTACTATTTATGTGATAAAGGGGAAGGAGAAATGTTGTAAGTCCATGTAAACAGGTAATAGTCACTATTCTCAAGGTTCGTACAGGAGGCACACAGGAAGAATACTTAGTCTATACATAATTTGGTTTCTACAGGGTAGTACTCTTGTAATGCATCCTATTACTATCCATTTGACTAGAGGTAGTTTATAGTAACAAGTGAACTAAGGAGGGGACAGGATCCTTCTCAAAAGAAACATGCAGATTTTGGGAGGCAGGAAAAGACTTTCTATCCCAGTTTGGAATGGGTTGAGCTGCTCCATTCCTAGACTCAGAAGTCCCAATTATACCCAACTAAGGATAATGGAAATTTTCATTATAAGACAGGTAAGATTTTGTCTTAGACAAAACTTCAAAGTTTGCCTTAGGTTCCCTCCTTCACCTTTCAGCCTCTTCCTGTACCTTTTTTCGACTCTAGATACCTAGCATCCTTTTGCTGTCCTGATTCTCTAAAATCCCTCATTTAGGTAACCGGTTTTCCTCTACAGTGACCCATGCTCCAAATTTTATTTTTTTCCTACTATTTCTATCCAACAAGATTGCCATTATCACAGCTAAGCTGATTAAGAGAATTCATGCTGATCTCCTGATAAAGTACTAAAGCTGTTTTTTAAGATCATTATTAACTACTTAGTTACCAAGGTCTAATGCTCATTTTCCTTGGCCTTTGTGTATAATTTGGCATTGCTGGCCAGCCTGCCTTTTCTTAACATTTTCTTTGGTTAGAGGCAGCAGGGTGATTCAGTGGATGTGTCAGTTTCCTCATATGTGAAATGAGAGGTAATAACACCTACCTCCCAGGGTGGTTGTGAGAATAAAATATTTTAAAACACTATATAAATGCTAGCTATTATTATTTGGTGATAGTGCTCTCTATTGGTTCTTTCTGACTTCTCAAGCTCTTTCCCTAGAAGGTTCTCTCCCTAAACAGGATTGTTGCCCAGTGTTGTCCTGGGGCCTCCTCTGTACAGTCTCTTCCTTAAATTGTCACCTCTATGCAGATATCTACCAAATACATATAATTAGCCTCAGTTTTTCTAAGCTTAAAGCCTACATCCAATGCTGGAGACTTTTTGTCTTACCAGTACCTCAAACTCAATCACATACAAAATATTTCTCTTCCCTTAACAGTTTTCCCAATTTCTGTATTTTGGTTAATGGCATTACCATTCTCCCAGTCAATATTCCACATCAAAATTACCTTCAATTGTTGCCATCATCCTGGTTCTGGTTCTTTTCACTTCCCACTAAGATTTTATAATATTCTCCTAATTCGTCCCCTTATTTCTTCCATTCTCAAATCCATTTTTCCTGAATCTGCCAAATGGTTCCCTAAGGACTCCCTATAGGCTAGAATCCAGTCTTTAGCCTTAGCATATTGAGCCCTTTGTGATACGGCTATAATCTAACTTTACAGCTTTTTTATTTCACAGTCTCTTAATGTACTTAATGTTCCTGTCAAACTTAAGACTACTAACTCTTCCCACTTCTCATCTCACCTTCATGCAGACCTTTCTTCATCTACGCATGTACGCTTTCATCAAGGTCCAATTCAGGTGCTCTTTTCTCTACGAAAATTTCCAAAAAAAAAAAAAAATTCACAGAATCTTATCTGAAAGTGATTTCTCTGTCCTCAACTTTCTCTAGGTCATTTTGTCTTCATCTTTCCTTTACCTCTGTGTCATAAGACATATATGTTTCATAATCCTACCCAACCCAATTAGGCAGTAAAATCCTGAAGGATTATACACATTTTATCTCTGTATGCCTAAAGCCTAGCATAATGGCTTTTATGTAGCAGTCAACTAATGTCCTTTGCTTTGTAGATTCATTACTCTAATGATAAAATTTAAGCTAGAACTGAACAAGAGGAAGAGAGTTGTCTGGATATGACTGGAAATTATAAAGCATTTTTAATGGTTCCAAGCCACTACCTAAAACAAAATCTCATTTTTTAAAAACACCAATAGTCCTGGTGATACTTGGTGATGATTTTTGCCTATGAATAATGGAATACCACAGTCCTTGATGGATCAAAAATGTGATAACCCAAAGGGCAAATATGATGGGTATAAGCTGCAATATATTACCAATGATGATTTCCATTTGAGAAATGGTATGAGAGAGAAGCATTCAGGAAACATGCTGAAAGAGAATTGGGCTAGTCATATAATAAGAGTAAGAAATAGAGAAATACCAGATAGTCTAAATATTGCACCTATAGAATGTTATAAAGCTTCAAGGAAGTCCTTTTGTACATTGAGCAGATCCTTTATGGAAGATCATGGATGAGAAACATATAGGATGGAAAGGCACGGATAAGCTAACATCTCCACCACTGGAATAATAACCTTATCAGCAAGGTCACATATCTACTGAGGTATTAAATTGCAGGCTCTGTGACAAAGATATACTTTTAAGTTATATTCCACTTTCCTGCATGCTTGTTCCTAGTGAAGAAAAGGGAGAAAAAGTGGGATTTAGCCTTCCTCTCTTAGGCATGGGTTTCCCTTCCTCAATGCATTACAACCCATCTATGCCTTCTCATTCTGTGTGATGTTTGCCCACATTTCACTACTTCCAAGGATCTGTGATTTTATTAGTATGGCAGTGCTTCCTCCACTGACACAAACTATGAGTCCTATATGCTTTAGCAGATTGTCTTCATGAGTCACTGAAGCTTAAAATTAATTACCTTGCAGGCAATGTGTTGATTAGTCTCTCCAAATTTAGACCAGTCCTTGGACAACAGCCATTTTTTCTATTAAGGATCATATATTGGAAACCTTTCTACCATATGACCTCTGTGACCTTGAAATTCACTGGCTTTGAGATCCCAGGATCAAGTCCACATAATGATGAGGCCTTGAAAGATTTCAGTGGAAGATTACTTTTCCTATATTTCTAGAAAAGGAAGTCCTCTAGATTGTAACAATCCTGAGGTCTTGCTCTACCTCCTTTAATATTTCATAGGTGTCAGTATGGCAGTAGAGCTATCCATTTATTATCTTATTCATGATTTTGGCCACACAATTGACTCACCTGCTTTTTCCAGTCATAAATGCCTTTGATGATGCTTTATGCCACTTCTTATGTACAAGTCATTGGTAATATGCACTTTCCCTGTATTTCTATCTTTTCCATTGCCTTTGTGTTACCTGAAATTTTGATTCTTTTGAAAGCATTCTTTGATACATGTCATTTTTTTTGGAGAGGAAAAGGCAGGGCAGTTGAGGTTAAGTGACTTGCCCAAGGTCACACATATAAATGTCGGGTGTCCAAGGTCACATTTGAACTCAGGTCTTCCTGACTCCGGGGCTGGTGCTCTACTCACTGTGCCACTTAGCTGCCCTCTCCCCCGCCTCTTTTTTTTTTAGCTGCTTAATGGTTTATTTTTTAGAAGAAAAAAAACTTACTGCTTTCCTGCTCCATGTCTGCCAAAAAAAAAAAAAGGCAGAGAGCTACTAAAACTGCTTTTCGGTATTTTAAGATTGTCATGAAAAATACTTCACTTTAAGACTGAAAGGAGGAACTCAAAGATTTGTCTCATTTGAGGATTCTTGGGTGAAGTCCTGCTGCTCACATTCCCAGCAAATTACTCCAAGGGCAGTAATTGGAGGGTAACATATATTACTGTTGAGATATCTCTCTGCACTTGCCTACATCTAATCAAATATTTCAGGTGTCTTTGTCTAACTGGAAAAGCCAAGTAAGAAGCTAGGAAACTTTTAAGGGAATCAAACTATCTCTATAGTGTTAGTGTTGTAGAGATATAGACAAAATGTTCATTGCCAGGGTAGGGGGCAGGGGGGTGTTGCGAAGTTAGTTTTTCATATTTTCTAGGAGAGAGAACTCTGAAAGGTTAATTTCTGAGATCTGCCTTGATTCTCTGGTCAGGAATCCCACGGCCTCACGTTCTTTCAGGCCTCACAGCAGACAGTTACTTTTTGGTATCTTTGGTGAATTATCATCATCTTTTCAACCTCCATGTTTTTAACCTCAATGTGTCTTTTCTGGAACATCTTACCAAGTTGGACTCCCATAGCAGCCCGAAGGAGGTTTCATCAATAGATTTTCCCACTTCTCAATCATTTTCTTTTTTGGAAGGCAGGGCAGTTGGGGTTAGGTGACTTGCCCAAGGTCACACAGCTAGTGTGTCAAGTGACTGAGGCTTGATTTGAATGCAGGTCCTCCTCACTCCAGGGCTGGTGTTCTACTCACTGTGCCAGCTACCTGCCCCCCTTAAATCATTTTCAATGACTTTTTTTACTGCCAATATTCTAATCTCTGCCAGCTCCATACACTTTTCCAATAATGTCCACTAGCATTCAGCCATAGTCAAAGAAACATACTCCAGCTCATTCACTTAATTTACCTTAGTAAATGTCATAGTGATAAAGCCTCACCAGGTTGGTTGTTTAAAAGCTAACTTGGAGTCACTGAAAATGCTGCACAGTTTCCAAGTGCAATCAATATATTTAGAGCTGGAAAAGAACTTAGATGTCATCTAATCTAACACTTTTACAGATGAGGAAACTAAGACCCAGAGACATTAGGTGATTTATGCAAAGTCAGGTAGAAAGTGGCAGAGCCAGAATTTAAACTTGAATTCCCATGACTCCAAGTTGAACACTGTTTCCAATAATTTCACATTTAACCTACTGCCTTCCTATTCATTTCTGGGCCCACTTTATCTTACCTAAGATACATGTACTGATGAATATACTCAATAAGATGGTTTGTACATACAACTGTAGGTTAGTCTGTCCAATACACATTTTTCATGCACTCAGTTTTTCTTCAATAGATTCTGCATGGTCACAGTTCCCTCAACAAGTACTACAGTATTCCTTGATAATAGCAACAGTGTCATCCACAAAGAAGAATATGTAGAGAACTTCATTTATAGCAGGGATCCTTAACATTTTATGCATCACAGACTTCTTTGGTACTCTGGTGAAGCATATGGGCCTATTCTCATGTTTCTAAAATGCATAAAATACAGATTACAAAGGAAATCAGTTATGTTGAAACAAAGATGTAATTTTCCCTCATTCAGTTTTACAGACCTTTCAGGATAACTTTTATAGGTAACCCTTCTTTAATCCATTTGTACTCTAGGCAGAACATCCATGATAATGGTGAACATTTTTGGTAGGCAGGTCTTTTTATGCCTTGTCACTGATTTATCAGAGGATCACTGAACAATGTTAACTCTGGGGTTGTATCTAACAAATAATTTTGTATGATCTTACTATATGCACAGATAAAACCCAGTTAGAGAACCTTTAGAGCCAAATTTTGCTCTACCAAGGCAAATTCTGGCAGATCTGTCCTGTTTTGTGTCTTTTTTTTTCCCCTTCTGGTTTACCTAAAAATGCTCTAGGACAATTTAGCTTAGCTATAGCTAACTGTCTCATACCAAAGCTTTCTGCAGTCTCTTTTTTTTTCTGAACTGCTTTCTGGTGTTTTGTGAGGCAATAATCCTAATATTCTACCATGAACCTCTGTAATGTCTGGCAAAAGAGCCTGTATTCTAATCCATTTTGCCTCTGACATCATGTCTTGTTACTTGGTAATGAGAACAAGCTCTGGCTAAGGTGGTTTCAGGGTTCTGCTGACCTAATTGTAGGTTAAATGTCTCTAAAAATAGTTTTACTTTTATCCATTTTTTAAAATTTTTTTTATCCATTTCTTGCCTTGAGGCCAGCAAGTCTAGGTTAGGGTCCCACACCTACTAGCTATGCTATGCAATCCTGAGAAAGTCACTTAATTTCTCAGTGCTTTAGACACCTCTTTCATATTAAAAGTTGCTGACATGTCAGGCTATACTGGTAGGAGTTTCCTTATCCAGGATTTCCTCCTACCAATGAAGTCACAGGTCCAGTCCCTATCACTATTCTGTTTTTATTTTTCAGAGTCAACATTTTGCTTAGGGTTGGAATTGTTATTACTGTATGTAGCATCATGCTATCTTTATCTTTCTGATTTTGGGGGGCGGAGCCAAGATGGCGACTGGAAAGCAGTAACTGGCGTGAGCTCCCCACCAAGTCCCTCCAAAAACCTATGAAAAAATGGCTCTGAACCAATTCTAGAACTATCTTTCTGATTTAATGTTTATTTTGACCAGGTCATTAATGTGTTCTTGGTTGAACTTTACATTTGTTAAATGCCTAATAATGTTTATGTTCCGTGTAATACACTATGGGTACAGTGATGAAATAAGGTAATTGTCTTGCCCTCAGGAGAAAGGCAGCAAATGCGTAAGTATAACATACACATATGCATAGAAGAGGTCCAAAAAGAGGTATGAGAGACTAGAGAAGGGGTAAATCAAATCAGGCTCCTTAATGTTTAAAAAAAAAAAGAGTCACTTACCATTTCCTCTTAAGTTTCTTTTATGGATCCTGAGATTAAAACTTCCTGTTGAATCTTTCCTCAATGGAGAAAAACAACTCTCCATAGAAGAGAGAAGGTTGCCTTGACCTAAGTCAACTATGACCTGAAACCCTGGTAGCCACCCTATCTTAGGTAAGGGGAGAGATTTACTATCTAGATCCCCCTTAGTTATGGATAGATTCAGAAGGGTCTCAAAGCATCTTCTATCCAGTTTCACCTTCTACTCTACTGCTTACAGCTACCTAGTTTTATTTTGTTAGAAATGCTTGATTTAACACTAACATGATCATTTAAGTGGAGTGCTGAACACCTGTACCCAGTTATCCACACTACACAATAATTATGCATATTGCCAAATGTCAGATTGGTTTTAAGTTTTGATTGTAACAAATTCTGTTCATGTAGGCTCAGCCTTCATAGTGAGTTTGGTGCTCACATAGCATGATCATTTACTCCTAAGTTAATATTAGCAGGAATATTTGTTGCAACCCCCAAAAGGTAAGGAAGCAGTGGTAGTTTATATAAACTTCATATTACAAATATATTCTACTTAAACTTTGGGAAAATCTCAAACTTTCGTTCCCATTTTATTTTACTGAACAGACAGCTACAAAACCATTTTACCCTTCCAAGTTGATATCTGGGTAAATAAAAGTTAACTGAAGTCTTTTTTAAAAAAATATGAAAGCATTATCTGAAAGCTTGGATTCTGAGAAATTATATGTTTCAAATAAAAATGTATATAAAACCAACATCATACTGTACACAGCATTCCAATGAAGGAAGAGACTGTGTACTATGGCAAGAAGAGGCTCCAGATCCATCACAGTGGGGCCTACATTTGTGTAGGGTGCAAGAACAATAGATCTGACCCTCTCTGCTCCATTTCCAGGTCATGGATCCAAGACAAAGTGAGGAAAAGACCTGTGCCTAGGGGTGGTATTCCAGGGTGAGGAGCCAGTCCAGTTAAGCCATATACTGGAGAAAGCAAGTTCACAAACAAGCAGTAGCTATGAGGCATAGACCACAGGAGCAGAGCAGGGTCTCAGTTCCAGCATCTAGCCCAGTGTGAAGCCAGCAGAGGAACTGGGGCAGGAATTTCAGACCAAAGGGAAGCTTACAGTCCTGTCACTCTGAACCAGCAGAGCTTTTCACCCAGCTCATAGTGGCTAAGTCCATCAGCAGTCTACTAAAACTCCAGATATGACAAATCCGTAGACCTGTTGTTCAAACCCAAAGCCAGGCCAAGAACTTGCAGAACTCAGATGATAAGGGCAATGATCAGACTTTGCCCTGGATCAAACCACTTAAGGGGCACTGAAAGTTTTCAGGTCCTGAACTTGAAACGTCCCTGAGATCCCAGAACAACGATAGAATACCCCAAGAAATCAGCAACAGGGCCAGTCCAAACATTTCTTCCATAAGTACACAGAGTCTGGCCTTAACAAAATCTAAAGTCAGGAAACTAACTGGAAAAAATGAGCAAATTTTTTTAAAATCCTACCATAAAAAGCCATTATACCAGAGACACTCAAGACACAAACCCAGGAGAAAAGAAGGAATGAATCCAAAATATTGACAAGCAAAGCCTCAAAGAAGAACAGATTGGGTACAAGTTCAAACAATTAGCTAGAAGAAATTAAAGAGGTTTTTTTAAAAATAGTTTTAAAATGTTTTCATAAATGAAATAAGAGCACTAGGAAGGGAAAAAAAATGGAAAATGAGAGCTACTGAAGAAGCAGAGAATTAACAGCGTGGCACAAGAAGGACAAAAAATTCCCTGAAAATCAGTAGACCAATTAGAAGCTAATGATTCTATAAAACAAGAAATATTAACTCAAAGTTAAAAGACTAGGGGGAAAAATGGAAGAAAATGTAAGGTTATCTATCTCACAGCAAAACCAAGGGATCTGGAAAACATTCCGGTAGAGAAAGCTATAACCAAAAAAAAATCTGACATTTCAAGTCATAGAACTATCCAGATCTTTTAGACTCATGAGGGCAATGTGGAAATAGAATCCACTGATTACCACAAAATGGAAACTCCCAAGAGCATTATAGCCAAGTTTCCAGATCAAAGAAAAAATACTGCAAGCAGCCAGAAAGAGAATTCAAGTACCGAAGAGCCACCAGTATAAAGGAAAGGAGAGCAGAGCTTGGAATACAATAATCCAGAAGGCAAAAGATAAAAGTTTACAGCCAAACCTAAGAATTAGTTACCCTGAAAAACTTAAGTATAATGATACAGGGGGAAAAGTGGGCCTTTAATGAAATAAAAGACTTTAGTGGATTCCTTTTGAAGAGACCAGAGATGCAAAGGAACTTTAGAGTCCAAATACAGGAGTCGAGACATAAAAAGGCAAACAATCATGAGAAACTAAAAAAGGATAAATGGCTTATATTCAAATATAGAAAGATGATACATGTATCCCCTGTGAACCGGACCATGGGGGGAGTCTAATTAGACAAAAAGTCTAAGAATGGTTCTGTTATGTCTTGATCTTAAAAGAAGAATAAGGGAAAGAGGAAGAATATGCTAAAGGGGTAGGTAGAGGAAGAAAAGCTTAGGTAAAATTATCTCACATAATCAAGTGTACAAGTAGAGATCTATACAAATAAGGAAGAGGCGGCTTGGGGGAAGCAGCTGACACTTGAACCTGACTCATATGAATTGATCAATAGAGAAACAAGGAAAGTGTAGAAGAGAGAAAGGGGAACAGGATTCAGGGTATACTAAAGGAGGGATTTGCCCTAAACAAATTCTAACTAAAGCCATATGAAACATTTATGCTCTTTGCAGTGGCAAAGTATAAGAAACCAGGGTGAGGGAAGGGAGTATAAAGTACTTATCACCTGGAGAATAGCATAACAAACTAGGATATATAAATATGAGAGAATACTATTGTGTTGTAAGAAATAAGGGGATGGTTTCCGAAAATCTGGGAAGACCTGAACTGATGCAGTGAAATGAACAGGGACAGAACAATTTTTATATGACAACTTTGTACAGCCAATTTTGAAAGATTTAGGAACTCTGCTTAATGTAATAATTTAACCATGAATCCAGAAATCATAACGAAAGATACTACCACTCATCTCTTGACAGAGGTTAAGGACTCGGAAGTGCAGAATAACTTTTTTTCTTTTTGCGGGGGGAGGGGGCGTCATGGCCAATATGGAAATTTGTTTGACTGGGCTACATATGTTGTAATGGGTATTGTTCTCCCTTCTTTCTTAATGGGGCGGGGGGAGGGGAAGTAAAGAGGGAAAGAAAATAATTTTTGCTGATTAAAAAAATTTATTAAAAATGTATATAATCTCAATCACTTAATATTTCACAACATTTTCTTCTAGGTCCTCATTTTCTAATTATCTGCTTCTGAAGCAATTATTCTGTAATACTTTTAAGGTTTTTTTTCTTTATTTCATCAAATCTCTGTGGGAACCTTCATATTTTGACTGAAATTATAACTCTAAAATATTTAAGAACTGGATGTACTATGTTTTCTTTCATTTACTATACTTTCACCTGTTGCCAGCTTTGTATATAGAAGTTGTAAATGTTCCCGTTTGGGAAGTTCAGCATCAGGTGTTGAAGGTATTTCAAAGTCTGAGGAGCTCTGAGAATCCACACTTGTGCTAAGATTTAACAGGTTTTTTTCCTCTTCAACTGTACATTTCTCACAACTAACTGTAGTTGTTCTTCCAGAAGTAGAAGCTATATTTACATCTTGAGCCCTGCCTTTCAAGTTGGAGGAAGTGTCTTTTGGACCAGATATATTTTGTTCCAGCTGGCATTCAGTAATAAGCTCTCTGACTCGGGAGCCACTTTTGTTTAAAAAAGTGAAGTCACCACAGTTTCTTTCCTGAGAAGATAACAAAACAGTATCTGATTGGCTGTCCCAACCTTGGCTTTCTTGTTCTGATATGTGTGTGGATTGAGAAGAATTCTGTGAGGATATATGAGTGGAATCTCCATCAGAATCACTGAAAAGTCTTGGTGACTGGGACCCATCTGCCTCTGTGGAAGAAATTAAATTTTCTGAACCATCATCTGGAATGTCAGCATTACTTTTAAAGAAGATTTTCCACTCTGGTATGTCCACATCCAATTCCTGTTGCTGTAACGGAAGAGAATTCAAGTCCCCATGAAAAGAAGTTGAGGTTTCAGATTGTTCCTCATCCTCGCTGTTGGATTCTTCACAGTCTACAAAGTTTGTCAAAAGAGAAGTCTGCACATTATCTGTTCTGCAGCTTGCTATGCCCAGCTTCCGTTGTCCTGGACATTCCTGAGATTCAGGTTTTGGGGGAGGCAATAGAGGCTGAAAAGTCTGTTGGTTTGGGATCTTGTGTCTCAAAGGCATTAACTGAAAGTCGTCAAAAAGATCTTCATCTTCATCCTCTATCCACCCCCCCACCCCCCAGGGGGAAAAAAATTTGGTAAAGATTTACAGGAATTACAACATAAACAATTTCCTGTGTAACACACACATCTTAAAGATCCTCTCTTCTTTTGTAAAGAGTAAAAGCCACTTTATAGATACCAGTTCCCCAACTCTTTAAGGAGATTTTAGAGCAGGATACCATCTTATCTTTGTAAGTTATTTCTGTTGAACTACAATGTTTCTTAAATAGTTTAACGACCACTGCCACTTTTACAATGACATATTTTTTGTGCACAAGCTCTACTCAAGTAGATGCTACTTTTTTGTATCTCCATTAGCCTTACACCTTGCTTTACAGTAAATGCTCAATAAATACTGGCTGGTTCAATGGCTGATTAAATAGACAACATTAAGTCTATAACTTAAATTATAAATATTAACAAGCCCTACAAATGCTAAAATTGGTGATACTTGATGCAGCCAAATTAAATACATTTTAAAATCAGAGATCTGTCCAATTAACGGTATTAAAAATACCTTGAAAATCAAACACATGCTCCTCCTTTATCAGAATTCACTAACTTTGACTTCTAACTCTCAGAGTTGAAAGTAGGTACAAAACATACTTGAAGAGAAACCCTGTATAAAGCTTGAGGTGCTAAATAGCTTATCCTACAAACCGACAGAACTGGGCTGAGGACAAATAGAAAATGTTCCCCTAACATTCAGCAAATAAAAGAGTTAGACAAGATGAGTAGTTCAAATTCAAATAGGCACAGGGCCCTCAATCATATGTAAAGATATCCGTGGCTATATAGTGACTTAGAAAACCACATATTAACATTTTTGTTTTTGTTATTTTCATTCTGTTAAATATTTCCCAATTACATTTTAATCTGCTACTAAGTGCTGGAGTCCACTATGCAGCCTGAGTGTTGGACAGCTCTGGAGTAGATGACATTTAAGGTTCCTTTCCAGCATCAAATGCTTTAATAATTTTAATAAATAGCCAATCACCAAGGTCAATGACTTTACATATGTAGCTTTCTTCTTACTAGCTGCCATGTATAAGTCATTACTAGAAAATACTTTGGTATAACTAATGAATTTGGAATCCAGTATTGGGATAAAAATCTTCTGACGATAATACCAAGTGTATAGAAGTTTTGACATCTGAACTGTCACCTAAATACATGCTGTACCTAGTTCTTTAAGATGTTCAACTACTGTACATGAAACTACTTCATTTGTCAGGATATTTTTTCTCTGATATCTGATTTTACAATTACTTTAGTTTCTTAGACAAATCTAGCTCTATAATATTTTGGCACCGTAATTTTGCTAATACTGCCAGCTTATTAATATATATTGCTGGTTTAGTACACATTGGTTTTAAGAGAAATGTGGGATAAAGTATTCTCTGGTATATTTCCAAATTGGCGATGTGAGATTATTCTTAGAAGTGGTAGGTGAAATTTAGTTACAATTAAGCTTCAAGATCCAAAAGTACTTTCCTATATAAACGTATCATTATTTTCCAAAACACTTATGCATCAATTCAAATTTTTCTTAATGAAGACCAGCACACCTAGCTCAGTTCAGAACCTAAAACTCTTCTTTCTGCTTCAACGTTAGCTCACTTCTCTCTTTGATTGGATAATGGAAATAAAAGTCAAAAGGGGAAGGAAAATCTAAAGTACCATTTGCATTATTTAAATCAGTGGTAGTTTTCTATCATACTGAATTTCAAACATGCCAGAAATGATTTTTTTAAAATGAAGGCAGAAGTTCTCAATATCTGTACACATAGCTAATGGATTACATCAGTTTAACTGTACATTGCCCTGGTCATTTTGTAGTATTTATTTCCAAGAAATTCCAAGCACTAAATAATATAAGCATTTGTCCTCATAACAGGTTTATAAACTAAAAAGGAGATCCAATTTAGTCCTTATTTTACAAACAGAAAACATGGACAAAATTATTTTTCCAAGAAAAGCAAGACAAAAATAAAGTACAAGGTCCTATTTCCCCTCTGAATTATATTATTCCACAAAATGCAGCCTTCTTTAGGAAAATGCACTGAAAACCCAGGAATATTCCCTTTACCTGACTCTAGCTGTGTTGTTCTGGCTCTCTTCAACATCCCAAGTGGTTTATACTTTGCTTCAGTACGCTTAGAAAAGGATCGGCATAATGGTTTTAAGCTGAAAAGAATCAGGACATATATGCATTTTTTTTAATTTCTAAGGAAGCTTCTAGAATGCATAATATCTAAGAATTTAAATATCTGCTCAATGAATTTAAGAACCAATTTTTAAAACCTCATATTTTTTACCTGAATAATAAAGTGATGACGATTTTAACCTCCTTAAACTCAACACCTAAATTCAGCACCTCCTAGACAGCAAAAAGTAAGTAGTATGTAGTAGCCAACTGGCTTCCCCTTCACAAAATCCTTCTCAGATTTGTAGTGGCTCCTGTTTACAAGTGTGAAATATGTTTGGCCTCATCCGCAGGATAAAGCCTGACCCAGAAGGGCAAAGAAGTGAGATTTTGTTATGTCCTGTTCCTTGATGAGTGGGATCCCTACCTTTTTGATTCCTTCTAACTTGCATCCTATAAATTTTTTAGCTTTTAGCTCCTCTGCTTCTTAGGAAGCATGATATTCCATTCTGGCTTCAATTTAACCCAAATGATTTTTAAATTTATTGGTAAAATTTTCCTGGTATTTTTCTTTCTGAAAGCTTCTCATGTTTAATTTATTTCTTCAGTTTTAAAAATTACTATCACATTTTCAGGTGTGCAGGTATGAAAAATACAACATGATAAAAAATAAATGGAACAATCAACAAGAATTTATTAAGTACCTACTCTGTGTGTGTGTGTGCGTGTGGCACTGTGCTAAATAAGCTCTGGCCAAACTTCTTTTCCTTTTGTGACCCTAATATTAGTAGTCTACACCAGCACTACTTAAACTTTTTCCATTCACAACTCCTTTAACGAGCGCTCCTTAAACTTGGGTCGTGACCCCATAATGGTCATCTCATCCAAAAAGTACTTTATTATATAACTGGCTTCAAAATGCTTTTCTTACTTCTATATTCTTTTCACTCCCAACCTTCCATTTAATCTACCCAACATATCAACATCACGTTTGACTTCCTAAAAAGTCACTTTCATTATATCACTCTTCTGTTCAAAAACTTCAATGGGTCCTCCAGTATCTTCAGAATAAAGCTCAGCCTCACAGTATTTACAATCCTCATCGATTTGAACCGACCTATATTTTCAACCTATGCCCTACTACTCTCTACCCTTGACAAAGTGATATCCTTACTATCCCCCAAATAAGTCTTGGCTCCTCCAACACAGCACTACTCACGTCAAGCCCAACATCCTTCCTCTACTTGGCCGAACATCTTCCCATCTGTCAAGACCTCAAGTCCAGTTTCTGCTACAATGCCTTCTGGGACAACTTGAGCCCACACAGAGCTCTCTGCCTCATCTAAATTAACATTATACACCCCACCTTGTGGTATCTTATACCATACTACCTTCTGCTATTATTTGAATTTTTATGTACAGTGTCCTCCACTAAAGTACTATTCCTATGTGTAACTGTGGTGTAGAGGGGAACCTGTGTTCTTACAATTTTTGCTGACAGATTGGAACTTCTGGTAGACCGTTCGAAGCTGGAAGGAATTCAACTACAGATATAATGATTTGACTGAATTGTTGTCTGAGGACGAGTATGGCTAAGTTTGGAAAGATTCATCACAGAAGGCTGGCCACTAGGTGCTGAAATATTTTGGCAAGTTCAACTCATCAGTGTACTAAAGTATTACAGGAAGGATTACAATCTGTTGTTTGGTTGAGGGAATACCCACACTGTTGAAATCGTGTGTGTGTGTGTGTGTGTGTGTGTGTGTGTGTGTGTATACACATATATATACACATATATACATATATACATGTATATATGTATATATGTGTATATATACACACACATATATACATATATATACACACATACATATATATGTATACATACATATATATATTAAGTTAGGAGTATAAAGTAATGATTTAGATGTTTTTTATTAACAAAATGCTAGAACTTATACATCTAAATAAGTTTCAGCCCCTTCAAAGTAATCACTGTTGAAGGAGGGGAGAAAGTTCTCTTTAATTAGTACACAAAAGCTTTCAACAGGTCCAGCTGTGGATATGCCTTCCCCTGCTGGAAATTCTGAACTCTTCTAAGTACACACTGAGGGAACATGAGAACATGTGATTAATAATCTGAGTCAGAGATTAATATTGCGGCTACCAGGCATCGGAGCAAGGAAACATTCTTTTATCATTACCATACAAGTCTGTGCCTGATAAAATTTAAAAAGAAATGAAAGCACTACCCCAAAAATTGATCTTATCCAAATTAAAATATAGACTACCACTACAAATCATTCCTGGGATCACTCTTCTTTGCCAATCAGAGAGTTGTATGGCTTATTTGGTGTTATGGATTCGATTGGATCCCCTATATTTTTATGCTAATTTATTCCTAAATAACTTGATCATTTACAACTCTCCGTTCCAGAATACCTCTCTATTTTTGTACGCTTAAAGACTGGCCAAAAGTCAAAGACTTGTATGTCTTTCCTTATCCCAGCTCTTTTCTCATAGGCTGCATTGCTCTTTAATATACTTAAAGACTTGCATTATGTTTTTTGCTTTTGCTCTCCTGCGTCCAAATCAATTTCCATAAGCCAGTTTTGGAAGGGCAGGTTCCTACACAGTATACAAGTGAAAAAGGAGGAGAAAGGTACACAGTATACAAGTGAAAAAGGAGGAGAAAGGTCTATGCGTAATTCAACAGAGAATATAAACGAAGCCTTATCCAGGATCTGATACAGAGGCACATGAAAGTACATACAAGAAATAAAAGTAACCTCATTTGGTGGGACTGATAACTTCCAACAACTTTCCTACATATCATCTGCTAGCGCTAAATCCTCTAGAAATATGTCCTTTGGGGAATAGGGGCTCTCTTGGTTTCTATAAGCATGTCACTGACACACCCACATTGAGGTATACCTCTCTAGCATGGGAACAAACTGAAGACCAAATGGAATGACCTGGCCAAACTCTAAAACCTATGGTCCAGGAACTTATTTTTAAAATATTTTAATAACTATGTTTCAACATACTTGGTTTCCTTTGTAACCCTATGGGCCTTATTTTTTTATTTTGTTGTTGTTTAGCCGTTTTCAGTTGTGTCTGATGCTTCACGACCCCATTTGGGTCGCAGAGCGATTTGCCGTTTCCTTCTCTAGCTCATTTCACAGATGAGGAAACTGAGGCGAACAGGTTTAAGTGACTTGCCACAGCTAATAAGTATTTGAGGCCAAATCTGAACTCAAGTTTTTCCAGACCTAATGCTCTATTCACTGGGCCACCTAGCTGTACATAGAGGGCTTTATTTTATGTATTTTAAAATATTCTAAAAGGGAGTCCATAAGTTTTACCAGATTATCAAAGAGGTTCACGACACAAGAAAAGGTTAGTAACTCCTGCTCTAAAAGAAATGTAATATTTTCCCAAGGAAAGAATCATATGACTCTATTACAGTGCTATTGAAAGGATATCTGGACTGGAGAGTATTATCCTATTAAGTATATAACTGAAACAGAAGTCAGATCATAGGTCTAAACTCAAAAGAAAGAATTCTGTTCGGGGGCCCAAAGAACTGATTGCTAGGTGATTTTTTAACTCAGTATTACATAGTTTAGACAGCTGTAATTAAATAGGACAGCCTAGTATGATCTGACACTGCTCTCTATCACTGACCTAGATCAAGGTAAAACCCCCACTTGAAGAAAAAGCAATGCCAAAGTAGAACTCTGGATACTATGAAATATCAAAGATGTATTCCTGTGACATTACATCAGCCACTAGTAAAGTGACTGTAAAAATAAAGTAGACAGACCACTTCTCCAAGATTAATTTAGAGCAAGTTCAGAAGCAGTAAATGAGAAAGGATATAAAGTAGAAGGGCTAGGCAGGGGAGGAGAAGGGTATCCAAGTGAATGCATGGAGACTGTTGATATAGCAGTATTAAAATGTTTCCAAGGGATATACTGCATACAGCTCTACAGACGGAGCCCTTTCCTAGTTAACCAATACTGAGAAGCGTTAAATGTAGGGTCCTGATGATCCATAAATGTTCCAAAGCTGTACCAAGTATCAATGGACTCAATGTATGTATATCATCAAGGTGACTGTTTACGTGCAATAATCACCTGGATGTATGCTTATTTAAAATTCCTTCTCATTACTTTAAAGCCATATTTATTTGATCTTCCCAATTAGACCCACTGCCTTGAGGAGAGAAATTCTGACAATTTTTTTTTCTGAATACCTCACAGTATTTAGCACAGTGCTGCAAAAACATTAGCCTCTTGATAAATATTTACTGATTTCATTTAAAGGGTATGCTCTGCTTTAAGACAATTGAACATATATAAATTCAAATTTAGAAGGCAGTTCAATGAAAATGGTTATGTGTACTCAAAAATATTCTTCACCTTAAGAAATCACCATAGTGTTTCATTAAAGAGTAAACTCTCCTGGGGCAAGTAGGTGGCCCAGTGAATAGAGCACCGGCCCTGGAGTCAGGAGGACCTGAGTTCAAATCCGGCTTCAGACACTTGACACTTACTAGCTGTTTGACCTTGGGCAAGTCACTTAACCCTGATTGCCTCACCTTTCCACTCTCAAAAAAAAAAAAAAGTGAACTCTCCTAATTTATTTTAAATATTTGGGGAAATGATTTAAATTGAAATTTTCATAAATTTAACTACAAAATATTCAAAAACGAGTGTCTATGGAAGACCACAAGGTACAAATATAGTTAGAGGCTGACAACAAAATTTTTAAAATTTGCTGATGGCTTATCACAGGCAGAAATCAACCAATCAAACAATAAACATTAGAGGCCTACTATGTGCCTTAAGCACTATGCTGTGTTCTTTACAAAATATTGATCAAGAGCAATGTGGAACCATGCCCAGAGGGCTATAAAAATGTGCATGCCCTTTGACCCAGCAATGCCACTCCTAGGGCTGTATCACACAAGCGGGAAAGGGACCTTTATGTGCAAAAATATTTATAGCTGCTCTTTGTGTGGTGTCAAAGAACTGGAAATCAAGGGGATGCCCATCAATTGGGGAATGGCTGAACAAGTTGTAGTACATGAATGTAATGGAATACTATTGTGCCATAAGAATAACCTGGAAAGACCTCCATGATCTGATGCTGAATGAGGGGAGCAGAACCAGGAGAACATTATATACAACCACAGACATTGATTCTGTGATGACTTTGATAGACTTGCCTCTCCTCAGCAATACAAGGCTCAAAGACAGCTCCAAAGGACTCATGATGGAGAGAGCTAGCTATGTGCAGAGAAAGAACTGTGGAGTCTGAATGCAGATTGAGGCAAACTATTTGCTCTCTCTTTTTTTTTCCTATTTTTTTTTGGTTTTGTTTCTTCTCTCTCATGATTCATCCCATTGGTCATAATTCTTCTTTGTAACTTGACTATTATGTAAATAAGTTTAATGCGAAGGGTTATGTAGAATCTATATCGGACTGCATGCCGTCTTAGGGGGGAGGGGGAAAGGGAGGGAAAGGAAAAAAAATTGAAACTCAAGAACATGTAAAACTAAATGTTGTAAACTAAAAATAAAAAATTTAATTAAAAAAAACAAATATCAAGCAATCAAACATTTATTAAACCACCTACTGCCAGCTAAACATTGGAGATAGAAAAAAAGGCAAAAGACAGTCAAAGAGTTTACAATCTCACGGTGGAGACAACATGCAGACAAATCTATACAAAGCAAACTATACACAGGATAAATAGGAGATAATTAGCAGAGGGAAGGTACTGGAATTAAGTGAGGCTAGGGAAGACTTTATAGAAGGTAGGGTTTTTGCTGGTACATAAAAGAAGCCACGGAGGTCAGTAGTCAGAGTGGAGGAGACAGAGTATTTCAAACACGAAGGACAACCAGAAAGAATGCCTGAAGCCAAGAGACGGAGAGCCTTATTTGTAAAACAGCCAGGAAGGCAGTGTTACTCGACTGAAGGGTATGTAAAGTGTAAGAAGATTGGAAATATAGGAAGGGGGCTAGGTTATGAAGGGATAGAGAGGTAGATTTTAAAATCATAAGCACAGAGACGGTAATTAAATCCATGGAATCTGATGAGATCACCATCTACACTACAGTATAGAGGGAGAAGAGAAGAGGGCCCAGGACAGAACCCTGAGGGGTACATCTATGATCAGAGAGTGTGATCTGGATAAAAATCCAGCAAAGGAGACTGAGAAGGAGGAGTCTGATTCAAGACAGGAGGGGAACCAGGAGAGAGCAGTGTCCTTAGAATCTAGAGAGAAGAGAGTCCCAAGGAAGAGAGCAGTCAACCGTGTCAAAGGCTGTGTAATAGCTAACGTGTACCAGACACTGTGCTGAGCACTTTAGACTTCATCCCTTTGGATCCTCACCACAACCGGGGGCAAGGTGCTACTCTTATCCCTATTTTACACATAAGGAGGTGGAGGCAGAGAGGTTAAGTGACTTGCCCAGGGTCACAGCTAGTAAGTGTCTGAAGCCAAATTTGAACTCAGGTCTTCCTGACTCCAAGCCCGGCATTCTGTTCACTGCATCACCTAGCTGCCCATGAAGACAGACAAAGGGCCATTTGATTTGGCAACTGAAACATCATTAGTAACTCTGGAGAGAACAGTTTCAGTGAAATGATAAGTTAGAAGCTGGACTGTAAAGGGTTAAGAAGAGAGTGAGAGGACAGAAAGTTGGAATACATTGTAGATGGCCTTTTTGAGGAGTTTAGCTACAAAGGGTGGAAAAGAAATGGGAAAACAGCAGGGACAGAAGGTTTTTCTCAGGAGAGAGGAGACTGGGAATGTTTGTAGGCAATAGGAAATGAGCCAGTAGAGAGGGATTAAAAATAAGTGAAAGAGTAGGGATGACAGAGGGGCCAATCTGTTAGAGGAGATGGGATGGAATGGAATCTCTTGAACAAGTAAAGGGGTCAGTCTTGGTTCAGATTAAGGCCATTTCATCATGAGACAGATGAAGGAGAAAATGGCAGAAGGCACCTGATAGCAGGTGAGGAAGAGGGAAAAGACAGAGTTCATGACAAATGGTCTGAATTTTTTTTCTGAAAATATGGCTCAAGATTCTCAGCTGAGAGAGTGGGGGATGGAGATCCATGGGAGGTTTGAGGAGGGATGAAGAGCTGCTGTGAAGAGTGGGACAGTGAATGGCTAAGGGAGGTAGAGCAAGACTGCCAAGCAGCAGTGAGGGCACACTTGAAATTATGTAACAAATCTGTAGTGGACCTAATCAAAACAGTTGAATGATTTTCTCCATCTTCATTCAGCAGTGTGTATGTAGGAGTGAAGTTGCTAAATAGTAAAACGATCCAAAGCTGAGGCTTGACTGGGTGTAACTGTTGCTATGAAAGGGGGGTTAAGGATTCAAGATAAATGGACAGTGTAGAGTTGGTTCACCAAGGAGTCAGGATGGGGAGAAGAGGAGAGAGTGGCTAATGTAGAGGAGATGACCTGGGAGAGAACTGAGGGGTCCAGGGATTGGAGGTCAAGGTACAAATGAAGACTAGGGTTATGTAAAGGAAGGCGGAGGGAGAAATGAAAAACCAAGAGATTATGATCAGATAAGGGGATTTCAGAATTCTTGAACACAGAGGTGGTACATCTGTGGGTGATGGGACTATCAAAGGCATGACCATCTTTGTCTGTGGCTGAAGTGGGGTAGAGGAATAGCTCATGGAAGGTGAGTAATCTCTAAGCAAAAATCTGTTTTGGGAAAGCAAAACAAACTTTTCCTAGTACCTCAGAGTAGAGAATGAGGAAATAAGGATGCTGAATGGGCAAAAGAGGAAATGGGGAAAAACAGCAGGAGTACCTTAGCATGGAAATAAGATTCACAGATTTCAAGTGGAACCAGATTTATGGCCAGATTCCACAGGAAAGCTTGAGCCTCACGGCCAAGCATCCCAATGACAGTGGCATCTCATTTTTTGGCTCATTTAAAACTTTCTACTTACATTTCTACCACTTTTTCCTTCGTTCCACCCACAGGAATGACATTTGGATACACGTTGACAGGATGTATATAGCTCAAGAAATCCTTAATCTAAAGGAAAAGAAAGAACAAATGATGTGTCACTAGTGGGGGAAAAAAAGTCCTACTTTTAATAACTAGTGCTTCACAAGATCTTGTGTCCACGAAATGGCGGAGGTAAGGGAAAGGAATCTTTTATATGCCTCAGATGTTCATTGAATAATACCACATATGCCCCAAATCCCATGTTTTGTGCACATAGTATTTGCCTCCTTGCTCAGGGAGCTTCAGCACCCAGATACATCCCCTTTTCCTTCTCCTGGAATTTGGTTGCTGCCTTTAAATAACCACATACAACATAAAGTCTTACAACTTTGTTGTCTTTCCTCATACTAAGTCATTGTTATGGGATGCAAACCTTTTTAAATGACAGAACATCCAGAAGCTCTTTGAAAGCTTTGATTTTCTCCGACCTTACTGAGTGCAGTTCACGGACACACAAAAGGAATGTTTGGTTGTTTTGATGAATATTTTGAGTTTTCTATGAAGCTCAGGTTGTTGTATAGGTATTTTCTCATTACTCTCCACCACAACCCTGTGAGTCAGAGAATCATTCCCTTTTGCAAATGCGGAATCTGAGGTATAAATCAATTGTTGCACCTTAACTCTTCTAAATTCAGGATTTACTCAAAGGCAATTCAATTCAGCACACGTGAAGCATCTTTGAAGAGGCCTTAGGAGCATGGCAGAATATAAAGAACCCCAGCTCTGGAGTCAGAGCCGCAGGGCTCCCAGCCCACTTCTGATGCTTCCTGCCTCTGGGACGTTGGACAAGTTATTTAACCTTGCTGGACCTCAGTTTCCCCAGTTGTAAAATGAAGGGGTTATATTGGGCTAGATGACTTCTGAGGTCCCTTCCAGCTCTAGATCTATGATCCTGGTCATCTCCAAAGGCCTTGTAGGAAAAAAAGGAAATATATATTTTAATTAAAGGAGGAAAGTAAATGAGAAAATACTTTATTTAGAAATTTTTAATTTACAGGCTTTTTTAAACTTTTAAAGACCTCATGAAATGGAAAATAATGCTTTATCTGTCTACCACTTTTTCTTTTATAAAACACATCCAAACAGGGTAGGGTAGGACTTTAAAATGTAGTTCAGGGAAAGTAAGAAAGGACTGAGTTATGCACGAGTAATTCACTTCTTCCTCTCTCATGGTAGGGGACTACCAGGAAATGGGAACACAAGTAGAAAGTATCTCTCCCTCAAACCCTACTCCCATAAAAGCAGAAGTTTTACAGCTTAAAAATGCACTAAGACTGTTGGGACACTATACGTTCATACGCAGAGCATTTAGAAAAATACAAGCTCTAATAAAAGCCAACCTAATTCAAAAGGTCTGTTTAAATTTATATCTATGTCTACATATTCTGTTCTCTGCAAGGGATACAGTCTCTTTGATTGGAACAGGTTGTTAACTGGTGACTACCTTAATATCCAGTTTCTAGAGATTTGCTGAGGGAGAGACAGAGGGTAGGTGGTGTGGCACTGGGAGAAGCTACCCAGAACTAAGGTACAACTTCAAAAGTGTACATAAAATAACAACCACTAATAAAAAAAGGATAGGGGTGGGAGCTGTTTTGCTATTGCACCCAGGTGACAGGAAACTAATTGCAGCTGATTAGGATAAAGCAAACACACAGGCTCTTATGCTCTTGTTAATGTGACTTTGCTATATGTAAAACTGCTCCCTTCCCCTCTTTATTGTGCTGCATATAAAGAAAAGAAACACGATTGTGGTTTCAGAAAATTTTAAAAAGTAAAGCCTGCCCTGAGATTGACTTAAATACCTTGGACAGGGTACAGAGACCACCTATGGCTAAAAAGAATATGAAAGAAATGTGATAGCTGATCCAGAGAGGCAGGCAGCCTAAGACATTACAAAAGCAAACTAACTGAAAATCAGACTATGACTTTTGACTTCTACCCAAAATTCCAAATTACTAAAAAAAGGTATGAATTATGGCATAGGAATTTACTACTTTAAAAGTTGTCTTAAAATATTATCTTTGTAACTAATGGCTAATGTTAAGTTTGGTTATTAAACAGATATTTTTGGTAACAAAATAAGTAGTCAAAAGAAAGCTGTCCTTTCGGCCTTCCTAGGAAATATGACAGAATAGATTTTTCATCCCTCCCACCAAAGGTCCCAACTCCTTTCTGTGAAGTCTGCCCTTCCTTCTCACTCCAGGGTAAAGTTCTGTTCTACTACCTAGTCTCCTTTTTGTTAATAGCTTTATTTTTGTCCCTGTGGGACTTCATCTAGTGCTTTATCACTCTCCACTGTTTAGCCTTCTCTCTTCTCTGTGACAAACCTTAACTGTACTATTTTGCATGTCTAGCCTAAGGTCTTTTTCTTAACCCTTTATCTTCACTTTTGCTCCATTGTTTGCAAAGTCACCCCTTTGAGAGGGTTGGAGATTACTAACATTTTGATGATTTATGGGGACAATGAGGCAGAATATCTAAAGTGGGGTATGTTATAAAAAATCTAAGATATGTGTCGTTACCTCAGAGGTTATCTAGTCCAAATACTTAGACACTACACACAAGAGAACCAAATACTAATTAAGGATAGCAATAGGATTTGACAAAATAAGCAGGAGATAGTAAGGTTGAAATGAGATAAAGAAAAGCGAAAGTAAGAGCTAAAGTTTATGGTAGACATTATGGAAGAGTGATGACTTAAGAATAGTTGAGACCAATAATTCAAAAATATAAATCCATTGTTATGTCATTTCACCAGAGTCTAAACTCCTTTAGGATAGGACTGTATTTTATAATTTGTATTTTGTTGAATGCTGTCCAAATGTGATGTTACTGTGATGTTCTCAAAATGGGGGGGGGGGGAAGAGTCTTTATCCCAATTAGATAGATAGCTTGGCATTTCATAACTATTTTTATTCTACCCCAATTTCTAAAAATGACTAAAGCTGTGAGTGGAGGATAACCACTTATTGGGGATCACTGATTCATAGATTTAGAGCTGGAAGGGGCCTTAGGGGCTATCTAGTCCATCCCTATCCATTCACAGATGAGGAAACTGAAGCCCAGAGGAGCTGAATGACTTGCCCAAGGTCAGCAATAAGAATGTTGAGAGGGGATTTGGGTTGGGGTAGAAATTAGGTCTCCAAGGTTCCTGCGAACTCTGAGATCCTGCGTTTGTGACTGTTCAATGAGCCATCATCTAAAACCTGAGGCAAAATACACTGATGACTGATGCCTTACAGTGAGGACTGTGACACACTACAGTCAGCTGGGGGCAGCAGAGCTCAGGTGGAGGACCAGTAACTATGAGGGAAAAAACAGCCTTTAAAGTTCTAAAATGAAAATCTTAAGTTATGCTATCATAGCAAATGTCGCCCAAGTCTATTTCAATCTACTTCCACACATGAACGTGCTGAATTTGCATCCTCCTGAGAGCTAATATTATCTTGTCTTAGTTTACAAGAATGAAAATGGTGGCAAATTAATTTGGAAATTAATTTTTCAAGAAAAGTACAAGTACCACATTACCAGTTTGATACAACCTGGATTTCTGTATAATAACTATCAGCATAATGAAAGCCATCATACAACAATAACGAAATGTTTTTAAATTTCATTAAAGGCAATTTACTCACATTCTACTGAATATTGTTTGAAACAAGATTCAGTACAACAAAATTCTACTACGATCTGGACATCTCCTTAAAGTTAGCTGTGTTTTAGGATTATTTTGGTTAATACTGAGTATTCCTTTGAATGATAACTTAATGGTTCTATAAGATAGGCAAATTCTATATTATAAAATTTTTTATTTAGAAGGGCATCTTCGGTAATACATATTTTAGAGTATTTGGATAAATTTTACTGATAAACAAATCCCTTTGGGGTTATCTTTTATGAAACACAACACAAATATTTATGATGAGCTACAACAAATCTGAGTAGCAGAAGCAAATATATGCCCGAAAGTCAAGGACACTAACGCACCCACTATCAACTTACCTCACTGTAGGAAGAATGAAATGAAAAACAAGCTCTATACGAACTCTCTCCAGTTCTATGAAAAAGTAGCAACAAGAACAAAAAAACCTCATTAATCCACAAGCATAATCATTTTGAGCTCTCCCAGGGTAGCTGACTCCAATATTTAATCAACCTACAGGGAAGGGGACGTCTTTATGTCTAACTGAACTCCAGAAATATAAACGTATATTATCTCTTTTTTTCTCCTATATAAATGTAGTGGATAGGGACCTCGACTTGGAGTCAGGAAAACTTGTGTTCAAATCTTGCCCCAGACACTTACTAGCTATGTGAGGCCTGGCAAGTCACCTCACCTCTCTGGGCTTCAGTTCCTCACCTATAAAGTGAAGGGGGTGGATCAGCTATTATCTAAGGTCCCTCCCAACTCTATATCTATGATCCCATGATCCTTCTTCCATTCATGGTCCACACAGCTGTTCAATTGATATTCCTAAAGTATAGGTCGAACCATTTCTTTCCCCTGCTCAAGAAGCTTCAGTTATTCCCCACTGTCTCCAGGATAAAAAACAAACTCTTCTGGAACTTAAAGCCTATCAGTTTTAATCCAGCTCCAGCCCATCCTTCCAGACTGATTACACAGTATTCACCCTCATTTACTCTACTTTTGGACAAACTGACTTGTAAAGTATCACACTGCCCGTCTCTGTACTCAAGTCTCAACTCAAATGCCAATTCCTTTAAAAGGTCTTTTATGACTCTCCCAGTTGTCAGTTTTTCACTCCAAAATCACTATATTTATTTTGTATATATCCCATATTTGCTTATCTGTAAAAACATTGTCTCTCCCCAGTAGAATGCTCCTTGAGAACAGAAGTTGTCCCACTTTTGTATTTATATCCCCAACTCCTTGCATAATGCTGGCACATTCAAAGCCCTTGATAGGTTCTTAATAAATGCTTGTTGATTGAACAATCAACCAATGCAGAATATAGCGGAAGAATTGTCTCGTTCTGCAACATCCTTCTGCTCTTCTCCTACCTATTTATCTACTTAGAATCGGTCTTCAACCAATTCAGCTATATAGACCAAGTCACTCCCCAAAATTCCTGCCCCACATTTCCAAATGTGTGCTAAATATTTCCACTTAAGTATTCTGACATTATTCAAACTCAGATCAAATTGAGTTTTTTGTTCCCCTATTTTTGTTAAAGATACTACCATTCTCCCAGTTTCAAAACCGTAGAATCATTTTTTACTTCTCCTTTACCTCTCATATCCAATCATCAGGCCCTATCAATTCTTTACAGTAACTTCTCATTCTCTTTCTAGAACCCTTGCTCATATCTGTAACATCTCATACTTGGACAATGGTTTTCTAGCTGGTCCCCTTGACTCCAGCCCCTTCTCATTTAAATCTATTCTGTCCACAAATACCAAACTAATTTGCCTAAAATGCAGCTGTGTCATGATACTCTAGTTGCTGGAAAACTTTCAGTGTCTCTCCAAATGAGTAAAGTTTAAAAGTTCCAACTAATTAAGACAACAGCTGAGGCCCTCCACAAGCTCTCCAATCTAACTTTTCAAGTCTTATTTCTGCACTATTCCCCTACACAAATCCTTTGTTCTAGCTCAACCAACGCACACATCGTTCCCCAATCATACCTTGTGTTTTTTCACCTCTGTACTTTTGCTTATGCCATTTCATCTGTCCTCCTCCTCTTCTCCTATCCAAATCCTAACAATTTTTCAAGATCATTATCAAATCTTAACTCTCTTTTCTGACCACTCTTTTCTGGGAATGATCTCTATTTCCTTTAAACTCCTACAACAATGATTAGCTTACAGTTAATTTGGTAATTAATTCTGTATGGCCTTTTGACATTTCTTCTGTTGCTATTTTAAAATGCTTTTAAAAGTCTTTTGTTATTTAGATAGTTTATGCATGTGTGTATGTGTTTACTCTGGTCTCCTTAACTGGATCATAAGTTCCTTAAGAGCAGAGACTATGTCTGACACTTCTTTTATCTCCTAAAGCATATAATTTATAATAAGCACTCCAAAAAGCAATGATTTACCCCAAAATGAAAATCATCTTTTATCAACATCTACAATTGTGTTACCTTCTTTAAAAATAAGGAGAAAAAAATAACATGAAAGTGTTATGAACACAATGATGTCTAGGTTTTTCTTTGCCATCTTTGTATAGAACTATAGAATTAGAGACCTTGATCTGGAAGGGACCTCCGCTGTCAACTAGCCCAACTCCTTCCATTTTATAAATGAGAAAACTGAAGTACAGACTTGCCAAAGTTCACACAGTTCATGTAAACCTGGAACTAAGCCCCAAGTTTCCTGGGACTTCTTAGTCCACTGCTTTTTTCACTAGTTCATGTGTTATCCCTGATAAGCTTCATCCTGTTTTAAAGAGGCACATTATCAAATTTGTCCAAGCTGCTTTGAACTATATATCTGTTTTCCAGAGTATTAGCCTCCTGAAACTTGATAAGCATACTCAATTTCACTATCTAGATCACTAATAAAAATATTAAATGATATCTGACTTGGGAATGGCTCCTATGGGACACCACTTAGTACGTGCCAATCAGGCTAGCAGTAAGTATTAATCAATCACCTTTTGTGATTTCTACTATCACCTACAGGTAATGGTTTAGATCAGAATTTTTCCAAACAGTATTCTGTTGTAACTCAGGATTCCACAAAGTCCTACAGAAATTTAAGAAACAAAGTCCAGTCATGTTGGAGACATTTAATGTATGTTTGCTCCAAGTCATAAATCCAACACTTGTATCTCTGAGACAAGTCACTTCATCTCTCCGGGCCTCTGTATCTTTATATCTAACATGAAGCTGAACAAGAAGATTCCTAAAGTTCCCTCCATCACCATGGGCACCACCTTTGTCTGTGTTCTCAAAACCCACTGTCTATTGCAACAGTCTCTCAATCAGTATCCCAGGCTCCAACAATTCTTTCCTCCAAACCCTACTGCTAATTGCTGCCAGGCTCATCTGCCTAAGATGCCACTTTTATCATGTCATTTCATCAAGATTCCAAATTCTCTGCCCATCACTCAAGGGCCTCCAGAATCTGGACACGTTCTACTTAGCTAGTTTTACTTCTCAACATTCCTCAATTTGAACCCTTCCCTCTACTCAGGCATTTCTACTTAATACTCCCCACAAACACTACTTTTATTCCTATTTCTATTCCCTTGCTGCTCCCTATCATCTGCTACTTCTAAATTCAAGTACTTGAATCTTTTAGCACTAACCTCAACTCTTTTTTTTCCAAGCAGCCTTGATTCTAACCCCTCAGTGATCTATGAACTCCCATAGCACTTGAGACTGTAAGAGTCTCAAAATAAAACTGCATACTTGTATTAAATCCATGCATTATCACCACCACCACTACCATGACTACATTTAACATGTTCAATACTTGCTTCTCTATAAAGAGACTTGATAAACCCCATTATATATTTGGTTCTAAATAAGGGCAAACAGCTGAAGATCTCTCTTTGGAGCCAACAAGTGACCTGGCAGCCACTGTTTATATACTTACATTATTCTATAATTGTTTCTTGGTAGACAGGCAAGATTTTTTTAACCTTCCTTCAATAAATAGTTATCGGTTGGTTATCATTAAAACAAGCTTGGTAATAAAAAGCTGAATTTAAAAAGTACAGCTTAGAAATTGTAAAACCTCTATTACTCTCAGGGCAGCTAGGTGGTGCAGTGAGTAGAGCACCGGCCCTGGAGTCAGGAGGACCTGAGTTCAAATCCGGCCTCACACACTTGACACATGTACTAGCTGTGGGACCTTGGGCAAGTCACTTAACCCCAACTGCCCTGCCAAAAAAAAAGGCAAAAAAAACAAAAAAACAAAAACCTCTATTACTCTCATACTAGACTGAATTTAAAGAAAGTCAGATTAGATATTTTGAATCAAAAAAAGGCTTTTCTAATCAGAACATTCTTTATAACACATTGATATATTGTACCACCCCACTCTCCAATATATACATACATGCCTTACCTCACAATTACATTTGTTTTCCTGGTTCTTTCCCCAAACCACATTGTGGATGGTTTAATGCTGATCACATGTAATGGCGTCCCATTTTTAGAAGTAATTCCACATGGCAATCTGTTCCATCGAAAAAATTCTTCTGACTAAATAAGACAAAGTAAAACCAAAGACCTAGACACTGAGCTCTAGAAATCCTATGAATCTTTGACAAAAGGGCTTTTTTGAATCAACAAAAAATAAAAATCTGATATACAATGGCATCATTTAATTTACTGCATTACTATGAAATCTTGACCAATTATTGAATTTCTCAAGAGGGCAAATTTCATCTTAAATTTTGATGTGTTATCATTTTGCCTATGATCATAAGGCATATAGTCACTCAAGAAGCATTTGGAGTTATACCACAGCCTCACTGAACCCACTGGACAAGTCACATGAAGAAACAACCAACAGAAGACATGCAAAAAAAGAAAAGTCCAAAGCTTCAATAAAGGGCTACCTACAGATTCCAAAGGATTTGGGTCTGTCACAGAGTGATGTAAATAAGAGGACAGCTTTAGCAAAACAGGGAGAGTAAAACTATGAGGCTAAGTGGAAAAGTCGGAAATTCAGAGGTCAAAGGCATTTGGGAGAATATATGGAAAACAACTTGAAATGAAAGAAAAGGACTCAATCTGACAATAGCTCCCATATGAAAGATGATTGAAAAGCATTTGAGGAAGAAGGGAGAGATTCAAAGAAAAGGGACTCATAAAACAAGGAAAATAAATTGGTAAAACAGGGTGAAACTGGGCACAAGTACCTGTCATTTTACCCTGGGAAAACACACATACGCGCACACACAGACACACACACACACTGTATGTGTATGTGTATATATGTATCAGTGCGTATGTATATGCACATACAGTGTATATATGTATATATACACACATATGTATAGGATGTACATGTGTACATCATGTACATGCGTGTATATACACACTGTAGATTAATGTGTGTATACACACATATACTATATATACATACATGCAATAGAAAGAAATGGAACCTGGGGGGAGGTGAACACTCCAACTTAGAGCTGGTAATAAAGAAAAGTCGGGATCAGTCTGGCGTGCATCCTAGAGTTGGGGAGAGCAGAGATCAAAGAGTAAAGAGGACACATCTGAAGATACTATAAACTAAGATTCTATAGACTACTAGGTAGTACACTAGATGAAGCATTGGTCCCGGAGTCAGGAAGACCTGAGTTCAAATTAGGCCTTAGACCAGCAATGTTCCACTGAATAGGAAGCTCTACTAATTCATTTTAAATATTTGAAAAAAAAATGATTTAAATTACAGTTCTCAGGAATTTATCTTAACTTCTTTATGCCTCAGTTTCCTCTTCTATAAAATGTGGGTAATATAGGGCATGCCGCTTAATTTCCATCTGCCTCAGTTTATTTCTTCAACTGTAAAATGGGGATAATAACAGCACCTACCTCTCAGGGTAGTGACACTCAAATGAGATATTTGTAAAGGGCTTAGCACATAGCAGGTACTTAATAAATAAACCTTTCTTTTCTTCCTTTTTTTCTTCCTTCCTTTCTACAGGGGAAGTCAAGAAACAGTATCAGGTGGAGAATTTCACTGGGGAGCTACACCAGCCAAACTGTGAATCAAGTATCCTAAAGTGAGCTCAGGGAGGGCAGATGCATAGCAGAGGCTTTTTGTCTCTCATGTCATATTCAGAAAACTAGACAGAAGTGAACCTGCTATATGAGATGATTTGAATATGTCAGTCAGTAAGTATTTATTAAGCACCTAATCATATAATGATAAAAAGCAGTCTGTATAGTACAAAATGGATGTAAATTAAATTAGCCTTTAAACTGAAAATCTATAAATTGAGTACACGTTTGGCAGAGGATAGGTAAATAGAAAACACCAGCAATAGTCAAGGTAAACGCATTTGTATGAAGTCAAGAATTTGATGTGAAAAGAAACACATATATTATGAAATCTAAAAGGCCAAGCCATTAAGAACTACCAAGCCAGGAAGAAAAGCCAAAAAGGTCTCTCTTGTGGACCCAGGGAACTTCCTCTACTCAGAAAATTATTTTTAAAAAATATATACGTTTACATTAAAAAGTTATCTCTAAATCAGGATAATGGGCAAGAAAAAGAATCTCTTCTTATATATATTTGGTGCCATAGCAAATAGAAACCTGATGACCACTTTCTGGTTGCCTGAAGTAGCAGACCAAGTATTGTGGCTTATGTCACATTTTTTATTAAATTAGGTTCTCCATCATCCTCTCTTTCTTTTTAGCCCCCAGTGTCACTTACTTGAAGCTTCTGACCACAGATCCATAATAATTTTCACTGCTGAGCTATCTATCTGTGTACACACACACACACACACACACACACACACACACTTTTGTGCTATAGGATCTACTCTGATATCATGGGAAAGGCAACTTGGGTTTCACATGTCAAACATGGACAAGCTATTAACAAATGTATGGACAACAAGACAGGTTCTCCAACTGTGCAATAATATCATTAAGCGGTATCAGTGATGCCATATGCTCAGAATAACTACAATCTGGATAAACATGCAGGAATTCAAATGAATGGAACTGCATTTAACAAATAAGCAACAAACAGATTCACGTGCAAGACGGGCAGTAAGAAGTGCTGAAGCACACATCCTTCTCCTATCTACTAACTATTGGTAAGCTATAAAAGCAGAAGGTGATATGGGCTTTCATTTCTAAATATACTATTAAGTGGTTTTCCTTTGCTGTTTAAGAGAAGGTATTCCCCTGAGATATTGTCTGGATGTGAACAGGTAGCATCTGTTTTGTTAAAACAAAACTTCAAGAATTTCTAAGTGAATAGGATGCAAAGGAAATTCAAAAACATGCATATCATTTTCATCATTCAAAACATCATTTTCAAAAATGCAAAACAGTAGGTGATAAACACTTGCTTCCTTAAACTACATGATATCATATTCTAATAATAATTTTTTTCACATCAGTTATTTAAATATATACATTTTATTGAAACACTTTATGTGTGTGTTAACTTTCTAAATTATTTGGACATTTCACTTAATCTCTTGGGCTCTCAGGTTCTTCATCTGTAAACTGAAGGGTTTAGATCAGACAATGCCTAGGTCCCATTCCACTGCTTAAGTGCCTTGACATCTATATTACATAAAAGCGGCATGAATGGAAAAATAAGATAGGTACATACCTGTGGGTGGCGACAGGCATGAATCTGTGTATGACGATCCGTTGTTATATGGTGAAGGATATCAGGCATGTTTTTAAACATGTCTAATTTGTTCACGTGAACCTAAGGAAAACAGTACAATTAATGAAGATTAAATATGTAGAAATTATCTTATGGTATGAAGTAAATCAATTTTGGTGATTTAGGGACTAATCAGTTCCTCTTGCTCTGCTGCGTCCTGGTGGCACAGAGGTGACCCTTGACTCTCAAAGGCTATGGCAATGAGGTGGAAATCGAGACAAGTCCCACATACAAAGCTAAAAGGCTTTGAGTCTAGGCCTGGGGATAGACAGCAGTCCTGAGGATCCGCCTAGCTGAGCTGAGAACAGCTCATCCCAAGCTTAAGCACAAGATGACTTATCTTTTAGCCACAGCTATACAAAAACACCATCTACTGGGGCACAGAGGAGCTGCTGATCTTTGCCTATGGAGAGAGGACCCACATCAACATGGTAACACACTGAAGTATAATTAGTGAGTCGATTAACCTCTTCTTCCTGCTTGATGCCTATCTTTTAACCAGTTACTGGCTTGTCTGCTTAAGGTGGTATAAGTGACACGAGGTGTCACAGGTCTGTATTTTGCAGATGAGAAGACTAAGACCTACAGAGTTTAAATGACTTGTCTGAGGTGATACAATTACTAAGCTGGATCAGCACCCAGCAGCTGCGGACCTTAAATCCATTGTTCTACTGCTTGTAAAATGATGGGGCTGTAATCATCCCTATGTCACTTTCAGCTCAAAAATTCTGACTTTGTAAGGTATTAAAAACACACACACGGACGGACACTCTGGAAAGTTTCATTACTATGAAGTTCATCTATTCGTGGTATATTTGACCTTCATTAAATGAATAGCAGCAACAACTTACATTTATGACCTTTAAGTCTTACAAAGCATCTCACACACTTAGCTCATTTGATCCTCATATCAGTTTATCATAGATTTAAAAAATAAGCTCGCTCAGATCAGTCAAGTGGCACAGATCACACAACATAGCAAAACCAGAATCAGATCCTAGATCTTGTAGCTCAAAGCTGAATGATCTTTTCACTGTCTATACTTTAAAAGATAAGAGTACTTTGTAAATATCTTGTACATTTAAGGACAGCATACCATCGGAAGGTCAACATGCTATGTGTAAAGAGAACTAGGTTCTAACCAATCCACCAACCAAGTATTTATTTAACACCTACTATGTGTCAAGTATTGTGTTAGTCACTAGGGAGACAAAAACAAAAATAAAACAATGCCTGCCCTGAAGGAACTTACATTCTACTGAGGAATGTACATATTTAAGTACATACAAAATAAGGACCAAAAATCCTGTCTATATCTTGTTTGTACATGGTTGTGTGATTATCTCTCCCATTAGACTATGAACTCCTCGAGGGAAGGGATGATTTTCGCCTTTCTTTTTATTCCCAGCTCTAGCACTACACCTGACACATAATAAATGTTTAATAAATGCTTGTTGGCTTGTCAAAATGCAAGGTAATTTTGGGAGTGAGGCACTGGCAGCTAGGGACACTGGTGAAGGCTTCACGGTGGAGCTGACCTATGCAGGAAATTAGGGATTCTAAGAAGCAGAAGAAGGTGAAGAGGGAGTAAATTTCAGGAATTAGGGACAGTGTGTGTTTGTGTGTGCGTGCGCGCACACACACACACACATACACAAATAAGCATTTTTGCTCCACAGGAACTACTGTGATTTTATGTGGAAGGCAACTTGTGTTTCATATGTCAACACTGACAAACTATTATCAAATACATGGATAAACAAGACAGGCTTTGCTACTGTGCTATATCATGAGGTGGTATCAGTGATGTCATATCCTCAGAATAGCTGCAATATGGATAAACATATAGGAATTCAAATGAATGGAACTGCATTTAACAAATAAGCAACAAAGAGATTGGGAGGTCCTTCGGAAAACAAAATAAGTTGTTGAAGTACGAAATTATTATCAGAGCTGTGGATATGCAACTGGATTACCAATAGGTGCAACCTCATCAAAGGTTACAGTGAAAAGTCCGAGTTAGGGCTCATAAAGACATGGAGAGAGGAAATAAAATGTCAGATGTTACAACCAGTAAGAAGGCAGCTTCGCCGGACCAAAGAGTGCCCAAAGAAGAGGAATGTGGAATAAGGCCAGAAAGGTTGGTTGAAGCCCAGTGGTGAAGGGGTTGAAATGCCAAACAGAGGAGTCTGTTTTTGGTCTAAAGCTTTCTGAACAGAAAAGTAGTCTAGTCAGAGTCATACTTTAGGAAGATCACTTGGACAGCCATGTGGAGGATGAACTGGAAAGGAAACAGACTTTGCTGCCAAAGACGGCTGTGTGACCTCAGATAGATCATTTCTCTTCCTTCCACAGGCCTCAGCTCCACCTATAATATAGGGATAGTAAGACTTTATCTGCCTCAAGAAGGCTCCCTGAGGAAAATTTCCCAAAATCAGAGCTAGGCTTCTTTGTGAACTAATAAGTTGCCAGTCACTGGGAATGTGCAAATTGACGACCACCTGTCAAAGGTACTACAGCAATAATTCCTATACTGAGGAGACTGAAACAAATGATCTCTCAAGTCTCTTCCAACCCAAAGATGCTATGATATCCTGAGTTATTTTTAGCTCTAAGATGAGCGATTTACATCATCTCAATGTTCTTAATATTCTATTTAAAACCACTTTACTGGAAAAAGGTAGCCGGGAAAACAATATACACAATGACAACATGTAAACCAAATGAAAACCAGTGACAATAAAAGTACTGAAAAATTATAATTACCAATTTGGTCCCCCCAAAGGGATAAGGAAAGGCACTTTCTCCTACACTATTTATAGAGATGGGGAGCTACAGGTGTGGAATGCTGCCTACAATACAAGACTTTTTTGATATTTTACTTAGTTTTGCTGACCTTTTTTTAATTCTTTGGTATGAGAGAGCAATCTCTTGGAGGGAGAGGGGATAAAATGCATTGGAAAATGTAGGTGATGCAAAAACAAAAATATCAATAAAATGTATTAAAAATAAAATGACAGCAATCAGCATAAAGGAAAAAAATCCAAATATTTATGGTATTTAAGGCTTAAAATTTAGCTAATTAATAAGATAAAAATTACTCACAACCTAGCTTCCAGCAATTCAAAGCATATTATGAACTTTCCATCATTAAAATTACTTAGAATTGCATAGAATCCAAATACTAGAGTTGAAAAGGTTCATCTAATCCCAAATCTTCAGTTTAGTCATTCATTTATTCTTTGTACAAAGTTGTTTGGTTTTTGGTTTTTTTTTTTTAACTATCCCTGGATTCTTTTTCCTGGACGTGGAGGCAGTATGACCCAATTTCAAATCCAGCCTCAGAAAGTTTTTGGCTATGTGACCCCAGGTTAAGTTACTTACTTGGCTTCTGTCTGCAAAAGTTTCCTCATCTATAAACTGGAGATGGTAATAGCCCACACCTCCCATGTGAGGATCAAATGAGATATTTTTAAAGCACTTTGCAAAACCTAAAGCCACTATATAAATGCTAGCTATTATTAGTTATTGTTTAGAAGCAGAAGATAGTATATGTGTGAACGTGAACAAGATAAAAGCCTTTGCTTTCTCATCCATAAAACAAGAGTATTGGAGAGTGGAGGAGATAGAGAGGGGAAGGAAGAAAACAATCATTTATTAAGCATCTACTGTGTGCAGGCACTATGCAAAATGCTTTACAAAGAGTATTTGATCCTCACAACAACCCTGGGAGGTAGGTGCTATCATTATCACATTTTACAGTTGAGGAACCTGAGGCAGAGGTCAAGTGACTTGCCCAAAATCATACTGTTAATAACTGTGAGACTGGATTTGAACTCTGGTCTTCCTGACTCCAGGCCCTTCCCTCTATCCACTGTGCCACCTAGGTGCCCACAAAATACAAAACTACTTATGTACCATGAATTAGGTTAGGCATGGGGGAAGATAAAAACAGAAATAAATCTTGGACCCTATGCTCAAGAAACTACAAACTAGTAGAGGAGCTTACATTAAAATGAAAAAGAAGATCGTGTAACTTCACATCTAGCTAAAAGAGAACTTAGGGATGATCTAGTCTCCTTCCATATTACAGATCAGATTAGAAAACTAAGGCCTACAGGAAGGAAGGTCTAGCCTATTAAGACAGTCGGCTTCATTCCGCCATACCCTGACAAAAAGAAAACTATGACATTCCCTCATCAGGACAGAAGAAATTTCCATTTCTGAAAATCTGCCAATCCCCACTCTGGAGACTTTCTGAGTGGATTTTCCAATGCGCCATCATTTTCAAGTTTCCTTTTTTTGTAACTGGCAAAATACCTGAGTTCCAAATTCTTCACTGAGGTTGGTGAATAAATATTCATATCCATAGGCGGCTTTGCAGTTCAGCCACACAACATGATATAGACTCAGAGTGATCCAACTTCGTACCAATTCTAATATTCCATTTAAACACTCCACCTAGATTAGGGATTTTAAAGATATATTCAACAATTAATAGAACAACTGACTCTCACCACCATGTTCCCCATAACAAAGTGAAGAAAAAAACCCTCAAACTTATTAGTCAATGTTTGGAGACCACAGCATAGCATGTAAATATCAATTACGATTACATTTCTTTGCTTTAAAAAAGTCTTTCTAAATGTATACTTACCCGACTTGGAATCTCGTAATATCTTGGATCACAAAAAGTAGTGTCTAAATACACACTCTGTATGTCTTTCACTCTGAAATAAAATTAAAATTTTATTGTGTCATCTAATCTGATTTTATAAAACACTAGCAGAGGCAATATTCAATTATTTTACAAAGCGTTTCTCTACAGATTAGAACATGGTAGCACAACATCTCTCAGTGTTGTCTTTGATTTTATTTTTCACTGTAGGATATTCCTTGATTTGCCTCTAGTTATGGACCCAACACAAACTACTTCCCTCCATCTAACAAATTTTAAGCACCAAGCAGAACATTTTGCTGGGTGCCTGGCAGAATATTAAGGTTAGATAGGACATGGGTTTTGATCTCCTGGAGCTTAGTCTTCTAGGAGTATATTACATGTACACAAGTAATTAGATACAATGAAACAAGTTTGTCTGACCTGGGAAAGGAAAACATTTCCCAGGATACCTAAGCTCAGAACATGAACTTTTACTGGAAGAGAATAAGAAACTATATAAGTAGAACTACAAAATAGTATTTGCAGAAATAAAAACGGAGCTGAATAAATAACAGAGGGGCAATATTTATGGTTGGGCCATGACAAAATAATAAAAATGACAATACTACCTAACTTAATTTGCTTATTCAATACCATACCAAACTACCAAAGGACTGCATTATAGGGCAAAAATAACAAAATTCATCTAAAGGAACAAAAATTCAAGAATCTAAACAGAAATAATGGAAAAAAAATGGAAACAAAGAGGTTAAAATGAGCATTACTGTGATCGTCGTGAGAGTAAAGCCATGGAAAAAGCTGGAAATGTAAGAAAAGGAAAAAAAAGAGGCCACAGAGCATTAAAGCATCACGCTCAGGTGAATTCTTATGCCCCACATTTAACAGCTGCAGGAAATTGTAATACCTGCTCCCAGAGTGCAACAATTCCATTCTGGCCACTTCCCCTTTGGCTAATCTAAAGTCTCCTGTGTACAAGACTGTTCCATTGCTCCCCTGAAACAAAAACCTACAAAGGAAACAGATTTAAATAATTTCTGTAACTCAAAAGAAATCTTAATGAAGTCACTATGCCAAACAATGTAATAAATGCTCCTGACAGGCATTTCAATGACTAAAATAAGGCAGTGAGAATGGAAACTTTGATGGATACAAAAGAGTAAATTAATATTGCATTACTAAATAAATCACTTACATACAATATTAGAAAATTCTCAAAAATGTTTTTCCTCCTTATTCAGTCATATAAACAGTCCTTATTCTTAAGACTACAAAAAGGATTGCCACAAAGGGGTACAGAGTAAAATATGGACCCTTCTCAGAATAATATTTTTAAAATGCATAAAATAAAATACATAGGATTACAAAGAAAACCAATTGTACTGACATACAGTTATCAAGATATTAGAAAACAAATTCAGGGATCCCAAGTTAAGAACCCTGAGATAAAGGGTCTCTTACATAACTGAACCTGGGCAGTGACCAGCTGGTAAAAGAGTTACAACAACATCTTCCTTCTGAAATTTAAAACAAAGAAAAAAACATTAGGTCCAGGTCAAATCCAAGTGTTGCTCAATGGTATACACTCCCAAATGCCTCAAGAATAGGGACTGTCAGTTTTTGACTGACAGACTTCTTTGTAGAAGTGAGAAACCATGTGAAAATTTACATATACTATCAGGCTCAACTGATGTGCTGATCAGTGTAACTGTTTTTCCCTTATTTCTTCTTAGTCTTTGTTCTGAGGGATTTTGATTGGGAGTTGAGGGTAGTATGAGATATACTTAGAAATGATGATGGATATCAAAACAAAAGACAACAATAAAAAAATTTTTAAGAGTCAGAATGTTTGGTTCCACTGTCCTCAATAATAAAAATAGTTGTAGAAATGCTAACAGATCCATTCAATTTTTAAATTTGTTATTCCTAGTTATCTAATAAGAAACTAAAATTCTATGTGTAGACATTTAACACTAATATAAAACAATTTTCACCTAAACAATGATGTTTAAAACTTCAATCTACCATATTTCTCCAGCAGATAATAAGGGAAATATTGTCAAGGAAAACTTTGCACATAATCAGATGCGACCAACAAAAAAGAACATTATTATTAATTTTAGAATAGATTGATTATTAAAGATATGTTTACCTCACCAGATGCTTCATCAATTAAAGAAATCTGGGTTGGAGTTTCAACTTCAAGAGCAATCTATTGAGGCAAAAGGAGATGTTATTTATACATTATTTCATTTTTTTCAAAGCTCTTAATCACTTTATAAGCCTCATATAACTCAAACACTTAAGTGATTCTAGGAAGAATCCCAAGTCCCAGAATGTGAACACAAAGTGTCTTTATGTATGTCGTATTCAGGAAAATATATTAGGTGAAAAGTAAAAAAGTGAAGTTGACTATTACTGCAGTTAAAATGCATATATTCATTAAAAAAACAGACCTAGACCTACAATGCATACAATGAACTGTCACCATAACGGCTACAACACATTCGCATACTTGCCGTATCTGTACAAAGGTAGGCATCTGTTTTTGCCTCAAATGTCTTGGGCAAAGCAAGCCCTACAAAAACCCCTCAATACAATTTTCACAGGCCAAAAAAAAAAAATTTTCAACACCTATCATCAAATGTGAAGTAAGAACATCACTGTAATTATCTTCCACATAGCTCTATACTATAAGGTCAAAAGTTTTCAAAAGCAAAAAAGGGATACTTTTTTTTTAAAACACTTTATTTGTTTTGTTTTTTTGGAGGGGGCAAGGCAGGGCAGTTGGGGTTAAGTGACTTGCCCAAGGTCACACAGCTAGTAAGTGTGTCAAGTGTCTGAGGCTGGATTTGAACTCAGATCCTCCTGCCTCCAGGGCTGGCGCTCTGCTCAGTGCGCCATCTAGCTGCCCCAGGAATACATTTTTGACAAAGGCCATCATCATTAGGAAGAAAATTAAATTACATGTATTTTTAAAATTCACATTCATTGGACTGAAAATACAAGGTAAAAACACAGGAGAGCCTAGCAACATTTTCCACAATATTCCCATCCTCCTTCTGGTTTAAAACCCCAAGGAAGTCCCAGAACTAATCTAGACCTCAAGGACAAGTGTTCCTGAAAGGCTACAATATACTCAAAGAGTCCACATGCCATTGGCTGTATAATGTATTCACTTTACCAACATCCATGTGGTATATCCCTAGTAAACTTTGTCTCGAATCTTAGACTATAAAAACAATTACCTTGTTAAAAAGCAAATGTGTAGACTAATCTTCATCAAATCTCAGTCCTCAGTTTTCAGTTGCCTATTGGGCCAACCTGATCAGTAACAATCTGACCTGAGCTACGAGTGATGTGATTTTCAGGCTCTACAGAAATGCCAGGAGGTTCTAGTTATCTCAGAAGTCAGGAAGGGGAAAGAAGGGGAGAAACACTTGTGATTTTAGTAAGTAACTGTAAATCTTGATTTCTACTTTGCACACTCCTAGTCTGTCACATTTCAACCTAACTGGGTAAGTTCAGCTGAATCTGGTACCCAGTACCCAGCACTAGCAAGGTGCCTGGGGCCTAGCTGGTACCTAAGAGATACTTGTCTACTGAATGACTGATCTGGGGAAAGTTTAAGTGTTTTCAGAATTTGTTTTAGGTCCTAACCCTTTTGTTGCTACCACCATTAGCAGCCTTTGTTAATCAGCTGATGTGGGAGCCTAGTAAATCATGGAATCTTCCTGTATTTCAGGATGAAAACAGTGAAAGTAGCACACTGGATGACCTAATGGTGATTGGTATCAAGTTAAATTCACAAAGGTTGCAGAGGGAGCCTACCAACGAGTTAAGTTTTTAAAAAGGCATATACAATAGACGAAAATAATAGCACGCTATCAGTGGAATAATACAGACCTTTAAGAACAGCTTCAGGAAGAATAAGAAAGACCTAGAGTGAACTTCAGAAAAACAGTAAGAAAACAAAAACCAAAAAAGGGACCTTCCTCCTCAACTTTGTTAGGAACAAGAATATTAGGAAGGTGACTGGCTCACTAAAAAAAGGGCCATGCTAATAAGTGAGAAAAAGCAAAACTCTCTCACCACTTAATCACCAGGCACCAGATGTTCCAGCAGAGTAGATGCTATAGGAAGATTTTTCCCTCCAAACTAACTGAACATCTTTCCTCCAGATATCCAACAGGAATTCCCTTTGCCCTCCAACATTCCTGTTAACTTTTATCCTTTCCCCCTTCCCAGCTGGAAAATGACCCTACATCTTCACCACTATGAGAGGGAATCCAGAATCACCAACCATAATCCTTCACGTAAGACAGAGAACCACTATCCCTTACCATATGCCCTCTGGCCTATGGGGCCTTGTAATCTACAACGTTGCAGGACTATAAGGTCCACCAGGTCTTTCAGTCTCCCACTCAAATGAACCCTTCTACTCTTGGTCTCATCCAACTAGAATGTGAGCATCTCGTGAGCAAGACCTGTCTTGCTTCTCTATTTGCAACCCCAGCACTTCACAGTTCTTGGCACACAGTAAATGCTTAATAGATGCTTTTTCATCTCCTGATTCATTCATGATTCCTATTTTGCTTTTGTTTTCTCCACCGAGAACCATCTCTACACATAAAAGGATAATTTTTTAAAAGGTAATAAGAAACTGAAATCCAAGAAAAGCATGATGACTAGAATTAGATCATATTAACAAGAATATAAGCTAGGTGCCCTACATGATCTAATCTCATTGCCTAGATAAATGGCATTCTAAGATACTAAAAGAATTACAGGAGATAATTATAGAATGATTGTTGATCTTTTTAAAAAATCACAGAGAATAACAGAGGTACCATAGGACTGGAGATGCGCAAATGTCCCAGTTTTCAAAAGATGGACTCTGCAAACTCTAAAGCGATACCTGGAAAAATTCTGGAATTATTAAAACGATCATTTGTAGACTCTTAGAAAGGAAAGCAGCAATCCCTAAAAATCAGTATGAATGAATCAGTAAGATCAAATTATGCCAGACTAATTTCTTCTTTTTTTCTTTTACTGGATTACTAGAATGGTTATCAGGGAAATGCCACAAAAATAGTATGTAATACTTTGAATTCAGTTATACATATGGCAAATTCTCTCATGCTATTACTTGAACAAGATAAAGTGATGTGGAATAAATAACAGTTCAATTAAGTAGCTTCATAGGTGGCTAAATATGCAGATGAACAGATTAATGACTAACTGAAGAGAAAACTCTAATAAAATGACATGAGGCCTCTAGTCTTGGTCCTGGTCAGATCAACATGTTTGCTAATGACATGGATCAAATTCTAGATGTCATGAGGTATAGTTTTAGCACGGCTTTCACTGGTTTCTTTACTTCAAAATTTCTTCCCAGTTTATTTAGAAAATAAAATCTCATTTGAAAAGGTAGAATTTGTTTTCATAAAAATATAAACTTACAATTCGTTTCTCCCAAAAGCTGTATCTGGGATTAGTTAACAATAGTTCCTTGGTGACAGGGGAACAATATAAGTGAACCTTTAAGCTGCAAGGAAATAGAAAGAAGGATTAGTTCCTATGTGCCATCGCCCCATTAGCTTGAGTTCAACTCAATTAAAAGAGTCAAGAAGGGCAAGGCCATTGAGATACAGAATATAAGAAGGGTCCTCGGAGATCATCTCATGTAAGGCCTTGAACAAGACGCTCTTAACATCTTCTAGCTCAGATCTTATGTTCTTTTAAATGAATAAAGAAATTGATAAATACAATGGCCTAAAAAAACCAACTATTAAATCATTGTAATTCCCCAGGAAAAAAAGTATTATCTGTTAAGTGTTCCATATTCCAAACTTTTCTTTCCCCTGTGTCTAGTCAGAGGATAGGATGCTGAGGGCAAATAAAACTGTAAATGATTTGATTCCAGAAATGGCAGAAAACTATTTCAGGCATCGGCAACCATATACTCCAAGCAAAACTATGAACTGGGGGAAAAAAACCCTATTTTCAACATTCTGACTTTCATTGTTTTACACGTTTTCCCCTGATGCTACCCTTTATAACATCCCAAACCTAAGTTCCCAGTTGCCAAATTAACAGACTTACTTTTGCTTATTCTTTATTGAAAGCAATTACCTGCATTCCAATCTTCTTTTCAAGACTGGGGACCTCAGTCCTTTCATATGGTCTGAATAAAAAACCACAACAAAGATGAGTGAGCCAAGTGATCCATTAGAAATATTCAGTAAGTAAATTTGGATAGAGAATGCATATGTATGTGAGAGATTACATTAGTTTTTTGTTTTTTTTTTTCTGGTCAGTTTTGTTCAAACCTGATTCCATCATCCATGTAGAGAATTCCCTGATAGTGGTATCTCTCAAACAATGTAGGCCAGCAATTTTGTCTGTAACTATGGAGTTATTCCACGGTTACATATATTATACATACATATATGTACACATATACAAAGACATACACATATATCGTTTCATAACTTGTATCCAGGTCTTTCTCTAGTAAATCGGTCAGCATTTATTAAGCACTTACTATATGCCATGCACTATGCTAAGCACTAGAAAAAGACAGAAAGGCAAAAATAGCTTCTACCCCTAAAGCAGGAGACATGTAAATAAATACATTTGAGATACAAAGTAGAAAGAATATACCCTTAGAGAAGAAGGCTCTAGAATCTAGGGGAACAGTCAGCCTGTGGAAGGTGGCATTTGTGGTGAGTCTTGATAAAAGCCAGGGATTCTCGGAGGTGGAGTTAAGGAGGCAGAGCACTCACAGCAGAGGGGTCACCCAATGCAGAGAGATGGGATGCTAGTGTGTCAGGTTTAAGGAATGACAAGTAAGCCAGTATGGCTGGATCACACAGTGTTTAGAGGGGAATAAAATGCAAGGCTGGAAAGGTAGAAAGGACCCAGTTAATAAAGAGCTTTAAATGCCCAACCAAGGACTTTACATTTGACACCGGAAGTAAAAGAGAGCCATGGGAGTTTACTAAGTGGTTGAGGGAAAGGAGGAGGAGAAAAGGAAAGGATGATGACATGGTTAAACATACACTTTAGGAAAATCACTTTAGTAACTATATAGTGCACAGACTGAAGTGGAGAGAGACACAGTAGGAAAACAAATTAGAAGGACAGTCTTGATGAGTGGTGAAGAGAGTCAGAGATAAGCAGGCAAGTAAGCAGATATGTAAGATAGAGCATTTATTAAGTGCTTACTAAATGCCAGGCATATAGGGTGATGGCTCTGAGTGGAAAAAAGGGGGCAATATAGGAGAGACAGTATGCAGACAGAAAGGGTAAGATTTAGCAATGGATTGGATCTACAGTGTGAGGGCATCAAAGAAAGCATCAAAACTGAGTCTTAAAAGAAGGATAAAAGACAAGAAGAGATGGGAGTGAGGTTATATTAGCAGGCCTTGAGATACTGATACAAGAAAATACATTTCAGGTTCGAGAACATTAAGTATAGTACAATCTGGCTGGAGCATAATCTAGATCAAAGAGTCACATCAGAAAATAAAACTGGATAGGTAGATTGGACAGGTAGAGTCGCCATCCTCTGAATCTTCCTCCACAGCTGTACGTCTAGGCTCAAAGGTCAGTCTACATTTCTCCCAAGCTCTTAGGGCTTTGCTTCCCCACCCACCTTGCCTACCACTCACCACACTACTCTGTATTCATTTTGTATTTGTATTTAATCACCCGTGTACTTTTCGTTTCCCCCACGAACATAAGTCCTTGAATGCAGAGAACACTTCGGGATCGCCAGTGCTGAACACAGTACTAGACACACCGTAGGTACTCAATAAATCTTGCTGAATTAATGAAATAAACTGTTTTTTCCTCCACTTCACCCCACCTCCAGTTGGATCACTAAGCTGCTCCTTTCTATTTTTCAAAGCCTGCTCCAAATCATTTTCCCCAAATTCCAGCACCCCACCCCACCCCCGCCGCGGGTGCCGAGCACTCCCCCAGGAAGCCCACCCCACCCCCGCCGTGGGTGCCCAGCACCCCCCAGGGAGCCCACCCCACCCCCGCCGTGGGTGCCCAGCTCCTCCCCGGGGAGCCCACCCTACGCCCGCTGCCCGCAAAGATCTCCAGCCTCAGGACGCGAGCAGCGCTCACTCACCCTTGTGGCAGTGGGACAGGAAGTACGCCCGGGCCATCAGATTCTGCCGGTCGAACCGATCTATGGAGATGGTTGGATACTCCAGCATCTGTCCCTCAAAGGAGCTCATGACGCCGGCGGGACCCACAGCGAGGGCGACACAAAAACAAGGAGCCAACTCTACACCGGCTCTGCCCGACTCCAGCCCGAGCGCCGGCTCCACCTCGAACTTCCTGGAGCGGGGCCCCGCCAGCGACCCCATTGGCTGGGCCTGGTGGCAGCCTCCACCAATGGGAAAGGCCCTCTCTGGCGAGGACTCATTCTCGGCTCTTCCGCTGACACACACACTTCCGCGTCCCCAGGTCAGCTTTGGGTTTGGGGGTGCTGCGCTGGTAGGTGCTCGCGGATCCGTGCCAACTGACTGCCGAGTCCTATCTCCGCCAAGACGGCTCGAATTTTGATCAAAGTTGGGGAGGCTGTGTGTGGAGGAATAGGAGGGTGAAATTCTCAAAGCGGGGGTAATGAAATATGAGAAGAACCAACGGTCTCGGATTGTTTTACTGTTCCATAGGAAATTCAGCAAACCAGTACTAGGCCAGATGGTATGAATGGCTGGACCCAAGCATCAAAAAACCAGAATGGCCTAGGGTGGAGGAAGAAAAGCTTTTGCACCTGGCCAAATTGATGCTGACCCAGTGTGGGACCATTGCCCGAACCATCCGATGAAGGACTGCACAGTGCTTGGAACACTGTGAGCTTTTCCTGGATAAAGCCAACTACAGAGACAAGAAGAGACAGTAGATGATCCACTAAAACTTAAACCTGGAGAGATTAATCCAAATCCAGAAATGAAACCAGCCAGACCTGATCCAATGATGAATTCTAAATGCTCTCAGAAGCTAAAGCCTGTCCAGCTTCTTGTTGTTGTTTGTCCTTCATTCTTGAGGAGGACCACGACAACAGCAAGATGATGCCATGGCTTGCAAGTGAATTGGATTACAGTGAGGGAGGGCTGCACAAGGTCACCAGCTTCACTTTCTCCTCTGGAGCCATCTGGGTCCAGTGGCAAGTGTTTCCACAATCCGGCTAGCAGCTTCTGTTGGGGGTCCAAATCCACCCACAGCCAGCACCCAGAAAGCTGCTGGACAGCCAGAAGGCCCAGGGTCTTTTGATATGCCTTAATAAGGAGAGCAAGGTTAAGGGGTTGGCAAGCTTACTTTAATTCAGCACACAAATATCATTCACTTAATTCAGGGGAAAAAGCCAGCACCCTGAACTTCAGAGAAAAATACAAGCAAATTACAAACATCAACAGACAGACCTTGTCTGATTCAAATCCCAATACATAGTTACCAGAGTTCAACAAAGTCTCAGCATCCGGGTTTACGAGCTGGAGGGCTCCTTAGCTACAGCTGCCCAGAGTCTCGTCATTAACACCATCTCAAGAGCCCTTAAACAAATTACAAACAGACAGACCCAATACAATTCATAGTTACCAAGGAACCATCAACATCTGAGTTCAGCCAGGAGCTCAACAAGGCTGGCTCAGAGTCACGCGCCACTCCTGCTGCATCTCAGAGCTCCAAGGAAGAAGAGGCCCACCCCTGGCTTTTATATCTTTTTCAGCATCTGGGGTGAATCACACATGTGACTCACCCAGTGACCTAGAATCACCACAAAGAGCTACTTAAATCCACTTGGTCTAAAAGCCCCTGCTGCCCCAGACATGTCACTCAAACTCATGTCTAAACTAAGCCCTCCCCTGAGGCAAGGAGGCACCAAGGACACCCAAATCTTGGGCCTGGGACTTAGCACTTAACAAGATTCAATGAAATAGTTGAATGCAAACAAAAGCCAAACTCCTCAAGGGCACCTGTTGAACTAAGTGCTAAGGAGCCCACCCTGCCTTTCCGACACAGCAAGATATAGAGCAGGATGACTGGAGATGGCATCCCAGCCTGTCAGCCAAACACACAGGGAAAGAAGAATAACAGAAAAAACAATTGGAAGAAGCAAGGTGCCATACTGCCCTCCAAAAGAGAACTTGAAGCAACTGGCATAGAAATTCAGAAGAAAAGTTAAAAGAAGAGAGGAAAGAGATTATAATGCAAAAATTCCATTCTGGAAAAAAAAAAAAAGCCTGCTCCAGGTTTTTATGACACATCTGAAGAAAATTATCAGGTACTTTGATACTGACTTTAGGAAGTTACAACATGATCTTGATAGAGAGTTAAGATCTGAAGAGGAAAGCAGAGCTAGGAAGAAACACAACAAAGGAGTCTGATTTTTCACCAGCTATTCTTCAAAATGGTTGAGTATCAGAATTTACCACAAGAAAAAAAAAAAAGAAGAAAAAGCAACCTGTACCTCAGATCATCCATGCAGAACTTCAGGAAGTTGTGAAAGAGACCAAGCAAGTGAAATTGTACATCAAACAGCAGCAGAATCCAACATAATGAATTCTGCTTCCACTGCTTTTTTGTCTGAGTACCATGTCATCAAAAATACTATCATTCTGACAACACCCAAAACTTTGGCTGCCCATGATCAAATCCTGAAGGAAGGACAGAATTCAATGGCTATTACCAACATGGACACCCCACTAAAAGGTGGTATTAATACACTTAATACACATGCGAGTGACTTCTCTGGTGTGACTCCACAAGGACAGATCATTCAGGCACCAAATATATTCCTGTGCATCCCCATTCAAGACAACTCATGGAGCTGAAGGGTTATTAACTCCTCCATGTGGAATGACTCCTATGCCAGTTGTTGGCACTAGCCCAAGGAGAACCCCTCTAAGGGACAAACTAAACATAAATCCTGAAGAGGGACTGGCATATTACAATGAGCCCTCTATGTGAAGCAGATAGAGAATCCCATGAGCATCTCCATTTAGGGCTGATGGACCTTTCTACTCTAAAGAATGACTTTGAGATTGTTCTACCAGAAAATGCTGAGAAGAAGCTAGAAGATCATGAGACTGATGAAACTCAAATAGAAGATGCTGTTGATATAGTTGCTACAACTACAGGCTATCTGAGATGCAGAATGTGTAAAGGAATTAAATGCACAAAGCTGTTCAGAAGGATCTAGCAAGACCTTCAGAAGTAAATGAAACTATCCTAACACCCTTAAATGTAGAACCACTACTGACAGACCTACAGAAAAGTGAAGAACTAATTTAAAAAGAGATAATCACAGTGCTTTGTTATGATCTTCTGCCTCATCCTTGTGGAGAACAAGCTGGAAATAGAAAGGAGAGAACTCTAGGATTAGGAAGTAATAGTACCAAACATATAACTTACCTAGAGCTCACCTATGAAAAATTCTCTAAAGCTGATCTAAAGAAGGCTCAAGACCTTTTGACACAGAAGGTAGAAGTAGTAAAGCAAGGAATGAGCCATGGCAATGTCAAATGAAGCTTATAACTAGGTGTGGGAAGAATGTTACAGTCAAGCTTTATATCCACATGGACAGGGCTGACATACATACACAAGTCAAGTTGGCTCAAAAAAGGGACAGGATTGAATCACTTGAAAAGAGATTTGAGATAAATAGGGGTCACATGACAACAGAAGCTAAGAGCTGCGAAAATGGAAAAGAAGATGAAAATGGTTCTTGGTGGCTACAAATCTCGAGCAAAGCAACTAATGAAACATTTGAAAGATTTATGGGACCAAATAGAAGAAGTTCACTTGCAGCTTCATACTTCCGAGAAGCTAAGAAGCATGAAGAGTTTGCTATTCCAAGAAGGCTGGAGTATCTAAAAGAAGGTGACCAGTAACAGCAAGAAAAGGAAAAGGAACTTCAGCAAAGACACAGATTTGCTGCTGGAGAAAGCGACTTTAAATACTAAAACATCTTTCGCATTTTGCCATAGAAAAAATTAGATGCTGGTTTCCATCTTCTGGAAGAATGAAGCTAATGTTTATGTTCTTCAACAAATTTGCCTATCTGTGACTTTTCATTTGTCGTTTGTTTTAAATGAAGTCTCTCATTTAGATCGTTTATGTAAAAACTCCACCAGAATTTTTAGAGGTTAATTTACTAAGAAAGCCATCATTCTTTTAGTAATGTAACATTCTCTAAATTTAAATTTTGACCTTTCTATATCATATCTTTTAAAGTGTTCTTAAATGTGTTACCTGTGAGTAAATCCTTGAATAAAAATTAACTTAAAAAAAGGAAGGAGGGGCAGCTAGGTGGCGCAGTGACTGAAGCACCAGCCCTGGAGTCAGGAGGACCTTTGTTCAAATACGACCTCAGACACTTGACACATGTACTAGCTGGGTCACTTAACCCCAATTGCCCTGCCAAAAAAAAAAAAAAGGAAGGAAGGATGAAGTAGTGGAAAGAGCTTCAAATCCAGGACTGTTCTGAGGTTTCTAGGGTAGAGGGAAGGTATGCTGCAGAGAGCAATAACAAAAACCTCACCCAACAAACACTGCAACCGGTATCCTCTTGTCAATGCAGCTGTGACTGTAAAAGATACCTGAAAAAGAGGCAGCTGGAGAAGAACCAGGATAATCCACAAACTAGATAATCAGCCTTTTTGATCATAAACTAGTTATACGGGCTTAGTGCAAACAGATGAGGATCACCTTCCCACCAAAAAAAAAAAAACATGTTTTTAATGTAATCTATCTTTTAGGAAATGGGAAGGATAAATAAAATGTCTCTCAAATCCTAAGTCCAAAATACTTAATTTCTTGACTACATTGTCATTATGGTGCCTTCTGGATCTAAAATTCTATGAATCTATAATTGTCTTTTATGGAAGGCACAATAGATCAAGGAAATACACATGCACACAATTAGATATTTAATGTATCTTGCTATCAGGCAGGTATAGCCTCTTCTGAAACACTTGCAGACAAGGTGGAGTGATGTAAACAGCATGAAAACACATACAGGTGGATTTGTAACTTCCATAGTGACTGTACTAAATGAATGTTGACTAATTCATGTTAACCAGGAAGGAAATCTCTAGTGAAATTTCTACAAGTCATTGTCCTTAACCCTGTCCTGTTTAATATTTTTATCAAGAAGATCAAAAGCACGCCTTCACGTTAGGCATGATTATTAAATTTCTGGTTGACATAAAGCTTGAGAAAATAGTCACTATTATGATGAATGAAAGGATGAAAATTAGTTTATCAGAATGGATAAACTTTGAGATAAAACCAAGTAGATGAAATTTAGTAAGGATTAACACAAAATCCTGCACTTAGGTTCAAAAAACCCAACCCAAGTAGAGATTTGGAGAGAACTGGATTTAGTTTAAGCTTAATAAGAGCTGACAGTGTGACATGATTTCCAAATAAAATCTATGTGACCTTAGACTGTATTAATAGTTATCAATTAATTAAACATATATTAAGTACCTTCTATATCCCAGGTACTGTGCTAGACATTGAGAATAAAAGACAAAGATAAAACAGAAATAGACCCCAACTTCAAGGAATTTGCAATACAACCAGGTAAACATATAGCTATGTATGAAATATATATAAATTAGACACAAGATAGTTTTAGGATGAAGCTACTAGGTACTGGGAACATCTGGAAAGGTATCATGTAGAAAGTGGTGCTCAATATGAGTCCTGATGAGAACTAGGAATTCTAAGAGGTGGAAGTAAAGAAGGGGTACATTCCAGAAACGAATAATAGCCAGTACAAAAGCACTGAGATGAGAGGTGGAATGCCCTGTATGAGGAAGATGAAGGCCAGCTTGATTGGACTGTACTATGTAAAAAGAGGAGTACTCTGTGTGTAATAAGGTGGAAAAGATAGAATGAGACAAGGTTGTAAAGGGCTTAAGTACTCAATAGAAATTTATATTTGATCCTATAGGCCACGGCCGTCCTGCAGGGCGATTTATGTGGCCCACCTACAAGCTTAGAAATTGACATAAATGCTTTAGTAAATGGAAGCTGGGCTGCTACAGAGCTCTCACTAAGATGGCAAATCAAAATATATTGTCTATTGTTTTAATAAAAACCTAAAGTTGAACAGCCCTACTATAGGCAATAGGGAGTCCTAGAGTTTATTGAATAGGTAAGTAACATGTTAGACTTGCGATTTAGGAACATAACTTTGGCAGCTTTGTAGAGAATAGAATAGATAACAGTCTCACCATGTAGTGCCATGCTTAGAATAGAATAAGATTGGCTCCCTTTTTGGTAGTGAATTCCATTTCATTAGAATAATTTGGAATGCATGGCCCAGAACTCCAACTCTGTTTACACAGACTGGTTTACTTCTAGTGACCTCACAAATCATTCTCTTTGGCTAATTTGCCCCGACCAATATAGCTATACTATACCAGAATGAGATGAAAATGAAACTGTCTTATAAGCATGCAAATGCTAAGTATCGTTATTACTGTTTTTGTTATTTGTTGAATATTCCAGATGTGGTCAGAGCATGGCTGAGCACAATCCCAGCTCTGAGTTGCATGGATGAGAACCATGCTTGAGTTGCTTCTCACAAATTACTTTTTGGCATGGTTGCATCCACCAACTGTGCCCTGCCAGACTGTAGCACTCAGGGCATCATATTCTACCATGCTCATACCACATCTGTGGTATTATATATTCAGTTCTAGTCTTCACATTTTAGAATGACATTGACAAACTAAATCTTACTAGAGACTCAGGATAGTAAAGAACATGACTGAAGGAACTGGGTAGGTTTAACTTGAAAAATAAAAGATTTAGAGCAAAGAACATAATAGTTGCCTCAAATATTTGAAAGCCTAGGGAAAGGAACTTGAGTTATCTTGTTATTTTGTTATTTGTTGAATATTCCAGATGTGGTCAGAGCATGGCTGAGCACAATCCCAGCTCTGAGTTGCATGGATGAGAACCGTGCTTGAGTTGCTTCTCACAAATTACTCTTTGGACAGATATAGGAACAATGGGGTTAAAGTACAGAGAAGCTTGGTTTAGCTTATCATAGGGAAGAATTTTCTAACAATCAGAACTATCCCCACAAAGTGGGGCTGATTGCCTTGTTTGGTAGTGTTATTCATCACTAGGTGTATTTATAATTATCCCATAGTCCAGAGCTTCAGCTCTAAGTTTTTGTGGACTAGGTTTAAATTTAGAGAACTTCTTACAAATTATACTATTTGGCTTATTTGCCCCAACCACTGTAGCCTAGGCCAACTAGACTAGAATGAAACGTGAAATCAGAACTAAAAAAGATAAAGAGAACAGTAAAGTAAATCAAAGGCAGTGAATTAACAGAGTTCTTTGTACCCACACCAAATGCCTGCCCCCATCCAGATGTCTCCCAGGAGTACTCATCTATTCTCCAACAAATTCTTCCATATTCCCCACCTAGTAAAAGCAGAAGTAAGGTATAAACCCATTGTATAGTTGTTCAAAATGAGCATTGGCACTTCTTCTACAAAGGCACATCCCACTACTTTTTTGCATAGCTATCTGGGGTGTTCCATCTAGCAAGTGCTGATATTTCTACACACAGCTGCCACCTGTGCCTTTTGTTCTCTGCTACCCAAGCCTTATCTAGTCATGTCTCTACTTAACCCTGGCCATACCCCTTTGTTCTGTTCTCCAACCTATGCATCTGCTCTCTGGTCACCTTTCTAGTTTGCCACTTGCATTTCTTTCATCTCAAAATTTTCCTACCTGCATACAATGGCCTCAGACTAGGTGACATTTCCACACTCTGTGGGCTCACAGCCTTCCGAGAGTCATAATTCTGAGGTTGTTGCCCAAAGAAATGGGCCTTCTTAATGAAGACTGTCTTTATGAGTTTCTGTAGCCAAAAAATATCATCACCCTGAGGCCAGCCTTTTGATAATGAGTCTGCTTAAACTTAGCCAGGTTGGTCCTCAGACAACAGATAAACAGTCCATCCACCAGCCCATACTCAAAGCCTTTCTATTAAGCCATCTGGCTAGCCGTCCCTGCCATCTTACCATCTTTTCTGCTGCTTCCTCATCTCTCCCCACCTGGAATAGCTCCTCTGGACTAGATCACCAGAAAACATCCTCCTGTAGTCCCTTTGTTGTTATTCAGTTGTCTTCAATTATGTCCTACTCTTCATGACCCAATTTGGGGTTTTCTTGGCAAAGATACTAGAATGGTTTGCTATTTCCTTCTCTAACTCATTTTATTTTAAAATTTATTTATTGGGGGGCAGAGCCAAGATGGCGGCTGGAAAGCAGTGACTGGCGTGAGCTCCCCACCAAGTCCCTCCAAAAACCTATAAAAAAATGGCTCTGAACCAATTCTAGAGCTGCAGAACCCACAAAGTGGCAGAGGGAAGCAGGGCTCCAGCCCAGGACAGCCTGGATGGTCTCTGGGTAAGGTCTGCCCTGCACGGAGCTCCCAGCTCCCAGCTGAGGGGAGCCGAGCTGAGCCAAGCAGAGCCCAGCACGCGCAGCACGGGCGACCATACCAGGAGCCCAGCGGAGAGTGCCCTAGCATGCTGAATTAGTGAGCTGTGGCATCTACCAGACCTCTCAACCCACAAAGAACAAAGACAACAGAGAAGGTTAGTGAGAAAAGTTGCGGGACTGAGTTTGCGGTTCGGCTACCGCCCCTGGGCCAGCAGAGGTGGGGCAGCTTTAGAACTACGGCTGCAGTTGCTTCTGGCTCCAGGCCCACCTGGTGGGAGGAATTAAGTGGCTGATCAGA
>CM053623.1:135472387-135522737 GCA_028646595.1 Phalanger gymnotis | reverse complement strand
CTGTGAGGACTAACCCTGACAGACTTTGCTCTTCTCAGCAACACAACGTGCAAAGACAACTCCAAAGGACTCACGATGGAGAATGCTATCTACATCCAGAGAAAGAACTATGAAGTGTGAATGCAGATTGAGGCACACTTCATGCTCGCCTTTTTCTCCCCCTTTTTTTTCTCTCTTTTGTATTTGTTTTTGGGTTGTGTTTTTTTTTTTGGTTCTGTTTCTTCTTTCTCATGATTCATTCCATTGGTCATAATTCTTCTCCACAACTTCACTAGTGTGTAAATTAATTCAATGCGAAGTTATACATGGAAGTTATATGGGATTCCATGCCGTCTTGGGGAGGGAGGGGGAGAGGGAGGGAAGAAAATCTGGAACTCAAAATTATGTAGAACCGTGTGTTGCAAACTAAAAATAAAAAGAAAAAATAAAAATTAAAAAAAAGAAAGATACTGTCCAGATTCTTTTCTTTATCATGGCTTTCAGGTAGACCAATAGTTTTTAAATGATCTCTCCTGGATCTATTTTTCCCGGGTCAGTTGTTTTTCCAATGAGGTATTGTAATATCAATTAAGTTGGGACTTTTTTACTGTTTTAGAATGATAAATTAATTAACTGTCTTTGATTGAGCCTTACTAGGTGCAAAGCCTCAGGCCCAAACCCCTATCTACTAGATGCTAAGCCTATGTGGGCATGAAGCCCTCAGGGTCCTAAGGGGAGTTGCTAAGACCAGAGCCAATAGTAAGAGCCTAAGTTCTGGTCACTCAGATGACGTTTGATGATAGCTAAAGAGTGTATTAAAAGAAAGAACAGAGCTATTTGCTTAGGGCTCTCACTCTTGGTGGTGTGCTATTATGGAGACTCTTGGCAGCTGTAGTTAAGAGCCCTCCAGCTTGTAAACCCAGACTTTGTTAAGTTGTATGCCCAAATCATTGATCTCCTTTTTCCCTATTTTATTCATGTAACTCTGGTAACTATGCATTGAGATTCGAATCAGACAAGGTCTGACTGTTGGTGTTTGCAATTTGTTTGTATTTGCTCTGAAGTTCAGGGGGCTGGCTTTTCCCCCTGAACTAAGTGAATGATATTTGTATGCTGTATTAAAGTAAGATTGTTAACCCCTTAAAGTTGCTTTCCTTAGTAAAGCAGATCAAAAGAACCTGTGTTGGCAGCTTTCTGTGTGCGGGTTGTTGGTGGGTCTTATACCCCTACAGCAGCTGCTAGCAGATTGTTGCAACAGGCATTTTAGGTTTTATTCTATTTTTTCATCCTTTTGATTTTATTTGACTGATTTTTGATGTCTCGTAGAGTCATTAGCTTCCACTCGCCCAATTCTAATTTTTAATGAATTGTTTTCTTCAGTTCTTTTTTTTTACCTCCTTTTCCATTTTGCCAATCATATTTTTAAAGAAATTATTTTCTACAATCAATTTTTGTCCTTCCTTTTCCAAACTGTTGATTCTGTCTCGCATACCTCTCATTTCTTTTCTAAATTTTTCTTCTACCTCTCTTATTTGCCTTTTAAAATCATTCTTGATCCCTTCCAAGAAAGCTTTTTGGGCTTGAGACCAGTTCATATTCCTCTTTGAAGTTTCATATGTGGGTATATTTACAGTGTTGTCCTCTTCTGAATTTTTGTTTTAATCTTCCTTATGGTCAGTGTTTTTCTTTGTTGCTTCTTGCTCATGTTGTTTGCCTTTTTCCTGGCTTTTATAGTTGTTCTAGGCTTCTGGGGCACAGGGGGCACTGTCACAAGCTTCTTGTGCTTGGGGCGAGAGGCCTGGTCACTGGCTTTGTGTGTTTGGGCCTCAGGTTCTGGCAGCTGGATGTTGTAGGTGTCCGGTAGCTTACCTGGTGCTGAGGTGGAGCTGATGTTGGTGGCTGGTGTGTGTAGAGGCCTGGTGAGGTTTCTGTGAGTTTCCCCGGGGGCTACACTGAACTTGAGGCAGGAGGGGGGGCGGGGCCATATTCTGGCCACTGGAGGATGCCTCCTCACTGAGACTGCACTAGAGCACCGCTATGTTCAGCTGTCGGTAGATGCCTGTGCACTGGTGCATGTGGTGGTTCTCCAAACTGGAGTCTGCAGGTTCCCCTGGCTGTGCCAAGGAACGTGGGGGGTCCTGCTGTTGGCACTTGCCTGCTCCACCACCCTAAAGCTCAGGATCGCCTGCTGGTTTGCTGAGGTGGGGCTTGTCACTGGCTTGCCAGGATGTCTCCTGTCCTGCACTGTTCTCCTTCTACTATAGCAGGAGGGACCTTTCTTGTTATTCTCCCAAGCCTCCCAAGCTAAAAGACTGCTACACTCCATCTTTCTGCTGGCTCTGCTGTTCCAAGATTTTTTCTAGGGTGATATTTTCTGGGTTTTTCAAAGTCAACGAGGTAGGGTGAGAGGGACCCACTGCTTACTGCATCATCTTGGCTCTTCAACTCATTTTATAGATGAGGAAACTGAGGCAAATAGGGTTAAGTGACTTGCCCAGGGTCACACAGCTAGTAAATGTCTGAGGCTAGATTTGAACTCAGGAAGAAGAGTCTTCCTGACTAACCGCTCCACCACCTACTTGCCCTAGAGAAGTTAAATCACTCAGTTTTGGAACTCTCACCTTGAGCCAAACAATATTGATTGTAAGTGCATGAACAAAAATTCAATTAACCCACTATAAGTGGCCTTAGTCCATTCTTCAGAGCCTCTCTAGCTGTCCACCGTGACTATCTTGCCATCCACCTGCCTGTACAGCATATCTTTACCCCCGTTTCTCTTGCTCTGGGTTCAGTTACCAAATCAATACAACTGTACTATAATTGCTCCTGGAGAGAACACAATAGGTGACTGTCCTATGGATCTTTGACTCCCCAGACACTCCCTTCCTTTGCCACTGCTCCTATATACGTTTTGTCTCCCTCTATTAAAATGTAAGCTTCTTGAGGGTCAGAATCTTTCCCCATATCATAGCGTATTTCTCCATATCACAACACTTGGCACACAGTATGCACTTAATAAATACTTTTTATTCTTTTATTCATCTACAAACTCACATGCTACAAATTGACTCCATAAATATGAACAAAAAGATCTCACTCAGCTTTCTCATCCATAAAACTAGGTTGGAGTACATAATCTCTAGGCTACCTTCTAGTTCTATCTATGATTCTGAGAAATTAAAAACAATTTAATTTCTGGCAATAGTTATCCTTAGTCAGTCACCAAGTATGTATTAACTACCTACCATATGCCAGGTATTACACTAGGCACTAGGGATACAAGTACAAAGAATGAAGCAATCCCTGCATGAAATGAACTTATATCCTAATGGGGAAGACAACACATACACACAAAAATATATATAGCATAGGTATAAATATAATAAATATAAATATATGCAAATAGTTAAATATAAGGAAGGTATTTGGGGAAGGCACTAGTAATCTGGGGGACTAAGAAAGGCTTCTGCAGAAAATTGTATATATATACATATACATATATATATGAAAATATAAATAAATACAAATATGTACAAAATAGTTAAATATAAGGTAATTTAGGAAGACTAGTAGTTTGGAAATTGAGAAAGATTTCATGGAGAAAATGGTATATTCACATGCATACGTAGCACATTTATGAAAATATAAATAAATACAAATATATGCAGAGTAGTTCTATATAAGGTAGTTTAGGAAGGCTCTAATAGTTTGGGGAACAGAAGGTTTCATGTAGTAAATGGTATAAATATGTAAACATATAGTTATAATAAATGCAAATACATACAAAGTTGTCCAATATAAAAAAGTTTGGGAAGGCACTAGTAGTTTGGGGGATTAAGAAAGGCTTCATGCTGCAAAAGGTGCCTGAGCTGCATCTTAAAGGAAAAGAGGGATTCTGAGGAAGAGGTAAAGAAGGAGGGCTTGAAAAGCATAGAAGTGGGATATGAAGTAGTATGTGTGAGGAACAGACGACTAGTCTGGCATAATCACAGAGTGTAGCAGGGGGAGAAACTGATGTCTAGATAGGTTGCGACCTGGTTGTATAGGACTTTTAAAGCTAAACAGAGGAGTTTATGTTATTCTAGAGGCAACAGCAGTAAGCAGTAGAGTCAGGTGGTTAGATACGCACCTAAAGAAAATTGCTTTGGCAGCAATATATAGGATGGACTAGAATACTCAGAGACTTGAGTCAGGGAGACTAATTATAAGACTATTGCAATAATCAAAGTGAGAGTTGATGAGGATCTGAGCTAAAGTGGTACTGTGTCAGTGGAGGGAAGGGATCAGATGCAAGAGATGTTGTCACAGTAGAAATGGCAGGATTTGATAAATGTTTGGATGCATGTGGTAAAGAGAGTCAGGAATCAAGGATAATAATAATATTACAAACCCAAGACACTTGAGAGATGGTTATGCGTTGGACAGAAATAGGGACGTTTGGGACAGGGGAGGGCTTAGGCTTTTGGGGGAAATGTGAGTTCCATTTAAGATGACTTTGGGACCTCGAGTTTGAACTATCCAATAGACAAGTGGTAATAAGAGACCAAAGCTCAGACAAGAGACTGTGACTGGATATGTAGATTTTGGAGATACATGTATTGAGATGATAATAAACTCATGGGCGCTGATGAAGTTACCGAAAGAGAATACAGAAGAAGGCCCAGGAGAGAATGTTGGGGAACGTACACAGTTAGAGTTCACGATGTGAATGCTGCCCAGCAAAGGAAAATGAAAATAAGAAAAGACAAACCAGGAGAGAATTGTGTCACAAAAACCCAGAATAGAAAGGATAGGAGGAGAGAGAGATCAGCAGTGTTAAATGCAACTCATAGGTCAAGAAGGATCAGGACTACTGCATGCCATCTTGGAGAGGCGGGAGGGAAGGAAGGGAGGAAGAAACAAATGTAACTCAAAATCTTATGAAAGTGAGTGTTGAAAATTATATGTAATTGGAAAACAAACAAAATACTATTAAGTGGAAAAATAGGAAAAATAAAGAAAAATGTTATAGTTTAAAAAAAAAGAAGGATCAGGACTGAGAAAAGAGAGTTTAAAATTAGATTACTAATAACTTAGGAGGGAACAATTTCAGTTGAGTGATTAAGTTGGAAGCCAGATTGCAAAGGGTTGAGGAATAAGAGAAGAATAAATAAAGACAGTAAGTATAGGAAACTTTTTTCAAGGAGAAGGAGAGGAAAGATATAGGATGATAGCTTGAGGGTGATGGTAGGCTCAAAAAAAGTTGTTGTTTTTTTTTTTTTCCAGAAATAAGCATTTTTGAAGTCAGTAGGGAACCATTTGCTAAAAAGAGTTTGAAGATTCAAGAAGGAGAGATAATTGAAGATGTACTCTGCTGGAAAATATGGGAGAGGATGAGATCAAATACACACATAGAGGGATTTGCAAACATGTGTGAACAGGTCACCTCCTAGTCAGGCTGAGGGAAAAAGGAGAAAAGGATGGGAGATGATGTCAAGAGATTCAGAGATGAAGAGAATGGGTCCAGCTGAAGCTGAATAACATGAATTTGTAATGTGCTCAGTGAGCACTGCTGCCCTGTTGTAAAGGCAATCAGTAAATGAGATCTTCCCTCTTTCCCCCCCCCCCATTTTGAATAGGCTTCAGGTGAGGCTCATGAAGGGAGGTCTGATTATATCTTCCCTCCCAAGTAGACCCAAACCCCTACTAGGTGCTAAGCTGATGTGGGTGTGAAGTCCCCCTCCCCCTGCCCTGGGGCCTAAGGGCAGTTGCTAAGACCAGAGCCAATAGTAGGTGCCTAAGTTCTGGTGGCTCAGATGATGTTCTAGTCCATTGGATGATGGGTAACGACTGTATAAAAAGAGAGAACACAGCTTGGAGATTGAGATATGGTGGAAGCAGGCAAGGAGGAGCCGCAGAAGCAGAGCCAGCAGAAGCCGGAAGTAGAAGAAGCCTAAGCAGCAGGCACTACTGAGAGCAGGACTGACCCAAGTGCAGACTGGAGAGTGCTGAGCAAGGACTTGAGGCCAGTGGGTAATCTTCTTATCAGAGGGCCCTAGCATTGGGGGAAGTATGAGGATGATTTGGCTTACTGCCATAATGTTTCTCTGTAACCTCCTGGTTACTATTGTGAGGAGGACTTATCGGGCCTGAAAGGTTTTGGCCAGGATATCAAATTGGGGACATTGGTCCAGGGGTCTGCTACTTCAGAGCTTGAATAAATGCTTTAATTCCTTTGTCTTCTACTTAGAGAATTCTGTATATCTTGTGATGCCGAACCATTCAGGCACATTCGTGATTTTCTTCGAAATCATGAATTCTGCCTTTGTGTTATACCTGTGGATCAACTTATCATCTCTGTGACTCCACCAACCAACACTCCTTTCTCTAGCCAACCCTCCCCTATGTTTTCTCCAATTAGAATGTAGGTTCCATAACAGTAGAGTATCCCCAGTGCTGAGCAAAGTGCATGGCACATAGCACTCAATTAATGCCTTTTCACTTATTCATTCATTGAGACTTTTCCCCTCTCATCTGAGTGATTGAAGAGGTCAAAGTCTCAGAAAAAGTGAGGACTGTTACCGGATTTTTATCCTTTTATTGAGAATTGCGCTCTACCAGGGCTTCTTAACCTGGGGTCTATATTGTCAACAGGTAATTTAAATATCAACTGGACCAAATCGGCCTCTAACCTGTGGATGGCCTGAGCTAAAGAGAGTGAGAGGGAGAGCGGGAGAGTCAGGAATGAAACAGAATTTTAATTTAAAGTAAGGGAAACAGCTTGCAAGTAAAGTCTACCTTCTTAAGAAGGGGAGCTCACCCACTTATGGCAGGGGTAGGGTTTTTAAGGATGAAAACCACCAACAGCTAGACCACAACATGGGATTCTTGGGTCTTACATGAACTGTTTCCAAGTTGTTAGGGTTGTTGAGCCTTGTGATTGTTCAGTGGGGCACAGAACCAGCGTTAGCATGGCTGGGAACAGAAGCAAGTCACTCGGTTTGGTTCAATTGGTGGTTACAAACTTGGGGATTGTTAGCACATCAGGGGATCTGATTGATCACTTTTGGCTACAGCAAGTCGGCTGCAATCTCAGCTTCCAAGTCAGGGTCGCCTGGAAAGTAGAGAAGCTCTAACAAATCTAAATAGTATAATCATTACACATATTATATCAATTAATATGAAAGTTATAAATCTTATGACAACAATATTTTACAAAAAAATTGATATCTGTATTTTAGTATAACTGATTTCCTTCATAATCCTATGTATTTTGTGCATTTTAAAACATTCTGAAAAGGGATCTGTAGGCTTCATCGTACTGACAGGATTGATACAAAAAAAAAAAGATTGAGATCTCCTGTTCCACACTAAACTTATCTACTAGCACCATACCTGGTTTGGAGATGATCCTAGGTTCCCAGAGGAGGACCTATCAAGAAGGCTTTGAATATAGATCTGACAACAGGTTTCATGTGTCTTATTGAGGGTCTGAAAGTAGAGGGGTCTGTGGCCAGGTCATCCACTTTTGAATCTTTTTAACCACAGCAACTTATAAAGACTACTACTGCCCACCAGCGGTTAACAAAAATAATTTAGAGGGTTGGGTTTTGTGGTTTTTTTTTTAACGGCATTAGGCTTATTTAAGGTCCAATTTTTATCTGAAACAATTTGGAAGGAGTGTGGGGTTTGTAAGTGAAGCAGGAAGGGGAGTTATGTGGCTTTCTGTAATTCAACAATAATAGCTCAAGGATCTGTGGCTTCAGACTTGTCCCTTCACCAAGCCAAGCACCAACCTCAGAAGGTAAGTCTGAGTGGGCAAAGCCCCTCGGGTGTGTCACGTGACTTCAAGCTGCTTCTGCAGTGAATGGGGCCTTAGAGGCCATCTAGTCCAACCAGCCCATTTTGTAGATGTGGAGTCGGAGGCCCAGAGATGAAGTAACTTGGCCAGTCACAGTGGTCATTCCAAGTTGCACAAGGGCACCATTTGCGGACTACAAAGCCAGCGCTTTCTCAAGGATATCTAAGACATTGGCTTACTTAAAAAAAAAACTCATTCGCATGTGTCATATCATTTTGATTCCCTCCCCACCCACCACTGTGGGGTGTTTTGGTTTTTTTGGCTTTTTTTTTGTTTTGTTTTGTTTCTTGGAGGAGGAAACGGAATAGAAATTAAACGACTGGCTCAAGTTACTGTGAGACAGCAGAGTCTAATTAATAGCCAAGGGAACTAAACTTCAGCTCTCGCGACCTTTCCAGCGGGCTCCGCGTGACGTGGGCGGGGCGAAGAATCACCTAGGCAACATGCTCCAGCTCCCAGAACCCCCGGCTGAACGGTCCAGTTTCCCCGGCGCAGGCGCACGGGAGAAGGGCCGTTGCCTTCCGCCTCGAGCAAGCTTCCGGGTTGCTAGGCGGCAGGAGGGCGCAGGGGCAGCTGTAGTCGCTTTGCTGGCCTTGCCCAAGAAGCCCCAGAAGCTGAAGGAATCGCTTCCAGCGTCGCCTCCGCCCAAGCTTCCAGTGCCACCGGGCGTCGGCAGTGAGTAACCGGCTGCCCCGGGACCTCACATGCAGCTGGGCGATGGGGACCACGAGGGGCAGGAAGCCAGTCGGCAGGGGACGCTGCTCATGCGGACCCGGGCCCCGCCTCCCCCTAGCCTCCCTCGTCCAACCAGGCCACTCCCCACGGCCTCAGGCCCTGCCTCTCCCTACCTTCTCGCCTGGAGCCGCGTGGCCGCGTTGGCTTTTCTGGACTTACACTTTCTGGGACCCTTACTTCTTCTGTTCCTCGGCCCAAGCGGGCTTGCACCCATTCCCCCCCACCCCATACTTCTCCCATTACCGATTGGGCTTTTTTTTTTAAAATCTCAGTCCATTTATGATATCCATGAAACCCGTGGGAAGGAAAGTGGGGGAGCCAAGGTTCGTTGTCCATTATGAGGGTGGCCTTCAAAGGAATGGTTTTAAAACAGCTCCAGCCCCTCAGTCCCGACTTAGTCATGAAAGCGAGAACATGTTTGTTGAGTCAGTCTTTATATAATGCGTAGGGATCAATAAGGGAGAAGAGAGCCTTTTGGGAATATTTTAGAATATATTTTTAAAAAAAGAATTCCACCATGTTGAATATGGTTTCTTTCCCCAACTGATGTTAGGGATTTTATATAGAACCTCACTTGTACTGGTTTAATACAACACAATAGCGAAACCAAATTACGTAGTATTGCAAATTGGGAGAGACCCTAGGTTTGAGCTCAAATCTGATTTTGAATCTTGCTTCTGTCACTTGTTAGAGGTGTGGCCTTGGAGAAGTCCATAAAATCGGTCTAATGACATTTGCTCTACCTACCTCACAGGGTTGTTGTGAGGATCAAAGGAGATGCTTATATAAAGTTTTTAGTAACTTAAAGTGCATACAATTGTGAGCTATTCTTATTTATTGTCTTCAGAAGGTCCTTTTTATAATGCATACAATGGATGAAGAATTCTGAAGAACTTAAATAACTTTCTACTTGAGTACTATGAATTTATCTGAAGAGCTAATTGTCAGGTTGGAAGTTAAGTAGAGACTGTTCCTGAGGGGGAGGATGTGTGGGAGAAAGTGAAGGTAGGAGAGAAGTATGGGGCACTAGTAAGGTCTGGACATGGGGTAGGGAAATGTTACTGAATTGTATTGATAAAAGATGTCCAAGATGGGGACACAAATCGATTTGGTTAATTAAAGTAGGGACTTTCAAGCTGCCACTAGAACTTTCATGTCCAGTTAATCATTGATTCATTGTTCTTAACCTACGAAATCCTTTTATTTTTTAATCGTATTACTCAACATACAGATAGAGACACATGCACTTATTAATTAATTCACTTGTTAAAAGGGCAGCAGTTATAGATAAGAGTAGTTGTATGCCACTCATTTCTATTCAGGGCCTAACATATTATCCTAGGGAACAGGAAGAGTAAAAGGAAATGAAGTATTAGGAGTGTAGGAATTTTAATTCTGATAGAAACATAATAAAGGAATTTTAGTACCATCAGAAATATAAGTGCCAAAAATGAGTGTTAAAAATTGTCTTTACATATAACTGGGGGAAAATAAAATTTTTTTTAAAAGAAAGAGAGATGATAATGCCCTTCAGGGATTCATCAGTAAATAGAAGAGGTTGGGGAAAGTATTTGTTACAAAACTGGTTGTGCTGGAGAAGAACAGAAAGGAGTAAAACAGTAAGGGAAATCTATGTACCACACATCATTTCATGTGTTCTATTTCATTTGCTTCCCATTTGGGATAGGATGCTATATTTACATTGGCCCTGAGAGAAGTGATTGTACAGCATCTGTCAAGCTAAATTGCAAATTCTTATTAACATCAAAACTCCTAACATATTAAAATTCCCTTTCAGAAAGGTGGAGTACTGAATTATTTAAAATTTCAAGAGGAAAGTGGCATCTCTACCATTAAATTTAATCCTGCAAAAATAAATCACTTTACTATAGAAATCAAAATATGTATCTAATAAACTGAGAATATTAATTATCTTTCTGCTATGTCTGACAGTAAATGCCTTTGGGTCTCAAAATGCTGAATGTTCTTAACACAGTTTGAATCTCCAACTGCTTTTTACCATGAGGATTGGAAATTTTTAGCTACAGACAAGTAATTGTAGGCTGTGTATTTTTGTAATAATATTAAACTTTGTGTTTTATGCACATTAAAGCAAATTATAAAGCTGGAAAAAATGCTGTATTTGACACCACTGCTCTACAGTACTGTGATAATAGTGTCCGAGGTTCTTGTTAGATACTGTTCATTTTAGAGGTGCCTAATATCTATCAAAAGGATTTGCAATTCTATTAAGAAGAATGTTCATCTCTTTAACTATACTAGCCTCATCTAGCATTTAATCTATGTTCTCTCCTGTTACATCTAGCACAGTTTTCTGGTTTTGAAACATGTCTAGAATTAGAATCACATGACAAACGGAAATATAGACATAATTGTAACATTAATCAATGTTAAATATAGAGAACATATTGAAGCAAAAATACTGCTAATTGCGTACTGAAAAGCCAAATCTTAAAAAAAAAAACTCAAGGATTAATTGGAGTTATGACTGTTCTACCACTTATAAAAACTACTTCATTTTGTATTATCATTTTAAATAATACACTTATAAATTTATGTAAAAACATGACATTAAATTTAGAAAGTGTTTTGAATGCACTGAGGAGCACTCTGGTATTTCTTTGGCGTGTTTCTTGGCAGCATTTTTTTCTTTGGAATATCCATTTGAATAATTGACTTGTCAGAATGTACTAAGTATGTCCAGGTCCATTGGACAAGCTCGTTTATTGGACTTGGCTAGTGTGTTGCTCAGCAGTGAAGCAGTTAACCAACGTGGCATGTAGGTGGTTATAATTAGAATTTAAAGTTAACTTCCCATTGAAATAAATGGAATTTCAGGACCAGCATCTATCTCCTTTACTGTTTTGAACAAGCTGGTTTATTGCTCAACAAAATATATACTATTAAATGTTATATGTACATATATACTACCCTTTGCAAAACATGGATATACCTACAAATATAACATTACTTTGGGCCTGAATAAATACGTAAAGATCGAGGTTTCAAAACTAATCCTAGTAATACCATTAATTTTGAAATATGTTTAAGTCAAGCTTTATTTTAATTATCTGGAAAATTGAAACAAGTTAATTCAACAAACATTTATTGAGTTCAAGGCATAATATAAGCTATTGATGGATATTTGAAGATAAATCTAGAGATAAGACATATATGTAAGTAATTACAGTGCAAAATAGAAAGTGCTAGTAAATAAGACAAGTACAAATAAAAGGCTCTGAGAGTTCAAGGGAAGAAAAATTCATTTCAGACCCAGGGGAAGTAGGGCCGTGGCATTTGAGGTGAATCATGAAAAAACAGGTTTTGAATAAACCTGTAAGAAAAAAGGCTTAGTTGGGAATGGCATGTGTAAAAGTTTAGGTTGTGTTTGTGTTGAGTCTTATCTTACTCTGTGACCCTATTTGAGTTTTTCTTGGCAAAGATACTGGAGTGATCTGGCCTTTCTTCCTTCAGCTCATTTTACAGATGGGGAAACCGAGGCAAACAGGATTAAGTGACTTGCCCAGGGTCATATAGCTAGTGTTTGAAGCCAGGTTTGAACTCAGGAAGAGGAATCTTCCTGACCCCAGGCCTAGCACTCTTACCTACTTCACTACGTAGCTGCCCCAGCATGTTTAGTGAACCTCTCAGGTAGTCCTGTTTGGCTAGGCAAGGCTCTAGAGTACAATGAAGGGGAGTAGGGTAAGACTAGAAAATAGTCAGGAGCCGTGTACAGGGTCTAAAATGCTAGGCTAAGAATTAGGACTTTTATTTGGTAGGCAATAGAGAAACATCACAGTTTTTGTGTTTGTTTTTTAGTGGAGTAATAATTCAGATTTTGAGATTAGAAGTCACTTTGACAGCAGTGTATAGTAGAGAGAGAGAGAGAGAGGAATTAATATAAACAAAGAGACTATCACATTAAGCCAGCCAATGAGAGCCTGAACTAGTGGGGTGAGGAATCAAAAGGAGTGGATGGATGCAAAAAATATTGGAATAAAATCAGTGGTAAGAATTTGGAAGGTAGAATTTGGAAGTAAGGAAGAGGAGGGGGGCCGCTAGGTGGCACAGTGAGTAGAGTACTAGCCCTGGAGTCAGGAGAACCTGAGTTCAAATGTGACCCCAGGCCCTTGACACGCTAGCTTTGTGACCTTGGGCAAGTTGCTTAATCCCAATTGCCCTGCCATCCCCCCTCCAAAAAACAAACAAACAAAACAAAAAAAAAAAGGAAGAAGAGGAGTATTCAAGAGGAAAGTATCAGAAATGACACTCAGTATTCAGTGCCATTAATAGAAATAAGTAAATCAAGAGAGTAGGGGAAGCAGATTTTGGAGGGAAGATGGTATCTTGTTTTGAGCATGTTGCATTAGAGATGATGACAAAGCATCCACGAAGAGATATCTAGCAGGCAGTTTGAAAAACGGACCTAGAGATCAGGGGAGAGGTCAGAGCTTGAAATTTTGAAGTTATCCACAGAAGTGATAGTAGAGTGGTAAGATTGCAGAAGGATGGAGTGAAAAGAAGTGGTGAAGGTAAAGGACTGGGCCTTGGAGAATGTCTGCAATTTAGGGTTAAGAGAAAGAAGAAGAGCCACTGAATAAGTAGGGGAAAAGAACCAAAGAAACAGGCAAACCAGGGACATACAGCATCATGGAAGCTAGTATCTACTACTGGGCTAGAGTTTATAAATTTTAGCGGAGTAAAATATATAACAATAGATTTTATGAACATTGACTCAAAATGACTTATTTTCAGGATTATTTCATCCACTAGAAATAATGTTTTAATGGAAGAATGGTTTCTAGAACACAGTGAAAATTCAGGATGCATTCCATTTAATTTACTTCTTTATGTGGTTGGAAAGGTGTAACTATTGGAAGTACAGGTAGCATTCTGCACTCATTAGATTCTAATCTTTAGCATTTGAAACTCATAGTGTCTTTGAATTGAACTCATTTTCTTCCTAGATCTGCTTCTCCCGCTAACTTCTCTCTTTTTATTCATGGCACCACTGTCTTCTCAGTCACCATTCTTCTAACCTTAGAGTTCTCTCTTGACAGGTTCCTTTCTCTCCCACTGCCTTCCTTCCCCCACATCCAAGTCCTCTCATCTATACCTCTATAGTTTTTTTGGGATTTGTTTTGGGCACCTCTCTACTTCCCATTTCAGTCACCCTAGTTGAGGCTCTTAGCTGTTACCAACTAGCCTACTGTAATAACCTCCTCATTGGTCTTCCTGCCTTCAATCTCTTCTCTCCCAAGAACATCAACATGCAATCTGGACCTCTTTTCAGAGTAAAGTTTGCTGCCTACATTTATAATTGAAGAAAATGCCAGATTTCAGTTAGAGGTAGTAAAGACAGTTTTTCCCCATTCAAGTTCATGGGCTCTCTGAAATCAATAGAGGGACACCTTAGATCTGTGGACTCCAGGTTAACAACCACTCTATTTACTCAATTGCCTTTAATGTCTTCTTGTTGTCAAACAAATACAATGTAGATTCCTGATCCTGGTATTCATATCCTTCCACAATTTCATTCTACACCCCTGCTTATATTCTGTGTTTCAAATGCACTAGACTACTCTCCACTGCCCTTTTATATCTTTCCTTCTGCCAGTTCCATGTTGGCTTGTGCTGTGCCCCATATTTGGAATAGCCACTTCCAATCTATTAATGTGTTCCTTATTTCATCCCCAATTTAGATTCTTCCTCCAAAATGAAACTTTCCCTGATCTTCCACCATCTTCTCCAAATGATCTCAGTCTCTCATAGCACTTTGTTTAGAACTCTACTTTGCACTTATGTCACTCTCTTCTGTATCATAGGATATCGTCATTATTTGTGTACTTGTCCATTAGAGTGTAAGCTTTTAGTAAACAGGATCTGTGTTATGTGTATCTTTATATCCCCACATATACCTTAGTGCCTCAACTACAGTGAGTAGGTCCTTAATAAATATTAGTCAATTTGAATTCAAATTGCAAAGGACATCTGTCTTTCATATAGTAATCTTTAAATTAATGACCTAAGTAACTCTGGAGACCCCTTTAGGGCTGTCATGGGTTTTATGCTGTAGTTTTGGTTCTCACATTGATCTGTCACAGGATTGGGCACCACAGGGATCTGAGCAAATGGACCAGGGTGGCAAGCAGTTAAGAAGGGGAGAAAGAAGAAACAGCAATTTCCCAGCAACAAGGAAGGGAAAAGAATGAGAAGAAAAATCTTACATTCTCTTCCTAGGGACAAATGGCAATGAGAAAAGAGATAACTTTAAAATATAATCACATGGGGATGGGGGGATGTTTTGACATTCTGCTGTCCTATTAAAAATAATAGTGTATCAGAAATATGCATAAAAACATCAGGATTAGAATACAACATTAAGACATCATGTCATAACTTTCAATGTAATTGATAATGAAATAAATAGCTTTCCAAGTCTGTTCTAATTTGTTGTTTTGTTTTCCAAGAAAAAAGGCTTAAATCCTACCCACTTTTGGAATTCATTATGGAAAAACTTAATTTTGATGTTTGTTATTTGATATTTGATGTACGTTAGTCCTTTTAAAAATGGTTCTCTAAAATAACTCACTTTAAAAGCTAGTTACTATTGGTTAAAACGATTTGTCTAAGAATTCTAAACTTTTAGCTGAAAAGTACCTAAGTATGAATTTTACAAAATGGAGTTGTGAGGGGTATGGGGAGGAATTTGTTAAAGTGCCCACTTGGTACTTAGTTTCCAATATCATGGTGGATCAGGAAGATTCAGGAAAAGAATAGTGGCCTTTTCTGTACTTTGTAATCTTTAACAGAATCTTGCTTAAAGTCTGAGGCTGAAGTTTTTACTACAATAGTGGTTACAAACAGGGTTGTTGGGAAATACATGTATTTTTTAAATTTTAGGTCTTTCCTTGGGGGGGGGGGAGTATTTCAACAATATGTCATAATTATAAGTTAATATTGTTTTAACATCTTTCAGAAAAAAAGACTGGTGGTAAAACTTCTGTAGACATGGCTAGTTCTGACATGAAACCAAAATCAATAAGTCGTGCCAAAAAATGGTCAGATGAGATAGAGAATCTGTACAGATTTCAGCAAGCAGGATATCGGGATGAAATTGAATATAAACAAGTGAAGCAAGTCGCTATGGTAAGGTAGATTGTAGAAGCAGAATAATTTTCCTTTATCAGAATAGTTGTTATCTCCCATTCAAGAAGGAATATATTTGTTTTTATGTTTCTCTATTATTGCTCTTCTTTCTGGCATTTGAAGGGGTTGGAGGAGGGGGATGAGGGCATGGAGTTCCAACCTTGAATTTGACAATTTTTTCTTTCTTTTAAGGAATTTCAGTGTTTATGAAAAAGTTGATCTAATAATCTAGGCCACTAGGTATTGCGTTGGAGAGATAGAGCATTGGATTTGGAGTCAGAAAGACTTGAGTTTAATTCTTGTCTCATATGCTTACTAGCTGTGTGCCTGGGGGCAGTTACTTAACCTCTGTCTCTCAGTTTTCCCATTGGTAAAATGGGGATAATAATGATACCCATCTCATATTTGATCCTTACAAGAAGCTAACATCTGTGTAAAGCACTTTGTAAAACTTAAGGTGATAAATGCTAGCTATTATTGTTAATGTTTAGAGTATAACTTATTAACAATGGACGTTAGCCACGTTCAATCTTGATGAAATTCATTATCAGTTAGGCATTCAAAATTTTTCTTTGTAAAGATGCTTTGGAATTATAAATGCTTTAAATTTTTCATCTAGATAAAGCTATATACAAAATGCCCAGTTGATTCAGGCTTTTTATGTACTTTATGTATCTTCGGTATCTTTAGATTCTCATCTTTGTCTTCCATCCAGCTGGCTTTTCTTATTAGTTCTTAGCATTTCTACAAAAAAAGGGGGGGGGGTGGAAAAATGAAAGATGAAAAAAAAATCTCTGGCTACGTATTAGTAACTGTGATTTAAAAAAAAAAACCTGCCTGGAAATGAGTTTAAAATTATTGATTCTAATTGAATTATCTGTGATTTTTATTTATCAGCATTATCACAAATATTTGAAGTTGACTATTTTCCTATCACCACACAAAGGGTTTTTAGGTATTTTAATAAGTTTGAAATATATAGGACAGGAACAATATTATTTGAAGAAAGTATTCTAAAATAAGCCCTAACCCTTCACCTATAGGCAGGGCTGTCCCCAAGGATCTGTAACAGTCTCTTTTAGCCGTGAATGTTTGCATAGAGAGTCATCCCTTTTCAATCAGTTAGTTAACAAGGATTTATTACATTTTTATGCAGGCAAAACCAGAACTCTATTGCTTAATCGTGGAATGGAGGACCCTTTATTATTGAAGGCCAGCAGAGAGCAAGGTCTAGCAAGTCCTTCCAACCCAAAAGTCTTCAAGTATAGCCTGGGGAGAACTAGTCTAGCTAAGTAAGTTAGGAGAAGCTCCTCCATAACAACTCAAAAAGGCTTACGTGTTAATTAAAAAAGGCACCTGTTCTGATTAAATCAGATATCTTTTAAGTATTAAAGTAAGGCTGTACCTGAAAATGAACATTAAGGGCAATTTTAAAGGAGAAAAATAGTTACAATAGGATACCCTGAGGAATGTATGTAGAAGAGGAGAAAAGCAGCCTTACCTGTGTTGTTTAAGTATTGGTAGGAATGTGGGATGATATGTAACATATAAGCCTCAGATTTTGTTCTGTTTTTTAATGGTTGGTGAGACCACCTCCTTCCCTGCCAGATACTGCTCAGAATTTATCCAAAAATGTAGTCCAGAAAAGCTTAGGCCTGGTGTCAGTAGACTCATTTATCTTTGCTTAGGAATGGCTTTACCCAAAGGTAAACACTACCTCTTAGTAGAGGTAGTGTTGATGAGACAACTCATCAAGCTACAATGTAGCTTGCAGTAATAGAGCACTGGATTTGGAGGACCTGAATTTCAGTCGCAAGTAACTAAGATCTTTATTGTAGTATCACCTTAGGTAAGTCACTTAATATACTTAAGCATCAGTTTCTTAATGGAAAATGAAATTGAACCAAATTATTTTTAAAGTCCCTTCCTGCTCTAAATTGTATTATTTCAAGGCATGAGAAATTTTAATTTCCTTGAATATGTTCTATATCTTGGCTATTGTCTGGAAATTCTAACATGGTTCTGGGAAGAAATGATAAATTGAAATACTGAGTAAGTTTTATATTTTATGTTCTAATTATCTGAAATTTCTGTATGTAACTTTGTTCAAGAATCATAGTTTTATACAAGTTAGCTTAATACTTTAATTTTTTTATTTTGAACACTCATTTAATACAAAATGCCAAGAATTCTTTTGTATTTAAGTTCTTCATAAATATAATATTTGTTAATTTTTTTTATTTTTTGTGTGTGTACAGGTAGATCGTTGGCCAGAGACAGGCTATGTGAAGAAACTTCAGAGAAGAGATAATACTTTCTATTACTATAATAAACAGAGGGAATGTGAAGACAAGGAGGTTCATAAAGTGAAAATTTATGCTTATTAGCATTTCTTCCTTGTGTGATTTGTTATTTATTTAAAAAAAAAACCCACTGAGTTTCATGATATAACATGTAAAATGTTTGTCATGTCACCAGCTGTGTTCTTCACCTTAATGCTTTGTAACATAAAAGTAATGAAACTAGCTTTCTTTTAAGCCACCTTGCCCCATAGTTTAAAATATCTGATAGATAAGTGAATAAATAAAATGTCATCTTCTAAAAATAATTCAGGGGGAAATTGGTTATTTCTCTATTTTGAGGATTAAGTTAAAAAGCAAATAACTTATTTTTCAGGAATATTGTAATATTAAATGAACCCCATTTATGTTAGAAGGAATCATGATTTTGAATCATGTCTGACATTGCATAGAATTTAAGTTTTCAAGTGACTGCAAATAAAATTTTACTGAGATAATTTTTAAAAGGTGATATAAATCTTGTCATTAGTATCATTCCACCTAGCACATTGCTTTTTACCTTCTCTTCAGATTCATCAAGGTATGAATGGCACTCTGTAGGACAAAGAAGGGGAAAAAATTTCCTGCTTACCAGATTATCTGAGGAAACCAGACGTAAACCTGACCACCTTAGATACTCAGCATAACCAAGTTCCTAAAAAGCAATTGAGGCAGCTGAATGGCAGAAGATAGAGCACTAGGCCTAGCATCAGGAAGACTTGAGTTCATATCCAGCCTTAGACACCTACTAGCTGTGTGACCATGGGCAAATCACTCTTACTTGCCTCAGTTTCCTCATCTTTAAAATGAAGATAATAGCACTTACCTTGCAGAGTTGTTATGAGGCTCAGATGAGATAGTTGTAAAGTGCTTGGCACACAGTAAGTGCTATATAAATGTTAGGAATTGTTGTTATCTGTATCTGAAGGGAAGCCAAGTTTCATCAAAGAATAATCATTATACAGTTTTCTCCAGTGATTCAGTTTAGTTATACCAGGCCTTTCTTCCCTGACCCTCCCCCCCTCCCCACCCTATTCCAGGAGAGGAGGCAGAAATATTTAGATTGAATGATGGATTCAGAAGAGCAGCCTCTGACCAACAAGAGGAATTCTGCCAGCCTCCCTGTTTAGCTGACTTACTCATGACTAGAGTATTCAAAATACCTGGGATCTTAAATTGGTGTATTTGTAAAAGGCTACAGCCCCCATTGTCTACCTCTTGTTTTAAACCCTTGCACCCACCACCCTTTCACTAAGAATTGGTCTATAGTTGGGATAGAGATGATTACCTGGGTTGTAGATGTGTGGCTTCATTTCTCCAAAACATCCATGTGGGCACCCAAGAGTGGTGGTCAGGCATCAGCAAATAGCTCCTTATACCTTTTTTAATGTGCTTGAGCATTCCACTAGTGATTTGAGTTCTATTAATAAACTCTGTACTTAGATTACAGGAGAATGTGAATATGTTTCTATTTTTTAAGATTCAGAACCAGACTAACTCAACTAACTATAGCTTCCTGTCATCTTTTTCTTTGTCAGTCCATTCCCCTAAATAGTGCTCTGAAACCCAAGCAAATACTCAGGCTTCTCATACTATTACATTTCCCACAGAGCCAATAAACATTCTTACACAGTGCATAAGTTTGGGCTAGTTTTACATATATATGTATATATGTGGACATACACACACACATATACATTGTGTTATTTCACCCTGATTTACTGGAATAATGAAAGCAGAGGAAAAAGTATGATTTATGAACATAAACTTCTATCAGGATTCTTGGCAAGTTTTACATATATTTAGTTCACATAGGCCATAGGTAATATACAGTGTATGTCATGTCTTCCCTCTGAAGACTGACACACTTAGTCATTTTAAATTATCCAATGAGCATTAATCCTTTTAACACTCTTAGGTAAGCATTGTTGATATTTGTATAATTGAACAGGAAACACCTGATCAACCAACTTTCCCTTTTATAAAATCATAGAATGTAAGGGTAGAGAGACAAGATAAAGATAGACAAGAAGATATTAAGATCTTAAAGTGAAAAAAAGCATAAATCAGGCAAAAGAATTACAAGGCAGCTAGCTATTGGCTCCCTAGAGGTCTTTTAAAAAATCTAGGCACATTCTTTACATAGACAGCCTGGAGGAGTACAGACTAATGGCAATAGAGAAGAGAGCTACAGAAAGAATTAGCCCTGGCAATTAGTTGAGCAGTAATGAGAATCCCACCTGAGTTACCTGCCCAGCAAGACGCTGTATCCAGGAGGGAGTAGAATGAAAATACCAGAAGAGAAAGGATGTCAGGACCCCACAATACCCAAGGTGTGAGTTAACTTTGCCACATGTGTTTCTGTATGTATGTGCCTCTCTATCAGTGTACTCTATGTATGTATCTACACTTCCTACAAAATCTATGTATTTGTGGGAGAACACACCCCAAGTTTATGGGGAGGATGTTTTGTAGCTATTAATCTTAGCACACATCTAGATTAATTCAGATCTCTATAAAGGTTGAAGGTAATTTAGTAAAACAAATTTAGCATGGCTAAGGTAATTTGCTTGATAATACAACAATAAAACAAGACAATGTACTAGAAGAATAGATAAATCAGTTTTTCTCAAGTAACTTAACGAGCCTTTGGCAATTATTGGTTAATCATTTCAATATTGAATTCCCCAATTGGGGCCTTTAATGTAAATATTCTATTTTGTTGGTTATTAGGAGATGCTCCAGCCCCCCTGCCATCTTGAGAAGGCAAGAAATATACTACTATACATATGAAGTCATGCAAAACATTTCCACATTAGCCATGTTTTTGAAAAAGGCAAGAAAAATAAAAAGAAAAACTCATAATCCTATGACTGTACCCAGTGATGTGCTAGTAAGTGTTTAACAACTGACTCTCCATGGGGGAAGAATGGGGGGGGGGTATAACACGCTTTTAAGTTTAATTTCCATTATTAATATTTTTGCCATCACTTTAGACTGAACAATGAACAAAACAATAAATCAGGCTCTAATTTGTAGCATTTGCTTATATCCAAACTATACAATTTAACAGTCAGCTCTCCAGAACAAGTAGCACCAACTCTACCACACCTCTGGCTGTGTCCCACCTAGAACTTATGCATAGCAAACATATACAGGGAATATACTGGAGAGAGTCCACGTGTATGGAAAACATAGTGGTAATCATTCCAAGGACTGTGTCTCTATTAGAACTCCTTCCTGCTTTCAAAGCTGCTCCTTCCTGCTTCCTCATCCTTGTCCCAACCAGAGCTATGGGTGATATTGTCAGGCTGGGAGCTGCAAGTTTGGCATGTTCACTGCTGAGCTATCCTGTCTTCCCCTATCCCTACCCTTCCCTGGCCTCCATAACACTGTCATCTACCTGTGCTTCTGATGAATGGCTCTCTGCATGTCTTCTGATGTCTAGTTGCTACCTTCTGTTTTTTCTGCTGAATTGCAGCTGCTGTGTGACCTCTTTCCAATAGGAAGAAGGTCGCTATCATACCCCTTTTGTGATACAGACTGAACCAGCCATCGAAGTCCTTAACCATTGTCTATCTTATGAACCAATCATTTCTGTATCACTGTATCAAGTCCCAGTTCCTTGAATTCAATCTATTTTTTTTGAGTTAGGGTGAGAAAATTCCTTTAAACTTTCCAATTCCATGGTGCCAGTCATGGTCTGTGCCAGTCAACCTGGAAGTAACCACTAAAACATGCACACAATTCTCTTTTCATTGGAAGTTGTTGATCTGAATGTTAATTAAAGAAAACCAGCAAAGCGTTAATACAACTATGAGCACAAATGATTATAAAATGGACCCATATTTCTAGCCAAATTCACTAGCTGAAAGGGCTCCCAGGAAATGCTTTCCAGAAAGAACTTAACAGAACTTATATTAATGCTATGGTTTTGGTTCTAGGAAACCTCTATATATGAGAGTATCCAAATAATTAAAAAGGATCATTTCTCTAGTACTTCAAATTAATTAAACTTCAAATTATAGATACTTAATGTTCATAGTGCTACCGTAAGCCTGAGGATACACACACACACACACACACACACACACACACACGTTCATACACATATGCCATACACGTCCCTTTGACTTAAGGCTAAAACACTAAAGCGTTACTACTGCAATTCGATTCAGTTCACCAAGCATTTATTGAGTATGTACTATGTGTCAGGCACTAGGCTAGTAACTTCAGATACAAAGAAAAAATAAGTCAAACTTCCCCGTCCTTAAGGAGCTCACATTCTAATGGAGGAGACAACCTGTAGGTAACTATGTATGTACAAGATATATACATATATATAAATGGAAGACAATCTTAGAGAAAGACACTGGCAGTGGAGGTAGAGGGCATGGGCTCGGGTGGGATGGGTGAAGAAAAGTCTCCAGCAGAAAGTGACATTTGAGCTGAATCCTGAAAGAAGCCAGGAGGCAGAGAATTTCAGGGAAGAGGGACAGCCAGAAAAGGCATAAAATAGGGAGATATAATGTTGTGTAAAGAACAATCAGGCCTCAGAAAGGACCGAGTTGTAAAAGGCTTTAAATGTTAAATAGGTATTTTGCATTTAATCTTGAAATTACCAGTTTCAGACTGCAGGAGTTTGTGGAATCTGAAGGTGAGATGGTCAGACCCGTGCTTTAGGAAAATCACTTTGTAGCTGAATGCAGTATGGATTAGTAAATGGGCTAAGATCTTAAGGGAAAAAATCTAGGCTATATGTAGTCATAAGAAAAAATGTTCCAAATCACGAATAACTAGAGAATTGCAAAATAGAGAAATTCTGAAGTTCTATCTCACATTCATTGGCAAAGATGACAAGAGAAAATGAGAAATGTTGGAGTAACTGTGGAAAAACAGGCACCTTAATCAACTGTTGGTGGAGCTGTGAATGGGGCCAATCATTCTGAAATTACATACGAAATGTTACACACAATGTATGCAAGTCCAATGACCCAACTATATCACTGTTAGATCTATACCTAAGAAATTATTAAAAAGAAAGAAAAGCTCCTATATACACAAAAATACTTATAGTAGTCCCATTTGTGGTGGCAAAAAAAAACAACCCCAAAACATTCAGATCAACAACTTCCAGTGAAAAGAGAATTGTGTATATGTTTTAGTGATGTTGTTTCCAGGTTGATTGGCATGGACCATGACTGGCACGATAGAATTTGAAAGTTTAAAGGAATTTTCTCATCCTAACTCAAAAAATTAGATTGAATTCAAGGTTTTGGGGTATGGCTGAAGAAATTATGGTATATAAATGTAGTAGAATAATATTATGTTGTTATAAATGAGGAAAAACGATGATTTCAGAGAGACATGGAAAGACATAAATTGAAGCTAAATGTTGTAAGCAGAACCACCATGATTTGTACTATATCATCATTATTAACAATTTTGAAGATTTGTATGAGCTGATGAAGAAAGAGATGAGCAGAACCAAGAGAGCATTAATACAGTACTGTAAAAACAATCTACTGTAATAGCCATTAAGAACTCTTATCAGCACAATAAAAATCTATAATTCCAAAGAATGAATGTTGAAAAGCATGCTATCCACTTCTGACAGAGAGTTGATGGACTCAGTATAAAATCAGAAATCCATATTTATTCACAATCAATGAAGGGATTTGTTTTGCTTAATTATGAATGTTTGTTACATAGATTTTTCTTTTTTTTTTTTTACTGTGGTGAAGGGTGAGAGGGAGAGAAAATACATTTAATTTTTTAAAATGCATTAAAAAAGATTTGTGCTTTAGAAAGATTATTTAGGGGTTGAGTAGAAGATGATTTAGAGTGGGGAGACTCTTGAGGTAGGGAGACCAATCACAAGACTTTTGCAATTCTCTAGGCATGAAGAGATGAGGACCTGCACCAGGGTATGGGTTGTGTGAGTGAGGAGAAGGCAATATATTACAAGGGTGTTGGGGAGGTAGAAATGACAAAACCTGACAATAAATTGGATATGTAAGATGAATGTGAGTGAGGATTTGAGAATGACACCCAGGTTATGAGCTTGGGTGACTGGGGAGATAATGGTACTCTCAGTAATAATTGGAAGCTGGGAAGATGAAAGGGTTTGAGGGGAAAGATGAAATATGTTTTGGACACGTTGAGTTCAAGTTACCCAATGGAACATCTAGTTCAAGATATAGAAGAGGCAGTTTGTTGACATAGGACCAGAACTCTGGGGAGATTCATGGATTGGACATCTGGGAATGCTCTGCATAGAAATGATAATTAGAAAACTATGAAAGCTGGTGAATTTACCAAGCAAGATAATATAGAAAGTGAGAAGAAAAAGGCTTGGAATTGAGCCTTGAGAGACACCCACAGTTAGTGGGCCTGAACTGGATTAAGATCCAACAAATGAGACTAAGAAAGAGCAATTAGATGAGGGGAGATCCAAGAGAGAGTATTATTCCAAAAACATAGGAGAATATCCAGGAATAGATAGTGATCAACAATGCCAAAGGTTGTAGAGAGGTCCAGAAGGATAAAGAATGAGAAAAAAATGATTTGGTTTGGTAATTCCGGGAGCACTGACCACTCTGGGGAGAACAGTGTCAGTTGCATGATGAGGTAGTAGCTATAATGCCGAAGGCTCAGAAGAGAGTTTGAGGAAAGGAAATAAGGGACCTGCATGGAGAAAGCTTTCTCACTGCCTTTAGCCATGGAGGGGAGATGAGATTTCAGACTATAGCTAGTCAGGATGGGTTAAATTAGCATATTTTAAGGATGGATAGAGCAGTGGAGAGGTGTGTTTGTAGGCAGCAGGAAAGCAGCCAATAGATATGGAAAGACTGAAGATTATTGACACTGGGGACAATAGAAGGAACAATTTACTGGAGAAGATGGGATGGAATGGAATCAAGGGTACCTGCAGAGGGGTTTACCTTGGCAAGGAGAAGGGACACATAAATAGGCACACTGGATGATGAGAATAGTCCAAAGCTGAAGTTTGACAAGGCATATCCTTGCCATTAGGATAAGGGGTCAAAGGTCTTAATATGTAGAAGATACTATAGAATTGAGTTGATTCATCAAGCAGTTGAAGTGGGGAAGAAAAGATAACGTAGCCAGTGCCTGGGAAAGAAATGAAGGATAGAAAGATTGGAAATCATGGTGAAAAACAGTATCATGGAGTCTAAAGCAGAGAGAAAGTTGAAATGATAAAAGCCTATGATCAGATGAAGAAAGTTTAGAGTTTATGAGCACAGAAATGTAACATTTGTGGGGGATGGTGAGATCAAGGGAACAAGCAACCATTTCTATTTGTAGTCGAGTTAGGGTGAAAAAGTAGATTATGAATATTAAATAGATTAGGGAAGTAGGAAGATAGGGTACTTGAGGGAGTGTCAACACGTATGTTAAAGTCCCCTAGTACGAGGATGGCATTTGAAGTTGAGGAAAAGACTGTGAGCCAGGCACTGAACTTATTGAGGAAGCAATGAAAATGTACTAGAGTTTGGGAGATGAGAGTTATTAAATTCTTGATTGGGTAACAAAGTTAGACTGAATGATTCAAGAGAGGAAAAGCCACAGAGTGATGGTGGTAGAGGGAGAACATGGAAGTGGCATTCAGGAGCAAGGAGTATTCTGAATCCCCTACCATGACCAGTGAATGGGGGGTGGGGCACGGTATAAGTGAAAGGGCAAACAGCACTGGGAAGAGTATCCAGAGAACCAGTCTCATCCACAGAGAGCCAAGTCTCAGTGAGAGGGCATGAGAAAGGAGGAGTTTCCATATAAAAACAAGTGTGTTAATTATGGAGTAGGCACTCCAGAGCACAGAATGGAAGAGGCCAGGAGATCTGGGTGAGACATTGGGACATTGTAGGGGGTGGGGAAAGGGAGGTATGGTTGAAGGATATGGGAATAAGGGAGTGGACAGGGGAGAATGGGAAGTGGGTTTGGAGATCAACATTGGGGGTTTAGAATCATTGGGTTGGGGAGAGAATGAGAAAGTGGAAGTATACTAACCATCGAGAAATGAGTTCAGGCCTTGTATCAATGGTAGGAGAGAAGCCTGTTGAGAGATACAAGGGCTTACGCTGTTCAAAACCCTTCTTGGGTCCTACCTTATGGTAGGTGGTGATATGTCTTGTGAAACCTTAACAGGCCTACCTCACAGAAGACTGAAGTATGGGGGAATCCAAACAGGAGGCAGGGGTTGGCAGTTTGAAGTGGATCTCATCTGAAAAAGGCCTTAGGGCACTGGAGAAAACCCTGAGGCAATGACAGAGGATGCGAATTGGGTGGATGGTATCTACAAGTGGGTGTCTTGGGTCAGCAGATCTCTGGACCCTCTCTGGAAAGAGAAGGCCAAGAGAAGGGTGGCCCAGATTATAGGCAAAACCTGTGATTCCATTGGCATAAGAAACTCCTACTGTGAAATTGCCTCTAGTTATGTATCTGCTCTTCACCTTATAGTTTTAGAGAATTGCCTAGAGCACCAAGAGGTTAAATAACCGACCTAGGCTCAGCAGCCAGACTGGGTCAAAGGTAAGATTGAACCCATGTCTTTCCAGCTCCAAGGACAGCTCATTAAGGGAAGCAGGGATATAAGAGACTGAAAAATCCCTACGCTGAATTTTAAAGATACTAAACTTTATTGATGCCTTTTGTTTTTACGTTACAATGATTTCCAGGTCTAGCTGCTCTTCATACCCATACTCTTTTGTAATTAAAAAAAAATTAAGAAATAAAACAGCAAAGAAAAACAACCAAACACAATGACCTCATCTCTGAGTTTGCAACATTCTGCACCTGTTGCCATCCTGCCTTCCGATTAAAAGGAAGGTAAATGTCTTCACCTTTGCCCCAAAACCAAGATTAGACATTATGATTACTCATCTTTACTTCATCTTCATTAGTGTTCTTCTCATTTACATTGTTGCCTAAACTGAATCTTCAAAGAACTTCACCCTTATGTCTAAATTCAAACTACCTCTTTTTTTTCAGGGATAACTGTGAAAGCTTAGAAAAAACAGCATTTTCCAGAAGGAAACTGATGGAAAATCACTAGTTAGGAATAAACTTAGAAAAGGACAATTAAAAAAGACAAAAAAGACAATCATGGAAAATATTTACTTTGTTCTTTGACTTGAATGTTGCAGCTACATCTTAGAAAGCTTTTATTTTAAACCTTGCATAGATTTTTTTTTTCCATTAAAAAGCTTTGGTCTCTTCACTATTAGGCAGCACAGGACAACCTACGTTATATAGAATGGCTACTTTGACTAGTATATGTATTTCATATATGTATATATAAGAAAACTATCTTTAGAAACATGATTAGATTAACTAAAATTATGTCAGCAGGCAAAATGAAATAAAAACAAACAAGTCTCCCAAAATGAATACTTTACATCCAAAACTCTTGAGCAAAAGGCTATACTATAGGCTTTTTATTTCTTCAGTCTCTTAAAAACTTCCAATCTTCTTGATCTTTCAGTGAACAAACACTACTTTCTCTTGTCTATTCTTAGTATAAAGTATGAGGATCCTGTGACAAGGTCAGGAGAGGTGAAGGATAGGAGAAAAAATACTGGAAAGGTGCTATTCTTTGCAGCCATAGCAAAAAAAAAAAGGAAAATTTTCAAATAAAAGCGATACTCTCAAGGACACATAGGAAGGAATGAGGAAAAACAGGAGATAGGAAATGTCCATGCTCAGTCAAGTAAGGTCATGGAAAGAAAACATAGACAATATTCTCAGCAGCAGCATAACTAAGCAGAAGAACGTTCAGTCTAAACATGTAGGTGCCTATACAAATCCTCTTTCCAGAGAGTACGTTTTGACTTACGCATGCCACGAGAGGGATGGCTGAGAAGATAGATATATTCTTCTTCCACGATTCACTTCTCCAAATATAAGAATCATTCCATCTGCTTTTTCATAGATCCAAAACATCTCAGAGTTAGAAGGGACTTTGGAGGCTACCTGATCATTTTATACACCATACCTGGCGGGTGATCATCCAACCTTTGGCTTGAAGAGCTCTGGGGAGAAGGAACCCACTAGTTTTTAGTAATTTAATTGGGATAACGTTGAATAAACAAATTAGTTAGGTATTATATGGTTTTACCTACCTGTGAATAATAAATATTACACCAGTTATTTAGATGTGGCTTCATTGGTATAAAAAGTGTTTTATGTTTATGTTCATACAGTTCCTATGTCTGTTTTGGCAGTTACATTCTCAGATTTTTTTTTACTGTGTAGTTGTTTTAAATGGTCTAAAATGATATTGAATAATATTGTTGACACAGTGTAGTTTCCCTATTTTCTCTTTTGATTAAATCTATTTTAACTTTAACTTTTTCTGAGATCATGATTACTACCTCTGCTTTTTTTAACATAATAAATTCTACTCCAGCCTTTTATTTTATCTTTGTGTGTATTTCTCTTTTTTATAGCATTTCCTGAAAGCAATATATTATTCAATTCAAATTTTTAATCTTCTATCAGTTTCCATTTTATGGGTAAATTCATCCCATTAGCATTCTAAGCTATAATTACTTGTGTAACAGAGCTAGGATTCAAAACCTACTGACCATAAATCTAACATTTTATTCCTTCATCTGCCTCTCTACTTAGTACCTTCTCCTCCCTTATCCTCTGTGAGACTGTTCTCATGATTCTCCTATCTCTCCAAATACTATTCTGTTTCTTTTGATAGCTCTTCATCCTTCCCCTCCTTCTCCTATGTGAGTATTCCCCTAGGTTTTATCCTAAGTCTTTGGTTTTTTCTCTACACCCTAGTCTATCCTTTAGTGATATCATCTATTCCCATGGTTTTCATTATCACCTAGATGCAGATGACTTGCAAATTAATATCCCTCCTTCCAATTATTTTCTCAGAGCTCTAGGCACATATTTCCAATTATCTGCTACATATCTTCATCTGAAACATGAAGGAATGAAAAAATAATTTCATGAAGAGTAAGTCATTCACCTGAAATCTCAGTAGTAAGAATGAGCAGAGCTGAGTGTGAACCTAGGTTTTCTGACGCCAGATTCGGGTCTCATTCTACCCTATTACAAGTTAGACATACTACTGGCAAGATATTTTAGAAATAAACTTTGTTCTACAGAATCAAATGCTTTTTTAAATAATCTAAAGATCGCAGAACCTTTGAAGATATGGTCTGCTATAAAGTGATCTGCAAAAGCCTACCTATTTTCTTCTCATATTTTCATCAAGGATAAGTGTGTAGACTGTTCTCATAAAGATAAAGAAAGAAGTCATACAGGTCATTACTTGTTGATGCCTTCCTGGTCACTTTTTTGGTAATAATGCCATAAGTGGTTTTTTTTTTTCCTCCCTATTTGTTTCTTGTCTTCTGCTCTTTGAAATATCTTAAAATCAATCCCTAATTTCTTTCAGTATTCTGTCTTTTGTGTGTACTTAGTCTAGTTTAGTCAGTATTTCTGACTTCCTCTTCTGGTACCAAGGTACCATTACAATGTCCTAGCCAATGCAATCTGGGCAGGGTAAGGAGGAGGAAGGTAGAAAAACTTTGACAGAGTCTAAAAGTGCAGCCTTTGATACTAAAAGGGATTCTATCAGCACCTGTGAACATCCTTACATAAATTCTTCATTATTGAATTTAAAAGGTACTTGGCATGGAATAAGGCTTATCTTATTTTGCTTTGAACTTGATATTATAGCAAAGACTTTAGGGAAGTTACTGCATTGCTACCCATGAAGGATCTTGGGAAAATTTCTTTCCCCTGGGATACTTTGATATTTCTAGGTAGAATAATGGCAAGCACATGCTCAATACAATGACCTACACTAAATTATCCATTAATATTTTAGCCTTCTTAGAATATTTCTAAAAACTTATTAGGTTGCCAAGCCTCACTAACTCTCCTAGCATTGTATTCCTTAATCAGTATATCTTATTTTTCTACCTAACTTTGCACTATCCTCATTTGATTTTTCTCTATTCTCAAAACAGTATAAATTGTTTATCCTAAGTTCAGAGGAAGACTTTTTCTGTGGCTCTGGACTAATTCTTCAACAATTCTGTCTGCCTACCTTAAAGTAGAGTATTAAAAAAAAAGAAGTTCTTCAACCTCCTAAGAATAAAACAGCACAGTCCTAACTTCTAGGGGCACTCCAAACCACCTTTCAGTTCTCTTTGGGCCTTATTTCCTGGAACTACTGCTTATGCTTAGGAAACAAGGCCAGAAAGGACAGCTGAGGTTTTTGGGTGAATGGCAAAGTAGATTAGCATATGTATCCCTTCATTCTTTATTTATGTGTATAACACCATCGTCTGTACGTTATCAATTTTGTATGGGCTCACACCTTTGCTTTATATGTTATCAACAAACTTAGTAGTTAGCAATAGAGTTTGCAACTAAGTTTGAGTTCCTTAAAATCTAGAACCAGAGTAACTTCCTCATCCGTGACATCAAGTTGTAGAGAAAAGACTCTGAAGAAGTGGTAGTTGTACACCAAGGGGGAGTTCTTGAAACTACAAGGTTCTGAATTACCTCCTAGGATCAGAAGCATCAGGACCTGTTCCTGGTGCTGGTAACAGCATAGTCAATATGGTTGGAATCTGACCCCAGGGTGTTTATGACAAAATATGTTGAAAATACAGTATGAAGTATATATAGGTAGATAGATAGATAGATGCTAGATGATAGATAGAAATATGAAGAACACTGTACAGACAGTCTGGAGTGATTTTTTTTGCAAATTAGGGAAGAAAGGTTTAAGGTATTAACTGCCTGCACACTAAGGGGATATATGTCACTATGTGTATAGAGGGTGTGTTGGTAGGATTTGTGGGCTCAGATAAAGATCCCTGAGTAATTTATGGTTCACGGTTGCATCTTCAAGTATGACTCTCCAGAGTTTTGAGGGTACCAACTAAAGCAAAATTCCACTTAGGGAACTGGGAACAATTGAGAATTAAAGCAGCAGCAATTACCAGTGCCAGGTACTATCGAGGCCTGACTAGATTTGAAGTGGGCTGACCGACCCTTTAGTAATGTCACATCACAAGCAATAGGTTCATATGCAAATACCTCTGAAAAGCTCTTTTAATAAAAATAAGGAAACCTTGTACACACAACTTATTAGCAACCTCTTTCTAAATTTTGTGCCTAAGAACTCTGTTGCAGCTGAATTTATATGTGGCCTTCGATATTTTGTCTTGCCGCTTGATAACATTTCCAATTTCACTTCCCAATCCTCAGTACACTGATTCTTCATCAGGCTTTGAGCTTGTCATCATAGTTTTTATTTGGACTTGTACTTGAAGCCTTTCCTTGACTTCTAGTCTAAAAACTCCCTCTCAGCACTACGTTCTTGTTGTCAAACACTTGGGAATGCATAGTTTCCTATGCAAGGAAGCATAATTGTAATTCAGTCTATGTCTTACTTTTGTAACCTCCTAGAATATGTTGCTTTAAGACAGGATTCTTAACCTGGGGGGACTGTGAACATATTTTTAAAATATATTTTGATAACTGTATTCAATAATTGATTTCCTTTGTGATCCTATACTTTTTATTTTATGCATTTAGAAACAGTATTTTAAGAAAAAGTCCCTAGGCTTTACCAGACAGCTCCGTTACAGGTTTCTTGTCATAAAAAAAAGGTTAAAAACCTTTAAGTCGCTTGAAAAAAAAAAAAAACAACTCGCTTCTTCAGAAAATAATAATCTTTGGGAGAATCTAAGGATGATGTATTTTGGAAGATTCTCAACATTTTCATAATTTTAAAAATTAAGCAACACGCAGAGGTGGGCACCCCTAATCTGTGTCCAGCTAGCAATATTGGGATGCCCTGGGTCCTATATTGATGCCCCACATTTGGTGGAGCTGAAAATTTTGAGCCCTAGAAGATATGTGATATATTTTTGGCACAGTTATGATCCTCCACTAGTTTCCTCAAGGAACCCAGCATGCCTAGAAACTTGGAGTTTGCAACGTAATGGAGATCACCAAGTATATTGAGCTGAGGGAATGTAAAGTTCTGGATCAGGGAAGTCCAGAGGTAGTGGTTCTATTTACCATTGATGACAAGAACAGATCATTTTGAAATGCTTGTAAATCTGTTGCATTCTTTTTGTTGTTCCAGTTTTGTCTCTGACTGTTCTTGGTATGATCTAACTTAAGTTTCATGCTAAGCTTTCTGAAGACTTTTTTTCTTCTCAATTTTTTCCTACTGTATGGGATGTTACTGCTTATGTTTTCTACCATTTTCCTTTCTAATGTCTTGTTAATGAGCATGTATTCTAATCCAGTGATGTCTTAGTGGTCATAACTGTCTACATCGACAGTATCAAATTCAAAGAGAAGCTGGGGTCCCTAACTCATACAGAAGGATCCCAGTGGATGCATGGTGACTTAGAAAACTATGTATGATCGTTATCTATGTTTTATTGTATTTTTATTTATTTCATTAGCTATTTCCCAATTAGTGTCCTAGCCACAATTTGAAGCATATTTGACATCTTTGTTATGCATGACAAAGCGTTCACATCTCTGCTGGCTAAGGTGGTCTCTAGGATCTTTTGGGCCCCTTGTGACAACAGCAACTGCTATCTTACCTTTTCAGAGAGTGAAGATAGCAACTAATTTCCTGGTGCATGAGATTTTATTTGACAAATTTATTGATAATGCAGAGAGAATTCTACAATCAGATGAATGGTTCTCTGGTTGGCTCCTCCCACCAGAATTGTGCCATTGTGATAAAGCCAAAGAGAATATGCAGAAAATTCTGTCCTGAAGTAAGCACCAGTTCCTTCAGAGGCCCAAATGAGGGGTCTTCAGCTCAGGGAACTGGTCACCAGAATTGCCAACCTAGAGGCAGAGAATCAGAGTCTTTGGAATGTGATTTAAGACCTTCCATTCACCATCTGCAAGCTGGAAACAGCTATATAAGCAGAAGAAATGCTCTTCCTCCCACTGCTCTCTGGCTCCTCGTTCCCAGCATGTCTCCTCTATGCAAAAAACGGAACTGCCCACCTCATTACCTGCTGTGTAAATGGCCAATACAGAAGAAGATGATGATACTGTTAGTGAGGAAAAAGACAAGGAAGTGGCAGGGTTTGGGGAGGAGTGGTTTGATAGTATGTAGAGAAGTCCAAGAACCCAGAGCTTATTGCTATGCCTTTCATTCTCAAAGATGCCAAGTCTTGGAATGACGAAACAGAGATGGCAAAATTGAAAGAGTGTTTCCACTCCATCTAATTGCACGGACTTGTCTGGGGAAACTGGTGTTCATGGGATATGACTTCCAGAAGCCATATGGCAGAAGATAATAAGATAGGCACAGGTACTCTGGAGTCTACCAGATTTGAAGATTATGTATAGAGCATTGATATTACTGATTTCAACGAAGTCTAAAAGAACACCGAATGTGTGTGAATCTATAACAAAAATAAAGGCTGAGTTCTGAAAAACAAAATCTCTGTCCTAAACTCTAGTCACATATCTCCAACTGACTAATTACATATTTCAAACCTATGCCTCTTAAGCGTCTCAAACTCAACATGTACAAAATGGAACTCACCCTTAACCCACTCACTTCTGAACTTCCTTTATTTCTCTAGAGAACATAACCATCTTTCAGTTAACCAGGTTGCAACCTTGATGTTATCCCTGATTCCTCGCTCTCTGTCACCCCACATATCTAATCATTGTTCCTTTCTCACTCAGCCACTGAATGGGTGTTGCTTCAGACGAACTGAGCCCTGGGAAAGACCTTAATTTAGAAAGGTCAAGTCATCCACTACACCCTGGACCAAAATTGCAGTTGTCGACTTATGTCTTGCCACCGTACTTCAATGACTCTGGAAGGAGACAGTGAGGCTGATGACTTTGCTCCCTTCTGCCTCACTTAAATCCAATTCACACCAAGTTAAGACTTGACCCTCATGATGTCATTGGTCCTCAAAGGACAAACGATGACAATTCACACAACACTACCCCTTAATTCAGTACCTTATCTCCTCTGGCCTCAATTATTACAATAACAATAGCCTCTCATTTGCATTCCTAGCCTCAGTCCTCTCCCTTTTCCAATTCATCCTCCATAGAGCTGCAGGTGATTTTCCTAAATCACAGATCTGATCCCATCACTCCCCTGCTCAACAACCTCCAGTGGAGTCCTCTTGCTTCTAGGATCAAACATAAACTCCCCTTTTCAGTTTTTAAAGCCTTTCACAACTTTGCCCCAATGTACCTTTCCAAAATTAACATTCCCCTTCCTACACAAGACAGCCAAACTGCTCTTTCTGCTGTTGATCACACATGACACTCCATCTCTTGTCTCAGCACCTTTGCATTGGCTGTAATCTATGCCTAGGATGCATTCCTGTTTCTCCTTCACATTTTAGAATTCTTTTTTCCTTCAAATCTCTGCTTATCTTCTACCTGAAGCCTTTCTTAATCCTTCCCCCTGACAGCTTCTAATACATTCCTCCCCAAATTTTTACCTTGTATTTATTTCAAATAGGTTTTCTACTAATCTGTGAATATGTTGTCTCCCCCAATAGAATATAAGATTTTAGAGCAGAGATGATTTCATTTTTGTCTTGATAGCCTAGAACCTTCCATAATGCCAAGTAGTTACCTAATAAATGCTTGCATGAACGATTGTAGCCACTTTCTAGAGTATCTAGCTTTTCGAATGTATATTTTTATGATATATAGACAGTTATCTACTCCTGTTTTCATTTTTAAGCTGTATACTTATTTATAAATTATATACATATACTGCTGAGCTAATGAATTATACACATTATAAAACACAAAAATATTTTTGTATTTTATTTATTAAGGCTACAAAATGTCTTTTTGCTCTCACTAAAAGGGGTTATCAATAACACTTTAGTGAGAGCAATGTAATTGAATATGCTTCATTTTAAAATTTTTAATTCTCAAAATTTTTGGTTATGTTGAAGGTGACAAACATTGGCAACCATAAACATTTCCACATATAAATAAGAATAAAAAAGGATCATATATGAAACTACAAATCTCTATTATATACTTGCTTCCTTTTTTAAAAATCTTGATTTAACATTTTGTCACAGATTTGAAGGTCTCTTTCTAAATTATTTTTTATGTAGATACTGGATTTTAATAGCTATTATTCAGTCAGTCAATAAACATTTATTAGGTTCTTACTATGTGCCAGGCACTGTGCTAAGTGCTGGTGATTAAAAAAAAAAAAGGCAAAAATATAGTTCCTGGCATCAAAGAGCTGGGGACAGGAAAAAAAAATTGAACTTACAAGAAATACAAAATGTTAACCAGGTTTCAGTCAAGCCTAGGCACTGTGTGTGTGTGTGTGTGTGTGTGTGTGTGTGCCTGTGTGCCTGTGTGTGTACATCAGGATGTGGAGAGAATCCTAAGCTTGACTAGAATGGTGAGTACCTGCAAAAGGGATGAAGCTGATTGCAAAGCTTCTTTGGGGAGAGACACATGTAGTTCCCAGAGATTTTATGAAGAGCCAGACACCAGCTATATGCGAACTATATTCTGAAATTTCCAGAGGTAACTTTGGGTGGAAGGAATACAAAGAGATAGGATACCTGGGATAGACCCCGTTATTGGACCAAGTCTACCAAAGCGCAGAGACTGGGTGTTCTGGAACACAGGTTATACATTTAATTGAGCTCAATTCATGATTAGTCAAATTCCTTACCGGGTGAAAGGCACTGGGCTATATACCTGAGATACAAAGACAAAAACAGTGTCCCTGCCTTCAACAGAGCTTACAGTCTACTGGGGGCAGAGGGAAGAGAAACAGGTGAAAGGCGGAAGTGTCAATAGGTTGTAATGGAAGAAAACACACTGCACAAAGCTGGATCAGTTCATGCAAATGGAAAGGAGCAGGAGATGAGCTATCAACTCTGGCAGGAGTCCAGTTTGCTTGGAATGAAGTTAATGAAGGAGAATTGTGTGAAATGAGGCTGAAAAGGTAGGTGGGACCCAAATTATGGAGTGTTTTAAATGACAGCTTGAGGAGTTTGTATTTTACAGGAGTCACTGAAGCTTGTTGAGAAAGACATGATCAGACCCACGCATTAGGAAGATTATTTTAGCAGTTGTGGTAGGATGGATTAGGGAAGAGAAAGACTGGGGGAAGGAAGACCAGTTGGGAGGTTATTATTGTAGTCTAGGTGAGAAGTGAAGAGAATCTGAATTAGGGTAATGTCTGTGTAAGTAGGAAGGAAGGGATCCATAGATGAAAGAAAGATAGGTAGATAGATAGATAAAGCATATATTAAACTTTTTTTTATTTGCCAAGCAATGTGTTAAGTGCTAGAGATACAAATACCTGTAAGGCAAAACAACCCCTATCTTCAAGGAGCTTATATTTTAATGGAAGAAGATAATACATAAAGGAGAGCTTGAAAGAGAGTTATGTTAGATTATATTGGATTTTTAAAATGAGGTATTAAGTTGATACATTTCATACAAAGGAAAAAAAAAACAGTTTTATAGCTAGTGTCCCAGCAGGCAATTGAATATCCTGGGATGTAGTTTTCCTGGGTACATGTATAATCTATATCAGATTGTTTGTCATCGTGGGGAGGGAACACAGGGAGAAAAATTTGGAATTCAAAATCTTATAAAAAATGAATATTGAAAACTATCTTTACATGTAATTAGAAAAATTAAAATAATAAAATAATTTTCTTTAAAATCTCCTAAGGTACTAAGGCACTAGAACCCAAATGTTCACTCATTCCTGATGAAAATGAATAGAGACATATTGGGGAAAAAAGGGAAAGAAAGAAAGAAAAAAAGAAAGAAAGAAAGAAAGAAAGAAAGAAAGAAAAGAAGGAAGAAAGGAAGGAAGGAAGAAAGAAAGGAAGGAAGAAAGAGAAAGAAAGGAAGAAGGAGTGTATGTAAATTTCATGTTTGCTGATGTATTTCACCTTTAAAAAATTAAAAATTAAGAGTTGAAAAAATGGAACATATTCAGTCACATTGCTCCTACTAAATGTAGAGAAATGGCCTAGAAGTGCTATAGAAACCAGAATCAGACACAATAAGGCCAAAGGTGGCCTCTCAGAGCTTGTTGTGGTTCCAGGAGAGAATTACAAGATTCCAGTGGGGGAAAATGGCCAGAGCGGAAACCATACAGTGTAGACCTGACTAAGACATGCTGTGGAGGCCTGGAATCCAAAAACTAACCCATCAGAGCCCAGAGTGGTTCCCTAGGGAAGATTTCAAGATTTTGGTGGAAAGTAGAGACAATGACTCTGGTGGAGATATGACTGTTGTACCTCAAGGTACTTGACTAGGTGTGAGAGCGGTAGTAAGAGAGAAGAAAGAATCCAGAATGACTGAGATTTTAAACTTGGGTAACTCATACTTCCCTCAATGGAAAAAGGGAAGTTTGGAGGATGGGCAGGTTTAATGGGGAAGAAAAAGAGTTTCATTTTAGACATGTTGAGTATGAAATTTGTATAGTACATCCAGCAGGAGAGAGGCAGTCAGGCAGATGACAGTGAGTTGCTGAAGTTCAGAAGGATGATTGGGGCTAGACATGTAGATTTTAGAGTCATAAGTAGAGATTATACTTGAACCCATAAGAGGTGATGGATGAAATATACGAAAGAGCTGACCTAGAGAGTAAAGAGATAGGGGCCTAGGTCAGAGCTCTGGGAGGTACCCACTAAAAGGATCCAGGAGATGGAGGACAATCTGGTCAAGAAAACTGAAGAGTGGTCAAACGGAAGAGAGCAGAGGCATGGAAACCAAGGGAAGAGAGAATATCCAGGAGGACAGGGTGGTCAATGGTGCCCAAAATTTGTATATAAGCCAAGAAAGACAAGGACTGAGACCACTGAATTTAGCAGTTAATGATTGTTGGTAACCTTGAAGAGAGCAGTTGCAATAGAATACAAGATTGGAAGACAGAGACTGAAATGTGAGTGAATGGTGAAAAAGTGAAGATATTGTGGGTAGACAATTCAGTATAGGAGTGTGGCAGTAAAAGGAAGGAGAGATGAGTGAGGGGGTTTTGTTTGTTTTTAAGGAAGAGGATAAACCTGAGCATATTTGTAGGCAAAGGGAAAGAACCAGTAGAGAGAGACTGAAGATGAGAGCAAGAAATAATGGAAGATGTTGGAAGGAATGAAGTTTAGGGTAGAGGTAGAAGGGGTGGTGGTTGTGGGAAGAGGGGCTGCCTATTCTGTACAGACAGTAGGAAAAGGAGGAGAAAATGGGTGAAAATATAGAAGGGCTTTGAGGTATGGAATTAGTAAGAAGAGGAAGTTAATGGGAGATACTTTGTTTTCTCAGTGGAGTAGGAGGTGAGAACATCTACCAAGAAATAGCAGAGCGGAGGCAGTATTGGGGGCTTGAGGAAAGAAAATAACTTTAGGACAGCTGCTGAGAAGGAGTGAGAGTCAATTAAAGAAGAATGAGTTTTGCTGTGCAGCAGTGAGGGCCCTATTGACTTTACTTAAATTTTTTGATTGACACCCTTTGTCTTTATAGCACATGCAATGTAAAAAAAAGATTCACAATAAAAAAGAAAAAATAGCAACAACAGTTCAGCAAAAAACACCTGAGTGTCACACACATCCAACCATATCTGCACTATTCTCCACCCGCCCTCCTCCACTTCTTCAATGAAGAGAGGTGTCTTTTCTCAATTCTTCTTTGGTAACCATTAAATTATAATAATATGAATGTGTAGTAGACCCAGTCAGATTGGCCCAGTAGAACCAGTCAGAATATAAGCAGAGATGACTGATGGTGGGGGTAATCCAAGTTTGAGGATTAGAAGGTCATGAATGGTGTTAGGACAAGATGGAAAGGAAATCAGGGCAGAAAAATTATGTATAGTCAAAAAATGTGTATGAGGCAAGACTGTGAAGAGAAAAGAGAGAGGTCAGAGCAAGGGGTGATGGACTAGAGGAATAGGAAGAGAGATAATAAAGATGTCGTAGTGAGGATTAAAATAATTTAGGAGGAAGAGAAATAGGATAGGAGGTTATGATCAGATCTGCTTTCAAAAATAATAAAGTCGAAACAGTTTTGGGTGAATGTGAGACCTAAGGTATGACACTGGGTACTCATAGGCCAGATTGAATTCCAAAAAGAACAGGACCTCAGCTACCAGGGCTGAAGTGACCTAGGTAGAGTGAAATGTAGGCCATGGGAGTTGAAGTTGGAGGCCAAGAAGTTTGAGGAAATATCAACACATACACTGAAGTGCTGAAGAATAAGTGTAAAGGTTGAATTAGAACAAGGGTTGGATTACAAGGGGGATTCTTAACCCGATGTATGTGACTTGGTTTTTTAAAAAATATTTTTGTATTTAATATATTTTTAGGTCACCCTTATCCCAAAGCCCTTGGTATGGGACTCTCCTTATTGGTGGAGATGAATGCTCTGTGCTGCCTGACGGGCAGAATTTTAATCACATTGAGAACTCCAGTCTTTTTCAGTCTTCTATCATCAAGTCAGTTTGGGTATGCTTCGAGGGGGAGGCTAACCACACTTCAGGTTGCTGAAGCAAAAACTTCTGGGAAGACACGAGAGGAGCTGGCAGTCTCCATCACATGTCTCTATCCCCAGCTTGCTACCCTAAGGATATTGAGGAATTTCTCTTTAGGTAAGATTTAGGACTGGCTTTCTCTCTGCCTCTGTCTCTGTCTCTGTCTCTGTCTCTGTCTCTGTCTCTGTCTCTGTCTCTGTCTCTCTCTCTCTCTCTCTCCCCTCAAACTTACCTTGCTCCCATTCAGAGAGCTCCTTCACTCTGTATTGTCTTATATATATTCTCCTAAGTATACTTCTGGTTCTGTTTAGTTATGATTTGAATAAATGAATTTCTTTGCTATTCATCATGTGTTAATTGTGGACCTGGTATTTAGTGGGAAAGGGGTCAAGTCTTGGATATAAAGCCTGAGATCTACCTTCTCCCTAATAATGAGAAATAGCAATCAGAAGTTATATTGAACCTAATCACATTCCCTCTAGACTAGCAATATTTAAGGGAGTGGATAGGTATAATTCTAGCCAGGTACCCCTTCTCCCTAATGAGAACAGAGTAGCCTCTGGTGCCAACTTCCTGCTTTCCTTCCAGGAAGGAATGAAAGTCTTCCTTGGAGAAGAGGGAAAAGAGACTAGAGATGATATTCTATCTCCCTTTGAGCCACACAATGACAGCCTTTGCTACAAAAGGGGCCTCATTACATTTTAACTATGTTTTAATATAACTGGTTTCCTTGGTAATCCTATGCATTTTAAAATGAATTTTAAAATGTTATACTCAGTAGGGGTCCATGGGCTTTTCACCAGGCTCCCAAAGGAACTCCTAGAGCACAGAGAAAGACTATTAACCAAGTACTGTTGTTTTTTGTCCTTTGTTCTCGAAGAAGACCATGGCATCAGGAAGTTGATGCTGCAACTCACAAGTGAATTGGATTTAAGTGAGGGAGGGCTTATATCAGCAGCCTCACTTTCTCCTCCAGAGCCATCTGTGTCCACTGGCAAGATATAAATCAGGATGACTGGCGATGGCCCTGGGAGCCAAGTACTAAACTCTTTAAGAAAGGAAGGAAAGTGGCATGGAGATGGATAGGAAGAATTGTTCTAAGAGGGTGGAAGAGCTGGGGCTTTAGCCCAGGTGCTAACTTGGGATGGGGCTTCCTAGACAGGCAATCTGCTTCCTCCTCACCATAGCCGAGAAATCACAGTCTTGTCATCTTGTCTTCTGTCGATTTTCTGCTCACATACTCTCAAGGAGGTTGAAGGGCAAGATGACTGTTGGAGAGTGTTTGGGGGAGGGAAAGATAAAAGAGGGGGAGGGAAAGATAAAAGAGTGGGAGGGAAGAGTCTGTCTCCTGCCTGACTGCTACTGCATTAGTTTTTACCTACTGAATTGTGGCAAACATGAAGAGAGAGAGTGAGGGAATGATGTCACTTGGTGACAGAAGTCAGTAGAAGAGGAGAATGAGATGAGAGTACTTCAGAAATTCTAGAGAAGACAGACCTCTGGGAGTGTATAAACATGGTCTAGGAATTAGTCTATCCCCTTTCCAAAAGGGAAAAAGAAAGAAAATAGCATTTAAATAGCGCTACTGTGTGCTGGGTATGGTGCTAACCACTTTACAAATATTACCTCATTTGATCCTCACAATTCTGCCAGGTAGGTGCTGTTATCATCCCCATCTTAGACAAAGTTAGACAAACAAAAGTTAGGTGATTTGCCCAGTAATTGTCTGAGGCTATACTTAAATTGTCAAGTCCTGAAATAAATCAAAGCCATCATCTTCTTCTCTTCTCCCTTTTCAATTTCCTTTTATGTGTTTTCTTTCTCTATTAGAATGAAATCTCCTTTAGGGCAGGCAATGGCTTTCTTTCTGCTTTTATTGGTATTCCCAGCATTTAGCACAGTGCCTGGCACAGAGAAAGCCCTTAATAAATCCCACTTGACTTGACAGTGTCATTATACTTAAAATAATATGTTGCTTCCTGAGGTGATAATTTTGATGGAAACCAGTGACTTGGATATATAAATTCTGATAAGTTCACATTTTAAAAATCAGTCCATTATTTTTTAGGCATATTGAGAACTGGATAAGAAGTAGATTTCCTACTCTGTACTCTGTGGAATGGCACTTTTGGAGGGGTTTTTTAACTTGAATGAATGGCACATTCAGAGTTCTTTTCACAAGAAAAATGCTTTGCCAACTAGTAAATTCCTGCATCATTCCCAATGAGATTAAAATTTTCTTCACAGAAATTATTAAAAGCTATAAAAGTTCATGGTAAAAATCATAAGTTTAGATTTTCTGACATCTATAGCCTACCCAGAATAGTACCATCATCTTATAAATTAGAAGGAACAAAGGTTACGTTCCTACTAGTGTGTTTCAGTTTATTTTGAGGGGAAATAGGAAAAATAGGAGTAGGAAGAGAAGGGTGCCAATCACTTGGTGTCTGTTGTAAATGAAATTCCCATTCCTGCTGGAACTGAGAGAGTTAATACTTTTATCCTAAATTCTACAGCTGATTTCTATTGTCATTTCATGGAACTGTCAAGGAACCCAGCCAAGCGAGCATAAAGCCAATATTTTCTGCTGGAGGGAGGAGAAAAAAAAATTACCTCTCTAGAAACAAACAAACAAAAAATTTCAATCCATTTAGTTGACTTCAGCCAGATGATGTAAAAGGCAAAAACTTACATAATACATCTTGGTTTTTATTTAGATTTTTCTTTCTTAATTGTAGGGCTTTACTTAAAAAAAAGTTCCCAAAAATGAATTCGAAAAACACTTGACCCATTTCACTATATGGATAAAATGTCTATTTGAAGTTCTAGATTTGACTAACATAATTATTTAATTTGGGGCAGGAGTTGGGGAGGCAGTATTTTTCTTAAGAACCTAGATTTTTCAATTGTATTACCATATAATCTTCCTTATTTTATTATTAAAGTGTTTTTAAGCAAAGAAAGGAAGCATGATTACCCTGTAGTTATGTTTACTCAGAGCACAATTGAATAAAATAACCTATAGCAAGGCTGTGGGCTTTTTCTTTTTCGAGTTGCGAAGAAGAGAGTGGGGAGTACACTTGAAACACTGTGAAAACAAAATAAAAATTGAACAAGTTCGTTTGGTAAAACTGAGCAACATCAATGAAACCCTGATTTAAAAAAAAAATTATCTACATCATACTAGTATGAGAAGCTATTACAGTACTTTCCTTATTTCGTTCTATTCCCCCTTATGTACACTAAGGTTTTCCCAAATTGGGCTAACTCACAGGCCCTAGAAGACACTGTATACTTGCTCATCTTAGAGCTTCAAAGTGTTCCCTACATCTAGAATGGCTTCCCCACTTCTTACCTTAGCTCTACTGATGCTTTCAGACTCAGCTCAAGTGTTATGTTTCCATGATCCCTCCAGCTAGAAATGGTTTCTTTTTCATTCCATTATTTAACCAATGCACCTACAGTGTAAGGGATAAAGAATTGGCCTTGGAGATACTTCTGGTCAAGGTGGCTGCCTGAATGAAGACAGACCTCATCCCTTTAGCCTACTTCCATCAGAACCAGCCCTCGTGGTATTGCTGGGTCAAAGGGTACGCACATTTTTTTTTGGCAGGGCAATTGGGGTTAAGTGACTTGCCCAAGGTCACACGGCTAGTAAATGTGTCAAGTGTGTGAGGCCAGATTTGAACTCAGGTCCTCCTGATTCCAGGACCAGTGTGCTACTCACTGTACCACCTAGCTGCCCCTTTTTTGGGGTAGGCAGGGCAATTGGGGTTAAGTGACTTGCCCAAGGTCACACAGCTAGTAAGTGTGTCAAGTGTCTGAGGTCACATTTGAACTCAGGTCCTCTTGACTCCAAGGGCAGGTGCTGTACTCACTGTGCTACCTAGCTGCCCCCTGGTATGCACATTTTTATAGCCCTTTGGTCATAGTTCCAAATTGCTTTCCAGAACAGCTGGATCCGTTCACAACTCCACTAACAATGTAGTAGTATGCCAATTTTCCCACATCCTCTCCAGCATTTATCACTTTCCGGTTTTGTCATGTTAGCCAATCTGACAGGAGAGATATGGTACCTAAGAGTTGTTTTGATTTGCATTTCTCTAATCAATAGTGATTTAGAGATAGTACTTTCTTACATATATGTATATGAATATATATGTATATACATGTGTATCTTTATAGATATCTGATTATATGTATATGTGTATGTATGTGTGTATCTCCATGTTTAATTGTATCCTACTTTAGGGTGGGAGAGAGAGGTAGGGGAAAAAAAGAAAAGCTGGGTAGCTTTGAAAACAATATGCAGTATTTATTATATAGGTTTTCTTGAAATGGAAATTTATTGTTTTACATTGAATCCTCTCTTATGGTCTGCCATGGGCATGGCAATTTTTTTCTTTTCTCATTTTGTATTTAAGTTTAAAATTTTTAAAAATTTACAAAAAAAAGCAAGAGGTGTGTAATGGAGAGTCACGGTTTCATATGCAATCATATTTTTGTGTTCTGCTATGTCTATAGAAATTCTCTTTTTTATATTTAAATCCAGAATAATTTTTTAAAAGACCAAACTGTAACATTGAAACAGTAAGGCAACAATAACAATGTAGATGATAATTGTCAAAATGCCTATGTAGTTCTGTATCGCAAAGTATACGAGACTCTCCACATAGAAGGTAGAAGAAGTAAACCATTTATTCAGACACCAAAGAACCATATCCCATAAGCCATTTATCCAGTCAGTCCACTTCATCATAACAGCAAGGAACCTAAAACATTCAATACAGAATATAACAGACTGGAGCCTCAGCATCCCCAAAACTCTCTGACCCCCTGCTGGGGTCTCCCCAAAGACAAACTCACAGTACAGGTAAATCAGCCTATTCAGTTCTAACAATCATGAGGGCGGCCATTAGCAGCCATAACATCTTTCTTTTTCTCTGCATTTTCCTATGACATAACTTTCTTTTCCTGTCAGGAAGCCCTTTCCACCACATATAACTTAGGGTTTCTGTGATGTAAGCAGGTCACATGGCCTATCAATGGGTGGCAAAGATCTTCAAATCTAATTGCTATTACAAACATACAAATTTTTAAAAGAGAAAACATACAATTGTTTTCACCACTCTTCCCAGGAAAAAACAAACAAACAAAAACTAGCCTTGGAACCCTGAGGAGTGAGGTTAACATTAAGTCCCTCTTCTGACACATACTGGCTGTATTGCCTTTGCTTAAATCACTTCTCACTGCCCCAAGCAACTCTCTCTATAAGTGTAAGTTGAAGAAAAGGTGGTGACCTCTATTGAAAGGGAGCTCCTCATGTCAATTAAATTATAGATGGGGGTGGGAGGTGTTAGGTGGGAGGAGAGCGAGGGGGAGAAAATTTAGAACTCAAAAACTTGTGGAACTGAGTGTCATAAACTAAAAATAAAAAAGAAATTTAAAAAATCCAGTACTTATCCATAATATTTTACCTTTCTTTTATAATAGTCTAATTAGCATTATATTTACTATTTGTATGTCTTATCATCTTGGAAACTGCCTTTTAAACAAATTTTCTAATAGCCCCTTTTGAAGTTAGATTAGAGGGAAAAAAGGGTCCATTTCATTCAATCAGAAAGCATTCCTTCTTATTTTTAATTTTCTTGCAATTGAGCTCATGATTTAAAACATTTTAACGTTATCTTACACCCTTGACAAACGTCCACAAATATGAACACATTCCTTTTGAAAAGAACAGAAAAAGGTGATTGTATATGACAATATGAAATCATTACACTCAACTTAAAAAAAATATTAAATTTATCATGATGGTTCCAACCCTGCTCTCCTTATCTGTGTCACATTCTGAATTTTATTCTAGCAAGCATTTATTAAACATCTACTATGTGCCAGGCACTGTGTACTGGGGCCACAAAGACAAAAGTGAAATAGTTTATCCCCTTGAGGTGCTTACAATCTAGGAAGAGGAGACAACATGTATATGCATAGCTATAGGCAATACATGTATGTATGTATATATATACACATATGCACACACATGTTTTGCATAGCCATATGCAATATATATGTACATGCACAGATATGTATATATACATACATGTATATGCACATATGTATGCACACACAGAGATTAAATGTAATATAATTGAGAGGGGAAGACACTAGCATCCTGGAGGAGGAGTGAAGGATCAGTAAAGTTTTATGTAGAAAGCTTCAGCTTAAGCTGAACTTTGGAACGGGCTAGGGATTCTCAGTGGTGGAGGTAAGGATGGAGTGCATCAGGGAGACAGGAAATTGAGTGTCAAAGTATGACAAAAAACAAGAAAGTCAGCTTGGTTAATTAAGTGTTCCAACTCATTGGTTTCTAATTAATTGAGGATCTTAAGGCTGATCACAAACATAATCTCTTATCAAAAAGGTAATTAGTACTGAACCCATTTTACAGATGGTTAGAAGTAGGGCATGCAAGTATACTTCCTAAGAGGGGTCAGACACACAACCCGCATCATTCTGGAGTGTAGCTGAACCAGATTAAAATGTAGTTGGGAAATGTTTAACAAAATAAATAAAATACAAACAAAGTTGAACAAAATAAAAAAAAATAAAACACAAATAATATTACATTGTAAAACTTAGATCCTTGTGGCTATAGGGATCTTATGTTCCATTTAGTGACCCTGTCCATATCTGAATTTGACATCACTGCTTTGTAGCATAATTAATACTATTTCACTCTCTGATGTTTAGCTATCTCTGAAGGAAATTCTTATCTTGTTGAGAATGTTGCAAGAATATATTATTGTTTGTGAAGTATTTTTTACTGCAAAAAGAAATGAACTCTGAATGTGCTACTTTTTCCAATGTAAAACACGCTCTAGAAATTAGGACCTAAGAATAGCATAGATATTAAAATCCATAAAACCCGATGGACCATCAATATTTATGTCCTTTCAGAACCCTATTTTTTTGTTGGAGGGAGAGGGCAGGGCAATTGGGGTTAAGTGATTTGCCCAAGGTCACACAGCTAGTAAGGGTGTCAAGTGTCTGAGGCCAGATTTGAATTCAGGTCTTCTTGACTTCAGGGCCAATGCTCTACTCATTGCACCACCTAGCTGCTCCTTCAGAGCCTTATTACCATTCCACCAAACCATTGGTTGGATATGATAGAAACAAAAACAATAAACAATAAATTAAATTTAGGAATGTCTCACCATTTTCTTTAGGAAACTTTTAATCACTGTAAGGAACTTCTTAGAGAACTGATAAAAAGTAAAAATATTATCTTAGAAAATTTTAACCTAGAGTCTGTAAACTTGATTTTTAAAATATTTCATTAAATACTTCAATATAATTGGTTTTCTTTGCAATCCTATGGATTTTGATTTATTCATTTTTAAAAAATTATGCTGAGAAGGGGTCCATAGTGATGGGGACCATGTGTTTGGGATCTGGACCTTCCCACATGGCCCAGGTCCCTGGCATTCGCCTGGGGCACCCAGACCTTTCTGGTCCTTCTCTGTTACCTCCCTGTCGCCCCAGACCACTTGGCCACTCCTAGATCACATCCAGATCTTTTCAGTCTTCTGTGTGAAAGGTCCATCTTGCCTCCATTAAAGTGCTCAGATTCAATTTGGCCTATTTGTCAATACAAAGCACAAATGCTCAGATTCCTAAAGAATCTAGCCCACTTGCATTAGTAATACTCAGATTCTTAGAATTTGGCCAGTAGGGCAGATTCTTAAAATCTCACCCACCTAGACCCCTGTTCTAATAAACTTCATCTTTGGCTGAAAGAAGGCTTGGGTCGAATTCATTTGAGGCAGAACTTGCTTCACTTTCCTTGAATTTTGGGGTCCCGGAGCCCCTAAACCTTAACACAAAGATTTTCCCTGATTGTCAAGGGAGTCCGTGACTCAAAAATGTTAACACACCTTGTCTTAGAAGAAGAGAGAGCTTTTCATGTCGAGTATACTAAAGTTGACTTCTTAAGAAGAAAATACTCTGATAGCAAATATTCGTCATTAAATTTTGGAGTTTAGTGTTGAAAGTAAATATGGGGGCAGCTAGGTGGGTGGCACAGTGAGTAGAGCACTGGCCCTGGAGTCAGGAGGACCTGAGTTCAAATGTGACCTCAGACACTTGACACATTTACTAGCTGTGTGATCTTGGGCAAGTCAAATGACTTATTTCAAACCCCAATTGCCCTGCCTTCGCCCCTCCAAAAAAAAAAAAAAGTAAATATGCAGTTTGAGATTGACTTGAAAGTTTTCAAACCCTTAATAAGTGAAAAATAATTATATATACTACAAGATGAAATAAACCATTAGTTTCATTTCCTCTTAGCTATTTAGCAGTGGTATTAACGAAGTACCGGCCCAAGCCAAGACTTTTGTCCCTTGCCCCAAAAGAGTTTAGGTCTCATTTGTCTAAAAGGCCCTGGAAAACTCCACCTTGAAATCTCCTTGGATTTCTCCACCAGATCTGATGTTCCCTGGAGGCCATAGACCTTTCATTATTGCTAAATTCAAATCTCTGTTTAGCTACACTCCACCCTTAATCTCATTCTCCAGGCTACTGACCATTCCCATCAAAATCCTACCTCTAGTGACCCCAGGCTCTGACCACTCCCATCCAGACCATCCTGGAACCCTCCCCTCCAGACACTCTCAAACTACTTGGCCACCCCTGGATTCCTCTCTGCTTTTCTGTATATAAGATCCATCTTGCTTCCATGAAAGCACTCAGATTCTATCTAGCCTGTTTATATTAGCATTACAAATCCTCAAGGTACAAACCAGCCCAGTGGCAGTAGTGATACAAATGCTCAGATTCCTTAAGGGTCTACGCAATATGGCAGATCTCTAATAAACTTTTGTTTTACTTTGGTTAAAAGAAGGCTTGGGTCAAATTCATTTGGGCAGAACCCGGCGTGTCGCTATTTTGGGGTCCCAGCACCCCTAAACCTCAACAGTATAGTGTTATTTATGGCCGAGGGAGCAGGGCTCACAGTCACTGCTTTGCCCCTTTTTTGTGGGTCTGACTCCCCAGGAGTGCCTCACTTTTGAAGGCATTTTTACTATAAAAAGAATTTTGAATCTGCCACTTATTCAAATACAAAACACTCTAAAAATTAGTATTAGGAATAAAATACTAAGATAACAGTTGAGCACATACAACCTTGAGGTCACTTTCCTTTTTTTTTTTTCCTGAAAGTTGTTTTAACTTTTTTAATTGTTTTGCAGGGGGGAAGGCAGGGCAATTGGGGTTACTGACTTGCCCAAAGTCACACAGCTAGCAAACGTGTCAAGTGTCTGAGGCTGGCCTTGAACTCCAGGGCCAGTGCTCTACTCACTGTGCCACCTAGCTGCCCCTACTTTCCACTTTCTACCTATACCAGTCCAACTGCAGGAGACAAGATGTTACTTCTCAGTGTCTGCTGGTGTCCTCCTCGCTTCCTGCCCCACCCTTTTTACCTGTAATAGTTTTTGTGTTGTCTTTCCCCACTAAACTGTAAACTCCTCGAGGGTAGGGACTGTTTTTCTTATTTGCATCTCAAAAGCTTAGTTTAGTGCCTAGCTAGAAGTAAAGGGACTATTAGTCTAGACAATAGTTATTCTTCATCCACTTCTTTTTTCTGGCGTGGATTGTTAGGCAAAACTGTTCTGTGTAGTAATAGATCTCATTTTAAGAATCTCTGGTATTTCAGGGCTTGATGCCATCAGAACAAAATCCTCATGCAATCTAGGTACTAGGGGTCCTCACCCTCCATCTTTCTGCGGAGGAAACTCTGGGCTGATCCTCCTCTATGCCAAGAGCAAAAATCCTTTGATTCCCCTCCCCCAAGTTTTCTACCTTGATTAATGATGATAATCAGATATCACTCCACAAAGTGATGTTTATCGCATCCATGCAGGGATTTGGCATGATATAAACATAACCCTGAGAGATAAGCTCTCTTTATTTGGATATGAGCTTTTGTGGCTCTACTTATTAAATATATTTTTAAAAAATTAAATAATCAATAAAAAGACAGCATGATATAGTGGACAGAGGTGACCTCAGAATCAGGAAAAGTCCTGCCTCTGACAAATACTGGCTGTGTGACCCTCAGCAAGTTACTTAACTTCTCAGTGCTCCAGTCAACTTTTTGAAATGTTCATTTGAAGAGTAGATGTTAAACTTCATTGGTAGTGGGAGAGCTTGTTCACTTTGATAATCATTTAATATCGATTTACTAACTTCAATAAGAGCCAGAGCCTGAACTAATCAACCAGAAGAAAATCCTGGACCTAACAGCTTCTTTGTTCTCTGACTAAACTCAGAGAATGCCTCTTCTTATATCAACAAGCTGATTTAAGAGCATTCTTTCCTCTGTTCATGGCCATTAAGGATGAGACCCTTAACCTAAGACACTATCTTGAATAATAGGACTTTTTCTTAATAATATTTTATAGACATATACTATGTTATGGGATGTTAATGATAAAGAAAATACAGATGGGGGGTGGAGCCAAGATGGCAGCTGGAAAGCAGGGACTGGCGTGAGCAAACACTTTCGAAAAGAAGGGAGAAAATTGGATAAAGGGGGATAGGTTAGGAAGGAGCAAAATATAGTTAGTCTTTCACAACATGAGTATTGTGGAAAAGTTATACATAATGATACGCATGTGGCTTGTGTTGAATTGCTAGACTTCTTAGGGAGGGTGGGTGGGAAGGGAAGAGGGGAGAGAATTT
>CM053623.1:135453852-135472287 GCA_028646595.1 Phalanger gymnotis | reverse complement strand
ACCATCTTAGAGTGGGGGGGGGAGGGTAGAAATGGGGAGAAAATTTGTAATTCAAACTTTTGTGAAAATCAATGCTGAAAACTAAATATATTAAATAAAAAAAATTAAAAAATAGAAAATACAGATGTCTTGGATGGTAATTTCAATTGACATTTTGTCAACTCTCTTATCTTATTGTATTTACAACCTATCCAATTAAGAAATTCCTTTCTTATTCTATGATCGAACATACATGGAGATCATAAATTTTGAGTGACATAGACATGTTGGGACTGTTCTGAAATGCATTAAAGTCTTCTCATTCTTTTGTTCAGACAGTCAGATTTCATCTGGCTCCATATATGTATGTATTCTGCTAGCTTTAAGGGAATAAACAATATGAATTTACACATCACCTAGCTTGTTTGCCTCCTTTAACCAAACTTTCAGGTTGACAACTTGAAGGAATGAATCCAATGGAATGGGCTCCAAGAAATCAAAGGCATAGTCCAATAATAATAATAATAATAACAATAATAATAAAAAAAATGGCCAAAAGACAAACTACAAAAACTGTGGGTTCTTTCCACACCTTTCAGTTAATTTGTGACTTGGAATATATGCTCTGAGATTATAGTTTCCAAAAGCCAGCTTGTTTTCCCTATTGTCATCAAATAACCTTGGTGTGTGTAGGTTATTCTCATAAAGATTTTAAAGAGATGAGAAAGTAGGCATATAGATTGGTAGTAAATGTAAATGTAGCAAATGTAGTGGCATTTTCCCTTCTAGGGCAGCTAGGTGGCACAGTGGATAGAGTGCCCGATTTGGAGTCAGAAGACATCTTTGTGAGTTCAAATCTGGTCTTGGACACTTCATAGATGTGTGACAAGAGGATAAAAGACAAGGTGAAAACTGGACCAATTCTGTCTGCATTTCTACAATAATCTCTTCATCAGTGACAGTGGAACCACCACAATTATGGTCCTCCAAGTTTTAAATGAGGAAGTGGAAATAGCACTAAGAAGAACAAAAACAGGAAAAGCATCTATGCCAGACCAAGCATACATAAAGGAAGTGGGTACTTGAGGTCACACAGTTTTAAGATCGTTGAGGGACTGGTTTTCATGGTAGCCAAAAGAAGGAACAATTTTTTTTTTCTTTCAGTTGTGTCCAACTCTTCCTGACTCCTTTTGGAATTTTCTTGCAAAGATACTGAAGTGGTTTGCCATTTCCTTCTCCACCTCATTTGACAGATGAGGAAACTGAGCCAAACAGGGTTAAGTGACTTGCCCAAGGTCACATAGCTAGTAAGCGTCTGAGGACAGATTTTACCTCATAAAAATAAGTCTTCCTGACTCTAAGCCTGGCAATCTATCCACTGTTCCACCCAGATGCCCATGGAGCCATCTAAGAGGGAGTAATTAGTTCCTACTAAATGAAGCTTTGTCTTTCCCCTTTTACTGTTACAAATAAATGAATAAATACATGCTTTAGTAAAAGATTTTTAAATTGATTACAGTACCTTACATTTTTATTCCCCTTTCCTCATCCCTCTCTTGTTTGGGCCCTTATTTTCTCTCTCAATAATTCTCTTTTTAAAAAACATTTATCAGTGAATGTAAATAAATACACAGGCAAGAACAAAAATTGTTTGTATAACTGTTTACGCAACAAAAAGTGATTATAAATGATTACATATGAAACCATAATGTGTTTAATTTGTGGTCTACATTTTTAATTGCAAATGTTAATTTTAATAAGGTAATAATAAAACCACTCTGAGATGCATTGTGCAGATAAAATTGGCAAGATTTGGCAACTGTTTTGATGTAGGAGTGAGAAAGAATGAATAGTTAAGGAGGACACTGGGATTGTGAACCAAGAACCATAACTATTTGAGCAACCAGAAGCAACTGAATTTAGCATCTACAGAACAAAAGTAATTAGTTAATTTTGGAAACCCCTCTTCAGACCACAATACCACAGGTGAGTTCCTTCCCTTTTAGTTTTCCACTGCCTTTAAACTGGTCTCATTATATTCCTGGCTAAGTACTTCTCTTTCCTCTCAATTGAATGTCCCTTAAAAACTTCATTTGAGTTTTTCATGCTATTTGCCTGGGACTTCTGTGAAGTGGAAAACAAAACAAAACAAAACACCTCACATTATAGTTATGACTCTGAAGTCATGCTCCTTATCCAAGTACAGACCAACCTCATTTAAGAAAATGTTCTTTATCTCTCTTCATAGAATTATAAATTGGCAGGGACTCTTAAGAGTTTAATAGCTAATTTTTAAGTCAATGGAATTAAAGCACAAAGGGTTTGTTGATTTCTTTTTTAAAAGAGTTTTTATTTTTTTCCAATTACATGTAAAGACGAATTTTAACATCTATGTTCAAAAAATTTTAAGTTCCAAATTTTCTCCCTTCCTCTCTCTCCTCTCCTCTCCCTAAGATGGATGGTAAGCAATTCGATATGTTATATATGTGCAATCAAGCAAAACATATTTCCATGTTAGTCATGTTGTGAAAGAAGAAAAAGGCCAAAAGGAAAAAAAAACATGAAAAAAATAAAGTCAAAATAGTATACTTCAATCTGCATTCAGATTCCATCAGTTCTTTCTCTGGATGCGAATAGCATTTTCCATCAGAATTTGGAATTGTCTTGGATCATTGTGTTGTTGAGAAGAGCCAAGTCATTCACAGTTGATCACCACACAATGTTGCTGTTACTGTGTACAATATTCTCCTGGTTCTGTTCATTTCACTTTGTGTCAATTCATATAAATCTTTCCAGGTTTTCTGAAACCATCTTGCTCCTCATTTCTTATAACACACTTTCTTCTTATAACACATTTCTTATAATACATTTCCATTATATTCATATACCACAACTTGTTTGGCTATGCCCCAATTGATTGGCATCTCATCAAGTCCTAATTCTTAGCCACCACAAAAAGAGCTGTTCTAAATATTTTTGTACAAGTAGGTCCTTACCCCTCCCTTTTTTCTTACTCTCTTTGGGATATAGATCTAGTAGTGGTATTGTTGGATCAAAGAGTATGAATAGTTTGATTGCCCTTTGGACATAGTTCCAAATTGCTCTCCAGAATGGTTAAATCAGTTTGGTTTATCCATTTATTTAAAAAAAATCCAAAAACCTAAAAGATAATCTCATAATCATGTAGGTCTTTAATATCAACAAAGCATTTTTCTCACAGAACTGAGATTGTATTACATTATGCTATTTTGAAGCTGAGGAAATCAAGGTATATGTATGATGACGTGCTTAATTGTAACAGAACTAGTTGGAAGGAATAGACACCAGATCTCCCCCTAATTCCCAATCTAGGGACATTTTTCTGCTCCTTCCACTATACTGTACTATACTATTTCTTATGTTTCCTTAAAGAGCACTAGACTTTATCTTGTTGCACATGGAGCTGTGCAATAGAGACAACTCAGGCTAAAACAGAGAAGATGTGTTCATCTTACATTTATGGTCTGAATCTGGATAGCTCAGTTGCTATGGTAATTCCTTATATTTGTACAGCTTTTTTTAAAATAACAAATGGTAGGTGCTTAGAGGTGCTTTATACATATTAGAGTAAATAAATTGTGTTTCCTTTGCAATGAATGTAATTGTACCTTTAAAACACAGTACTCAAGATTTACCGCAGGGAAATTCATATTAGAGAGGCTCCCTTCTTTGTCTGTCTAAATATTGCTTTTGCTAGTTTATTTACTGTGAGCACAGCCTAGAACCTACTAGGCCTCAGGGTGCATGAAAACAATTCAGAGGACAGGCAACCCCCACTATCTGCCACAATGCCTTAATAATAGAAATCATTTTTGTAAAGGTGATTGCAAATCACTTTTCCCCAGAGTAACAATGTTATAATGGAGTTTGGTGTTTCTGATCAAAGATTCAACATTAAATAAATCACAGATGTATGTAACTAACAACATGCCATAAAGGCAAAGATGCAACAATATACCTCTGTAATGATTTTAAATGCTAAAATTATACCCCAAATCATTTGAAATGGGCATAAAGGTACTGTATTTATTGCTTATACAAGGGACTCAATATACTTTAAAGGTACTTGAGTATCACAGATACTTTAAAGGTATCTAAATGTCAACAGATACTTCAATACTTATTTCCATGGATTTGTGATCTCTATAACAAAAAGAAAATAATAATAGCTGACATTTACATGGTTAAAATTTGCAAAATATTTTACATACTTTATCCCATCTCAACCTCACCCACCATGTAGGTGCTAGAGGTATTACTATTCCCATTTTCCAGATGGAGAAACTGAGGCTGACAGCAAGTACATTCATAGTTTATGGATTGAAGGAAACTCAAAGGCCATGTAATCCAAACCCTTTGTTTTGCTGATGAGAGACAGCATGCATAGTGGCTAGGACTTTGGATGTAGAATTGGAAAGACCTAGGTTCAGATCTTGCCTCAGATACTTACTAGTTATGTGACTCACTTAACTTCTCTGTGCCTCAGTTTCCTCATCTATAAAATGAAAGGACTGTATTCGATGCTTTCTAAGGTTTATTCCAATTCTGAATCAGTGATCATTTAATCCAAACCTGAGACCCAGGGAGGTTAAGTGATTTTCTTGATATTGACACGGTTCTTTCTGACTCTAAGTCTACCATGCTATGTGTTATGGCAAATTGAGATGCTGACAGTCATTTCAACAACATTAGAGGCAACCTAAACATGCCTTCTAATTCTGTACAATTCTTGTCCATGTTGTCACACAGGTCCTCTACACAGGGTTCACCTAACTTGCCAGGAACTTTCCCCTAGAGCTCTTCCCACTGTACTGATACTAATGGAACACAAACACTATCCAAGGTTACCTCTTACTCCCACTTCATGACTGACTCATCTTGCACATCTTTCTAATAATGTCCTTCAGGCAACTCTCCATTTCTACTATGTTACAGCCTACTAATGCTCCTCAGGCATCTCTCTACTGCATTTGGGGTCACCTGCAACTTTAATTTTTTGGATACTGTACTGTTCAGTGTTCAAGAGAAGAACATTGAAGTTACAGGTATGGGCATTTGTTTCAGGGAGCAACTAGGGGTTGTTAAAAGCATGGCACCGTATCTTAAAGGCAATCTAACCAACTCTTCTCTTTCTGTTCAATTCTGGGTCCATGTGTACAGTGTTTGTCCAAGATTGGGTACTGAAGCAGCGCTTCTTAAAACTGTGGGTTGCAACCCGATATGCAGTCAAGAAAAATTTGGCAATAAAAGGTTTCTGAATGAGCAACAACCAACAATTAATTAAAAATCAAATATGAACGAATCTGAGGTGTTTCTGGCAGTGCTTGCCTGTGTCGCATTGAGCAGCTTCACAGCAGTCTTGGTTCTGAACACAAAGCATGCACACTTTGCAGTGTGCATGCCCTCAGGCAAGGCAATGCCGATGAACACTGCTGAAATATGAAAAGGGGCTGTGAGTGGAAAAAGTTTAAGGAGCCTTGCTCTAATGGATCAGCTCTTTGAATTGTCTGTACAACTGCAGATCAAAATCTGGGCAAAAGGCATTTCTCTTCAACTTGATTTTTCCAGTGGGATAGGCCCAAATTCTCTTAAGTCATTATGAATTTCATTGAGGAGGCCTAGTGCTCCAACAATAGGAGAAACTGTAGGACTTCACCACCCTAGGGAGTCCTCATCCACTTGGACTCTGCACTGTGCATTCTCCACAAAACTATAGTCATACATATGACCTAGAAGTAATATGCTAGATGTGATACATTTGAATTAAACATATTAATAAAAATTTGTTTACCTTTCTAGAATTCAGATGAACTTCTTTGGGATAATTTGGATGACCTAGAACTCTTCAAAATGATGTCCGAGAAAGTTTTTAAAATAATATTTTATTTTTTCCCCCAATTACAAGTAAAAACAATTTTTTAACATTGATTTTTTAAAGTTTTGAGTTCCAAATTCTATTCCTCCCTCCCTCCCCCACCCCCCGCATCTAAGATGGTAAGCAATCTGCTGTAGTTTATACATGTGCAATCGTGTAAAACACTTCCATATTCATTTTGTGCAAATAGATTCAAACAAAAATGAAAGAGAAAAACAGTAATGTTTCAGTCTGTATTCAGACATCATTTCTTTCTCTAGATCTGAATAGCATTTTTCTTCATGAGTCCTTTGGAATTGACTTGGATTATTTTGTTGCCGTTGCTGAGAATAGCTAGGTCATACAATATATTGTATTGTATGTACAATATATTGTATACAATATATACACAGTAACAGCTGTTACTGTGTACAATGCTTTCCTGGTTCTGCTCACTTCATTTTACATCAGTTCATGTAAGTCATTACAGGTTTTTCTCAAACCATCCTGCTTGACATTTCTTGTAGCACAATAATATTGTTACAATCATACACCACAACTTATTCAGCCCTTCCCCAATTGATGGACATCTTCTCAATTTCCAATTCTTTGCCACCACAAAAAGGGCTGCCATAAATATTTTCATACAAATAGGTTCCCTCCCTCCCCCCAATAATCTTTTTGGGATACAGACCTAGAAGTTGTCCAAGCAAGTTTGAACCTATGCCTTCTCTTCTAAGCTATGAATATCCCAGGGGCAAGTAAAGGCATTCAAAATCTTCCAATGATCTTAGCTAAGCTTAAAGTAGTAGCTGTTTAGTATGTGTTTTCTGTTGTTCCTTTTTCTTCTTGGTCCAGGCCTGTGATTTTACTAGCGAGAAAATTATCTCTACCAATGTAGATACTTACCTGCAACTTAATAGTCCTCCTCAATTTAGGTCTTCAGGTAATGACAGGATGACTATTCACTTACTTCATCATAAAGGGGACTCAAGATTGGCTATTGGCTTTAAAATACATGACTTCTGAGGTCCCTTAGAAATTTGAGTCTAACTCTGTGACCCTCCTAGAAACCTAATCCCAGAAGACCTGATCCTTCTTTCCCCATCTCCTTTAAATGACTCCCTACAAAATAAAGATAAGTAGTGCAGTTAGTGTGGTCAAGTGAAAAGGGTGCTGGTCAGGGAGTCAGGATACCTGTTTCAGTCCTGGGATCCAACATTCTTTCAGGTAAATGTTGATTCTATTTATCTGAAACTTTCTAGCCCTCAGTTTCTTCATTTGGAAAATATGGGGATTCAACTTTCTTGAGTTGTTAACAATCACCAAATCAAATGGGCATTTCCATATACATAATAGAACAGAGGAAGAGGATTGTATATGGAACTGTAGATGTCTTTTATGTACAGCTTGCTTTCCTTTTAAATATATGAATTAATTTAATTAATTTAAATACATGATTAAATATACTTTGCAAACCTCTCCTTTTCCCTGAACTTGCTATATTTAAATGATTGCTAGTCATGTGTCTTTGGCATAATGGAATCACTTCCCCATAGGAATGGACAGGCATGCTTTGACACTGTAGACAGCCACTTTATTCAAAGTACAGAATCAATAAAATAATATATAATATGCTTCACACCTGAATCTAGAGAAGTGATTGACTCAGAGTGCCAACTCAGGCATATTTCTTTTTTGTACATAGCTGATGTGGGGATTTGTTTTGCTTGACTATACATATTTGTAACAGGTTTTATTATTATTATTATTATTTTGCCTTCTCAATGGAGGTAGGGGGATAGAATTTGGAACTGAAAATGAAATTTAAATGAATTTTCAAGAGCAATACATAATAAAACATTTGCATGAAACTGTATACTTATGGCTTCTTCCAGACCTAGGCAGCCTCTGAAACTGCCTAGGTCTAGGAGAAGCCACTGGAATATACAAAGACTGTTGGAAAATGCATAGGGCATTTGGAACCTACTTTTCTAAGAACTACACAATTCAGGTTCCTTAGCCCCTATAACTAGAAGGGTCAATCGTTAGATGGAGATTCAGAACACTAGATCCAAGACCATTTAAGTATAGCGAGGGATCTGGTGCAGATTGGGACCATGATCCCTTCCAATGCTTTTTGTTATAGTTAGTTCATCCTTACAGAGAGGTGATTTAGCAATAGGCCTCAACCAGGAACTTGTTGTCATCCTCTCCAGGTGTCTTCCTCACCTTTGTCCTTAACACCTCTCTCCTGTTTCTACATCAATCACAGTTTACACACTTCACAGACCATAGTATGTTAGAGCCAGAAAGGACACTAGAAATCTACTAGCTCATCTCCTCTCATTTAGCAGAGGAGTGGACTAAGGTTCAAAGATAGTAACCACTATGCCTAAGGTTGGATTCTATAGTTAGTTTGTTATTGGCAGGGCCAAGATTAGAACCATCCTGCTTCTCAATCTAGTCCTCTTCTGTCTGCTATTTCACATGGTCTCTCCATCTTTTTATGAAGGAGAAATCAAGTTGGATTTTTTTTAAAGCAGTCTAGTCTTTACATTGAGTTATAACTATATGAATGAATAAATCTAAGAAGCATTTACTAATGTGCTAAGTGCCTGGAATACAAACAGAAAATCGAGACAGTCTCTGTTCTCCAGTTGCTTAAATTCTTATTGGGAGAGAGAACCCATAAATAGGAGTTCAGCTGCAGGGCAGATGTGTATAGCAGCAGAGCTGATGTCAGGGACCAAGAGTCCTTAGGTTTTTTCAGTAGGTCAGATGACAATCCCCAGGAATGTGGAGGGTAAAAATGCAGGTCGGGTGGTAAGGCTTGGTGGTCTTCCATCTCACTAGAAGGAATAGAGTTACTCAGTCAATGTACATCTATTAAGTGCCAACTATGTGTTAGGCACTGTCCTAAGCTCTGGGAATACAAAGAGATGTAAAAAAGACAGTACCTGTTCTTAAGAAGCTTATAGTTTAACCGGAGAGATAACATGGAAACAATCATATGCAGGATAATTTGAAAACAATCAACACAGGGAGGGCATTAGAATTAAGAGGAATCAGGAATTAGTGATTCCTAGCCCATCCAAGTAGGTGGAACAGTGTGGGTAGAGCACAGGGTTTAGAATCAGGAAGACTCACCTTCCTAAGTTCAAATCTGGCTTCTGACACTTACTAGCTGTGTGACCCTGAGTAAGTCACTTAAGCCTGTTTCCCTCGGTTCCTCATTAGTAAAATGAGCTGGAGAAGGTAATAACAAACCACTCCAATATCTTTGCTAAGAAAACCCCAAAATGGAGTCACAAAGAGTCTGAAATGACTGAACAATAACAAAATCTCATCCAAGCAGTATGAGCCATCATATAGTCTGGATGGGATCTGGTCAGCTGAGGCTGGAAGAGAGAGCAAAGGGAAACCAAGGGAGTAAGGCATCCTACATGTAAATGGGAATGAGAAGACAGACCACAAATTCTGAAACTGCCAACAGCCAGGGAAGTAGAATTAATGTGAATAGAATGATTAGGAAATTCTGTGGGAGGAGTGAGAATAGTTCTAGAGAGAATTTTGTTGCCTTGGTGACCAAAGGAGGCTAAAGAGTTGTTAAATGAAACAGACAACTCTTAACGTGGGCAGGCAGGCAGCAGTTTTTTGAGCGACTGGCAACACCCCTGGGTATGTAAGTGTAAATGCTATATTCCCTTGATTGAAGATAGAAAGATGGCATCTATGGCAGTGGAACAGAGTAAAGTCAGTTTTGGGCCACTGGCAGTTTCTTAGCACTATCTCAGATACTCACCTCTGTCCCTATATCTAAGTATCCCCTTGATGGAATGCCTTTCCTTTCCCTTCTTGCCCATCCCCAGAAATATCCAAACTTTATGAACCTCTTTTTTAAAATCACATACTTCTCATAAACATCCTACGCAAATAATTTTCTTGGTTCATACTTTATTCAAATAAAATTAATAATTTATTACAATTTAAATGCAACTAAATCTTAAAATTCCATAAAAGAATGTAATACACACAGATATATTTATTGATTAAATATTTTACAATGTTCAGATTTATACATTATTAAACTAATAACCATGCTATTGTTAACTGATTGATAGACCTGTTTGGGAAATAAAGTTTCTTAATATGTAGTATCATTGAAGATATTAAGGCTTATAATTCTTTTTCAACCACTACTTGAGATAGATATTTTGTCTTTATAACCGCCTCAGGACAAAACACACACAAATAATCACTTATAAGTAGTAATAAAATTTGTATTCCTTTGTTTGATAAACCAGAGATCTCTTAATTAACCCTTAGCCAAAACATACGATTTTTTGATTCATAAGCTTGTTTCTACAATCTCTTACAAGACAAAGCTATGAACTCTTCTCATTCAGATGGTGTAAGATCAAATAAATGTGCCATTTGCCCTTGGCAAATAGATTTCATATCTAATCATAATTAAAATATCTAGGTCTCTAAAATAAGATGAGAATTGCTTCCTTAAGTAAACTAAGTACTTTGGGCCGACTGGGTGTATTGTAGCCATCTCAAATTCAACACATTCAAAATAACTAATTCTCTTTTACTACTACTTTTCCTTCTCTTATATTAACTTACATATACTTGAAAATGTATATATTATTTCCCTCTACAGAATGTAAGCTCCTTGAGGACAGGGACTTCAATTTTTGTCTTTTCATTCCCAGTGCCTACCACATGGTAGGCACTTAATAAATGCTTATTGACTGATTTCAATAACATCATTTGCTCCATTCACTTGTCATAAAAAATAGGATGACTTTAGTTTCTAACAGTGCCAATCCTTGGCACATAGTGAGTGCTTAATAAATTAATTGCTGACTAATCTTTATTAGTCTCACTAAGAAAAAAGTTCTCCTTTTAGCTCAAATATCCTAAGTAAATTGATATGGGAAAACCAATATGTTTCACAATAATATGGAAGTACCTTATGAGCTGCCCTCAAACTGGCACACAATTTTACAAGCTCTTTCTTCTAATGACTGTTTCTTAAAAGATAAAGTTGATTACTTTTTTTTAACTGATGATAACTTTTATAACAACTTGAAAAACTGTTATATACTCATTGGTAGTTCTCCATACCGATAACTGTGAAGCTTACAATGTGTCCAAATTGGGAGAGGTCATATTTTTGACAGAATGCATCATGAAGGAACATTGTTTGATGAGAGAGAGAGAGAGAAAGAGAGAGAGAGACAGAGAGAGAGAGACAGAGAGAGAGAGAGAGAGACAGAGAGAGAGAGAGACAGAGAGAGAGAAAGAGAACTTTAAGAAAATTAAACTTCAGTTGTTAAAGAGTTATTTCAACTTTAAAAAGTTACAGTTTTTTGTGCTTAAGTAACAATGAGAAAACATAGTTATTATGTTACTTTTAACTTCCACACCAAGGTTATTTAACACCGTTTGTGTTTACATAAATGCTTCATGTTCTAATGAAGCAAGCAGTGTGAAATCCATCTGAGTCATGAGCCCAACCTGGCTCAAATTTGACCTCATTTGTAATTTTTTGTTCAGTTATTTCAGTTGGGTCCGACTTGTGACCCCACTCAGAATTTTCTTGGCAAAGATACCGGAACGGTTTGCCACTTCCTTCTCCAGCTCATTTTACAAATGAGGAACTGAGGCAGAGAGGGCTAAGTGACTTGTCCAGGGTCACTCAGCTAATAAATGTCTGAGGCCAGATTTTGAACTCATAAAGATGAGTCTTCCTGACTCCAGGCCTGCCACTCCATCCACTATGTCACCTAGCTAGCTGCCTCCATTTGTAATATAGTATTAAATAAGTGTGTCATATGCAATGTCTGGAGTTAGTAAGTCAACAAGCATTTATTAAGCTTCTTCTATGTGCCAGGCACTGAACTAAGAGCTGGAGATTTTACAAAGAAAGGCAAAACCAGTTTTGGCTCTTGAGGCACTCAACAATTTAATAAGGGAGACAATATGCAAATGGCTATGTACAAACAAGATATAGACAGGATAAATAAAAAGATAATAAAGAGAGGGAAAGCACTAGCATCAAAGGGCATTAGAAAAGGCTTCTTGTAGAAGGCGAAACTTGGAGGTATCTGGGGAAGCCAAGAGACAGAGGCGAAGAGGGAGAACAACTCAGGCACGGAGGATAGCTGGGTGAAAATGCCTCTAGTTAGGAAATAGAGTGTCTTGTGCAAGGAAGGACACCAGTGTCACTGGGTTAAAGACTTCGTGGTGAGGAGTAAGGTATAAGGAGACTGAAAAAGTAGTGGGGGCCAGGTGATGAAAGGGTGCCAAACAAAGGATTAATTTATATTTGATCCTGGCGATAAAAGGGAGCCACTGAAATTCATTGGGGACCAGTATGTGTGTATATGTATAATCAGATTTGTGTTTTAGGAAGATTAATTTGCCAGCTGAGTAGTGGATGGACTGGTGTGGGGAAAGAGTTGAGGAAAGGTGACCAACCAGCAGGCTGTTGTAATAGTCCATGTGTGAAATGATCAGGGTCAGCACCAGGTTGATGGCAATGTCTGGGGAGAGAAGGGGGCATATGAAACAGATGTTGGAAATGTAGAATACACAGTCCTTGGCCACAGACTGTATATAGGGGAGGGTGTGTGCATATTCGTGTGCATGCGTGTGTGTGTGTGTGTGTGTGTGTGTGTGTGTGTGTGTGTGAGAGAGAGAGAGAGAAAGAGAGAGAGAAAGAGACAGAGAGAGAGACAGAGACAGACAGACAGACAGACAGACTAGGAAATGAGGATGACAACTGTGAGCCTAGATGACTAGGATAATGGTACCACCCTGGACAGTAAAAGAGAAATTTGGAAGAAATTTGGAGAAAAGATAATGGTTTTACTTTTAGACATGTTGGATTTAAGATGTCTCTAGTAGATTCAGTTTGAGATGTCTAATAAACAGAGATATAAGTCTAGAGGTTAGGAAAGAGGATAGGGGTGGATAAGTAGATACGAGAATTATCAGAATATCAGCAATCATTGAATCCATAGGATTCTGGAAGAGTTGATGGGATTACCAAGAGAAATTATAACATATAAAGAGAAGAAAGCCCAGTACCAGCTTTGGGGGATGCCTTACTGGGCATAACCTGGATAAATTAGGTCCAGTGAAGAACACAGAAGGTGGAGTCAGACAGATAAGAAGAAAACCAGGCAAGAGTAGTTTCATGAAATCCTAGAGAGAAGAGGGCGATCAAGGAGAAGAGAGTGGTAAGAATCTCAAAGGAGAGAAGTCAAGGATGAGGACTGAGAGAAGACTATTAGATTTGTCAATTAAGAGATCATTAGGAACTCTGGAAAGAACAGATTCAGATTGGAAATCAGACCGTAGAGAATTAAAAAGAGCAAGAGGAAAAGAAGTAGAATTACTCATTGTAGAGAGCTTTCTCAAGGCAATTAACCACAGAAAGGAAGAGAAGTAAATGAAGATAGCTATCAAGAACAGACGGGTCATATGAGGGTTTTCCAGAGGATGTGGAAGACATAGGTATGTTTGTAGGCAGTAGGGAAGTAGCCTGTAGACAGTGAGTGATTAAACTGAATCTCACTTTTGTTGATCTTTTTTGAACTTTGTTTTCATTTTTAAAAATGGATATTAATTTTTGGGGAATTCTCCTTAAAAAACCCCAATAATCTTCACCACTGCTTCATGTCCCACCAAGAGAGGACAGGCAACAGTTCCCTCTTTCCTGAAAGCTCCTTCCAGGAAACTGGTCAATGACCAGTTGAAACATGCAAACTTCACCCTTTCCCTTAACTCTCATCACCTAGGCTCAGGTCTTGGATAATAATATTAAGTTAATTTATTATTTTAACCTTATTGGAGGTGGGGGAAGAGAGAATGCAGTTCAAATTCCACCTCCTGCTCTGGACACATAGCCCATGTTTATTTTGCCTCCACTTTTTATTTTTTATTCAGCTTGTTTCTGAAAACGCTAAGTACCTTGCCAAAGAGAACATCTGAAACACAGAGACCCTATCCTGAAGTTCATGAAAATGAAGGTAATTCTTTCCTTTGATGAGAACAGAACTTCACTGTTTGGGGCCAAAAGCAAATTATAAAACTTACAGACAGTGAACAGGTACAATACAGTCTTGAAAACAAGCTATAAAAATAAGAACAGAACAAGGGGTACATTTTCATGCATGACAATATGTATTATTTTCATAATACATATTATGTAGATCATCATCTTATTGATTTGAGCTCTTTGTTTTTGTCTTTTAATTTTATTTGTGAAGTACCATTTTAACTAGATTTTAACATCTTTTTAAAAGATGGTTGATATTTCTCAGTACTCATAGAACTCTCTCCTTTAACAAAGTAGTTAACTAATAAACTGACACATTGATCATGCCTGATAGACATAATCTTTATGCTCCACTTGTGAAATTTTAACCTTTTTACCTCAGGGATAGGGATAACCTGTGACTTCATTGGCAGAGGAACTCCTGAGTGAGGAAGGTCCTTTTACCTATAATATAGGTTAGTACCTTTTCTAAAGTGTTAGAGCATTTCCTAGAATACCGAGAAGTGAGGGACCTGTCCAGGTTCACAGTTCAATAGACCCAAGGCTAGATTTGAAGCAAGGTCTTTAGGGCTTAGAGCCCAGTTATTCACTAGGTCACACTATCTACATTTTCACAATACTGATTATAATTTTGAAATCTGGGAGGCATATAATATGCTCATATCATGCTGCAAACTTTAAGATTTCAGGACAATTTTTTGTGTAAAAAATCTTAAAACATTTGACAGCTCAGAAACTTAATATGAAAAGCACCAAGATATGGAAATATAACTAACTGTGGGACAGATCCCTAAAATGATCTGATCTTTTCCTCCACTGAGCCTTCTTTCTGCTCTGCAGAGGTTTGTAATTATGGGAAGCAGAGAGGAGCTTGGTTTCAACTTTAGCAAGACTTGTTACTTAACTAAGACTGAAGAACCAATGTAGATACTCCTTAGAGACACCCACAGGGAGAGAGATTGTGTTGCAATGCAGCAAGAGAGCTTCAGAGGTCATCTTATCCAACTCCTTCACTTTATATGGGCGGGAGGAGGAAGGGAGGCAGAAACGGAACAGAGCGGGGAGAGGGGAAAAGGAGAAAGGGGTAGAGGGAGAGGGAGGAAAAGAAAAAGGGGGGAAGGGAAGAGAGAGGTAGAGAAGAGAGTGATTTGCTCAGGTCCTCAGATTCCAAATTCACTTTGCAAAAGTACTTTGACACAGACCAACTAGCCAGTCTTCCAGGTTATGCTTAATTAATTGTACAAGGCACCAGGGAATAGGGGTTAGGGAAAGAGAAATGCATTTGAGAATTTGACCTTGAAGCTGCTTCGTAGGAACTTAGAGCAAGACAGGATAGAAACAGGCATAAGATATGCATCCACAGGAAAAGTATTAAACTAAATACATGACATAGTGATCTGCAAATTACACTCATCCAATTAATCAACTTATGAAGCACCAGGTGCTGTGGTAAGCACTGGGGATGTATAGACAAAAATGCAATTGTACCTGCCCTCTTTGGGACAATTTAGACACACACAAACACACACACGCACTCCGCACGAACGCAAAGAATGCTGTATCTATCCCCACTTCTTTTGGCCTGTTAATTCCATCTACTGTGTGATCATTCATTCAACAATTATTTATTGATCTCCTAACTGTGATGGACACAAAGATGACTTAAGACAGGCCCTTTTTTGGAGGTGCTTACAGTCTAATGGGAGATAAGGAATGTAGATAAATAAGGAATGCACATAAATAAGACAGGCATATTGTACTATGTCCTGTGAAAGTATGAACTAAGGACTGGTTAGTTAGTTCCTGTGAGGGCTGGGGAGGAGGCGGAGAACTCACCTTGACCTACGGGGATCAGGAGACCGGGTTGCTTAACACCTGTTGGGTCTTTTACTCGTTTTGGTTTCCAGCTGCGCCTACCCCTCTGAAACTCGGGCCACACTCTTCCCCATGCCCACTCCTCTGAAAAGCAATTACCACAAAAATTGTTTTTCTGACTCTGTCACGCATGGTCTGTCAATTCAAAGTCACTTTGCATAGCACCATTCCAAGGAACTGCTTCCTGGTAACTAGTTAAAATATGCAAACTTTTCTCTCCCCTCCAACCCTTACCCGGCTCCCCCTCCCCCCTCTCAGTTTCAGGCCCTCCGGACCAGCGTGTTAACGTTAATGCATTATTTTAGTCTCAGTGGCGGTGGGAAAAGGGGAAAGAAAGTGTTCGTAGTCTAAGAGGGTCTAAGGGTCCCAAACTGTTGTGAAATAGTTCTACATTAGAAACCTGCCTTTCCTTTCGGAACAGAACCCGCAGCTCTAGAAATAAGGATCAGCCACTCGTGCTCCTCCTCCGGCTCTGCGAGATTGGTGTTCCTGGGCCGTGACGTCTGGCAGGCTGGAAGCTGTGGAGAGGGGAGGGGTGGTTTGCGACAGTGGTTGTGGGTGTTAGCCAGGAAAGCGCGGGTGACGGGGGCAGGGAGGTTGGCTCACTGTACCTGCTGGGTTCTGAACGCGGGTTGAGCAGCCAAGAATCCCACGGCAGCGATGGAATGCTAGCACCGCCGGAGTGTATTTTCGAACGTTTTGTTGCTCTTTCCTTACGGACTCAAACCGGGATACAGCAAAACAGGGACTTTGCCTCGGGCGTTGGGGCTGGCGCTGGGGGTGGGGGGGGGGGTACCTTCCTTCCCATCGTCCCTACTCTACTCCTCACGTCAAGATGCTCACAGAGAGGATTACCCAGGCGACCGAGTGGAAGAAAATGATCAGGTTTGGGCTCTGGACTCCTGGGGTCTAGTTATGTTGAAGACCAATTGTGTGTGTTTCTTTTTAAAAGACAAATCAATCTCTGCAGGACTAAAGAAGGGTCTCTATTCCTCTTACTTCCCCAGGCCGCTGGTCCCGCTGCAGATCTGTGTCTAAGGTCTCACATCGGTTGGGAAACACATCCATTGCTAAAGAAGCTAGGGGAGGGGAAGGGCCTTGGATGCAACAATTGAGAGAAGAATGAAAGTTTATAGGGTGCGGCTGCCGCTTTGATTTAAATTTGCTCAGCTTTAAAGCCCTGCAGAGCTTTGGTTTCTGTGCTGTATGGAGGTCTCATTTACTCCCGCACTCGCTAGGAAATAGAGCGGGAGGGGGAAGGGCATCCTTGCAGCTTTCGTAGTAATGCGGGCTTCTTTGGATGGTTTTTAGAAAGTGCATCAGTATTTACTGCTTTCGAAAGGCTGTAAACGACGGGGTCCAGGTAGGAGACATCTTCCTGCGTTCTTTTCTTCCATATATCTCGACTCCAGAGCCTCAGAGATTTCCTGTGGGACTTTGGGACAGAAGAAGAAACACGACTTGCTAACTTATTCTTGGGATTCCAGAAAAAAGCCCTTTGGAAGGAAAGGGAGCTATTTACTCCTTCCCCACCTTATTGGGGGTAGGGTTTGTGGCGGGAGGGCGGGGCAGGGTTATTGAAAGGGTGGTGCCTTTCAGTACAACTTTCTCCCGAGGACCTGTTGGCCTCATGGTTTTGTTACTTCCCACCCCCTACAGCAGCATCTCGCCTTGAAGAAGGAATCTAAACTTGGAGGAAATGATCACCGAACCTGGCATTGAGCGCCCACCTTAACAGCCATTCTCCTTTCCAATCAATAGTTCCCCGCAATGAGTACCTTAAATAGCCAGCACCCTGTATCGTGGGAGTAAAGGCCACTGGAGACGGAGATGACTCTGTTTTGAGAGCCGATTGGAGTGAACAAACAGCTGCTTTTAAAAGGGACAAAAAAAGGAGAATATGGAGGACTTTACCACTAGGACCTATGGCACCAGTGGCCTGGACAACAGACCTCTGTTCGGAGAAACTTCGGCAAGGGTGAGCCTGGGTTTTGGTTTTTCGTGTGTTTGTATGCCTTAGCTGTCTGTCCTGACATCCGTCTCTGCGGCCTGACTCAGTGGCAGTCGATATGTGGAGATGGAAGGAATTTCCTAATCTGGGAGTTCCCCAAAGCCCAGGGTTAGCCCTTTTTTACCTTGTGTGTGGCCGGAGGGCTACGGGCTTCCAAAAAGGCTGTCCTATCATTACTCTGGAGAGTTTCATTTCCACTTCAGGTCTCTGAAAAGAGAACCACTTTGAGGAAAAGGTTGGCCCATATCTTTGAAGATGGAGGTGTCGTGGAGGAGGGGAGGAGTAGAGAAAGTTCTCTGTTCTCACCTGCTTGAGTGGAGAGGTAGTTCATTCAGGGAGGCTGGGTAGATATTTTTCACTTCCTCCTCTACAGCGGAGGGGTGGGGGTGTCTTTCCTTTCCGGAAAGTACATCAAGGGTTTCTAAGCCCAGCTTTTCACCAGGTGTAGTTTACACCCTGTGTGGGCGAGAGGGAAAGAAAGCCCACAAAGAGATTCGTTGTTTGCTTTTGGTTCCTCTTTCGGTAGAATTAGCTTGGAGGGTACTTTTAGTGGCCTCAGATCGTCTAAAGTACCCTCTCTTGCCTAAGTACCCCCCCCCC
>CM053623.1:135418297-135453752 GCA_028646595.1 Phalanger gymnotis | reverse complement strand
AAGAGCACTTGCCTTGGAGTCAAACCTCAGTAGGCATATTTGTGATCTTGGGTGTCTTGGAGAGGCAATTCCTTCACCTGTGAAATGGCTATAGTATTTATATCACTTACTTGAGGACGTTAATTTTAAAGCAATTGCTTTGTCAAATCTAAATAATTAAATCGACACAAGGACAGATTGTGTGTGTGCATGCATTAATTTGATGGAATGGTCCAACAACTTGGGGGAGAGCTTGTGAGGCTATTCTCACTACTGAATTGCTGAGTAATGATGGGCAAGTTTAACTGGCCTGTTTCCTTTATATTCCTGTTTATCTGTAAAGGGGCATTGATAATCCTTGCCACCAGCAATTGGTTCTAAGGTGCTTTGGGCCCTTGCAGAAGGTAGGTGCTATATTCACTTTACTGCTAGTAAGTTATCTTTTTTATCTAAGTCCTCCACTGTCTTTAGGCTTTCAAGATACAACTGCATCATGATAAATCTAGCTCTAGCTATCTGACCTATTTTAGTCTTTTGTTTTATGCTTAAGTCACAAAATACTTGTAGCTATCAGAAGCAGAACACTTAAAAATACTCAGTTGCCCTCCTCTTTCTCCTTCCTACCCTCCCTCCCCCCATGGTTTGGAAATGGTCTTGGTGATTTTGGGTTAAACTTCTGGGGAAATAGATTACATTCCTAAAGAACTGAGGGTACAAAGAAAGGTAAAAAGCAATCACTGCTCTTAAAGCAGCTCCCAGTCTAATGGGGGAGCCAACATTCAAACAACTGTGTACAAACAAGATATATACAAGATAAACTAGATAATCAATAGGGGTCAGCATTTGCACTAAGGGAGATCAGGAAAGGCTTCTCGTGGAAAGTGAGATTGTAGCTAGGACTTGAAGGAGGACAGGGAGGCCAAGAGATGGAGATCAGGAGGGACAGACAGCATTCCAAGCTTTCAGGTTCAGTTAGTAAAAATGCCTGGAGTTGGGAAATGGAATTTTTTTTGACATCAGTTTTTTTTTAAAAAGAAATTATGTTGTCATTAATATGGCCTATTATTTTCATAGTTTTCCTAATATTGAACAAATCCTAAATTCCTGGTATAGATACAATGTAGTTATTTAAGATGTTATATCCTCTTTCCTTATATTTTTTTTTCAGGTAAGGGACAGCTATTTATTTCCTTCACACAAAAGCAATTCTAAATAAAAACGAATTTCACAAGTACACTTTAAAAAAAGTTTAAAACAATTAGCAGGAGCAGTAACTTAGCTACTATTGTAACTGTTCAGTCTTCCTGGAGTTTGTGACTTTTACATCTAAACATGGAACAATTTGCAAGATTACTGAATGGTCATTTCACGAACCCTTGGTGGTTCTGCTTATATTTAATAGGAGATGGAATTTCTTCTTCATGGTACAGCAAGGAGGCTAGGTCAATGGATTATAGAGTGTGGGAGGGGAGGGTAAGAAGGACTGGAAAGGTAGGAATTGGGGGGTGGGGCATCAGGTTAGGAAGGGCTTTGAACAAGGAACTTTGATCCTGGAGCTGGTTGGGATCCACTGGAGTTTATTGAGTGGGACTGCTGGTGGTGACATGGTCAGACATTCAATTTAAGATCACTTTGATAGCTAAGTGGAGGATGGACTGGAGTAGGGGAAAAGATTGGATGGAGCATCTGTAAGAGAGTGAGAGGAAAGGAAGTGGAGGCAGCTAATGTAGACAGCCTTCTCGAGGTATTTAGTCACAAAAGGACGGAGAGTTATGGGATGATAGCTAATGAGAATGGGAGATCAAATTAGGGTTTTTTGAGAATGGGAGAGGTAAGAGCATGTTGTAAGTAGGGAAGCAGTCAATAGATAGGGAGAGATAGAAGTTAAGTGAGAGTGGGAATGAGAAGGGGCCATCTTGCAGATGAGATGGCTGGAGTGGCAAGAGGTTTGTTGGCCTTATCAAGGAGGATGGCCACTTTTCCACATGAGACAGGAGTGAAGGAGGAGATATTGGGAAAAGTGATGTGAGATGAGGAGGGGTGTGGGAGGTGCTCTGGTGAATGGCCTGAAATTTTCAGTGAAGTAGGGAGACAAAGTTCTTGTCTGAGGGTTTGGGAAAAGGGGAGCAATCAGAAGCTTAAGGAATGATGAAAAGGTGTGGAAGAGCTGCTGTGACTCAGGGAGGTATAAAATTGCCTTGCCAAGGTGAGGGCCCATCTGAGATTACATCACATAAATTTGTAGTGGTTTTGTGATTTTCCCCAGCTTCATTCATCAGGAGATGGGAGTTAAACATTGAAGAATGAGTTCAAGGTAGGTCCCTAGGCATTTGACCATCGGCGGAGTCCTCTCAAGGCCTTAAGAAGCTCAGGTGGGAGGTCAAAGTAAGGAACTAAAGAAATGGTGTTTCTCCCCTTCCAGGAAGGAAGGAGACCTGATGGAATACCACCTCTTTTCTTATACCAAAGGCTAGAGATCAGTGTGAAATAGGATGAGGTTTCTCTATTTCCCAAAGAAGGCAGGAAACATATCTCTAGATGATGAAACTATACAGAAAACTCTGCGTTTTATGTCTGTGCTTTCATTTCTCTGTTTAGAATGGTAAAACAGATAAAGTGATCACTCTCCATTGGTACTTGGCCTACATTTCTGGGGAGGGAGGATGGGTATGGAGTTATAAACCTGTAAAATTATTCATGCAGGGATCTTCTGGTGTGGAACTTTTCTATCACTGGGATTTACAACTCTTCTGTAACTTATAGTCATGAAAGAGCTGCCTGGGGCATGAGAGGTTCAGCTTACCCAAGGACTCACCACCAAGTGTTGTCAGAGGCAGAGCCAGCTCTCTCTCTATTATGCCAGGATGTGCCTTTTAAAATCCAGCCCAATACTTTGTTCTCCTGCCCCTCGCTCCTTCCTCTGCTTCTACCTCAGTGCTAGCGATGGGGGTGGCAGTGAGGTGGGCCACCAAGTTTCTTGCCCTTGGAATTCCATCCTAAGAAAGAGACATTAGAAGCCGTTTAGTCTAACTCCTTCACTTTACAAATAAACGGAGATCCAGCGAAGTAGCATTGTTTGTCCAGGGTCATACAGGTAAGTAAGTATCAGAGGCAATATCTGAACTTGGCTCTTCTAACTCCAAGCCAGTGCTCTTTCCATTCCATTAGGACTTACAGTGCTGTTTCTGAGGCCTTCCATAAACTTGGGGTTCGATTGCTTGGGAAACGGTGAAGGCAAATCTTTTAAAGGATTAGTATCAAACTCAGAAAACAAAGCTTATAAAAGGGATCTCTGCTGATTGCATGTTGACACAGGAAACCACATATTAACAGTACTTATGTTCTATTGTATTTTTATTTATTTTGTTAAATATTTCCCGTTGACATTTAAATTGGTAGGGGCCACACTTGGGAGTATTACAGTCTGAATGTGGCCCCCTCTTTGTGTATTTAAGGCTGCTGCCTTAAGGTAAAAGCCTTATCAACTGTGTGATTGAATTAAGAAAATGGCAATTGGCAAACCCTTAGAAGTTTGCTATAATTTCTAAACTTTTCATCCCCTGGCCTAAGAAAACACCTTGCGGGTGCTCAGAGATAATTCCTAGGGTGGGGGATGAGGTAGGAAAATAGGCTTGTGAAGTTTTGCTTATCCTGGTTATTTGGAGAGCAATAAAAAGACATAAATAACAATATAAGATCACATACACATTGGAGTTTACTGGAGGGAGTGATCACTGAAGTTTCGATGGATGGGGAAAGTCTCCAGAGGATCTGACCTTTCAGTGGTCCTATTGTGCCTACCTCAGTTTTTCCAATCCTTATTTCCAATGCCAAGAAATCATACACAACAGTCACTTTTCAGGTTTCTGATTTTTGGATAGCCACCTCTAAGGAAGAAGTGTAGGTGGTAAAGGCACACAAACATAAACCATTTTCTGGGTAACTTTTGCTGTATTTACACTTAAGGCTCACAAAAAGAAGACTATTGGTAGAGAAGCTTTGGAACTCTCTTGGTCATCAGCGTAAGTAGCTTCCCCAGCAGCCCTTTTATGAAGAGGGGAGGGTAGTCAGTTAATAAACATTTATTAAGCATTTATTATGCACCAGACACTATGCTCAGTGCTGGGGATAAAAAGAAAGGCAAAAAGTACCCTTTGCCATTAAAGAGCTCTTATTCTAAGGGAAGGGACCACATGTAAACAATTAGGTGCAAGGAAGATAGGTACAGGGTGAATTGGAGGTAGTGTCTAGGTAGGCTACAAAGGAGCCCCTTCTCCCCTGGGAAGCTCTTTAAAAAAATTAAGTTTCATTGATGTCTTTTGATTTTCAGCATAGCAATTTCTATATACTACCCTTATACTCCATGAGCCTTCCCTTGTAACAAAAACAAAAAACCAAACAACACAAGGACTTCATCTGATATGTAGGCTCCATTCTCCAGCCCTCATCTGCCAACTCCAGAAAGGAAGGATTGATTTTCCTCATCTGTTCTACAGGGCTATAACTTCACACAACATTTTGCTTCATTTTAGTGTTCTTTTTCATTTTATGATTATAGCCATTTTTTAGACTGTTTTCTGGTTCTTTTTTTGATCCACACGAATATGTAACATCTTATGTTTCTCTGACTTTCTCATATTTGTTGCTTCTCGATATATTTGTAGTGCAATGATATTTCTTCATATTCATAAACCGTAATTTATTTAGCCATTTCCAAAATGGACACCCATGTAATTTCTTTCTTCCTTTTTTGTAATAAAAAGAAACCTCTTGGAACTATTTGTTTAGCTGTTAACAATCCAGCTCATCAATCAACCAAATCCTTTTTGAAGGATTGTTTTTATTTTTTGCCTTGGGGGTACCCAAAATTTATTTAATTGATTTCAAAACACCCAAACCCTCATCATCCATAACATTTTGAATGGACTCTCTGCTATTGTTTTTAATGAGAATGCAGGGCGTGGTGCCACTTGCCTTTTATTTGCAAAAATATTTTACCGGTGGTCCTTTTTGAAAGTATCAGTGTCATTTCTCTTAGATCCCTCCTTCTTTCCTATTATCCCCCCCCCAATATAGAGTCAAGGACAAATCAACACATACTCTATAACTGAAAATGTATGTCTGTGTCTCATTGTGAACCTTTTATCCACCACTTCTGGGAGGTGGGAGGCATTCTTCATCAGCCTTCTGAAGCTATGATTGGTCCCTGAGCTGATTACAATTCGGAAATCTTTAAATATTTTCCTTTACGTTTTTGTGGTCATCATGTAAATTCTTCTCCTGAGATCCTGCTTAGTTTGTTCTGTATTAGTTTATACTATTTTTCCCAAGTTGGTCCAAATTACTGTTTTTTCTTACGTTGTAACAACCCATTGCATTCATATACCAGTTTGGTACACTACCAACCACATCCACTTTGATTGTTTTTTGCTACTAAGAAAAGTTCTTCCCCCAATATTTTTTCACATAAGCTCTTCTATTTTTGACCTCCTCACTAGTCTATTAGTGAAAGTAGTAGTAGTTGTTTAGTCGTTTTAAATTATGTTTGATACTTCATGACCCCATTTGGGATTTCCTTAGCAAAGATGCTAGAGGGATTTGCCAGTTTCCTTTTCCAGCTCATTTTACAGATGAGCAAACTGAGGCAAATAGGGTTAAGTGACTTGCCCAGGGTCACACAGCTAGTAGGTGTTTGAGGCCCAATATGAACTCATACAGATTAGTCTTTCCGACTCTAGGGAAACTCAGAACTCTGTCCACTGAGCCATCTAGCTGCCCAGAGAAGGTAGTACAATCTATCAAAAAGAACAATGGAACTGAAGTTGGAAAATCCTGGATTTGAGTGAGTCCTGGGTCTGTGACTTTTGTCCTACCCCTTAATCCGAGCCTCATTTTCCCCAAATGTAAAATAGTCATAATACTTGTACTACATCTCTGGGTGACTAAGCTGAAATGTAAAATGCTTTATATGGGTAAAGCTATTTTATTTTAATGTTATGTGGGACATATTTATGTTAGATAACTGGAGACTGAAAACATCTGTAACTTTCCTGGTTCCTGATTAGAATCAATAGCCAAAACAAAGCTCCTTACTCATACTCAATGTCATAATAGCTAGCATTTATATGGTGTTCTAAGGTTTGCGATTATTTTTACAAATATTGTCCCATTTGATACAACAACTCTGGGAGGTAGGTTGCTATTATTATCCCCATCTTACAGGTGGGGAAATTGAGGCAGAGGTTAAATGACTTCCCTAGGGTCATATAGCTGGTAAGTATTCAAGACTGGATTTGAACTCGGGTCTTCCTGTTTCCACATGCAGCATTCTTATTGTTCATTGTGCCACCTAAAAACCTATGGTTTTTAGATATAGAATTCCTATTTTAGCAAACTACAGAAGCTTTCTAAGATTTCAGCCAAAATATCTGAGGCTTTGCAAGCCATTTTTACTGTCCTCTCTATCCCTAAGTGTGACCTCTGAGATGTTTCTTATTGTACTTAGAAATCTACCTCTTCCATAGAATGCAGTTCTTCTTCTCCCACTCCCCCTCCCCTTCCCCTCCTCCCACCTTTCCTTCCTTCCCTCCCCCCCTCCTCCCCCTCCTCCCCCTCCACCTTCCCCTCCTCTTCCTCCTGACAAAAAAGACTTACAAGTATTTCAGCTTGTAGAATGAAAGATGGGAAGATACCTTCCATTTCTAGGAAGTGACTAGGATTTTTCACTTTGTCTTGATCCTGTGTCTTTTCCTTTCCTCTCATCTTCTGAATCTTGTAGAATAACAGTCAATTCAGTTGTTTGTCTGACTAGATGTTGAACCTAATAATAGGGGGAATGATAAGATGGGACCTCAGTGGGGGAGAAATTAATGAATTTACCATACAGAATGTGTGGGGGAAGAGGACTGCATTCAGTGAGGCAGACAGTATTTGAGAGTCATGTTTTCCACTGTTTGGAGTGTCTTGGGAATTTGCCCAGGGTCTTCCCTGAAGAAAGGTTGTCATTTATTTCTGTTGAAAGGATGGGAACTGACCCTGAACTCCTCTCCTCTCTTCTTTTCATAGGTACTGTGGTGGGTGACATAGATTTTTTTCTTTTGGTGGCCCTTTGCCTAGTTCTCTCCCATTAATTCTCACTTGTACCATTTGGCAAATGATACAAATAGTGCTATAATTAATGCTTGGGGTGTGTGTGTGTACTTGATGACACAGCTGTATTTAAGATGCTCTGCCTTTGTCAGTCCTTTCCCCGCCTGCTTATAGAGACAGAACATTGTTCTTGGCAGGCCATTGTCTTCCCTGCTTCTCTTCAAACTACACTTCCACTCAGGGCCTTTCCATGTGAATGATATTCCTGGTGCTGCACAGAAGAGGCCCCTTTGAGGAAATCAGGCCCCGGCTGGTCCACCCATTTTCCCATTCATGTAGCCCAGTCATTTCCAGAAGCATAATAAGGTGTCCTAGGAGTCATGCTCCAGGTGTGCCTTTGTCATTGACTGCCTATGTTGCCTTGGGAAAGTTGTTTAATCTTTCTGGGCCTCAGTTGCCTCATCATTAAATTGAGAAAATCTGACTAGAAGATCCCTAAGGTTCTTCTCAGCTCCAAAATTCTACGATATGTATATGTTTTGTGTTGTCGTTTTCCTGTCCCATTGTGTCGTTCTGACACAAGTAGGATCTTCTCTGTTTTTTTTGACTCCCTAACTCTCTCTATTTTCTGAATGGTCCTATTAAGCCTAACTGGAACTCTTCTAAACCAGGTTGGAGTAGAGCTACCGTGTTACTTTCCTACTTCCAGGGTTTCCCAACAGCATTAAGAAGGTATTTACTAAATGCTAGATCGGTAGCTGGATCTTTTCAACTTCCTTTTATCTGTTTCAGAGGTGGTCATGAGATCACTGAAGCTCAAGCCTGGTATTTGAGGCCCTACATAATTTGGCCCCAGCCTCTTTTCCCTCTTTTCATTTTAACTGCTTTCCCTAATGGGATCCAACCAACCAGACTGGTCTACTCAAGGCACTAGAGTGCCATCTCCTCTGTCACTGAGCAGGTGAATCTGAACCAGCTGAAGTCCTTCTACTGGTAGGAAGCCTTGTCCCATCACCCAAAGCCACGATGAGGTTTTCCTTCCCTGAAATCATGTAGTGCCCATTTGAGTGGTCCTTGTAATTTACATACACAGCTGTTTTGGCAGCTGTGTGTGTGTATGTGTGTGTATTTATTTGCTTTCCAGCAGGCTTATAAGCTACTTGAGGGCAAGGACCATGTATAGTGCCTTATACATGGCAGGCACTGATAACATCTTTTTTTTGGTCAGGCAATCGGGGTTAAGTGACTTGCCTAGGGTCACACAGCTTGTGTCTGAGGCCACATTTGAACTTAGGTCCTCCTGACTCCAGGCCTGGTGCTTTATTCACCGTACCACCTAGCTACTTCCATAACTGTTTCTTGATCAAGTTTATCATCCCTTACTACTTGTAATTCAACTGTGCCACCTCATGTTGTGGCTGTATAGAGACCACCCTTTCAGTTTCTAGTACCCAAATTTTCTATTTGCATTCTCAGCACATACCATGGCACTTGGTATAGAGTAAGCACTTAATAAATGCTTTTGAATTCATTTCCAGAACTGGATCTAAACAATATGGATTAGGTATTCCAGATCTTTACAAAGTATTCTAATGATTTCTAAAGACTAGACTGTGTGGATGGTGGTCTAAAACATTGCTGTCAGTGAGCCTCCAGGGCAGACCTGTCACTATTATATTGTGACTGAGGCTTTTCCTCAGGGCGCTGGTGGACAGTTTGCTTGCCCGTCTCTTGAGCCTGCTTTCTCCAACCGCTGTACCCTCTAGCTTTGGCCTCCCCCATCCCTTTTGTGGGGTTGGAATTTGGGGGTAGGCCACCACCTCCCCTGGCACGAGTGTCTCTGTCTTGGGTCCTGTTCTCACTAGGTTTGGTGAACTCATGCCATGCATTTCACAGGGGATGCCAAGGATTAAGGTGATGCCACAGCACTCTGACCACAGTGGGATCCCACTGCATTTGGGGGTGAAACAGATAGAGTGCTGGGCCTGGAAAGACTTGAGTTCAAGTTTACCTTCAGATACTCGCCATCTGTGAGACCCAGGACAATTCACCTCATGTCCATCAAGTTAGCTTCGCTTTGCTCGACTGCACAACTTGAATGCAGTGATACCTACCTCCCAAGGCTGTTGTGAGGATCAGCAATATTCGTAAAAGTGTTTAGCACAATGCCTAGCACATAGTAGGGCTATATAAATGCCCATTCTCTTCTTTCCCTCCCCATGGTCTTCCTGCATACCAGGTAAGCTCCCTTCACCCAAATAAGTGAATTCAACACAGTCACCAGAATTCCAAATTACAGATTTAGATTCAGACTCAGTTACAGAGTGTTGAAAGGGGATCATAAAGGTCCATTTGCCTTTTTAACAAGAGCCACAAGTAATCTTATGGGGAGATGTATTATGTAACAGCAGGACCTCTTGGGAAGATGGTAGTTTATTCCTGATAATGTGATACTAATTTCCACTTGTTTTGATATACTAGGGGATGAGATGAGACTTCCCAAGTGTGCTCTCTACTTTGTGTTTCCCTCTACTTTAGCTAAATAAAAACGTTCCATTCCAGCAATGCTTGTTCTAATCTAGGAGTTAGTCTTCCCCATCCCCCTCCTTCCTTTCCCTCAAATCAAGGTTTTAGCATAGAGTTGTATAATGGGCAATCAGTTGATGAACATTTATTAAGCACCTGCTGTGTGCCAGGTACTGTCAAGCACTGAGGATAGAAGAAGAGGCAAAAGAAAGTCCCTGTTCTTAAGGAGCTTATAATCTAACAGAGATAACATGCAAATAAGTATATACAGGACAAACTTGTGCAGATTGTGTTTGTAGGTGGTTCCCCAACGGAATAAAGTGAGATACTTGTAGGTACTAGCAAAAGGAGGTTTACTTAGCCATAGTATAGAAGGAACATTCAACGAGGACCCTGCAGTCACTTAGAGTAGAAGGGCTGCCCTCTCTTTTCTCTGTCTGGTTGGCTGTGGAAGGTATGGGGATGAAGTGGGCCTTTTTATGTCTTGCCTTCCCCAGGAAGCCAGTTAGTATGGCTAGAAGCCACCAAAGGAGATGTAATTTGTAAAAAGTGCTTAGCACAGTGCCTAGCACATAGTAGGTGCTATATGAATGTTTATTCCTTCCTTTCCTACCAGGAAGCTACATCAAGGGAGGTAGCAGCTTGAGTCTTAGCCTGATCAAGGGCCAGTAAAGCCTTGGTACTGCTTGGTCAGTTTCAGGTCAGCTAGCCAGATCAAATGATGTGGGAATGGTTAGCAGTCCTGTCAAAAACTGGAATCAAAATACTCCACTCAGTCCTATGCCCTTTGGGACAAACCTGCCTTAGGATCTTGGGTTTAATTCGGGAGGTGTATAAGCCCAGCAGAAGCAAGGACTTGTAGGTCTTCCTCATGGACTTCGTCTTGGGAATCCTGAGGTGAAGGCATGTTAAGCCTGGAGAAGACTTTGGAGAAACATGATGGTCTCAGATATTCAAATGGCCAGTTTAATAAGGAGGAAGGCCCCATAGGGCAGAACCAGGAACAAAGGGGGAAAGTTGCTCAGAGGAGAATTTAGGCTCGCTGTCAGGAATAACTTCCTAAAATTCGGACTGTCTGAAAGTAAAATAAATGACTTGCCTTGAGAGGTGGTGGGTCCTTCTCCTTGGAGGTCTTCAAGAAAACAGATGGATGGTCACCACTTGTTTGTGTTAGAGGAAGGATTCTTTGCATATATTGGTTGGGATGGAAGGTTGCTAATGTCCCTTCCCACTATCTTATCTGGCAGTTGTCCAGTTTCCTTTTTCTTCTTCCTAAATGGGAGCTGTTCTAGGGCTGTTGGCTAGCTGAATTATGTGGGGTCAAGGAAGGATGTGACAAAAGTAGAGAGGTTTATTGTTGCAGGTGGCAGCTGAAGCCATGGACTGGAAGAGGGTTGCACTGCCACCCTGGCTTCCTTCAAATCCCAACTAAAATCTCATTTTCTACAAGAAGCCTTTCCTCTCTTAATTATTTCTTATTTAGCCTTTATATAACTTGTTTGTACATATTTATTTGCTTAGTCCATTAGATTATGAGCTCCTTGCAGCAGGGACTGTCTTTTGTTTCTTTTTGTATCCTCAGCACTTAGCACAGTGCCTGGCACGTAGTAGGTACTTAAATGTTTATTGACTTATGACTTCAGGGACAGTGAGGTTTTACACTTATGTCTTCCTTAGGTGAACTGTTTTTTGTTTCTTTTTGTATCCTCAGCACTTAGCACTGTGCCTGGCACATAGTAGGTACTTAAATGTTTATTGACTGATTGACTTCGGGGGTGGTGAGGTGTTATACCTATGGCTCCCTTAGGTGACCACTTCATTTTGTTTGTAGGTGTTGGTGTTTTTCAAAGACTCTGATTTTTCCAAAGAGACTTTGTACTTGGAAAGGAGACAGGAAAGGGATGGCAGAAGAGATGTAGCAATACTAGTGCCGGTATTTTCCTTGCAACTCTGCTCTTTGAACAGACTCCCAGATAGGTAATTCTAGGAGAAAATTCAGACTGTATATACATGTCGATGTCTTTATCCTGAGTGTGACATTTCTGTCAGGAGAAAGCATATTTATAGACTCCAAAAAATTCTGCAACATCATAAACATAGATTTAAAAATGTAAATCTTTTGGCGATGCATAATTTATACAGATGCATCTTGTCCACTTACCCCTCTCAATATGTACAGACATCTAAATCTCTTATGAGAGGGTTATTTTTTTTTGGTGGGGGGAGAAGGGTTGGTATGTAACAGCCTTTAAAAAACCCTCAGATAACAAGGTAGGAAGTAATTAAGTGTACTTAAATTGCCTTTCTAGCCACAGAGTTGACGGTGGATTCTCAAAGGTTATGCCAACAGAGACTCTGGTGTGAAGCTAGAATAGCTTCAGGCATGGGCCAGCCATGGACTAAGCATGTGTCTGTCATCTGAGGATCAGCCCCAGCTAAGCTTAGACTGGCGGTTCTCAGGAGCTTATCAGAAACCGGATGATTTTTTTTTGTAAAATGTGATGGTAGGAAAAAAGAGAAAGCATACCAAGGTGTGGAAGAGTTGCAATCTGCATCAACAGAGGGGGTTGCTCATAGATGAAATCACAATTTTTTTCTGGATGGGGTGGGGGACAGGGGCAGGAATAGGACCTGTGATTTCAGAGGCATAGGGAACCCCTAGTGAGGAAACACCCTCTACCAAAGCAGACAGACATGTCTTAGAGAGTCACCTAAGGGAACCGAGAGGGTAAGGGTTAAGATCTAATGTATATGTAGCACTTCAAAGTTTGCAAGGTGCTTTGCATACATTATTTGACCTTCAAAACAATCTCATGGTGGTAGGTGTTAGTAGTATGCCCATTTTACAGATGAGGAAACTGAAGCCGAGAAAGATAAAGTGAATTGCCCAAGTTCACAGAGCTAGGAAGTGTCTGAAGCAAGGTTCAAACTTTGGTGTTGCTGACTCTACTGGGCTACCTAGCTACCTACAAATTAAGTGTGTGGGCCATGGCCATGTATCCTGTGTGTGTCAGATCCTTGAATCTGATCCTTTCTCACTCCAAGGCCATCTTGCTATCCACTAATCCGCACTACCTCTGTGACATCACAGGTCTTTTACTGTAAGAAAAAGGCACTTTAAATACTTCCCTCAGTTTGGTATGACGTTCAATTCAATTCAGTCAGCATTTATTAAGCGCCTACTTTGTGCCAGGCACTGGTGCTAAGCACTGGGGGTACATAAAGAGGCAGAAGAGAGTCCCTGCCCTCAAGGAGCTCACAGTCTCATGGGTGAGACAACCACTGCCCTGGAAGAATAACCTTTAACAGTGAATCTTGCTACTGAGGGAACAGGTCTGTCAAGGCTTGGTGGAGGCTAAATTCACCATATCAGGGCTCTGACCCTTGGTTCTACTCCCCCACCCCCACCCCAACATGGCTCAACTCATTGCTGGAGAAACCTAGGTCTCAGGAAACATAGAACACTTTGCATTTAAATTGTTAGCTTCTAAAAGATAGGGATTTAATCTGTGTAACTTGTTTGTCAGAGACAGCATGGCATAGATAGAAAGAGCGGGGTTCAAATCCTGCGTCTGAAAAGTATTGGATGTGTGGCCCTGAATGTCACTGGATTTCTCGGTACCCCAGGCAATACTGTCAAGACTATAAATTGCTGGAAAGGGGCAAGTCTGCATTGGAAGAGGAAGTTCCTCACCCTTATGGATACTTTTAAAAATCTCGGGGCCAGGCCAGGAAAAAAAGTTGCTCCACTCCCATAAAAGCCCCCTCCCTGCCCCGCCCCGCCTATTTTACATTGCCAAAGCAGAAATCAAGTTTCCAAAGTGTTTAATTATGATGCCCATTTGTAACTGGTCTTTCTGCAGAGCCTTGGAGAGAAGAGAGGTAGGTAGGAATCGATTTTTGTTTCCTGGAGAATTCAAGTACCTGTTTTCAAAATTTTAAATGCACAAATTGAACAGCGGCATTTTCTCTCTGCATAACTAGTCATCCTTTTGCTTTTCCTTCTCACTTTAGAACACGTGAAGGATCCCGATTCCTTTTTCTTTATTCTAATCAATCCTCATTTCTGATAAGAGGCATAGAGAAGATAAAGCCGGGAATGAGAGTTTGTCTTTTGGTTTCTCTTTCTCCCCCCCAACCTTAGCACCTTTCCCTTTGTGGAAGGGGATCTCTTTAGCTGATGGAATCTGACCAGGGCTGCATTTCTGCTGCAAAGGAAGCTTTCTACTTATTTCTTGGCTCTTCCCTGACATTGCTGAGTTGTAGCATCAAAAGGAGGGTTTCCTCATCTGGGATTGTTGCAGCCACCGGTGAAACTAGCAATTGTCTCTCCTGAAACAAATGTCTGAAGTCCAGACATTTTGTAGCTGCCCCAGTTGTGGACAGGCCAATTGAGCTCCAAGCCACCTGGTCCTTCCCTCCGCAGTACTGCTGGTATTGCTTTAAGAACAGTGGAACCTAAAAAATCCAGTCATCTGGCCAGAGGCTGGTTGGAGCAGCCACTTTGTCAGACTACAGGGCTGAGCTGGCCTGGGTGCTACTAGGAGCTGTCTACATAATGCAGCAGTGTGCTGGACAAGGCTCTAATAGGCTCTGGTTCTTCCAGGAAGCTGAGATTCCTAGAGTTTCAGCTTCTGGATTATTTGAATGCAGTAAAAAAAAAAATCTAAAACCTTATTGTGAAAGGAAAACGGAGGAAAATCCTACCAGATACAACTATTCTCTAGACTGTCTTTCAGGGTAATATTGCAGATTACATCCTCAACCCTTCCCCTAAACCCAGGTGGGGAACCTGCTGCCTCAGGGCCACATGTGACCTTCTAGGTCCTTGGGTCCAAGTTTTACAGAACAAATCTTTTTATTAAGGGGATTTGTTTTGTGAAGTTTGGATTCAGTCAAAAGGCTGCGCCTGAGGACCTAGAGGGCCACATATGATATCCATGCTGCAGGTTCCCCACCTCTGCCCTAAACCCTCCTTTCTCCAAATATTAAATAGCCCAATGAAAATTATCTTGCCTGTTCATAGGATTCTAGATTGATAGCCAGAAGGAATCTTGGCGGTCATCTGGTCCAACACCCCCATATTGCAGATGAGGAAACTGAGACCCAGAGAGTTTAAGTGACTTGCCCAAGATTATACAGGTGGTGAGTGGCATAGCCTAGATTCTAGTCCAGATCCTCCAACCCTGAAGCCAAGACCTTTTCGTTTGTTAATAAAATGTTAATGAATTTATTAATGAAAATTCGTTAAAGAAATTTGTTAATAAAGTTCTGGGAAAAGTTAGGACAAGGTGTGGTGTAGAAAATAACAGCAAGACAGACCTGGGTTCAAGGTAAATTTAAGTGTAGATTTATTGGCCAAGCGCTCGAGTACCTGGAGTTCATACTCAAAGTTCACTCAGCCCTGAACTGAGGGACTACAATGCTTATAAAGGCAAAAACCACAATTACACAATTAGGGAAGGTGGCTAGCAGAAGCAATGACGTACAGAAGCAAAGATCAGCCATTGGTTGGCTCCATCAGCTCAGAGCTAATTTGGGAATATGGCGCAAGGATACAGGGGTGCGACCATCTTGTGACAAGGGGGTCCCTCTTAGGTCGTGATCAGTTTCCTATAACTGGGTGAAGGGTACCGGGTGGAATTTCCCAGAAAATAACCCCTACTTGATCAGCTATGGTCTGAGTGGAGGGACCTAGCTTGGTCCGCAGAATAGTTGTCCCATAACCCAGGGTGGGGACCTTATTTGGTAACAGTGGGGTTTCTCCTTAAGATAAACTTGTATGATGCTGATGTAGAGAGAACATACAGAATGCTGAATCATGAAGTGGGGCGGGGTCAGGGGACTAGCCTTGGGCAGTCTTCCCAGAACTATGCCTTAAGCTGTTTTCTAGCCATTTCAGGGTGTAGGGCAGAGACAAAGGCAAAAATATAAAGGGGATTAATGGTGGGCTTCATTTGGGTGTAACAAAGGGATCCGGCCTTCAATCAATGACCGTAATCTTGGGAGATTTTTGTCTGATCCATCTGGTATTTTTTTCTCCCTTAAAAAAAGTTTTGATGCTTTTTTAATTTTGGTCATTTGCATATATGCCCACTCTTCCCTCCCTAACAAAGAAGAAAAAAACAGTTAAGAAAAACCAACCCATATGTGGCGTTCATTAGAAGCAACACTGCACACCCTCCAAAGGAAAGAGCATTTCTGCTGTTTCCCTAGACTAGCACAGGAGCTAGGGAATTTCAGGGCTATGGGTCTGATCTCCTGTTGTTGCTAAATGTCTCACTGGATCCCCTGCCCAACATGGATCTGGCATGGTGTACTGTGTAGATTAAATGAGATCATACTCGGGAGAAAGCTCTCCTTCCTTTTCCCATCCCCCGTGGAGTTCTCAGTGCCAGTGTCATGAGTTAGTCCTGTGTTCTGGAGGCAAGATGATTTCAGGGAACCCCAGGGTAGGAGGCTGTTTAGAATTCCGTTCCTGGAGGTTGTTTCCAGGTCCTTTGGGATGCTCCGCTGAACCTGTACAATTAAGCTTGTGGCACTCTTTCAAACCACATTCTAGAGCCAGAAGCTGGAACTCAGCAAGCACGAAGACCTCCTGCTTAGAAAGTGGCAGCACAACCCTATCTAAAGACAGGGAGAGATTAGATGGCAAAATCAGAATTTTGGAGCTGGAAGAGTCAGACTCCCTCCTTGCAAAGATGAGGGAAGCAAAGCCCAAGGTCCCATTTAACTAGCACCAGAACTGATGGCCAGTCTAGGGGTCTTCCCACCACACCTGGTTCCTCCTAATTTAAGACTCTTATATTATCCTGGAGCGCCTCGGTATAGCAGAAAATGCATGTTTGCATTAAGAAGCTCTGAGTTTGAGCCTGCAGCTCCTGGAATGTGGATCAGTCCAGTGGATTAACCTTTGAGTTGGCATTTTTCTTATCTCTAAAATGGGGGTAATAATACTTGTACCATGGACATCCCAGAATGGTGGACCAATGTGCTTTGTCAACCTTCTAGCATCTAAATAGGAGTAAAGATTGTTCTTAGTACCGTTGTTATAATTAATATGTCTAGGCTCTGGAACGCATGGGTTGAATGTTTAATTCTGTATGGGCTGTCCCCGAGTACACACAGGGCACTTTGCTGCCCTTCACTTAGCTTCTTGCAGGTGGGCATCGAAACAGATTCTGATCCCCTGTTGTGGTCCTTGGGAGTAAAATGGAGTTATGCAGTTTCCAGAAGGGAGAGTAAGTGGTTAAGTAGGCCAGGACTCTGGCTGTTCTCCCATGTGATAAAATGCAAAGTCAGAGGAACCTGGTTCAAGTCACTTTACTCTTCTGGGCCTCAGTTTACTCAAATGTAAAATGAGGGGAATCAGACCAGATGTTCTCCAAGTTCCCTTTGATACTGTGATTCTTACCTTTGTGTAAAGGTTTGATATGTGGGAGGAGGGGGGCTTAACTTTGGGTAGATTGGTGGGAAAAGAATAATTTCTTAGAGGATTAGACTGTGCTTTTGGAGATTAGCAGGATTTAATATTGGTATGATGGAAGGTGGAAGATTTGGAGTTAGGATTCAAATACAGATCCTTTTACTTTACCAATTTCTACTTGTACAATCCTGGTTAACATCTCCTGGCCTCAGTTTCCTCATCTGTAAAATGAGGAGTTTGGACCAAATGATTCCTAAGGTCCCCTCCTAAATATTGAAAAAAAGAACCCCCCCCTTTTCAGGGCAGCTGGTGGGGGCGGGGGCCCAAGGGGAAGAGAAAGGAAAGAACCTAACAAGGAAGGTCCACGTGGAAATAACTAGTATTTTAGCTTAATGTAGTTTTATTTTAAAAACAAAACAATCTAAGTGTTGCTCTGTTATAGTAGAAAGAATTTGGAGTTCTAACACCTGGGGTTTAATTTCTACTTCTGTTTACTCTCTGTGGCCTGGGGCAAATATTTAACTTCTCTGGATCTAATCTTTTTATCTGTAAAATAATATACACACACATACACATATATGTATGCACATATGTATGTATGTGTGTGTATATATCTATATCATTTGATCCTCACAACCCTGTTAAGTTCTATTGTTATTCCTAGACGAGGAAAGGGAAGCTCAGAGGTTTGACCAGGGGCATACTTAGCCAATAAGTATCTGAGGAGGGAGTGGAACCTACATCTTCCCTATTTCAAGACTAGCATTATATTCACGGGTCCTTTCTAGCCCCTAACGCTCTGATGATAATGACTTTTAAAAAGGGAGAACATATAAACATTTTGTTCAGTAAGTATTTAAAATCTTCATAGGAAAAATCTAGTATTAAGTGATCTGTCCTTGCTTTTCCCGACAACCGTCTATATAATCCTAGGTTCCTTCTCCCTGTTCTTGGAATCAGGCAAGTGCCCAGCTCAAAGCACTAAGACATAAGAGATACCGAAGGAGATGGGGTGGGATGTTCCTACCTGAGTTCTTATCAGTCTATATCACTTTGCTTTACAATGTTTGTTTTCTTCTCACAACACCTGAGAGAAGCAGGTGCTAATAGTCAACTCAGTTTACCAAAGCGAGAAGTGAGAAGGTGAGAAGTGTGAAGGTGAGAGTGTGAAGTAACTTGCCCAGAGTCACAAAACTATTACCTATTGGAAGAATTTGAACTTGGGTCTTCCTGATTGCAGTTCCAACACTCTATTTACTGTTGCCACCAAGCTGTAAGACCTTAAGCAATCTAGATTATTTCTCTGGGTTGGCTTCCTCATCTGTCAAGTGGACTGTTTGGATTAAAAGATCTCTTAAGGTCTTGTCCATGTCTAAAAAAATGCTACCTTACCAAATATTTGGTGAAAGAATGAGAGGTAGTAAGCTAAGACTTAGCTTAAACACTTGAAACTTGTGCCAAGATAGGGCATTTCCCTTTGAGTCTGGTAATCTTATAAACTCTAAATCTTCAGAGAAAGAGGGAAGAGAATTTAAATGAGGCCTGCACAACCTGTGGCCCTGGGCCATAGCTTGCAGTGTGTCAAAGGATTTCAGACAGGCCTGGAAAAATGTGGAGGAGCAGCCTGGGCTACAGGTTGTGCAGGCCTATTTTTAAACATTCTGTTTACATTACAAAGGGCCAGGATTCCTAAAAGGGGTGTGCTCCTAAATATGCCTTTCGAAGTCCCCTGATTGAACCCACTTCTCTGCTCCCTCCACCCACCCCTCAACTTCTCCAAGTTTCCCTCGCCTGGTACCGGCATGCCTGCTTTCTTCCATCTTCTCAAAACTGTTATCCTTCCATATGTCTCCCAGATACATGTTTTAAACTGTTCCTCTGGGACTAGCCTGGATAAAATTAAGGTGTCTCAAACATCTCCTTCCTCTCTTTCCAGGATCGTGTCATTAACTTAGTTGTTGGCAGCTTGACATCCTTACTGCTTCTGGTAAGTGTGGGTTTTTTGTTTTTAAAATTATGATGTAGACCTGAGTGTCCCACTCATAGTTCTGGACTTGCCAGAATGCTGAATGAATCAACTTCCTCATTAAAGGCACTGCTACAGGGATCTAGACCATAGCTAGCTAAGCCAATCCTTTTTATCTAGCCTCTTCTTAATTTAGCTGGTAGTAGCTAAGCTGGGCGTACTTTTTATTTCCACTTCCTTTTCCTGGAGACCACAAATGGCAAGTGAAATAGCCCAAAGGAGAAGCCAAGGGCCTGAGGCATCCCAGCAACGGAATCATCTGTCCTTGGACAGGGAGAGCGTAGGGATATGGGGAAGGGGGTCTGCTTTTTTCGTTTCTCTAGTTAATTTACAAAAGGGATATTTTCCTTCTTTTTCTATATCCCAGGTTACAGCTTTTGGAGGTGTCTTTATAGTAGCAAACATGTAGACCAGAGGTTCCGTATTTGGCATTACTGCCCCCTTTTCAAAAAAGAAAAATTACTCAGCACCCCACTAGAAATCTACTTTCTTTAACTCTTTAACTTGTGTGTGTAGGGGTAAATTTGCATCATTTAAAAAAATATATTTTTTTAAAAATGATGCGTCTTAAATTTAATAATCTATTGCAAATTTGTGGTTTTTTTCCTGCACTGAAATTTTGATGATACAATATTGCTTTATGTAACCGTATAGTATCATATATATTGTAAACAAGTCATTACACACACATATTCCTTCATGCTGGACCTTCTGACAATGGGCTAACAAGTTCACCTGCCAAACACTTGCATGTTAAGACCTGTCAGATAACTTGACCACTGATCGGTTATAACTTGCATTTTGTGTGTTTATTTGGAAAATAATGTAATCTCCACAACTTTAACTCTGTTACACGACAGATGAAACGTGCAAATGGTTTTTGAAAATTTCTCTTCTCTTCTTTCCTTATGCTTCTACTACCCCCTTATTTTTATTCAGTGCCCCCTCAATTGCACCTGAGGCTGCTACCATCCCCTCCTGGATCATTCCAGCACCCCCCAGAGGGCAGTATTACCCACTTTGGGAACCTCTGTAGGCTGTGTTGGGGAGTGTGGGCTAGGATAGAACATACCCTTTATAATCATATGGAAAGTTACCCCATAGAGCCAGAGGAAGCACCACTTGAGCCCAGCCGAAGGAAATTAAAAGCTATGATTGATATCCCATCTTTAGCTTTAGGCCCTTGTAAGCCTTTATTTATTGGGATCATCTCTGGTCAGTTTATTCCTGACTTTCCTATTGAGCGTGGGATGGCAAGGGGCCATCACATTTCTTTGGCAAATGGCCTCTTTGTTCTCCTTACACAGATAAAGGTGAATCTAAATAGGTGTTAATGGTGAAATCAAAATGAATTCGGCTGGCTTTCATCACTTGGCTTTTTTGAGGGTGAGGGTGAGGGTGAGGGTGAGGGTGAGGGTGGAGCTGGGGAATGGGGTTTGGTGTGGGGTTGAAGTGTAGAAGATTCATTGTACTAGGGGTGAGGGCTGATTCTTTTCAGGATGCCCCGCAAGTGTCTAGCAAATATATATGAAAGTGACTTATAAGAAGCCCTTGCCTCTGTTTATTTTCCTTGATAGAAGCATTCAGAATAAATAGAAGTTAATTTCAAGCTTATTTGGATCCAGTCCCACCAAGGCAGGGGGAGGGGAGAGGATATTATGTGGGTTTCTTTTTTTTCAAAGTGCTGTAAGCCCTTAACACTTAGCTCCCAATCTGTTGGTTAAAAAGGCTAAGGATTGGAATGGTTATGGCTTTCATCATTTTTATTCCCTGAATTCTAACGTAACCAAATCTTTGAGAGTTATTTCAAAGTACTATCCCTTTTTTTTTTTTCATATAGGTAACTCTGATCAGTGCTTTTGTGTTCCCTCAACTACCTCCAAAACCACTGAATATATTTTTTGCTGTTTGCATCTCCTTGAGTTGCATTACTGCCTGCATACTTGTAAGTATGATTTGGAATTTTAAACAAAGCTTCTCTGACAAGTCCTATTCAGTTTTAGTGGGCTTGATGCTGTAAGGATGTAGGGTTTCCTGATTCTGGTTTGGTAACTGGAGATAATACATCATGTATTTCCATTAATATTCCATTTCCATAAAAAAAGTGTCACAGTTCTCAAAATCAGTGTTAGTTTGAAAAAAATCTATCTTTGCAGGGGCAAAGGGGAATTTCCCACAGTATTTGAATTGAATCATTGCTTTAGTGCTACAATATTATTGCTTAGGAGTTCAAGGCAATAACATCCCAAGTGGCTCTCAATGTACAGGGTTGATTATATAGCCAGTAAATTAGAACATAATCAACTTTACCAAGCCTGTACTCTAAATTGAGTGAAGTCCAAATGAATGGGTTATTATGCCCTTTTAAGAAAAGATGATGCATTATGGGTAGTGTGAGCTTTGTCTTTGTGAAAAAGGGCCTTTTGCCCTTCCTCTTCCCAGTCTGGCATTTCAAACACCATTATTTTCTACAAGAGCTCTGAACAGATCTCCCAAAATGGAACTGCTAATGTTTAAAGTTTCTGGCCAGTTTTACCTGCCAGTGCTACCCTTATTGGCAGGTTTGACCATAAAAGCCCTTCCCAATCAGACACATACATACCTCCCCATAATAAGTATTCCTTCAAGAAAGGTCATATCAAATGATTCTGTTACTTGCCACTTCTGCTTACATAGGGTTAGAAATATTGAGGTACAATGATCATTGTTTGGATAAATAAATTAGGTGTCATCTACTCAAGGAGTCATCACACCTGGCTTCTAGAACTTGGGAGGGATAAATACAGCATAGTTTTTTAGGTAGACATTATGCCCTGCCCTTTCCAATTTTAAATCCTTTTGAAATGTGACACATAGTTGGAAAAAAATGGAGTTATCAGTAATAAGGTATGTTAGTGTAAATGCATGCCCGACAGACACTTTTTTTTTTGTTATGGCTTAGTATCCCAGACTAATCAAATGATTAATCAAATCTAGCCCATTTTCTGAGACTTGATTTCTGTTTTCACCCAGGGCCTCCTTATTTTGAATGTTTCTAGGAAATATGAGTTGCCGCTTTCTAGAATACTACCTTAGCTCTGAGAAATAACATACTTTGTTTCAGCATTAAACTCTGGAAAATGGGTATAGATGTGAGTGGGTGCAGGCATTATCTTAAAAGCATGTTAAAATTAAGTCTTCATACTTATAATGTATTTGAGTTGGAGAAGGACATTGGGTATATAAGCATAAGGTTTAACCACTTCTGTGACTGTAAGCTAGAGAGAATAAGATAGTACAGAGTTAAAAATCCTATGCTGTAAGATCACAACAAAATAAAATATTTTTCCTCACTCATGTAGGTCAAAGTGGGGAAGGAGAATTAATTGCATTCTGAATTGTAGTACTAAAAATATTTAAACATTGATTCTTCACCTAATTTAATTTCTTCTTCCTCTTCCAATCCCTTTTCTTTAGATCTACTGGTATCGGCAAGGAGATTTGGAACCAAAATTTAGAAATCTAATTTACTATATCTTGTTTTCTATCATCATGTTATGTATATGTGCCAACCTGTACTTCCACGATGTGGGGAAGTGATGCTGCCAATGAATAAAACTAAGACTGTTCTCAGCTACAAATTAGGAATCTGAACAGAAATTCTGGGTAAAATAAACTGAAGATGAAGCAAGATTGTGCAGGAATTCAATACATGATTTTCATGTTAACTGCAAATCTAAATTCCCTCTTGTTTGGGAGCTAATACGTGACATTGTGCTTTTCCTTTTCAAAGAGCTGATGTTGCACTTAGGAACATTCCACACATATGGATTCAGAATGGCACAAGTTATTTTCACTTTTGAAATCTTACTTTTTTTTTTTTTTACAATCTACTATAGCACTGGGAGGGTGTTATGTAACAAACAAAATCTTAGAGCTCTAAGACAAATATTCTTTTATTTCTGTTAAACTGAATATACAATTATTTTGTTCCCTATGCAACCAACTATTGCTTGTAACTACAATTTAATTTCACATTAACAAAAAAGCACATTAGATGGTAAAAAGACAAAACTCTGATTGTGAAAATTTAATTACAATAATAAATAAAATAATTTATACAAGGTTTTTTTTTTTTTTGTAACTCTTCTCTAGGGATCACACTCATCAAAGCCTTATCAGTCAGTCTTGTCTTGGCTAAAATGCTTCTAATGTAGGAATGACTTCTTGATTTGTTTCCTTCTCTCACTCCACAAGCCAATTTAAAAACAAACCCCTGAGCAGGAGAGGCTGCTATGCTGTACCTCCACTTGACCACCTGTCTCCCATATACCATCAGTGATTCTATGTTGCCTTTAGTAACAAATCAACTAAGCAATAGCTGCTTGGTATCCCGGGAAGGCAACATCATCACATCACCCCTTCGGAGAGGCTGAATAGGCCACTTTTATTGTAGTCAGGGCAGTGGCTTCTCAATGGTTGGAGTGTGAGAGAAAGACTACTCTCATCCAAGTTTTTTCCCTTTTTAAAAACAAGTGTACTTGTTTTTCTTCAATATCTATTAATACTTTTATGACCAAACCCAACTCATCATTAGTAATGGGCCAGTCAGAAGCAGCCTTCATGAAAGGATGCAATTGTCTTGTTCTTAATTTTTTATACAAGAGATGTCCCAACTAGGTGTCAAACACTAGTAAAACAGGTAGAAATACCTAATGCTTCTGTATGAAGCCACACAGGTATGCAAACTTTTCTCTGAAACTTAACCAGGTACAAACTTGGAAGCTGGAAAGGCGGCCTCCTCTGACTTCTCATAGTTAAGTACCCTTGCTCACTTGTTAGGTTTGGTGGTTCTAACTCCTTTCTCAGGACCTAAAGTAAGCAAAATCCCTTGCTGATGGCTTCACTGGCAACACTAAATGTAATGGATCTCCACAACCAAGAACCCCCACACTGTAAGTTAAAGTGGGCCTCAGGCAATTGTGTACTCACAAATGAGGTAAAAAGTCTCAACAGCAACAACAGCATACATAGCTTAAGCACTGTAGCTATTTTAAAACTAGAAGAATGGTAAATTAAGCCTGTATATGTAAGGGTTCTCCCTTCTCTCGAAGTAGTACCAGTGGCTTCCTTGTTTAAACTGCCCTGTTACTGAGTGCATACTTAATGGCAGCTGACCAAATCTTCAACATCCTTTGAATCTTCTGAAATAGGACTGTCCAAGGATGATCCAATAATATGTGATTCTTCTTGGTGATGATGCAGTATGGGATCTGTAATGAGTGATATATTAAGAATCTTAAAAAAAAAAAAAGGCACCTGTGCTGTTTACAAATCCTGAAGCTATTCAATGATAATTAAAGCCTTGTGGAGAAAGCACATTTTTTCTACCAAATTTTTAGTAACTGCCTTTGAGTCATCATGAATTAAAAATGTTTTCCTGCCACAGCCTACCCATAATATTTATAGTTTTGGGAGGTTTAAAAAACAAAAATTAATTATAAACCAGCAAAGTATACCCATAACGAGAACTGTAGATGCTGTGTTAAATCGTCTGGGGAAGAGAATGCCCACAAGCCCATTATCTCTAAGGAGGCTGCTTTTGGCACTAGCAAGTTATTGAGGCCTGATTCATTAAAGGTTAATTAGATAAAGGGGTCATGCCATGTTACCTGTTAGTGTTGTCAGAGGCAAGACAGATTCATTATCTATATCATCTGATGTCTGGATAAAACCACGTGGCGATGGAACGATGAGTATTGTTTCGTCATCGATGGTGGACTGATGAACTTGTTCCTCTATAGTAGGAGATTCCAGGTCCTATACAATTTAAAGAACAAGAGACAGAAAAGTGACAAAAAGAAATCAGCTTTCAACTACTTCTAGCATTACTTCTTTCCTACCACCTTAGTCCTCTCAAATCCTTAGGATTTTTAGAGTTCTAGGCAAGTATTTCTAGCTTCAGTTCAATTTTTTTAGACCCCCAGCTTCTCTATTTCTATTCCTATTTATTCCTCTAAAGACTGTGTCTACTTGGGGCTTACTGGATTAATATTTTTTACGGAAATGATAATTAAGCTGAACAAATAAATAATTAAGCTGAATAATAAGCCAATTTCATGCGTTTGATTTAAATTAACAGTATATTCTAAAAAAACTTGTTAATGATTTAGATAACTGCAATAGGACTCAGAATTGAACTATCTTGGATGAAATATTAAATATGATGGCCTTTTGAGTTAAATTTGTATAAAATTTAAATTTTAAGTCTCAAACACAACCTGGTAAATTAGTGTCTTTAGCTACACAAAACAACATTTTGTGGGGAAAAAAGATGTCTTAATAACTTAGCATTAACATGATCCCTGGAGGAACTACCTGACTCAATGGAGGAAAGCATTCATTAATGTAAATTAAATCTTCATAACACATTGAAATAAATAATAGTAGTACTTTACAACCCATGAAATTTAATTTAAAGTAGGGGAATTATCTCCCATATGAATGAATTAAAGGTGGTTCTCAACCTTAAAATGTGTTTTCAGTTATACAAGTATGTAGTTTTTTTTGAGAGACAAAGGCAAGGCAATTGGGTTAAGTGACTTGCCCAAGGTCACACAGCTAGTGTGTCAAGTGTCTGAGGCCACATTTGAACTCAAGTACCTCCTGACTCCAGGGCTGGTGCTCTACTCACTGTGCCACCTAGCTGCCCCCCTCCCTTTTTTAGAAGTATGTAGTTTTAACCTTGTTAGATACTTTCCCATAGAAACAAATTATACCCCCAAAGCCTATTTAACTCACATCTTTTAAATATATGACCAATAACTACTATAGAATCTGGTCACCTTGTATTATATACATTTTTTCTGAGGGAAATATATTCTGAGTTTCGGCCTGGGGTATGCCCTCACCAAGTTGGGTGGAATGGGTAAACAAAGTAGTCACTCCTTAGGGAATTTTTTTCATTTCCTAATGTTTTATCTGTACCTCTAGCTTCTCCTGAAAAACCTGATACCAAAGTACTTTGATATCTCATATGGAGGTTATGCTGGTGGGGCACAAAAGCTGGAAGCCTCTACAATGCTAAAGGCTTTGAGTACAGGCCTGGTGTCAGTCTGCAGTTACAGGAACACCATGGCCTATTCAAAGATGAGCATGATTAGTAGGCTGACCAGCAGGCCAATAACTCCTTGGCTGTGGCAAATCATGAAACAAAAATACAAAGTAGCTCTTGGTTCTGTGTGTACCCCTGCTAGCTTCTCCAATGGAAGTTGCAGAGTGATGGAAAAGTGTACAAAAGATGCTAAAAATAAATTTGGACCTTTTATAAAGATTAGCTATTGCTACTCTTAAGTTGAAAATCCTCATGTAACAACCAACAAGCTGACCACTGCTGAAGAAAGTGAACCATACCAGTGTTAACCTCCTTGTATAAATGAGATCAGAAGACAGAGGGAAGAAGCTGCAGGCAAATAGAAGGGCAGTACATGATTTTTCCTTGGAAAGACAAAGGGACTGACAGAGTTGCTTTCAATCACATACCCAAATAGAAAAGAAAACATCCTTTCACAAGACATTTTGGTCATCCCACCCTGTAGGGCTCATTATTAGCTTAAGAATAAAAAGTGCCACTTGCAAACCATCATCAATATATGATCAGGGGCTAGATCATCTAGGAAGCATTTCTAAGAAGGCATCAATGAAGACTGTGCAGGATGAAATGACAAGAATGGGTTTTGGACCTGCACCGCTGGAGGGATCCCAGCTCCCTTCAAGTACCTAAGTATACCTCCTCAGTGCAAGTGCATTTGATAAATGTTGAATCCAAAGAACAGGATTCAAACTACTGGGGCAGAAGGTCTGGGTAAATGAAGACATCAGAGGGAATCATGATGCCCACAAGATGGAATTTACCTTCCTTTTCTCATTCTGCTGGTAAGACCAACGATGGTGCTAGGATTCAAGGAACTGCATCTTGAGGCAGTTAAAAAGATGGGGATAAACCATGCCAGTGAAGGCTGGGAGGGTGAAAGAGGCTCTTCCCTACCTTCCCTGCCCCCCAGTGACTGACTAGCACCGGGGCAAGATGAAAAGTGGGCATTGCCTCTTGTGGGAGATGAGGCTGAGGGCATAAGGTGTTGGCAACAGCTTAAGTGGAGTGTGGATTGCCTGTACTCCCAGAAAAGAGCCATCATAAGAAAATAAAGCTCCATTTACCTATTTAGTAAAACTTTCATTAACTGAACATTCAATCAAATGTACAATTAAGGAATTCTGAAGAATCATTATGAGCAACAACCTGCTAATTTTGCTTTTGTATGACAGTAGGTAGCATTTACATAGCATCTACTGTATACCAAGCACTTACAAATATTAGCAGTTGCTTCATTTTCCAGTTGAAAAAACTGAGGCAAAAAGAGGCTAAGTGATTTGCCCAGGATCACACCATTAGTCAATGTCTGAAGCAGGACTGAACTTGGGTCTTCCTAATTCCAGGCTTCGTCCTCTAGCTACTGTGCCACCAGCTGCCTAGAGACAGTGACTTATAAGTATAAAATCTTGATGAGTGTTGTCTCTATAGCTTTGGAGATGCTAAGAGATGACTTTTTTTAAATGTATGTATATGTCTTTCTTAAAAAATAAATTTTACTAATTCCTCTTTCTTACATCAAATTCATTTCTGGATATACTGACGCCGCTTCAGGAACGCCTCCCCTTCCTTGCCAACACAGAGAACTGAATTACAATAATTCCAAACAGATACAGAACACCCGTACTTAGCCTAAAGATAACCAACTGAAACTTAAGGATTTAGTTGGTGAAGTGGTTACTGGGAGAGGCTGAACTTATGATGGCTGTTATCTAACAACTTTCAAGCTACAAGGCAAAAAAGGCAGCCCAGGCCATGCTTTCCCATCCTGCAAAAAGCAAGAGGTGACATTTAATGGTGCCCATGTCTGTTCAATCCGGTTTTTGGCAGCTCAGGTATGAATCCACCTCAATGGACTCTAACCCTAAATGCAAACTTTTGTTTGCAAGTCAGATCACTGTGCACACTACCAATCCACAGTAGAGATTAGCTTCTACAGGCTGTGTGGCTCCAGGGCTATTTCAGAAAAGAAGGAAAGACATCTTTTAAAAAGCAAGCTGCCTCTGTTTCACAAGACAGCTGACTTTTTAAACATTCCCTGTTTAATAGCTTCATACATGAGTAGATTTTTTTTTCTTTTTAGCAAATGTAAGAAACAAAAGCTTTCAAGTCATTTGGACTACATCCTTCTCTCCTAATTTATGTCACATTACCACTGGATAAAGAAAACCTGTAGTAGCTACAACATATAAGAGGAACACAACTACTGTAAAGACCTATATGGTATTCCCTTATGCTTAGGCAGCTAGATGGTGAAGTGGATATGGTGCAGTGGACTGGAGTTGGGAAGACCTGAGTTCAAATCCAACCATAGACACTTACTAGTTGTATGACCTTGGGGTTTGCCTCAGTCTCTTCATCTCTAAAATGAGGATCATGATAGCCCTAGGTCAGGGTTGTTGTGAGGATCAAATGGAATTAAATCTGTAAAGCACTTAGCACAGTGCCTGACACATAGGAGGCACTACATAAATCCTAGCTATTATCATCATCAATTTAGGGAGCAAACGACTAAATCATATTCCTCTTGTCACCAACTATGAAACTAGAAAGGATTAGGAGACAGATATGGTTAAGAAAGTAATAATTTTAAAATAAAGCATACCAGCAATACCATAGGCTGGAAAATTGTAATATTTTGATGAAAAAAAGTATCATTTAGCAAATGCTTTTAGCGTATTACTTCTAGTTGTTGCTATCCAAGAGTATGGCGCTCTGGGGTATCAGACAAGTACCTCCCATAAGTACTTCTACTCCTAAGAGCTTTCTCACCTCCGTAACATAAGCACTGGCTAAAGCCGATGGAGAATCCTCTTCTTGCTTGAGGTCTGCGACAGAGATTTCTTCTTCTGTTCTGACCATCATACTATCTATTAGTTCGGTGCTATTCTGGTCACTAAACTTGGAGTCACAAGTATCACCGAATGATGGTCTTTCGTTGGTCAGTTTAGGCCGATGGAGTTCATCTGAAAAAGTGTCTGCTTCTAGGGTATCTGGAGGGTCAGTCAAATCAGCTGATCGAATGTCAGTATCTACTGTTAGTTCTGCCTGGGATATAGAAGAAGTGATATCTTCAGTGGCAACAGTCCGAATGATGACACTTGGCGTGTGGCACTGTACAGTGACATTGTCATTTGTATTCAGCAAATGTTCTGGCTTTAAAAAAAAAAAAGGAACAAAATGTGAGTAATCACTGAACTCTGAGTTTAACAAACTTCATTTATAGTTAGTCCTTTACTTATATGAATGCTTGGTATAACAATGATCCATATTTGGGCATCCAAAGTGTACTGCCTGAGGGAAGCGAGGCCCTCCAAGCGCTTGTCCCTCTGGTTTTCCTCCCACTGGACATCCTCAACACCCCCACTCCCCAGGCTGAGTCCTAATCATTGGCGCGGCACTCTTAAGTGCCCACTGAAAGGAGGTACCTCTTATTAGATGATTATGGGATATTCCTGGTGCCTCTAGTTGAAACAAAAAAGGCTTTCTGCTCTTCTCATACCCTTTCTCCAGCTATGTCATATGTTCTTAGAAACTCAGCTTGGACAAAGATGACTCTCAAATCTGTATATCAAGGCCTTGTGTTCCTTAGGCGCACCAATACTATATGTCCAACTGGTTGCTCAACATTTCCATTTGAAATATCCTACAACTAACTCAAACTCAAATTATCTAAAACTAAACTCAGAATCTTCTCCCAAAACTGGCCTCTCTCCTCTCTATTTTGGTTAATGGCACTACCGGTCTCCCAGTTCCAAAGTCTTGGAATTGTCTTTTACTCTACCCCTATCCTCCTGGCCTCATCATCTCCAAATGGTCACCAGACCCTAGAGTTTCTTCCTTCATAGGACTTCTCCCATGTTCCCTCCTCTTTTCTTCCCACAGACATGGTCCTGGCTCACTCTTTACACATCATACTATACTCCTTCCTTGCTTCAATTCTCTTCTTCCATTCTGCATACCTATTAATCTTCCTAAAAAATCACTTTACATCAATCCCCTGCTGAACAAAACAAAAAACAAACAAAAAACCCTCAAATGACTCACATTCTAAAAAGTCTATACTCTTTAGGTCTGATGTTTAAGGTCTTTTGATAATACTCCGCTTTTTTCTTTTAATATTACTTTCCATTATTTGCCAAAAAGGACTCTTTGGTCTAGCCACATTGATTTAATCACTGTTCCTAGAATATACTTTACACTCTTGTATCTGAAACACTTCTTGTTCTTCACCTATCCAAATACTATCCAAGCTTGAAGGGCCAACTCAAGTCCTTCTTCCATAAATCTTCCCTGATCACTAGTACTCAGTGACCTCTCAATTCCAGTAGCACTTAGTTTTGGAAAGTCATTTGGCAACTAACTGTGTAAAGATTATTTAGATACTTTATTGTTATTGAACTTTTTACAAGTTTAGCATTTAGCTGCCTTATACTTAGACATCTATGGAGTTTAATTTGTTGAAATGAATGCATTTTCCCACAAAATAATGTTATTAAAGATGATTGTATAAGAAGGCAGACTACCTAAGATGACGTGTACACCATTCTAGGTGTAAAAGACATCTAATCGAGGACAGGTATGTTTAGTGAAAGCAAAGTAGAAGACAACTCAAATGTGTACTGATATAAAATATTCAAAGATTTAGGGGAAGGTCTTCAGGATACTGGGTCGATCTTTTATGGAGGATTTATTTAAGGACATGGACAAGAATTGTGTAAGATTTGATCTGCACCAGTGGTACGAGTACTCATAGTCTTATGCTCTGGGATTTACTGAAGTATGTTTGACGACAAAGGTATCAAACTCAAGGCTTGTGGGCCACATGTGGCCCTTAATGCTCCTCAATGTGGCTGGAGCCAGACTAACATGTAATCAGGAAATATTTAATAAAATAAAAATACAACAAAACACAGATAATGTTAATTTGTGGTTTTCTAAGTTAATGTGGCCTGCAGGAATCCATTTCTATTTTGAGTTTTGACATTATGCTCTTTTTTGGTACTATTAATATTTTAGTAGAACTCTATCACGGGTTAAATAGACTTTTGGTAACCTAGCCACCATGCATAAGTGTTTTTCAATGGGAAAATTGACCTTGGATTCCAAAGAGCTTATTTTGGAGCAAGCTTTTGGAATGCGATCTGTTTACAAGATGTAAACTCCCTGTGCTGACCTTTCTTAGAACTCAGTGAGTTCCATTCTTTCTAAACAAATTTGAAAACTCAAGGTGTCTGCCTTCTTGAGGGTTTTATGAGCACTACATACAGATAAGGCATGTACAATGATCTGCTCTGGTGAAGCAGGTGCACCAGTGGTTGTCAAAGTCACAGTGGGACTGGCGGTCAGTGTTAAAGGAAGGCCTTGGCTTGAGCTCGTCTGAAGCAAGTAGGTGCCTGGAGTTCCAGTGGGCTGTAAATGGAAAGACTAAAGGAAGAAGAAAAATACAAATAAGCAAAGTATTGTCCAATTACTGATTAACTCAACCTTGAAAATTAACTAGGATTGGAAAAAAAAGTAGTTTACCAAGAAGACAGTCATGTTCTGTCCCAAAGGCATGTCAATAGTAAAGATGAATGGTACCAGTATTCTTTCTTAACTGACAAATGGAATTATTCATGCTGGCATAATGGTTTAGCTACTTTCCTATATCTGTCTCTTAGGTGCAGTATATTCCCATCTCCTTGGACTCGGTCTTGCTGATTGACATCTCTCTTCCATTACTAATGGGGCACAGTAGTATTGGGGTTGTGCTATCAATACTGAGTCACTGAAATCTGCATAACTTTAATCATTTCATAATGACATAACCTGTGTTACATAAATAAAATTCTGCTCCTTGGTTTAGCAGCATAAAAACCTAGGTCAAATCAACTCTTTTTAGTATAAGCATTTTAAAATAAGGGGGCATACCACCTTGAGGACATTAATTTCTCTTAGCAGAAAGCTCACCATTTCTATTGGTGAGAAAAATGCAGTATATAGGCTAAGCAAATCCACACAGATTGCTGCTTTGTCCAAGGACTTGTAGCACCTCCCTTCTGAAACAACAAGGTCCTATGTATTTTGACCTCACAACAAAGGGGTTAAAAAAAATTACTGCGGTGCACCTAAAAACTTCCCTTCCATACATATGTATACAGAGTTCTATGTAATGGCTACAGTATAGAGGCTAACATGGGATATAAAAATTTTGAGAGTTCTACTTTTGGTATCAAATTGAAAGATTTCCCCTCAATTTTTATGCTTGACATAGAGATGACAGATGGCACTGTTAACTATTAAGCAACATAAATTAATACTTTCTTTCAAACATAAGGTATAAGACATAGACAAAGCAGTATCTTATTAAATAAAACATTACCTTCCTACCAGTTCCTTACTCATTTATGTATAAATGGGGCAACAAGTAGATACTGGAAAAGGAAAATTATATGGAATCATATTCTGGGAGGTGACATCACTTGGTGGTGTTTGTCCTAGATAATTCTCCTGCCTTCATCACAACTAATAAATTTTCAGATAATAAAAACCACAGTATATCTTTTTTTGGGTACATTTTTTTATTTAAAGAAACAGATTAATAAATCAATGATGAATTCCTATCTGAATATTTTGCCTTAAGGCAGAACTACATATTGAGATAAAAAGTGAATTACTCCCTGGCTCATCTATAAAAAATAAATTTAAGCAAGACCACAGGTATGCTATCCTAAAGTGCCACACTTGTCACACTTGATTCCAGCTTTTGTAGAAAAGTATTTATTTGCTTATGTGAGTTGGGGAAATGGACTGGTGATAGTACAAAGATAGTACAAGTGGACAAATGGCTGGCAGAATTAAAGACAGTTTTAAAAAACTGTAATTTCTGACAGAGCAACAACTAAAGGAAGGCACATTTCCAAGGACTCTTCATAAATATAGCAACAGTTCCAGAGAGGTTACATCTTTTGCCCATGTTCACACAGTTAATTATAATGACAGAACTGGGACTGGAACCCAGATCTCCTAATCTAGTGCTTTCTATAACAACCTACTACTCATTATTTTTCAGAGAATAAATGTGCAACACAACATAATGAAATGACCATTATTTACCCAAGGGGACATGACTAAAAGAAGCACCCTTGAGGGAAAAAAACAAGAAACACATGAGAAAGTGCAGCCCCTGTCCTCTTTATCTTCAAAAGTTTCTTTTAGAGCAGTCAAGGTAGTTTGCATACATATGCCTGAAAGCACATTAATGTTCTAGTTGTACTAACTTACTCGTACTTCTTGTTCTGTACCAGATGGTGGGGAAAACTGGGTCTGGGGCCTCAGTAATTAGCTATGACTCTGGGTTCTTAGCTTCCTTTTCTGTAAAACGAAAGTATTCAACTAGATGAGTACTTCCAGTTCTAGCATACTCTGATTCTGGTATTCTCCTTTATTGCCAAGAAGCAAAGAGAGGTATTTTGTTTGTTACCACTTTATTATTCTTAGTAGTTAATGCTTTGAATTTCCCAATGAAGAGTGATTTAATGAATCGCAGTTAATTTTATTTTTAACAGGGAGTTATCACAAGGACTAATGCACAAATATTACTTACCGGAAGAATCTCAAACGTCTGTAGTGTACCGCTGTTTAGTGTTATGGTTTCAGAATCGACAGTAGCAGCAGGGGATTCTGTTGAAGCTGTAGTAAAAGCGAAAGAGTGGGGAAAACTCACACGCAGGTAGCTAAGTACTAGGATTATTCAATAAAGAAGTACACAGGAGAAAGTTAATAGAGGGATTTTACAGAATCTCAGAATTGGAAAAAACCTCAGAAGACTACTAGTTTAACTAGTTCTGAATGAAAATTTCTTCTAAAGGATACTAAATACAAATGGTCACCAAGTATTTATATAAAGACCTCCACTGAGGGAAGAAAGGTTGAGGTCTTGAGGTCAGGGATAAGAGTGAGACAACCCACTGCTTCCTAAGGCAACCTAGTCTATGTTTGGATAGCTCTGTTTTGAAGTGTATCCTTACAATTTTAACAATGATGAACAAAACAAACATTTATCTAAAATTCTAAGGTTTGTAGCGTGCTTTACATCATTTAACAAGCATTTATCCAGTGCTCGTCTTGTCTGATCTTCACAGCAACTCCATGAAATAGCTCTTAATACTACCCCACTTCATAGATGACGAAACCAAGGCTTAGAACAGGTCAGTGACTTATCACAGTAAATGTTTGGGACGGGATTCAAAGCTCAAGTTTTCTTGATTGAAAGCTCAGATCTCTATCCAAGGCTAAAATTTGGCCCTCTGCAATTTCTCTCTTGGTCTGCATTTTGGTTTCTGGAGAAAAGCAGAATAAATCCAATGGGTTCTTCACTTGAGAGTCTTTCACATACTTAAGATAGCTATCAGATTCTGGTCACCCTGCTCTGTCCCAGGGCTAATCTTTCCTTTTCTACATTAAACATCCCTAGTTCTTTCAAATGAGGCAGCTGGCTGGTACAGTGTTCCAGTATTTCTTAAGGTAGAGGTAAACAGGTAGCTAGGGAAGAACATTAAGGCTATTGTAAAAGTAATAGAATGATTCCATTCTCTCTTGGTTAAGAATGATTCCATGGGGGGGCGGAGCCAAGATGGCGGCTGGGAAGCAGTGACTGGCGTGAGCTCCCCACCAAGTCCCTCCAAAAACCTATAAAAAAATGGCTCTGAACCAATTCTAGAGCTGCGGAACCCACAAAGTGGCAGAGGGAAGCAGGGCTCCAGCCCAGGACAGCCTGGATGGTCTCTGGGTAAGGTCTGTCCCACACGGAGCTCCCAGCCCCAGCTGAGGGGAGCGGAGCTGAGCCCAGCGCGAAAAGACCAGACTCGGACCTACCAGACCAGGAGACGAGTGGAGAGTGCCCTAACATGCTGAATTACTGAGCTGTGGCATCCACCAGACCTCTCAACCCACAAAGAGCAAAGACATCAGAGAAGGTTAGTGGGAAAAGCTGCGGGACTGAGTTTGCCGTTGGGCTACCGCCCCTGGGGCAGCAGAGGTGGGGCAGCTTTAGAACTAAGGCTGCACCTGCTTCTGGCCCCAGGCCCACCTGGTGGGAGGAATTAAGTGGCTGATCAGAGCAGGAGTGAAGAGCCTGCTGAAGATTTAAGCCCAGTCTGGGTAGGGGGTTCTTGGAGAAGGAGGAGTGCTGGTGAGGCAGTGCATCCACCCAAGCGTGGAACATAGAACTCTTTAGTCTATAAGCAGCCATACGCCGTTGAAAAACTCAAAGGTTAGTTAAGTTGGCTGGGAACAT
>CM053623.1:135366682-135417797 GCA_028646595.1 Phalanger gymnotis | reverse complement strand
GGGGGGGGGAGGAAATGGGGAGAAAATTTGTAATTCAAACGCCTGTGAAAATCAATGCTGAAAACCAAACATGTTAAAAATAAATTAAAATAAAACATCTGTCAATGAAAAAAAAAAGAATGATTCCATAATCAATTAGTATTATTTTCCTAGGCACTGCAAAACCCACAAAAGACATGGTCTAATTTCTGAAGGGGGCCACATGCAGTCCATATTCAGATGCAATTTAAAACTGATTTGAATTGAACTTTTTCTATACATTGTTTCCTGTCAGTTTAAATCTATTATATTTTATCTTTACTAGAACTATGGGTCAGGCCACAGGGCTCTGAGAGGAATAGAATCTATCTATCCATATTTTAAATAAATTACATAAATCATTTAACCAAGTACATTTCTGTTGTTTTATATATGTATGTACAAATATAAAACAAAAGAAAAAATTTGTACGTGTACATATGAATCACATATACACATATATAAGAAAAAATGTATTTAGGTTAAATGATTTATGTAGTCTTAAGGATCAAACTTTGTTACCAACCCCAGGCACACAATCTCAAGGTATAGTTAAATAAAAGTTTTCAGTCAGTCAACACACATTTGTCTTAGTACCTACCATGTGTCAGACACTGTGCAAAGTGCTGGGGATAAAAAGAAAGGCAAAAAGACAGTCCCAGTTCCCAAAGAGTTAAGTCAAATGGGGAAACAACACGTAAACCACTATGCTTAAGCAAGATATACACAGGATGAACGGGGGATAAGAGAGGGAAGGTATAAGGAATAAGAGGAACCAGGAAAAGCTGAACTCTTGAAGGATATCAATTATTTCCATCAGTTTTATCCAACATAATGGAGACACAGGGCCTCAGGCAAGGACTCACTATATATGTTTGCAATCTTAAATGCTTTTCTGTTCAAGCTAAGCTACTGATTGTATCTCTGACTCCTCTTGAGAAGGATTACATATAAACATTTTGCGTAGTACAAGAAATGTAAAAAAAAGACAAAGTTCTTATTCAGAGGAGATATTATTAGCTTCTCATGCTTTTACAAAGGTTACAAAATATTTAGCATGGTATTTTACAATCAAAGAACTCTGCTACTGAGACACATGATATCTGGATAGTATTTATAAAAATCCCTGATGCCTTCTTCAGCATCATTTTGGTCTTTTGACATCCTACCTGCCATTAAAACTAACGCTCAGTTTTTCTGGGTAGCAGCTATTCTAACTGCTTTACATTCCTAGTCAGGTTTAGGGCAGAAAGCTAGGAGCGAGACAGAGAAATATTTAATGCTGTTTCTACTGATGGGCAGGCAGAAGCGAGTAGCACCAATTCAAAACTGCTTTGGAATTGACAGCAGGACCTGTGATTTCACTGGTACAGGGAACTCTAGGGCTAAGAAGCTCTGTCTACCAGAGCAGGCTGGTATCTTTTCTCCACCTTGTAGTCTCAGAGAGTCACTTAGAGCATCACTAGCAGAAGTCACTTGTCTACAGTTATACAACCAGTATACTGGAGGTGGCACTTGAACCAGGTCTTCTGGTTCCAAGGCTGTCTCTTTTTCCATGTCACGGTCTCTCCTCAGATTGACATGTATAAGGCTAAAGACCTCTAATGTATTCTGTTGGACACATGTTTGTCCCTCCCACCCCCTTAATGATACCAGCAAGTTCAACTTTATGAGGATCTGATGTGATCAGAATATTCTCATTTTAAGATGCAGCTCAAGCATAGCCTCCTACATCAGGTGCTTCCTGTTCTCCTCAGTTGCCAGTTCTCCACCCACCAAACTATTTTGAATTTATTTTGTATGTAGCCTTCATATATATTACACACATATTGTCTCTTCTAAGAGAACACCAGCTCCTTGCAGACAGGAGTTGTTTCTTCTCCATCACTGTAGCCCCAGTGCCTGGCATATGGTAAGTGCTTAATCAATTCTTAGTGACTGGTTGATATACGGGGAATTAAGTGCTTATGCACATGGAAGGGTGGAGTCCCCAGCATAGGCTGTGACTCCAGTTACCATGATTATTAGCCCATGGCTGAAGACAAGACCTCTGACCACTCTGCGCTTCAGGCTCTCGTTTGTCAAAAAGGACTAACACTAATTGCTTCACCTACCTCATGGTTCTATCATGAGGATAAGAGATACCAAAGTGCTTTGTAAAAATAAAACAAGCCTCCAAAGAAAAGGCATTGTTATTTACTTTATTACTACATAAAAAAGCAGATGGAAAAAATATCAATAACCAACCCCCATGCCAATTTTCTCACCTTCATTTCTGATTTGTATATTTAAGTGTATCCTTAAGAAAGGAACAGTAAGGCTTCTGTGAACAATTTTCCACATCAGACCCAACTTAATAGACATAAAATTGATGGAAAGAAGCACAAGAACCTGCCGTGCCCCCGAGTGTTGATTACAAAAGAACATTCGACACTCCCACCTCACCTCTGCCTCTTAGAAATCCCTAGTTTCACTTAAAGTTTAGCTGAAATGCCATCTCCTAGGAATCCTGACTCCTTGCTGTTGTGAATGCTTCTTCCCCCAAATTTATCTTTTATTTATTTTGTGCACATATATTTTACATATATTTACATGAGTTGTCTCCCTGAATAGAATGTAAGATTCTTGAGAGTAGGGACTGTTTCATTTTTGGCTCTCAGTCCTCAATGTGTAGCACAGTGCTGGGTGTATATAGCTGGTACTTAATAAATGCTTGTTGACTGACCAACAGAGGAAAAGACAACTTTAAAAAGCCTCCTCTAACAAGCAGCTTCTTCTGCATATATGGAGATTATAAACACAATCACAGGGATAACTGTATAAGGCCCTCTGATTCTTAATGACAAATGAGACATAAAAAAGGGGAGCCATAATGACTACACGAAAGGTATTTTCTAGTGTCACAGGGAATGTTATGCATAGGATCCAAATGGAAGAGTTATTCCCTAGAGATGGTGAGATCCTTCAGATTATACTGTGCTGATTACATCAAACCTCATAGGAGTACTTCAAAGATATCCAGAGCCACTCAAAAGAAGACAGCATAACAGTTCATACAAGAAAGAGCAGATGGATTAAAAAAAAATCTATTGCCATTTCTAAGACAAGCAGTTGGAGGGGCCCCCCACTGCATTAGTCCATAAAAACCTCGCAACAAAAATAATAGCTAACATTTATATAGCACTTAGTATGTGCCAGGCACATACTTGATCCTCACAGCAACCCTGGGAGGCAGGTGCTATTATGATTCCCATTTTACAGATGAGGAAATTAAGGCAAACAGAGGTGAAGTGACCTGCCCAGGGTTTATGCTAGTTAAGTGTCTGATTTGAATTTAAATTTTCCTGCTTCCAGGCCCAGTGTTTATCACTGTACCATCTAACTGTCCCAGTCAAGATACATTTATCTTGGATATGTATAGCTGACTGATAATGAACAGGCCCCAGAATTGAAGGCTAGGAAAAGAGCGGGTTAGATAGCATTTCACTGCATAGAAATTGTGCAGTCCTTTCAATAATCACAAACTACGCCCATCTTTTTAATGCCAATGCTCTCTCATCATGGTGCATTGTTAAAAATCTTAGAACACAAGTAACGTCAAAGAAACAAAGTCTGAAGTTACCTAAAGAGCAACAAAGAGAAGCATGATGGGTGTAAGTTGAAGCATATTTCTAATGATGACCTGCCAATATGAAGAGGAGGCATAAGGGATAACATGTCATCTAGGAAATGCATGATTGGAAAAGCAAGTACAATAGTCATGGAGTCAAAGTAGGAAACAGCTCAAATCCAACTCAGAGAATGATGTTAACAGGTCTAGAAGAAGGCTTCCAGCACTTTGGGGAGTTCCTCTGGAAAGTATTTGTGGGAGAACATGGAAGAAAATCATACAGGATGAGAAGGCCTTGACAGGTTATGATCTACACTGATGGAGAGAATACTCATTCGATGAGATTAAATCAAATACATTATTTTATTCCCAGAAAACAGTTAACTAGTTCAGCATTAATTTTATCTCCACTTACACAGATCACAACTCTATATATTTTAGTAGATGTTTCAATGAGTTGCTATAGACAAAAACAATTATCACCTCTTGGCCAATCTCCCGTGGTACTTAGCAAGGCTGGTCCTTGTGAGGCTGGTAGTTGTTTGGGCCCCTTTGGAGTTTGTGCTCCTTTGGCATAGACTTTGAGAAACCTTTTTAGCAAACCAGAAGCTTAATAAGTGCTCAAAACCCATGGAATCTGCTTCTAGGCTAAACTGTAGAACTTATTTTTACCCCAATATGTTAATGCTATTCCTCCACGTGTCAAAATCCTGCCTATTGTGAAGATATTTATCTCACAGACCAGCCCTTTATTAAACCTTTCCTGGTTTACCCTAATTGATGTGCTTTTTCTGTCCTTTGAACCCTTGCAAGTACTTTCTGGGCACCTTTTTTGGTCTTGTTACATTCTGCTTTGTACCATGATGACTTATCTTATTCTTCTCAACTACAAGGTCTTTGAGGGCAGGAACTCGGTCTTAAATTTCTTTTGATTCCACGCAGTGCCTTGTAAGGTGTTTGTGTAGAACAAACACTCAACAAATATTTGGTGAATTGTACTAAAGAAATTCTTTGGTTTCCAATTATACAAAGTTACAAGTGAGTAGTGGGGATAGTACCAAGGGCATGGATGACTCCAGTATCCACCATTCTGCATCTGTATAAACATTTTCCCAAGTACTTTCCAACATGTAATTTCATTTTATCCTTACTGACCTATGAGGTAGGTAGGGCAGGTAGTATTACTCCTACTGAACAGATACGGAAACTGAAGTACAGAGAAATTATGTGACTTGTCCAATGGTACAACTAGTTAGTGGCAGAAGAAAGAGAACCTAAATCTCATAAGTTAGAGCTGAGCATTCTGCTTTTTATTTAATATCTAAAAAAACCAGCAACATGTAAGCAGAACTAAACTTCAGGATCCCATTTTCTTCTTAAAAAAAAAAAAGTATACCGATGACAGAAAGAAACTAAGATGTGAAAAGCACAGCATATCCTAGATGTTGACAAAAAATTCCCATCTGTAGAAGTATTTTTCAGTTCCCATAAGTTTTTAAGAATCAGAGTATGAAGGGACATGAGAGGGACCTCTCATGTCCCTCCTGAAAAGGAATTCCCTCCAGAACATCCCTAAGAAGAGCTCATAAAGAGACCTCGCTTGAAGACCTCTTGGTGAGGGAGAATCTAACTCCCTCCCTAAGAAGCCCATTCTTCTTTTGGACTTGGAATACAGTCTACAAAAGAGGCTAAGGACCACACAGAAACATTAACATGTAAAAGCATAAAAACTGGCTCCTTGGCTTAAAAGAATGCTCTAAAGTTATCTCTGGAGAAAAAATGTTTATTCCCTTCTTCCAAGCTACCACTCAAACTCATTCTCAATTTGTAGTTCTTTGTTGAGCTTATACCCAAATGAAAAGTAACACTAACTGCACTTCCCTGCCAGATTTGATCCATGCAAAGTCATTTATTAATTAAACTAAGTCTGGAGTTACACACAGTATATATCTAGGCTTTAGGAAAATGTCTATTATGAGGGCAAGTGGTATGAGACCTTGCCTCATGCTTCACTGAAAAAAAGGGGCTATCCATGGGGGGCTCCCTGCCCTCCCCAATTCCACACTTCCCACCATCCTAGTGTTACCCGCCTGGGCCCTTGTTCTTTACCTCTGTTTCAAGGGTTAAGGTGGCCCTTCTTATCAATGACAGCTCTTCTTGTACCATTAATTATAGCCCTTCCCATCTCCTCCAGAAGTTTGCAATTATCTCCTCTCCCTAATTTTCAACCTCTCTTTATCTGCTGGCTCCTTCTCTGCTGCCTACAAACACGTCCAAACCTCCACCATCCTTAAAAATAAAGCCATGATTTGATGCCATCATGCCCTATGTTTATATATTCCTTATATATGCTTATGTATTTCCCTTCCCTCTCAAAGCCAAACTCCTAGAAAAGCTAATCTGTACTTGCTGTCTCCATTTTCTTACATCCTGTTTCTCAAACTCTTGCCAACCAGCTTACATTCTCTTGAACTTGGTCTCTCCAAAGTCACCAATGATGTCTTCGCTGATAAATTCCACTGCCTTTTCTCAGTCCTCAGCCCTCCTAGTCTAACCCCTCCTTCTCTTCTCAGGGCTTTCAGAGCGAGGCTGTCTGCACAACCCAGTGCTCTATCTTGAGTCCTTCTCTTTTTCCCCCCATGCTCAGTCTTGGTGATCACAGCAGCTGCCATACATTCATTCATCATTTTTACGCAAACACTTTCCAAGTCTATGCCACTAGCTCTCATCTTTCTCCTGAGCTTCAGTCCTGCACCTCCAGCTTCCCGTATGACATCATCTTGGTGACACTCCATTGACATTATAATGCAACATGTCCAGAAGAAAATTCATTATTTTCCTTCCTAAACCGTCCCCATTTGTATCACCAGGATCTAGTGCAGTGTCTAACACACAGCAGACACGTAATAAATGCTCACCGGCCAAGTGCTATTCAATTCCTAATTTCTGGTCAGAAGAAAACCGTCCTAGTGTTTAGATCATTTTGAGCATTTACATACTAAATAACTGACTTTAAAAAAAACCCTAAAGCTTTAAATGATGGGACTTCTGACAATGACTCTCTATAAACTTCCCAAAGTACTCAGAGTCCTTTCTTGACTCATTTAGATTTTGATAACTCAAGAGGTAGTACAGAGTGCTAGACCCACCTAGAGTCTGGAGACAAACAGGCCTGAAACCTGTCCCCTAGTTGTGCGACCATGGGGGGACTCACTTAACTTCTTTAAGTCCCAGTTTCCTCATCTGTAAAATGGGGCTATAAATATCTACTACCAGTACCTATCTCTCAGAGTTGATGTGAAGATCAAACAGGATAATGCACATGAAGCTCTTCACAGACCTTGAAGCACTATGTCAGCTATTATTATTAACAGTACTAGTAAGTCACAAAGTGCAGGCACTTACAAACATGGGTGATCTGGACAGGAATCTGCAGAGCTGTCATGGGACTTGGAGAGATGCCAGTATTCTCCTCCAAGCGGGCAACTCGGATCTGAACGTGCTGAACGCTTGAATTGGTATTAGTGTTTGGAATGCCGGGGCCTGATTTGTTCTCCAAAAGCGTTGGGTTGTTTTTTTGGTTCTCGTGCAACTGTTTAAGACCTTTTATCAAGACTGAAGGGAGATGGGTAGACAAAAAGAACATTGATTCGCCGACATCACCATCTAAGTAGCAAGGGAGGTGGGAGGAAGGGATGAGGTGAGGAGGGAAAGTATTTGGAATAAATAGTTTGTTCACTGGATGTCAAATATTACACATACAATAATGAAACATTTGAAAAACCACATTTTCTGAGGTGTTTCTTAGTTAAGCAAATTTTTATTAATGAAATACCCATGTTGCCTTTATCATTTAATACTTAAACATTAAAAATAGATATTGTGAAATATATGAACCAAGTCTGTCTAGAGCATTTAAACTATCGGTAAAATGATCCTTTTTTGGATATTTGAGAAGGGCACTACACATCTTTAACAATATTTTTATTGTGAAATGAATAAACTAAGTATGGTTATGTATGAAGACTTTAGGATATCTGACTACTGAGGACTCGGCTTTTGGCTTACCACATCCCCTCATGGTGGCTGGTAACCTCAGTGCTAGAGGAAAGAGATGGCGAATTCTTTCCATTCACTAATCACAGAAAAGCAGTCACTAAGGGCTTGCAAAAAAGCTACCTGTGTAGACTCTGCCTCTTCTACTATTCTATACTACTATACTATTACACTACTTCTACTTCTAAGCTGTCCTGATTCCCTTTCTTCTCTTCTGCTGATACTACATGTTTTGTTTAGTTTCATGTCACATAATAGCTATTCACCATTTTGCATTAATTCCTGGTTTCAAAAAAAGGTAAATCTTTACCAGTGAACCATTTATCATTTTTGTGTTTGGCTTTTTTTGGGAAAATGTTAAAATGTTAAAAAGGGGGGGCAATAATTTTAATCAGCATTCAAAATGAACAGACTATAGTTCAATTTACCAATGAAAATCTGAGTCTAACAGGTCAATTTGTGAATAGGGAAAAAAAGGATGTTGTCATGGGGGAGAAGCAATTGAACATATTGGTATACCTGACCTTAATCATAATTCCATATGAAAACCTGGGATTTACACATGACAAATTAAGGTGTGAAAATTCTTTTTAAGAATGTTCTAAAAATTAATTTATTTTCTATAAAAAAAGAGTAAAATCAGGACTCCTTTAAATAGCAAGCTCCCTCAGGTTATCTGAAGTGACTGACTAAAAACTGATTTATATCTTTTCAGGAAAAAAATCCTTTGCATAAACACTGACTTCTAAATATGTAAAATTTAATTCATCTTGACTGTTTATACATATACCATGAACTTCTGATTTTAAAAGCTTTAGGCATTTCAAAGATAATAGTAGCCTTTTTGAAGAAGAAAATGTTAAGTATTATTTCCCAATACTAACACAAGATGAATGACTGAAGTTCCTGCATACCTCTAGGGACCTCAAGCATTCCTGAGTGTATGACTAATTAGGCACATGAGAGAATCACTGCAGCATAACCAGATCAACTAAGGATTTAAAGTTACGCTTCTTCAAAACGAGATGCCCTTCCACCCAGCAACAGAAAGTTAGAACAAACGTTCAACTTTCAGCCCTAGTGATCGGCATGTTGTAGATAGTATTGAACATTATGATTATACAGGATCCTTATTTACACTAATAAATGTCCACTCTGACAACAGAATGAAAGGCTAGGCACACCTAATTAATACGTTACCAGGGAATGAAACATCCTTGTGGTTTGCTATCTGCCTTTTGATGGTCCACCATTTACTTCGGAGCCATTGTGGTGAACGGACACTGCTCCATCCCTCGGCTAGTAGATCCCAGTTTATATCATTTTCATCAGCCACATCAAGCTCTGCTATCCTGATGGGTTACAAAAATGGGTGTCTGTTAGGTGCTGCCCCTTGGGACTAATGGGAACCCTACGCGTATTTGTTTTTCTCTATGACTGCCCAAAAGTAGTATGGCACTGGAGATCATGGGAGAGGTAAGAGATAATATTAACAAGATGGTATTGCCAAATTGTTGGGGAAAGGATCCCAGAGGTTCCAGAGCTACAATTAAATATTTTAACTGTGAATGGTTAGAAGGTTGTATGTATCCAAATGCATCATTGTGCAGGTAAGGAGATGTTATTTGAAGTTTAGAGCACTACCACAGCCAAGTTTTAACTGTGCTCTACACCTGGCTCATAGTATGACTTGGAGCAAGTAACTGTTTTTCTGGGTCTCAGTCTTTCCAACTGAAAAACAGATGGTGGTTTATACCATAGAAGCATCGTACCAGTTCTTTATTAAAACACACACACACACACACACACACACACACACACACACACACACACACTCCCTTCAACTCACAGTAAAAAGCATTTCTTAAAATGGTATGAATATATCTGGAGGCTAGGATGAAATACGTTCACCTTTTGTCACTGAATAGCATAATCAGACTGGGCTTCAATATTGAAAACATATCTAACAGCATAGCCCTGAGTTCTTCAATGTCTTGTCCTTGCCTATAAGATTCATTGCTCACTCAGGTCATTCAGTTTTAAGGTTAAGCTATGTGGTTTAAAATCTTTAAGAAAAACACTTCAGTATCTATAGGACTAGTCTAGTAATTAAAAGCCTTTCCATATAGGTATCCAGCTCACATACAGGCCAGGGTGGTTAAATCAACTAAATGAGGTTACTCTACATTTTAAAGCTATGTGCAGGTTATATGAAATGGAGGCATTTTTTTCAGTCTAGTTTTCATGACTAGGTAAACTCCAAACTTGGACCCCCTTCTTGGCAGCCTAAGCAGAGCAGCCAAGGATTGAAGGGCTTGGAGACTGAACAACCCTCTTCCCCCTAACCATGGTCCCTCCAGGCCAGGACTGAGGCACAATAATGGGACAGTGGAAAAGCTTGCACTGCCGCTGCCTGTGCCGTACCTGTTCTGTGGATAGAGAGAGGACTTCAGTCTCCAGGCCTTCAATCTGGTACCTTGCACGGGCACTAAATTCACTAAAAAGGAACAGAACACAAAACAAAAAAAGCTCAATATGAAGTAATTAGGAACTCAAATGAATCAGGTCACGACGGGAAGGATGATCTTCCAACTTTATACATCTAAGGAAACAGAAAAAAGATGGCTAATCAAGACTTTATGACTTGCAGTAAGTAGTAGGACACAAACCTCAAGATGAGATTGATTTCGTCCTCTTTGGTCCACTCCGTCCCCCCACTCTGTTTCCAGTTCAGGTAGTTGAGCCACTTTGAGCGACATTGCTTTTCTGAGCGGGTCCCGACTCGTTCAGCTACAGCTGCCCAGGATACCCCCTGTGTGACGATGTCACCCGGCTCGGTGCTTGTCAGTTCATGAACCACCTCTGCCAGCCTTTTCTCCTCCTCCTCTGTCCACTTCCCTGAAAGGAAGAAGTCACCTAGGCTACCACCACTACCTGTCTCTTGGTTTGGTTTTTTTTTTTTTGCAAAGCAGAGAAAGATTCATCACTACACATGCAATGATTGAAGGAAGCATATTATTACTTCCAGCAGCTTAGTTTCTGGCTTTAGGGGTTGCCAGATACACCCTGATATCAATGGTAACATTTGCCCCAATATGTTAAGCATTCCAAGAAGCATTAACATTCCCAGGGAGAGCAATAAAATTAGTCCAACAACTAAATTTAAAGGGAGAAAAGCTGACAAAATGTACAATTAGTTTTTGTTGTGCACTCTCCATGCAATTCTATGTAGCTCCTGTACCAAAATCTACTCAGAAACTTCCATCAATTTAAAATTATATATTGTAGATTTCACAGGGATGGGGAACCTGCAGCCTTGAGGCCACATGTGGCCTTTTAGGTCCTTGGGTGCAGCCTTTTGATGGAGTCCAAGTTTTACAGAACAAATCCTTTTAATTAAGGGGATATGTAAAGTTTGGATTCAGTCAAAGGACTGAGGACCTAGAGGGCCACATGTGGTCATGAGGCCAAAGGTTCCCTAACCCTGTGTAGAATGTAATGACTATAAGGAGGGTTAAGAAAGGAAAGCAAAATTTTGATACTAGCCATAGATAAGACTCTCTCTACAGCTCTGGTCAAAGTTAATGATTTCCAGACAGTCAAACTGGAATAGGATGACTAGAAACTGAGATTCTAACAATTTAGTAATTAGGTGTCATTATACTATTTATGACAATCTTCACTTGTGAGAACCTCAGAGCTACTCTGTGCCTCATGTGGTAGTATCACTAGCATACTGCATATTCCACAGGAGACCAAGGAAATTCTGCCTATATGTGTTTCCTGCTTGAAATTATGACACTAAGGCTAGACAGCTCTTTTTTGGTCTGGGCTAGTTAACAGAAGAAATCAGAAGCACAGAATTTCAGAATTGTAAGGGATTTTTGAGATTATCTTGTCCAACCCAAATCTCTCATCCCTAGGCTGCTGGTGCCTGTTGATTCCACTTTTATAATTTCTCTAACCATCTGTCCTTTGCTCTCAATTCTTGTTGTCACCAGTCTTACTACCTTGCTGGACTGTTCTTCTAATCTCCTAATCATTCTTCCCATCCTATACTCTTTTCTCCTTCTAATTCCTTCCTTTATATCCTGCCACAATAATCTTTCCTATACATAGAGCTGGTGATGTCACTCAACAAGGTCACATGGCACCCTAATGCTTTCCAGTAAAGTTCAAACTACTTTGCCTGAGATTAAAAGCCCACCATAATTTGAACCTGTGGCACCTTTCTAGCCTTATTCTCATATATTTTCCTGTTTAGACTAATTTCCACGATTCATAATTGAGCCTGCAGTTACAGTACAGCTGTACTGCAGGCTCTCCTCCTTTTCCATTGTCCATACTTTCATAATTTTGCTCACTTGCTCCTGCTACCTAAAATGTCCTATTCCCTTTCTGCTTGTTAAATTCCTACTGGCCCTTTAAAATGAAGCTCAAAATGCTACATATTTCAGAAGGACTTCCTTTATTTCTCCTGATTGGTAATGAGTACTCCCTTTTTAATCTTATATAAATATTTGCTTGTACCTCTACTATATCCTTATTATCTTGTACCACTGTTGTCTACGTATATGTCATATTTTCCTACTAGAAAGTAAGTTCCATAAAGGCAGATATTATGTCTTATCTAAGCTGTGTAACTCACCCAAAACAGTGGTCTGCACATAAAGTTTATTAAGTGGTCGGTGAATCAAATGTAGGGGACATTCTGAGGTGGAGGTATTTTCATTTACATGTTTCAAACTGGGAGGGAAAGGCAAAATATAGACTGTGGCTGGGGTTGTCTATTGGCAGCTTAAAAATATGTAAAACTGGTAGAAGCAAGACTGAAGTAAGAATGAAGGACAAGGGAAGAAAAAGTAAGAAGACAAGGGTAAGTGAAGGGGAGAGGCTAAAGACCAATAAATGTACTGTCTTTCATTCCCAAACCAATGTGTTAAGGGGTAATGACCTATTTGAAACAAAAACCAAGTATGAATTTGGTGGAGTCAGTCTGACTTCTAACCAAACCAAAAATGCAATGGGTGTAGGGGAGAGAGATTAGCCTCTGAGCTTGACACTGAAGACGGATGGAGAGGTCTCCACCAAATGGATCTGTAACTTCTTTCTACATTGAAGATCACACAGGATTTAAAATTCGAATCCTGCAAGCAGTGCTGGAACACTGAAACAGTACCTGTATTGCAGGTATCCTTCATCAGCCGGCATCGATCTTTGACGGAGGATGCGCTTCTTCCGAGTGCCGCCCCTATTGTTGCCCAGTCATTGCCATGCTTTATCCGGAGCCTAAAACAAGAGTCTGCCAATCAGCATTTGGTTCAATGGTTTTCTCCCTTTTTATTTCATCATTTATTCTTCATTCTTCTTCTTCCCACATGACTGGTTTGGAAGTTGTGGACAGCAATACTTTGAGAGCCAAAGTTTGAAAGTGTGGCCTTTTTTTGGGGGGTCCACAGTTGTCTGTGGGTGAAAAAACAGGCAGCAATTGCCTTTTTCCTGGGTCAGAGAAGAAATAAGTAACTTGGATATGTCTTCAAAAAAGACCAAAATGTCCCCTTAGCCCACAACTGCTTTATTGATATGATTTCCCAGGTATCTCCAAATAGTATTCTTACTTTAGTAGTCATTTGATCTTTTTCCACTTGTACTCTTGATTTCTTCTCTTTCTGTCCCACTGTTTTGTAACAGAATTTATCCTCAAATATTTCTTATTTCTTCTAATATTATAAGACCACTGTTCTACCAGGGAATTTAGTGGAAAGGGAACTGGACTACAAGTCAGACTCCCTGGATAGACAAGAATCTCAGCTCTACTCTTCACTAGCCGTATAAACCTAATTAAGCAAGTCACTACCTCTCTGGGCTTCAGTTAAGAGGAGGTCCAGATGACTGATCCCTAAGGTCCCTTCCTGCTTAGTCTATAAGATACTGTCTGAACACATGAAGTCAAACTATGCCTTGGTGACTTGAGAGTAACCAAAATGATTTTTTGCCAGGAAACAGCACACACATCAGCAATGTTTGCTAAACTGTCATTATACATTAAATCACAAGGCATAAACTTGGCTTTCAACTCAATACTGGAGTCTCCAGAAGTCATGCTGGTGACTAGTTCTTTATATGTATATCTACTTTTAGAGAAGTGGAGTGGTGGAAGTACTGGAGTCAAAAGCTGATTACTAAAAAAACCAAAAAATGAGATTAGGGAAGAAAATGACTAGGACCAAAAAGACTTGAATTCTATCTAGTCCTGCCTCTTGTCATTATTAGCTAAGGACAAATCACTTGACTTCCTTAAATTTTAGTTTTCTCATCTATAAAATGGGTATCAGAATACCTACTGTAACAACCTGTGACAACCTCAGTAGGCTGTTGTGAGGATCAAATGAGAACGGCATTTGTAAGTGTTTTGAAAGCTATAAAATACTTTGAAACAATTTAATATCATTTTCAGTCACTGCTTTGACAATGAGCAAAGTATGATTTTCAGTTCTTAAACTCCCTCCCAGGACCAGTAAATTAGCAATCAGAGCACTCCAAAAATCTCGTAAAAGTGTTCAAAGAAAAAGCTTTTCAAAACAGAAGATACAAAAACTCTTATTAGACCTTATCAATTGAAAAAACGAAAAAAAAACTTACTCCTTAAGTTTTTCAATTTCTTCAGGAGTATACCTGGAGAATTCCAAGAGAGAAATTTAGAGAATCAATTAGTGTGAAATAATACAAAGCTAAGTCTTAATAAAAATCAATCTCACATAAGAAAACAATTTACAAACACTAAAAATGTTCAGATTAAATAAAAACATAATTATAATTAAGAAACAAATCTACTTTTGTTAAGATAATCATAACTTTTAAAGGAGTCGGTGAGTAGGAAAACTAAAAAATGAATGTAAATGTTACTTTTTCCTTTCTTTTTTTTTTTAAAAACTCTACAAGAAAATATTTGCTTTGACTAAACATGGCCAGGGAATAAGCATGTCTCCTTTTTCAAAGGTGCCAGTGAAAATACAATACTTGCTTATTTTAAGTCACAAACTTTTAGGTTTAGGGTAGAATACCGTATGTTTGATATTCTTCAGGAAATTGTCTAAAATGCTTTTCTAACTTTAAACCAAGGCTTTTACCCACAATGTTTCCTCATCTTAATTTTTAAGAAAATTTAGACTTTCTGAAACAATAATCATTCTCTAAAGTGGGAAGAGTGACAAAAAATCTCTAGTACCAAATTCTATCATTGCCCCCCAAAAAGAAAATTCCAGCCAATTTCTTTACCCTTGGACATTTGATATGCTTTCACTGTAATCTGAAGGTTGTCTCTTAGTAGCTAATTATGAAACTACTTAGGACTACAATGTGGGGGTTGTATTCAAAATGCTTATTTGCCAATAAGTTGCTCATTTTAAAAATATCAAGTCAATCAAACTGCACATTATTCTTTATTCTTCTTTCTCAACTGCCATGGGAACATAATTTCTTTCCTTGCATATACATTTAGTTTTTAAAATGTGCTCACTTCATGGAGTTGAGTACCTGGAAAAAAAGTAGCATGAACCAGACTGGCAAACACGCCTAGAGTTCAACACCTGAACAATGTTCATGCAAATAACTTCTAAAATTTCCATGTAGCAAGTAGAAAAATTTCAACAAGCATCTATCTCTTGTACTTTTTCTGGATACTCTGTCACTATGAACAGTGCATATTTTCAAATTCTATGCCTGCTTTTGTCCACAAAGTTACTTCTTTCCACTTTAGTTTTGTAAAAAATCTCTGACTTCAAAATGCTCATCTATGGAAAAGGGAGTGCAGAAAATCTTGGCTCCTGAAACAAGAAGAGTTATTTTCATATTTTACAAACTACTGCACTTAGAAGATTGTTACCTTTAGCAAGGGAGCAAAGTTCAATATGACACCGGTTAAGATTTGGACCTTGGGTGGGGGGGATTTTGTTACTAAGCTAACAAAAGGGGCCTTGTCTAAAGGTAGTTTCTGCTCACAACAAAAGCAATGAGTACAGGATTCATTATAAGTGAGGCTCTAGTATAAATTCAGATTGGCTTTTTATCTGGACCTTGGTTTTATCTCTTACCACAATTTAATATGAAACTACATTTTCAAATGTATTTGTTCGTAGTCACTAGTCACAACATGTAGTATTAAAGGTTTCCATTTTCATACTTTCCCACATGGTTCCTGTCATCGTACATGCGAAGGACTCTTCTATATACTGCAAACAACGGCCGGTTCAGACCCCACGCTATAGTCCTGTAGAAATCTTTTCTTTCATCTTTTGACATCTCAAAGATGATTTCTGTGGCATCTTTTATTCCACGTGCCTAAATGGGTTACATTTGTTGGATTTAGGGATTTTGGATACAAATGCATGCAACCATACTAAATTTTCTAAGTTGGTCATTTTTAATTTCAATTATGCCACTTAGAAAAACAATATATATACACACCATGTTATCAGAAAAGCCACCGACAAACTTAAAAATGATGCAAAAAATGATGTTTAAAAATATGAAAAATGATAGCAACTTCATTTTACAAATGAAAGGTATCAAAGTGCTTTTAATATTATGAAGAATTTAAAATATTTCCTAAAGAGATGATCGTCCATAAAGTTGTATCTGCCTCTTAATTCAACGAGCATTTATTAAACTCTTGTTGTCTATCTCTGCAGACAGAACTGGGATATAAAATAAATACCAAGAACCTATTTGTCCTAAGGAATCTGCTCTTTGCTTACTGCAGTTATTTTTACACCTTTCATTTTACTTATTATATGAGATAGGACAGAGGTAAAAGATTTAGAGCTATAAGGGATCTCAGAGGTACAACTACTTCATTTTATAGATAAAGAAACTGAAGCCCAGAGATGGTTAATGATTTGCCCACAGTCGTACTGACAGGAAGTAGCCAAGTTAGTACTGGCACTCAGGTCTGGAGCTCTTTTCTACTATGCCAGGTACCAGGTGCTGACTGAACTACCAGGGCTCTTCTGGGAAATAAATCACTTTAAAGCAGTCCAGAAAAAGCACTATGTATGTAGTTACAAGTATTTAAAAACCAAGTTCATTCTTTTCCCACAAACCAACTCTAGCTCCACACAGCGTTATTTTTGTCAATCATTTTTCTTTTCAAGAACTCAGGCTAGAAAACTTGGTAGTCATTCATGGCTACTTTCTTTCTCTACATCTAATTACTTCCCAATCCTTTCCCAATACTTCTTCTCCATTTTCATAGGCACCATTTTAGTCCAAATTCTTATTATTTTCAGTCTGGATAACTGCAGTGGCCTCTCAGCTGGTTCATCTCTCTGCATCGTCTTTCTCCCTCAATCAAGGAACTGGGAATGATCATTTTTGAGGTGAGAACACTGAAGTCCAAGGAGTTTAAATGATTTGATTGAGGTCAAACAGCTGAATCTAGACAAGATTTTTCTTTCCACTACATTGTGGAAATGCACAGCTCCTTTTTAAATACCACAACTATTGTTGTTCATGGGGAAGTTGCCAGTGGTCATTTGGTAACACTTTAGTACTCTTCATTTTATAACTCAACTTTTTTTTCTCTGTAGTTTTGGGTAAATGTAGTTTCTATGTTGTTCTTATAACTACTGCTCACTTAAATTTAAGCTCTCACCCTGAAAAGAGACATTCATTTAATTTCTGCAGATCACAAAGTAGTGAAGCTTGACATGAGTTTCATCTTATTTAGAGATTATGCTGGAGACACCCATGCTCCCTTCTATACATGGGAAGAGCAAAAACTACAAAGCAGATTTCCAAGTTCAGTTATATTGAGAATCTGATGGAAGAGTAGAAGAAACCTGGGGCATCACTGTCTCCCTCTTCAGAGCTCCTAAAGTACTTGCAATCTGGTTCACTCATTTGGCACTCATTGTTATAAACTTAGTTATAATGTATATATGTCCGCTAAAGTTTTATTCTGATGGATTTTTGAAAGCTATGATAGCTGACTGCCAGTTCTGGCAGGTTCTTCCAAGCTAGAAAAGTTTCAAGTATAGGCCCAGTGATGATGTCTGTTGTCCGAGGACCAATGTAACTAAGTTTGCAGAGGTTCATTACCAAGTTGCCTGTAGGGTGATGAATTTGCTGGCCAAAGGGGCTCTGGAAGACCATTAGTATACTGTGGAAGTTGTAATCTGCATGGGTGTAGGAATATCCACACTGACAAAATCACAGATCATTGAGGTGGAAGAAGGATACATCTTATCTCTTCAGTTAGACTATAAGATCCTTGAGGATAGGGAACATACCTTATATTTTTTGTATGCCTTATAGCATTTATGCAGTACCTTGCACATAGTCAATAGTCAATATCCATTGAATGATTAAGCTAGAGGATAATGACTAGAATTATACTCTCTACAATTCCATGGTAGCTCCCTTCTCTTCCCCCGAACTCCAAATATCTCCTGTCGCCAACCATGGATTTGGGACCTAATAGGCTTGGTCAACCATTATTTCTGAGGCAATCCAATAGCTGATAGCTGTGCCTTCACAGGAGAAGTAATCACATTCTAAGCAAATCAGACCTAGTTTAAAGTCAAAGAAGGAAAGTAAATTCTTGGCCTTAAGACCATATAAGCTGAAATAATTCAACAAAATAGAGGTTTCTTACAAAATCTTTAAAGCAGAACATGTGCTTTAAAGTCCTGACAAGACATTAAGGATTTACAAGCCTACTCTTTAAGTGTGATAGCTGAAGTACTTCAGCAAGGCAAGCTCAGACGTGAAATCTGAAGTTCTTAGGTAGTTCAAAATCATGATCATGTACATTAGAATTATTAAGACTTATTGTGCTGGTGAATTCTAATACTGCAAATAATTATAAATTTCTAGGTACATTTGTGTTAAAATTATGTTTCAAACTTTTTTTTTTAACAAAAAGGAAATCTGATTAATGAAAGTAATAAAAAACCCAATGAAATGTTATATCAAGAAAAGAAAGATTTAAAGTAGGAAGATTTATATAAAGTGATATAGTTGAGAAAACAGAATCAAAACAAAAAAATCATTGACAATGTCTTGTACAATAAAAAACAATTAACAGCAACAAAATCTGGAAAAAACATACAAAAGAAAAAGGAATGAAAAGGGGACATGAAAGCAAACAGAATGTTTTTATTATTATTTTGTTAAAGTTAATATAAACATGATAATTGATTTAGAGTTTATAGTTTTATGCTTAATCATTTTTATTTTATTTGAATGTTTTTGTTAGATTAAATGAATTAAACATAAAAATACATTATAATAGATACCTTTAGGTAACGTTCAATATTACTCATTAAAATGTCAATTTCTTCCTTTGACCACATTCCCTGCTTCCATTTATGCCCTAAAAAAAACAATAAGCAATGTCATGGAAACTGTTATTGCTTGCTATCAAGAATAACAAAGTTATTGATTAAATTTGAAAAGCAGAAAAAGAAACATCTGAAAAAATCCCAACTTCCTAAGTAAAGCTGCTTTCACATTACCTGGGTTTTATATTATTTACCCTTAAAATTTTTCTCTATGAACAATTTTGTAAAGAAGAGAGAGAATGAGAAATAGAGAGAGAAAAAATCAATATTAACTACATCAATTTATATGGCCACTTTGGTTTTTAAAATCCTAAAGCTGTAATGAGAACATATATGTATCTTAAGACAGGCAAAAGGAAACATTTAAACATAATTTAATGGGAAATTTTATTCCTTTTCATTAAGTACTTTCCTTATCCTTCTGATTTAATAATTCCAGTTTTCAAATAGATCTGTGATCTTATTAATCTGGGTATTCCTTCCAATGAATGATGCAGATGACAACCCATTCATGTTTGCCCTTCCTACAGGCCTATTGTTTATGTCTTCCCATAAGTTGCCACAGGGGTTCTGTTCAAAATGCTGAGCTTTCTTCAGACTGCATCAACTTCATGGATTACACCAATGGAGTACACTGATGATGTATCTTCTTTCTCAATCACACATCTGACATCATTTATAGTGCTTCTTCTGCATTGGCAAGTGTTGTTTCCTGCTCATTCCTACCATTCACCTCTTCATTGTCCTTTGGGTGATTCACAACTTCAATTCTTATGTCTCAGACTAGTGTTCTATGACTTAGTCACATAATATTATCAAAAGAATTTTTGTTGTTGTAGTTGTAGACATGGAATTTCATCAGTGTGAGGAACTCCCAATATGGAAACTCTCTCCATTGAAGCACGTATTGGTTTCCATATTTTGTCTAGTTTCATCTTAAAAGGCCTTGTAATTTTACTTAGTTGAGTAACTTAATCTTGCTCCCAAACCATTTTTTCCTTTCACTGTTTACTGCTGTTTTGAGGTGATATCCCTCATAATTTTGCATCATCTTTTTCCATATTTTATAAATGAATTTATATTCTAAACTATTGTTGCCTTTGGCTGACTTATCTTGCTGGTTAGTAAGAAGATCATAAAAGCCTAAGTGGCCATATAAACTGGTGTAGTCAGTACTAATTCTCTCTCTCTTGATTTGGTGAGTAATTTTTTTTAGTCACTTTTAGTCTCCTTGTAATGGCAATCGACTCGTGTTGGTTAAACTTTTATATGAAATTGTTATAATGTTAGTGACTTTTCCTCCGTCCATTTCCCAAAATTTATTATCAATTATTAATGTAAACAGGTCAGGTTAAAGTTTTAAAAATTATACATATCAGAACTTTTATCATTTTATTCTTCTACTTTTGCATAAATTTTGATCTCTGTTCTAGAAAATTGGTGATGTGACTATAAAGAGAAAGATGATTAAAGAATGATTTTCACATCAATAATTAGCTGCTTCCTAGCTATTAAAATACAATGTTTCATTTTTGTGATGTTATTTGATGTTCACCATATCCTGTATTTCCCAGTTCTCTTCTCAAATAAAGGACAGATCTATGGGCACGAGGCTTCTATGTAAAGTTTCTAAGTTTTGGGCTTCTCTCAACCCTTACTTCCTAATTATATTTTTTGCCATTCTTATCTATGTCTACCTTTGCACAGAAATCACTGAGTTTCAAAGCATATGCTAACTTAATTTAAAAGATCTTAAGAGTTTTCTTCATCAAATCTCTTCATTCGTTGTAGTAGATATTAATGTATAAGCTGCAATTATTTTTATCATGGTCTTTTTTTCAAATAAGAATAACAGCTAACACTTATATAGTATTTTAAGATTTGCAAAGTACCTCACAATACATTATCATAATATGAGTAACTAATAAGAGAAACTACAAAACATTCTTCCATTCTTTCTTTTGATTTTGCATACAGCAAGGAAAACAAGATTGATATGGCTTGGTGTCTTCAGCATAATGTCTCCTTGTTGGTCACTAGATGTGCACCTTACACTTAGAGTAACAACAACTCAGTAAATGTCTACAGATAGTCTGCCCCCTGTTCCACCATTACTGAAGAAATGGGAAAGGGCCACCCAGGACTGAGAGCACTTGGTATTCTTTGTTTTATGCAAAACAATGTCCTGAAAATACAGACAGAAGGGCAAGTTCTTGCTTTCAAGTTTATATACTAAACAGGAGAGAAGGCATTAGGAGGCCTCAGGGCAAACGAGGGGCATGGTGATCTTTAGGGTTCAGCAACAAAGCAGATGGTGATGCATCTTCTTTAGGGTCATTTCCATTGAGAATGTCATACTTATTTCTGAGGTTGAGCCATCTAATGGCGGCAAGGACTTTGGTGGTGAGCATTTTCTATTCTGGATCTTCAGTAGCTTTAGCAGAGGCAGTTGCCACAAGGATTGTTCTTGTGCATGATGGCTGTGGGGGCTGGGCTGGAAGTAGGTAGTCATGGGTAGACATGCCTAAAGAAATCACAGCCATGTGACCAGTCTACTGGCAGTGAGTTTTTCCTTATTTAGCCACTCTGGTCCTTGGAAAGCAGCAGACATAGCCTGTTACCAGAGCCCCGCTTCAAACCTTTCCAGTATGGTAGAATCCGCCACAGCTCGTGCTCCATTGGCACGGCCTTCAAGAAGCCAGTCATCTTCATACCACAGTGAGACACTGGGGGGAGGGAGGACAGGTCTTCCTGGAGTTTTAGTTTATTTTTTGCTAAAATGAGGCCCATGAAACTTGTATGAAGACCCTTCTAGGTGGTTTGTTGGTAGTTATTAATGTTCAAATTTATTTTAATTTTTAAAAAATAATTGAACAACAAGCACATCTCAAAAAGGCTACAGCATGTCATTTGTTAAAATATCTCTTGTAGTTAGTTATTATTCTTCCAACAAAATATGCAGTTAGTTCCTATCTAAAGATGGATATGGCATCCATCCATCCATCCATGTGTTTGTTATTAAGTAAGAGAAAGCACTGAAAATCCTAGCGGCACAATGTTCAATAATGGCTTTAAAATAAGAGTCACTGATACTTAATGCTTTATTAGTTTCCTTTTCTTCCTTTCCACACAATTCCTCAACTCACAGCTACATTTATTCTAGTACTGACTTTCCACCTCATTCCTCAGCAGCTCCTACATCTACCCTCATCACCAAACTGGTGGTGCAAACAGTATATACAAAGAATAACTAGATGATTGTCACACCAAAGTAGCATTGCAGCCAGGCTAAGTACTCATGAAACAACAACTTGACCTTAATTCATGTCTCCATAGCAGCAAACTGGCAACTACATTGTTCAGCCTTGCTACACCTCTGTGCGTAGGAGAAAAAGAGTATATGAGAAAGAAAAACGTTTTCAGTCACCAGTTAGTGAAGGGAAAAATAAACGCTAGATTTGTTTTTTCTTTCATTCAGGGACATATTTAATCTAATTTGAGGTGTTCACCTAGAGATATAAACGTCTGTTTCAGAGCATCCTGGACTTCATTCACTCCACACGAGATGAGAGCCACTCTTCAATTTCCCCCAGGCAGTAGGACCAAAGTTACTGAGTATCATCATACCTTTGTTAGTTAGTGAATCCTTATCCTCTTTAGTAGTAAACCACGCTTGGCTAACAGCTGAAACCTCTTCATTGCCTAAGGGAGACACATCATCCAACTGTTCGTTCTGTAGGATCTTTAAAGGAAAATACCATTAACTCAATGAATGTCTTATAAGCCTTCTGTGTTCTGTAATTCCAGATATAAATAGAATTTTTGATTAAAACAATGAGAAATACTTATGGAAACTAAGAATAAGATATGGTTATGAAGGGTAATAAAAATCATTTGCCCTACAGGAGTAATAAAAATATTACCAAATATTTCTGTGGTGCGTTACAGTTCGCAAAACACTTAACATACATTATTTCATTTTATCTTTATAATAACCCAGGATGATAGACTCTTGAAAAAACAGGCTCAGAGTGAGTTGATTTAAGTGATGCGATTAGGAAGTGGCTGAGGCAAGATCTGAATACAGTCATTCAAATGATTCCATGTGCAACACTGTACCACTGTTTCCTAATTAGCTATAGGAAAGGATTCAGTGAAGCAAACATTTCTTGTGTTTTTATTTAGTGTGAAGTTAAAATCTTTTGTATAAAGAAAATATTTTCCTATCATTTTGCTATATGCAATGGTTCATTTTTACAAGTTAATGAGAACTTTTTGAGCTACAAGTCCTAGGCATAAACCTTGGCTATTCTATTTATGACCTCTATGACCACAAGCAAGTCACTAAAACTCCATGGGCCTTTCATTCCTTTTCTATAAACTAAAGGGGTGGGCTAGGTGATCTAGCTCTAAGTCTGTGATCACAAGTCACAAATCAGAAATGTCAGATTCTACATAGCACACTTTAAAGAAGAACTGAGTAATAGATTCAGCCTGTGTCTGAACCTGAATCAATAAGAAGACCAAACCTATCTGGATATTGTTACGGTGTCCCCAGCACAGTGCCTGGCATACAGAAGACACTTAAAAATATTTGCTGATAAACAATGCAAGAATGGCCAGTATTATAATACTATATTTTGGTATGAGATATCAGAAATGCTAGGTTGAGATAAGAGATAAGATACTTTCACCACTATTTTCTCTAATTTGTACGGTGTCATGATAGCCTTGCTTAACCTTTTGCAACTAACTTTTAACTAAATTTCTAAAATCAGTGGGATTCATCTACTGAGAGTACCAACACTTCCAGGTCTAATGAAGGGGTTGATGGGATCCCATTTTTTGTTCAGGAAGGCACCTTAAAGAACATCTAGTCTAACCCCCCACCCCTACTCATTTTATAGAAATGGTAATGAAGGACTTTGAATGACAAACAAAGGATTTTATGCAGCTACATGACACACTGGGTTTGGAGTCAGGAAGATATGAGTACAAATGTGGTAGAAAGCCAATAGAATATGGTCAGATAAAAAGATTTTGGAATTCCAAAGGGAATGACCATTTTTGTGTGTGGCTGAGGTAGTGTGGAGGAGTAGTGCATAAGAGGTAAGTTTGCTGAAGAAGTGAGTGCTTAGGGTGTTTGAGGGAGAATCAATATGTATGTTGAAGTCCCCTAGTATGAGGGCAAGAGTCAAGGAGGAGAAAAATTGTATCTTTGGGCAAGTGAGGCCAGTCCTGAGAGAGGCAGGAATAATTCCTAGAGTAGACAGAGAAAGCAGTTGAACCCCACCACAGCACCCAATGGAAATAGAGAGTGTGTCTTGAAACACAACTCTATGCCTACAATTATTAGTTCTGCCTTTGTTAAACAAGGTTTCTACCAATGGAATGAATAGTTGGATTTCAATCTCTCTGTTGAAGTATTACTGTAAAGCCAACCAAATAGAGTTTTAAGATTTTTCTTGGGGATTCTTATATCCTTTTAAGGCAACATGGGCAATACCAAATGCGAAAAGGCTAAAGAAATTATGGCACATGGTTGTAATGGTTTATTTATTGTATCATATGAAATTACAATTATGAAAAATTCAAACAAGCATGGCAAGACCTCCTTGCTGGCCACCTAGTTGACCCTCCAGATCCATATTCTAAGATCTTTAATCTGTGTTTAACCCATTTGCTTCCAAATGTGCACAAGCTGTCTCTATCCTAAAAAAAAATTTCCCTTGACTCTGTTACCCTCTCAAATGACCAATCACTCTCTTTCACCTCTTCTTCCACTGTCTGGTTTACAGAAGGAAGGGTCTATGCCAGCTGCCTTAATTTCTTCACCATTCACTCCTCAGCCCCTTGTGCCAATCTGTTTCTTTCTATCACTAAACTTAAACTCCTATCTCCAGGGTGCCCAAGGACTTCTTAAGTGTCAATATAATGACTTTTTCTCAATCTTCATCCTCTGATAATTTTACATTGTTTGACTACATCTCCTTTTTGATACTTTCTCTTCCCTTAGCTTCAGTGACACTGTTCTTATCTGGTTCTCCTTTTTGACTGTCCCTTTTAAGTCTCTTTACCTGGTTTCTTTTCCTCTTTCCACCCCTCTTATCTCACCTCAGTAGCTAAGAACAAAATTTTGTAGTTTCTTTTCAAATAAAAGATATTAATATCGAAATTCAGATCCACACTGCCAAAAGCCAGTGTTGGTCAAACCAATTATTCTGAGTCAAGTTTGAAAATTTACCATACCTGGATCTGTGTCACTGTTCCTTCAGTAATCTCATCATCTGCCACCTCCGTGGTAGCAGTCATAGTCACCTCAAAGCTCTGATCATTTTCTGAAACTTCAAGAGATGTAAAGTTAGAAGAATAACTAATCTCCAGAATATATGCCATCCATAACAATAATGGCTAATTCTAGTTACAATGAAAACAATAATGAAAAGGTATTCAAACACTTATTTTCTATCATAAAGTTATTATACTCTTGGGCAATACTCTTCCATGTGATTGAAAGGACATACAGATCTATAACACTGTGCTAAAATGGAAATTTTAAAAATCATATTTCATAATTCCAATGATTATAAATCTACTTCTTTCACATTACAGTATATGAAAGTAATACTTTTTATATTTTAGTATATTCAGTGTTACTGTTGTACTTTTGTCCCTAGACAGGCTTCACGTCATTTTTTCAGAGGTGGAGATGGATCTGCTATGATTCACCCTTATTATCTCGGCTAGTCTCATTTGTGAGGAGTAATATATATGATCGGGATTAGAGTTCAGTCTATAACCATGAAATTAAGCAAATGGTCAACATATAATTGGAATCCATAATCCTGGTCTTGGTAGCCGTTTCCTCTGGCCAAATTACTTCGTAAGAAATTAACTATTAGTACCATGCTGGATAACACTAATATTTTAAAAATTTCAAATTATATTTCCTACCCATGACTATTTGTACAGTGAAACCAAATTCTTAAATCAACTGACAGCAAGTGATTATTAAAGGAAACGAAACATCACTAGGAGGAAAGAACACTCACTCCCTATTGCCTTTCTATACAGTCTCATGATGAAAGCTAAAAAGCTTATTTCTTATTGAATCTAATAAGTAAATAAATCTATATGCAAAGTGTACATCTATACATAGGTACTTATTTTCATGCTGAATAACTGTAAAGATTCTGACCCTATTCTCATAGTCAGAGACATTTTGACCTAAATGACTTAAAAATAAATCCATGGTAAGAACTTTTAACTTCTTATTTAACATTAATCAAAACTACTATTTAACTGCCTTTAACTGCCTCATGTAAATTAGTTTCGTGACCTAGAATAAGTAAAAGTAAACACAGCTTAGATTTTACGTAGAAATGCTGGCTCTAGTATACACATGAATTCTTAAAGTTTATATTTTTAGTAAATGAAGAGACTTACGTGGAAGTGCAACAACTGATATGCAGGGTGTAGAATCCTCAATACTCTGGTCATCCTCGGAGGACAAACACAGTCTCTTGTTTGGAGGTTCAGTACTATCTTCTGAGTCTATTTCATCAGTCTCTAAAAACAAAAAAGACCCAGTGCGTGATTAATAAGCAAAAAGCTCAGGAAAAAAACTAAAATGAAAACTAAGACTCAAGCCAAAGAAGACTGGACAGCAACTGCCTAAGTTCCCCAAATCCAGGGTGAGAGGACAGTAGCCAGAGGGCATCTTCTCTATGCCATCAGTGTTGCTCTGCTGACCAAGGGAAATATATTAACAAAAATACTACTTCAAAGGACCCCAGTTTGGGGCGGTCTAGCAAATGCTTTACTTAGTCTATAAAGACAACAGTGGAAATGTATTTATCTAGTTAAAAAGTTGCGAGTATCTCAATATATTATAAATGAGCAGATTAAATGTTATCATCCTTCTGAAATTCCTTCAAAGGTTTAAAAAGGAAGTCTATTTAAGTTGCAATTTAGAAACTGGGGAGAATCTCACCTTACCTCTTTAATTTCCAACACAGGGTGTTTCTTCCAAAAGTCTTAGTGCAGTTTTAAGAGTGCACTAAGACTTTTGGGATATCCTATACACGAATTACACTACTGGCATTGAAGTGCATGACGACAAAAGGTGTTAATGTTTTTTCAGTCATCATGACTAAATGACCAACTTCTGAGAATAATAAGTTAAAGTGGTAGGGTAAAACTCATAAATAAAATGTAAAGAAACGTAAAGTCAAGCTTAATCACGTAAAGACCTTTGTTTCTATTGATTAACTTTAAATTTCTACCCGAATAACTCAGTACCAAGGTGACATGGATCTCACAAATTTAGAGATTAATTAGAGATACTAAGTATCAGTGAATTCTCCATACCATTCTGAGGGCAATGAAGAATAAGGTTCCCTTCTGTGTCCTGGGTCAAAGTCACAGAGTTCACAGTTTCTACTGTCACTGTGTCAGACTCCTCTTCAACTGTGCTCATACTCAAATCTGCATAAGAATAGGCACCAGATTAAAAATTTTTAGGGTAAGCTCTAGATCAGAGGTTTGCAAACTTATTTGGCCTACCACACCCTTTTCAAAAAAAAAAATTGCTTAGCACCCCCCAGGGAAATCTACTTTCTTTAACCTTTGAGCGATTTTTGGAAATTTCTATCATTTCAAAAAATACATAAATTTTTTTTAAAATGATGTATCTTAAATTTGATATTTTATTATACATTTGTGGGATTTTTCCTGCATTGAAATTGTGATGACACAATATTGCATCATGTAACTGTACAGTATCATGTTATAAACAAATCATTGCATGCATATATTCCTGCCAATGCATGCTGGGCTTCCTGACAACATGCAACATGCTAGCCTGACAACACTTGCTTGTTAAGACCTGTTGGGGGACTTGCCCACTCATCAGTTATAACTTGCATTTTGTGTGTTTATTTTGAAAATAATGTAATCACTATGACTTTAACTCTGTTACGCAACAGATGAAACATGTACAAATGGTTTTTCAAAATTTTCTTCTCTTCTTTCTTTATGCTTCCACCACCCTCTCATTTTTATTTAACACCGCACAACTGCACCTGAGACTACTGCCCCCTTGGCTCATTCCAGTGCCTCCCATGGGGTGGTGTTGCTTACTTTGGGAACCTATGCTCTAGATAAAAACATGACAAAACAAAATGCATCTTATGTTTGACAGATTTTGTTAAGTGTCTATGTATCTTATGAAAAATTAGAATTGTATGTCAGGTTTCAGAAAAGAAAGTTTATATTTGATGGTGCCTGGTAGGCATTTATTCTCCTGGGTACGAAATGATGGACTACTATCAGCACCTCACTGGCTAGGGCTAAACTTGGGAGGCTTTCCTTTATAAAAGGTAAAGCCTCTTGCATTTTACTAGTACTCTGTAGTGACCTCTTATTTCACATATGACCCTTGTAGCGATGGCAGCATTTTTGCAGACTCTAGGAGACAGAAGAAACCTAAAAGACATCTAGTCCAACTTGTATCTGAATAAGAATCCTTTCTATAGTAACTCTTGACAAGTGGTATCCAGCCTTTTAAAGACATCAAGCGAAGGGGAGCCCAGCACCCCCTAAAGCAATTTTGCAAAGCTTTAAATGTTTGAAATTTTTCCCTACAAGAATCTAAAAATTTGTTTCTCTTCAACTTCCAACCATTATTTCTGCTTTGCTAAACAGAATGATTCTAATTTTCCTGGTCAAACATCTAAAGGCAGCTATCATGTCTTCCTTAAATCCTCTCTTCTTTAGGCTAAATAGTCTAGATTCCTCAAATAATTCTTAAATAGCAAGTCACTAGTCTTCTCGCCGACCTGGCCATCCTTTTCTGGATATAGTCCAGTTGGTCAACATCCTTGTGAAACCCTCAACTGAAGACAAAATCTCAAAACACATTGGACTAGGGCAGAATACAGCAAGATTTAGAGAACACGATGTGTCTACTAATTCACTCTAAGGTTACATAAGACAGGCAAGAGTAGTTTCATGGTATAGCTGATTTAGTAATAAAGTAATAAAGACCTGGGTTCATGTACTGCTTCTAATACATACTGGCTGTGTGAACATGGGCAAATCGCTTCATTTCTTGGTGTTCTAGGTCAGTGGTCTCAAACTCAGATAGAAATGGAGGCCACCAATTCATAATAAGGATGCTTGAAGGCAGTGAATCTACTTAGTTTTAAGAAGTAATATTATCCATTTTTATTGTATTTTTATTTATTTTGTCAAATAGTTGCTAATTGTATTTTATCCTGCTTAGGGACAGACCTGGGAACATTGAGGGAACCTAGAGGCCTGCCATCCATGTATCTACCACCTCTATTCTAGGCAACTCCCTAAGACTGGAAATTCCAGAACAGTTGCCAGTCTGTATTGACAATCTGTATCGTACAGGGAGTTTCCTCACTGAAGTCCCCAACACAGAAATCACAGGTCTGGACAAAAAGGAAAAAAAAAGATTTTTGAGCTGTCATGTCACATTGTTGACCTAGAATGAACCTTGATCTTTTATTCTACTTTAATTCCTAAAAAAGCATACTTGGCAAAGTGCCAACATTTAGTGTCAGGTAGAAGGCACAGGTTGGGCTGGAATTTGTCCTCGAAAGACTACTGGATAACTTTATTGTGTAAATACTAAAACTTAAAGCAATCAAACATAACATCTTTTAGTCCCAATACAATATAAATATAACATATCATATCTATATAAGTATAATTAGCATGATTTATTAGAAAAGATATGTTCTCTATCAAATATTATCAGATCAAGAAATGTTATTTAGCACCTCCTATGTACAAGTCGGTGTGGCCCAGTGGATAGAGACCTAACTTTGGAGCCAGGAAGGCCTTAAGTTCAAGTGTTGCCTCTGACACATCCTAGCCATGTGACTCTGGGCGAATCACTCCACCTTTCAGTGGGGCAAGTCACTCTTTAAAAGTTGCTGAGAAGCTTCCCACCAGTAGAGGTAGAGGAAGTTTCCTATATCAAAAACACCACAAGTTTAGTCCCTAGCTTTAGCCCTGGGTGGAATGCACTTCCTAATTCTCAAGTTAACCATTTAGGATAGCCTTTTTTAGCCTTTTTCCAAAGAGTCAAAATGCATTCCTTTAAATCTGCCATGGCAGAGGTAAAACTAATGATTTTGTCAGCTAGAAATGCGTGAAGTCTCAATTGACTGCTAGTCATTGTTGCTTTTCCAAATTACCTATAAATAATCTATGCTATCTTTGGAGCCTATTACTAAACCTGAGAATTGGTATTAATTATGCTATGAAACATTCGTTCATGTTTCTATGGAACTACCAAGGTATTTCCATAGGTAAAATAAGAACAATATTAATTACTCCTATGACAAGGGATTATATTTGTGATCAACATCAAGGTTCTTAAAAAAAATTAAATGAATATACAATAAGGCCAGAATTAATCAAAATGAGCTAGAATATTAAAGTAATTTGACCCCTTCCCCAACCTACTCTTCAAAAAGAAACAAGTCATCAGAAGCTCGGCTGACATTGGAAATGAGTTTAAATATCAATTTTTAGGTTATCTCTTAGAGTTATGGTCAGCATAAATTTGTAGCCAATAACCACAGAAGGGAATGAAGGGTTTCAAACAGAAGAGAAAAAAATTGTTTAAAGTTTTGAGTGGATTTTTGGGGGTAGGAGGAGAGAAGACAGGTACATAAAAAACTAAGCTCAACTGGTTTTTAAACTAAGGATAGGAAGCAAAACTTAATTGGTACTTTATTAATTCAAGGATCTGTGACTTCATGACAGAGAGTACTTCCCCCAAAACACAGATAATACTTCTGTAGACCTTATCAGCTAGTCTTTTTCTGGTAGCTGAAGAATTTCACCATCTGATAACTAACACTCTGGTAAATATGCCTTTCCAAACTTAGCAAGGATAGTCCTTAGACCACAGGCTGCTGCCAGTCTCATAAACGAAGACTTTCCCATCTTAGAAGGTCTTATTTGAGTTTAGAATTCAGTAGCAACAACATTTGATAATCCCCACAGCCATCTCCATATGATCAGGTATCACAGTTGGATTTCAGAGGAAGGAAATAATAAATACAAGAAATATTTTAAAAATCTTTTTCACAGACATCTATATACAGCTAGATGGAAGTAGTAGGAACAAAAAAGAAAAAAAGAGAAAGGAATTAGCAGTAGATACAGTGGGAAGAAGCCTGAGTGTGAAGTCAGCAGACCTGGATTCACATCACATGTGGCTCTGCCACTTATGAGATGAATGATCTCTGACATGTCATTTCATCCATCTCCATCCTCAGCTTCTTCATCATTAAAAGATGAAGATGTCAGACTAAGTAATGATGGTACCTTCCAGCTCTATTCCAATTACCCTTGGAGGAAGGAACAGAGAAAGTGACTGAGAAGGAAAAAGAATGACAAAGAAAACTAAACCATTTCTAAAAGACTAACATATTACTTTTAAGGAATTTGAAATTCTCTTTGCTAAATTATCTGGTTAATCTGTCTTTTCAGCTCTAAGGGACTGCTTTGAATGGGTTACACCTGACAATTTACTCTGAGTGATTTATAGTCACTAGGGAGATATTACTCTTCGGATCAGCAGCTGATCACCCTTTTCTCTGACTTCTCTATTTGCAGTATTTTACATGAAGATTTGTGTTCCAAATGATGTTCCTGAGACCCTACGAGATTTTGAATCAATAAAGAAATATTCAGTTGTGTTTCCTATGTTATACTAACTAAGGTCAGAAAGTGCTATACATTGAAAAAGACTGAACAGGAGGTGCTGAAAGCAAAAAGGTATTAAGTTTAATCTTCAAATATTCAGACAAGTGCAGTTATCACAATACGTATTCTAAGACTTGGTTAATGTTTTGCTGTAAAAATCACAATTATACAAAGGGATAGTTCCTTACTTAGCATGGGTATGGTATGCACTTGGTTGCTAATACATGCCTATGGAATACTGAATGTGTTGAATCTAGTAAATCTATAAGTCTCATATTAAAAGTAGACAACATGAATGGCTCTAGTGTGAGTAAAACCACAGAAGACAGGAGTAAGGGAGAGTCTCGTCACATTCTTACACTAAACTTACCTAGTCAAAAGGTGAAGCAGTTATTGCCCTTGCCACGGATTCAAGGTGCTTTTCCCTTGCCAGTAGTATTACCTTCATGTTAACCAGATTGAGTTTCCTCCATGTTTCTAATTCTGGACCATTCTAGGAGTAACAAGATCACATAATCAGGCTCAATGAGAAAGACATAGATCTGAATATTAGTTGGTGGATGACATTCCAGCATTAACTGTCTGACTTCCCTTGTGTACCTCTTCAATATGTTAACCATATAAGAACACTAAAGGTATCTATTATAAGTGGAATTTATTTAAATTAGCTATTCAAATTGATCTCTCATAGAGAAAGAACAGAAATTATGAGTGGTTCTATAGATGTTAGATAGGAGATTTCCTGTCCCAATTTGTCTACCATTAGGATAAGCATTCTACAGTGAAAGTATTCTTTGAAGGAAAAAAAAATGTTTTTTTTTTAATTAGTGGTTATATGAACTCTAAGTCTCATTGAACAAAATTAGAAGACAACACATATTGTATTTATACTTATACTCTTTAATTTTTTTGTCATCCTACTCCCCACTCCTATCTTTACTGGCAACACACTATTATCTGTTTATTTCTAATCATAATATGCAGTCAATCAACATCTTTTATTAAGTGCCTACTCTGCTAAGCACGAGAGATATTAACACAGGCAAAAGACAGTCTCTGCCCTCAAGAAGCTTACAATTGAGGGGAGAAGACAACAAACAAATAAATATGTACAAATGTGTGCATATTCCACTGCCCATCTGTGTTCTTTGTAATTTTAATTCTTTTGAAATCATGGTGCGCCACAAGATGGACAGAGACTGGACCTGTGGTTTCACTGGTATGTGGAATTCCTGGATGATGAAATGCCTACTAACTCTATCAACATAGGCGAGCACCTTCTCTGTAGTTTGGATTCTTAGACAGTTGTCTCTTTAATAATCAGCCATATAACATCACAGGACACTCACTGAAAACATACCCATTTAAAAACTTCCTGACAACTTTGTAATAAGATGACAGAATGAACCAAAAATTGAACTTAAGTTAACTTCGTGAAGGCAGAGATGCCACCTATAATTTTTCTCTTAAAGCATAGTGTCCTTTCATGTGATAAATGTTTAAAATGAATAAGCATAAAGATTAATAACTGAATAAATCAAAATTCATAATACCCAATAATTTAGTTTTAAAATATAATAGGAGAAAAACACAAATGTGACATGTTGAGGTATCCAAATGAGAGATTTGATTTTATGTGGCAAAATATATTTAAAACTACAGGTGGAAGACTTGTCGAACAAGATACAACAGTATATACATAGACAAGTACAAAGGAATTGCAGGTGGTGCAGTAAGTAGAGCACTGGCCCTGGAGTCAGGAGGACCTGAGAATCCAACTTCAGACACTTGACACACTTACTAGCTGTGTGACCTTGGGCAAGTCATTTAACCCCAATTGCCCTGCCCCCCCCCCAAAAAAAAACGGAATTTCAGGAAGAAGAGAGCATGAACCAGGCTCCTGAGCAGAGTCCTGAAGAAAGCTAGAGGGAGGGGTAAGGAGTGTTTCTAGTGAAAGGGTTAGCCTACTTTAGTTGAAAGCACAGAGATGAAGTGAAATGGTTGTTTAGCAAACAGCTAGTTGGCCAGGTTGGCTGAACAGATTATAAAGTAGACAGTGTCAAGTGCCAGGCTGAGAAGATATTAATAGCTGATCCTAGAAGTGATTGGAAATAACTAATTTTTTTATTGAGCGGGAACAAGATCAGACTGGAGCCTCGGTAAGGCTATTTTGGCAACTGTATAGATAAGAGGGGAGAGACGAGAGGGTCTGTCATTTAGGTGGTGATTGAAATGAGGGCCTAGCTGTCACAGAATAGTTTCTCTTTGAGGGCAGAAAACCTGAGAGCATTGAGGATACGTGTTCCATCACTTTAACAAAGTCTTTTTCAGGGTTGATGGCTCATTTTTTTGAGTTCATAAAATACTTATTATCAACTACTTATTTCGGCATTTACTGTCCCATAAAACGACTCAGTTCTCTCATGCCTCCTCATCTGTTAGAGGTCCTTTAGTTCAAATCCTTTAAGCTGACTGTACGCATCCCTTAGATTTTTGCAAAGTTCTTACTTAAAACATTCTGTCCCTCTGTTCTCATAAGGCAGGTAGTAAGTTAAGTCAACAAGGCACACCCCCTCAGAGAGCAGGGCCATGATATTCAGAGAAATATAAAACAGTAAAGTAAAAAGTTTCAGCTGGAGGAAAGGTTAGGTAATGGGGACAAAAATAAGCCCATCATTAACAAGACCCGGCAGTAGAATCACTAACCACCACAGAGTTGGAAGGACACTACAAAAGGAAAGGGAAGGAAATAAACATTTTTACAACACCTATTATGTACCACGTGCCATGCTAACTACTTTACAAATAAGATTTCATTTTATCCTCAAAACAACCCTGCAAAGTGGATGCTGTTATCTCCATTTTACAATTGAGGAAACTGAGGCAAACAGAAGTTAAGTGACTTGGCCAAGGTCACACATCTGCATCTGAGGTCAAATTTGAACTCAGGTCTTCCTTGACTTCAGGCCAAGTACTCTAACCAACAATAAAAGGCAGAGCATTTGTGGGAAGAGTAGCAACAGGGACAAGACTTGTGATTTCATTAGAATAGGGAACTCAAGAAGAGGAAAGTACCTCCACAAAAGCAGGTCTCTGCTGCCTAGAGCAGAGGTGTCAAACTCCAAGTGCATAGAACCAGATGAAAATATAATAGGGAAAAGCTTAGTAAAATAAAAACACAATGAGGATAATGCTAATTTATGGTTTTCTAAGTTGACATGTGACCCCAAAGGCATTCTTTTCTAACTCAGTTTGACACCACCGGTACACAGAAGTTAACCAATTTGCCCCAGCTCACAGAACCTATCAAAGCAGGACTTAAACCCTGGGTCTTCCTGGCTATCAGGCTGTTATATCTACTTCAGATTCAGACTCTGACACTCATTAGCTCTATCTCAGTTAAACTGATAAAACTGGGATATTCATAGCACCTGTATCACAGGACCGAGCTGACTCTTATTAAAAAATATGCAAAGAGCTTTGCAAGCCTTAAAGCATTGTTAGCTATCTATGTGTGAGAAAAATAAAAGGTTTAATTTACCAAAGGTTTGGGAAATCTAAAGGGCTAGTGGATCCAAGGGAAAATGTTAATAAGGTCTCAGACATTTTAGCAGTTTATCTAGCAAAGGGTCTAGGTAGCAAGGTGGTGCCAGGCCTGGAGTCAGGAACAAGTTCAAATCCTACTTGTGTGACCCTAGGCAAGTCACTTAATCCTATTTGCCTCAACTTATTCATTTGTAAAATAAGCTGGAGAAGGAAATGGCAAATATCCAAATGGGGTCTCCAAGAGTCAGACATGACTAAACAATTAGCAAAGGGAAAAATGGGGGGGGGGGAAAGAGGGGGAATTCATTACAATCAACACGTTATTGCTATGTGTGTGAGTTTTGTATAACTTGAAATGGATATCAAAGAAGCAAAAGAACAAGTCATTATGGCAAGGCCACGGCAGACTCTTGATTATACAAATGAAGTCATTTGTAAGCATTTGTAAGTATTAGTAAGACTTGGGGATGTTTGGGGGAAAATTGTAAACAATTAATTACTGATTAAACTGAGTGTTTCAAACAAGTAGAAGTGGAACAATTCATAACAGGTTAATTACTAAAATGTCTACATAAAATCATGTATGTGTTTTCACTGATTTTTTTATGTGACTTCATCTTTCTAGCCCATAAGATCACTCCTCTGTAAAATGAAGGGGTTAAATTTGTAGGTCTAACATTCTTTAAGATTCTAGCACACTGGTATCACCCAATTTAATACTGAATATAAAATCAATTCAAAAGCAATTAAAATAATGTATTTGTGACTATTTGATATATTTTGTTTCAGATTTAATACATAATTTTATTACAGTTATGTTTACATTATCTAAGTATATAGCACCTGGGAATTCTAAGAAGCAAGATATACTAATACTCAATATTTTGTTACTGTAAATGTTTATTATGAGTTTTTAAAATTATAAGCACAGAGGAAAGGAGTGATGAAATTTTAAAGTCAAATACAGTATGCATGGAAGACATTTAAAAAAATTTTTTTAATTGTGAAATAATGACACTTTAATAGTTAACAATGAAGCATACAGGACTGAACACAAAGCAATCTTTTGGGTGAGGGTCTAAACTAGATTCAGTAACTTGTAGGCATAACATTATAGCTTCAGTCGCATTTTATCAGTTTGAATTTATTTACTTGAAGACTGAGCCATGTTTATAAGGTTCAATTTATCATGCCCTGCCTATAAAAGTTAAAAGTTGAATCTGTACTTATGTAATGACCTTCAAGTGTATATGACAATGCCGAGCTGCCCCAGAATAAATTTGTTCTTCCAGCTAGCTCAACAACGCTATTGTTGTACAGGACCATACTCTCATTATGGGGAGCTAACATACACAAATTAATCAAATATTGCCTTGCACTGTTACTCAGGTGCAAAAGAGAATGGTAGGCTCAATCAATAGTCAACAAGCATTTATTATCTACTCTGTCACCAGGCACTGTATTGTTCAGTGCTGGTGATATAAAGATCAAACTGAAAATTCCTGCTCTCAAGGAGCAGGAATTTCTTATGTTCTCCTAGAGGAGCCAACACACATAAATGCATAGTGATTTTATTTCTGAGGAGGAGCATGAGAGAGAAACTGGGGAAGGTAAATCTGAAAAGACCTCCTGGAGGGAGTGGCACCTGATCTGAGCTCTTAAGTAAAAGAGAGATTCTAAGCGGTAGAGATGGAATTGCAGGGTGAGGAGGAATTGCATGGAAGGGTACAGGGAACAGCGTATGCAAAGCCACAGATATGAGAGCTAGAATATCATGTGTAAGGAACAGAAAGGTGGTCAGTTTGGGCAGACGAATGGGGAGAAGTGGTTGGGAAAAATACAAACAGTAGTGTATGAAAGGGAATAAACCCGTCATAAGCCAGAGGTAATGGAGCTATTGAAGTTTATTGAAGAGGACAGTAACATCCTCAGTCCTGCGTCTCAGGAATATTATTTTTAGCAGTTGTGTGCAGGGGAAGGGAGACTTGAGGCCAGGGAGATTAAGAAGCTATTCTAAAGAGCCCAGGAAAGAGAGGAACAGTAAATAAAAGAATTTCTGAGAATGAGTAGATTTTAAAAGTGAGTTGAGTTTGGAAAAGTGTCTTAAAAGAAAGAGGGGCTTTGAAGGTTTGGGAGAACACGAAGGGAAAGGGAAAAGTATTCCAGGAAGACAGAAGAACATAAAAGCTCAGAATCTAGAACTCACTCAACATTTATTGAACATCTACTAGGTATAAAGCACTTTGTTGAGCACTTGTTAGAGATCTAAAGATGATTACAACATAATTGTTGCCTTCAAGTAGCTTATGGATTCGAGCACTGGCCCTGGAGTCAGGAGGACCTGAGTTCAAATCCGATCTCAGACGCTTGACACAAGGCCTAGCTGTGGAACTTTGGGCAAGTCACTTAACCCCAACTTCCCTGCCAAAAAACAAAACAACAACAACAAAAAAGAAGTTTATGGATTTGCAAAACATGGCATATTTAAAGGCATGGTTGGCATAGCTGGAATACTCTTCACTGGATAGTTGTGAGAGATAAGGATGGGGCAAAACTTTGAGAACCTTGAATTCCACACTGAAAAATTTGAATGCTATAAGTAATATGGAGCCAACTGGAGGGTTTGGAGTTGAACCACAGCAAGCAACCATTAAGTTCAGCCCCTATTTGATCAAGAATCTCCCTAACAATATTGCCAACAATCTAGCCTCTGCTTAGAGATTTACAGTGAGGAGTAAAGTCACTACCTCAGAGGCAGTTCATTTCATTTTTGAATAGTTTTAATGACTGAAGGAAAAACTTCTTAAAGTCTAAATCCGTCTCTGCAACTTCTACCCACTGCCGTAGCTCTATCCCAGGGGTGGAGAACCTGTGGCCTTCTAGATCCTTAAGTGCGATCTAGAAGGCCACAGGTTACGCACCTGTATTGGTAATTAAGGTGGGACTTTTTTTTTTTTTAACGGTTTTCTCTTTTAGAAATGCTAAAGGAATCAAATGCTTTTGATTAAGCCTTTCTAGATGCAAAGCCCCAGGCCCACACCCTTTTGCTGATTGTTTATCTTTCAGGCCCTGACCCAGTATATAAGATCCAAGGTTGACCTTTGACTTTTGGGGCTCTCGGTCACTGGAAGAGTGGCATGGGACTCTGGGCAGCCATTTTAAGAGTCCCTGGCTTGTCAACCCAGATGTTGATGCTTTCCTGGTAACTATGAATTGTGATTTGCTCTGCTTATAATGTGTATGTTTGTAATTTGTATTTGCTCTGAAGTTCAGGTTGCTGGCTTTTCCTCCTGAACTAAGTGAGTTATATTTGTATGTTGGTTTAAAGTAAGATTGTTAACCCCTTAACACTGCTTTCCTTAGTAAAGCAAATCAAAAGAACCTGTGTTAGCAGCCCTTCTGTATGCTGGTTGTTGTCGGTTTTACACAACCATAGTAGCTGCTTGCTTAATTGTTGCTACACCACCCTAATATCCTATCAGATATCAACTGCAAGTCATGCCATGATTTCCCTGACGCCAATGGTCCTCTTTGAAAACAAAGGACAAACATTGCCTGAATGAGGACCCAGCTAGTTGGGTAACTCAGCTTGTCCACTTCCTCTCCTTCCTTTCCAAAGGAAGGTAAATTTTAATGGCCTGAAGTTGCCCACTTGGGATTTTCTGGCTAGATTCTGTCCTTCCTTCCTAGAACCTTAAACCCAGTTCACTCTGAAGCTCAAAGACTGGACCACAATAAGTGGGCAACTTAATGGCTCTATTTTGGGCCCTGCTGACTTACAGTGAAAGTCAGTGATAACTGTTTCTCTTTGGAACAGCAACCTCCTGAGGGTCTTCCCCCCACCCCGCCAGATTTTTTTTTCCTTTTTTTCTAATTAAAAGGGCCATTCCTTGACTCACTTCTTAAAGAAGCCTATTTACTGAATGGGTGTTACCTCACTGAGTACAGGAAAAGGCCTTAGCCTAAAAGGGCCAGGATCTCCCACTGCATCCTAGGTCATCTCCAGTCACCCTGATGAATATGGTCACCGGATCTACATGGCTCTGAATGAGAAAGTGAGGCTGGTAACCTTGCACAGCCCTCCCTCACTCAAATCAAAGTCAATTGCAAGTCATGTCATCATTTCCCTGATACCACAGTCCTCTTCCAAAACATCAGACCAAATGAAACATATTTAACTGCTCTTGGATACGAAAACCCTTTTAGTCTTTTGAAGAGTGATAATCATGTATCTGTGAATTCTTCTCTTACTAGGAATAAACATCCTCAGTTGTTTTATTACATCTTCCCATAGTGTATGGTGATCAGTCTCACGATCCTGGTTCCTGCCCCCCCCCCAGCTTGTTGCTATCTAGCACAAATCCCCTTAATAAAATGATTTGTTCTATAACTTGGACTCAGCCAAAAGGCCGTGCACCCAAGGATCTAGAAGACCACATGTGGCCTGTACTGGATGTCCATCTTAAAATGTAGCACCCAGAAGCACAGGTACAGACTGGTCCGGGATGAAGTGAGGGAGCAGGGCTTAGGTTTATATGCAAAGTGAAGTTCAAGAAAAACATTTTTGCGTTACTTGATATTGCTATTTGTTATCTTTCCATACAAAGAATCTTGCTACAGTACTGTAGGTTCATTGTTATTGAAAATAGTCACCAATCAATGGCAACTCTAGGCAAATTAACTACTTATGGGTTCACTTTTACAACTATTCCACATAAAAAAAGTTACTAGTCACATTGAAACATCAACGTTGTCAACTCTTGGTAATAATGGTAATAATTTGCACTTGCATAAAACAGGCTACATTGTTCAAGAGAAAGTTGGTCTGCCTTGGATGTTATCCAAGTACCTGATAAACCATTAGCTAACATCACAGGATAAGTTTAGACTTGGGAGGGACCATAGAGAGGCAACTTGGAGGGCCAATACCCTCAGTGTATAGATGAAGAAACTGAGAGGGCTGGTACCTCAACCAAAGTTCTCTGACTACGAGACCTCTGTAATATCTCCTATGTCAACTATAAAATTTTCGAAAAAAAAACCACAAAGAATGGTTTCCAGAATATTTATTTTAGACATTAAGTCCAAGTAGCACAGCACGAACATTCACAATCTAATCCTTTTACTTCAGGACTTTGTGTAATGTAATACTATGCTACGCTGGTGCTTACAAACAGGTGAAACAAGATGCCATCTATTATTTAAAAGTTAGGCTAGCCTCCAATCTAACCAAGATTTTGCCAGAATCATTACACTGTTTTTGTAGGACCTGGCAATTGTAAGGCTACTACTATAAAACCAGGGCTTAGAGATCTCAGGTTCCAGGTTATCATCCAAACTGCTAATTTTATACAGGATGCAAAACATCTTCAGTTCAATTTTACTGTAACTTGTAGCAATCAAGATGCATCTTTTAAATATATAGCTTGTATACATCTTCATTTTACTGTACTTCAGTAAGACCTGAATTCCAGTTCCAGTTCTGCCACACATATGACCCTGGACAAATCGCTTAACCTCTCCAAGTCTGTTTCACCTGTAAAATGAGAGGATTGGACATAATGGCCCCTACAATTCTGGCTCTAAATCTATGATCCTATATATTTTTCTGTGCAGTCTTCTGCAAGTTGAGCCCCAATTTTCTCTACTTTTTATACTGGGAGTTCTCTACACTGATGCAACCACAGGCACTGACTAAAAAAACCTTTACAAAATCATAGGGTAGCACCCAGGGAACTTCTCTTGTTTCAGCTGTCTTGTCTTTTTTGCATACAGAAAGCAGTAGCTTGGACGGATGTGCTCCTGGGCCACTCCAGAACCTTAAGCAACCATGCAGCAGGCTATCAAGACCTGATTCATCATGCTTTTTCACGAATGTTTTCCTTTCCCAACTCTGAACAATTCTGATCGTGCTATAAGGCAAAATATTCAATAAAAGATCAACTTTATAAGCAATCATCAATAATTAGATGTCAGAAATGGTAGATTTTACTCCAAAAAGAAACCTTACATGAGCACATTCCTAAGAAGGCTGTCTCATCTGTGAATAAAACAAGTTGGACACGTTAAAATCAAAATTCTCTGCCAGATCTCTGTAATTGTTCTTCTAGAGAAATAATTAACCAGCATTCCTGTAATAATTTGACCAGAGGAATCAAATTTTCAAATTCCATCAAACTGGAAATTCAAATGGCCAACAAATTTATTTTTAAAAATCTTTTCTTCACTATTTTTTAATTTTTAAATCCAGTACCAGCCTGACTCAAGTACTTCTAAATGTATATAATGCCGGATTTTATTTAAAATGTCATTCATTCAAACATTTATTGAGTGCCTATTTTCAAGCCACTATTCCAGGCATCTTAAGAGTACCTTTAAAGAAGGTATGTGCCATTATAATCTACTAAATTAGATTGTGAAAACTGCATTTCTTTTATAAGTATATTTCTTAGGCAAAGCAAGTATTTTATCACCCTCAAGCAGATACAAAGATCTGGAGATGGACAGAATGAGAACCATTACAATTTCTTTCTACCACTTAATATACACAAAGATAAGGCTGTGAGTTTCATAAAGTAGCTGTGTATCTAACACAATGACATAAAAAGAAATGTTATATACTAGGATGTTAAACAATGAATTTAGTAAAGGAGTAATTTTTGTCTGGTCAGATTTTGATGTTTCATTCAACGGTGGTCCATTACCTTAGAAAGAGAAAAATAAAAAGCAACAAAAATAGTAAATAGATATTCTCTTAATTTATTAACTCTTTGAAAATTAGTCTACCTTACAAAAAAAAAACCCCACCCAAACCAAACCAAATCAAAACAAAAAGCCCCAACCCAACCCCAAACAAAATTTCTAGTTCCCACTCCTCCAATCCAAAGCAATGAGAGGAGATTAAGTATCTAATTTATCTTTGAGACCCTCTGGAATTTTCTCCATTAAGATTTTTTGAAAGGCCTACTGAATATATCTGCAGCTAAAAAAAAAAAAAAAGCACACAAATATTTTAACACAATTTTCTGTCAAACTCCTCTTTTTTTAAATCAGAAATTCACCGGATTACAAGAAAAGATCTAGTCCCAGAGATATCACTAGCCAGATGATCCTGGACAGATCATTTAACTTCACTAAAATTCAGTTTCTTATTTACAAACTGGGGACAGTCCCTGCACCTGCTAGTTTTGAGGGTCAAATGAGATCAAGTTCTCAAAAGTGCTCCAGAAAGCAAACTGTTCTGCAAACATAAGGGAGTAGAGTCTATTCTCTCCATAAGATACTATCAGCTGACAATTAAAAAAGGCTTTTAAGGTTTACAAAAACTTTACATAGTTAACTGATCCTCACAATTATGCTTTGAGATGCTGTTGAGCACTTTCAGTGCTGTCCTACTCTGTGGGCTCGGTTTGTCGTTTCCTTCTTCAGCTCACTTTACAGATGAGGAACTGAGGCAAACAGGGTTAATTGACTTGCCTACAGTCACACTGAGGCAGAATTTGAACTTGGGTCCTTTGATTCCAGGGCTGGTATTTCACTCATTTTGCTACCTAGCTGTCGTCTTTAGATACCATCCTCATTTTAATGGATGAGAAAACTGAGGATCAGAGAAGTGACTTGATAATGGTCACATGTCTATTAAGTACCAAAGATGATAAAGAAACCCAGGTATTCCTGTGCCCATTTCCTCGCTCTATTCACCATGCTCATCTATTTTCTTAGAAAGAGTTTACTTCAAAAATAAAACCTCCACCCTAAAGGACCCAGCAGCTAGGTGGGCTAGATACACTAGTATCTTTGCCAAGAAAAGCCCAATTGGGGTCACAGAGAGTCAGACACGACTAAAAAAATGACTAAATAACAAAAAAGCACCCAGAAAAATTGCGTTTAATCATACGGTTGTTAGGATGCAATTCCTAAAGGCAGGGCTCCATCTTCTTTTCAAATGTATGGTACTTAACACATTTTTAGTGCTTACTGAATAGAATCGTTTTTTTACAAATGTCTGTATTAGGAATCTAGATCATTGTGACCATTAAATAGTCACAAACACAAGTACAATCCTCAGAATTTTAAGACCAGTATTCTAAAACACTAAACATTTCTGTTTTTATAAATTTCTGGCTCAATGTAGCTAGGTTAAAGAAACCCAAAAGATAAAATACCATGTTATATACCCAGTGTTAACCGGTAATATTTTTGGAGACTGCCAAAGATTTTTTCTTTGGAATATAGAAAAAAAACACTAATTTTTTTACCTGTTAACCAAATCTTATTAAAGTTTTTAGCATTAAAAGGGCTGGAAGCAAGTCTACATATTTTAGAAACGCACAATGGAATGCTTTTGTGACCTGCCATATCTTATAGTTTTAATGACCACTGGAATTTTGAATTGTCAAAGTCTGAAAATCACCTGAAGAGCACTTTGGATTATGACTCTGATTTCCCACTTTCTACCAAAAAGCAGTACTAAGAACTAGGTTGGTTGTACTGTCTGAAAAATACCACTTTAAATTATTTATGCGAAAATTCAGAATTAGTATATAGAAAAAGAACCTTCTAATTTTAGATTTTTTAAAATTTAAAAATGCACTGACCCCATCAGCTTTTGAGCTTAAAGCTGAAGAGCTATCTGGTAAACCCAAAAACCAGGAATTGCTATAACTCAATGGGAGAGAAAGAACTGAAAAAAAATTTTTTAATGTGAGGTCCAAGCCCTAGCAAAGAAAATGGTATTAGGAAGGGATGGGCTGGAATCCCACCTCCAATACCTATTACACTTGTCACACTATGAGCAAGTCACCTTATATTTCTCGGCTTTGGTTTCTTCATCTGTTAAATGTGGCTAACAACTGTAGTACTAACATGAAGGAGATGTAGTGCTTAAATACAATCTAAAGAACACACTTTAACTCTATAAATAATGTCATTCCTTTTGAGGGGTAGGAGAACAAATTAGGGAAGGCTTCACAAAGGAAGCCTTAGATGAGTAGGATTTTTAAAGGACAACAAAGAAGACAAAGGGCCTAACAGCACAGTCAGGCTTGAGAGGCAGTGCAGAGCACTTTGAGGCAGAGGTGGAGCAGAATGAGTAGGGCAATCCGGTTTAGCTGGGGCACTAGGCAGAATATATGGAAAATAATATGAAATCAACAGCAAGGTTGTACCAGATTAGAGGGTTCTGAAAGCCTGGAAAAGTTGAGGAGTTTGAACTTTAGCTGGAAGGCAATAGGGAGCCAGGGAAGATCTTTGACTAGTCAAATGATAGGAAATTAACAAAACACTGAATTTAAAATTTGCCCAACTAGTCTAGGGCAGCTAGGTGGTATGGTGGATAGAACCCCAGGCCTGGAGTCCGGAAGTCCAGAATTCAAATCCCCCCTCAGACAATTACTAGCTATGTAAGTGGGCGAGTCATTTAACCTTGTTTGCCTCAGCTTCCTCATCTGTAAAATGAGCTGGAGATGGAAATGGTAAACCACTCCAGTTACCACCCCAAAATGGGGTCATGAAATAACTCAAACAACTAAACAATAAACAAAAAACTAGCTCAACTTTCAACGTATTGTATTGGTATCCCTAAAGATAGTAAAAATTAAAATACAGGCACCACGGATAGTGACTGAGTTATTTTGTACAAAGTATTGACATTGGTTAATTCACAAAACATAAATACCATCATTAAAAAAAAAAACCCTGCGTGGTAATTTATTTTAATTAATTACCTCAAACCTGTCAACATTTCTAACTGGTAAAAACTGCCCTTTCTACTCAATGTTAGAATTTGAGATGAAATAAAAACACAAATCAATTTCCCCATTACCTGACTTGACTATTTCAATGACATCAAAAAAGTGTTTTATACTAGTGAAGCATTTAAACACAACACCACCTTTTACTGAACGTGCAGATGCTCTGGATAACTGCCTTAGATTATAGACTTGGGGCTGGAAGAGCCCCATTTTACAGAGGAGAAAGAGAACACTGAGGCCCCAGGGGTTAAGAACCGTGCCTAGGATAATACTGGCCCAGTAAGCAGAAGAGTCAAGGATCCAAATCCAAGCCAGATTTTCGGATTCCAGATCCACCCAGTGTTCTTTCCACCTTACCACGGCCTGCCACCCCCAGAAAGAGGCAACCCGAATATAGATTTTTATTTGCCCCAAATGAAAAAGACAACACAGACATCCCATGCTACAATTAAATTTTGCTCCTTCATGAAAGAACGTATTTTTGTTTTAACGGATTATAAACAACTCCTTCATGAACGAATGTATTCTGATTTTTAACGAACTATATATACAGCAAGTACCAACAAGTGGCATCTTCAATTCTCAGAAATGAAGTTTAAAAAAAAGTCAGAGAGGAGAACAGCTCATTCATTTTTCAACACAATAAGAGTCTGGACTTTACATTTTTTCCAGCCTTCTCCTCTAATCTAAGCAATAAAGTGGGGGGCGGGGGACGGAACAGCAGCAAATGTTTGGAGGACCCAAGCAGGGAGGCGGACGCTTCTACCCCCGTTTCCCATCAGACAGGGATCAAACGTCCCGATTCTCCCGAGGCGCTTCACTCAAGACATTGGCGGCGCGCACTTCAGAGAACTGCTGGGGACCCAAGGGGGATCAGAGGAAAGCGGGAGGGAGGACCCCAGACCCCCGGCCAAGTATACATTAATAAGGGCCTGGCCTCGTCCCCGCTCCGAGGGGCCCCCCGTGTCCCCCGGCTCTGCAGCCAGGGGCCCGGGCGGACAGCTCCGCGTCCAGAGGAGACCGGCAGGGCCAAGTCTGCCCCCGGGGGGGGGGGGGTCGACTCCAGTTAAACGGACACTGGCTGCCTCGAGGCCTCCCTCCGATAGGAAGAGGGCGGGGGGGAGGGAGCAAGATGAAGATGGGATAGGGAAGGGGAGACATCAGCACCCCTCGTCCCTTTTGCAAGACGCGTCGCTAAAGCGAACCTAGAGAAAGCGATCACCCCAGACCCTCCCCTGCGCCGCCCCCCCTCCAGGGGTCCCGGCGCCATTTGGACTCCATCGAAGCGAGCCGCCGCCATTTTCCGCCTCCGTCAGTAACGCAGCGGCTTCTCCACCTCTGCGGCCGCCCGCTTCCCATCCCCGCAGCCCCAGCCCGGGGAGGGAGGAACTGGCCCTGGCCGGCGAGGAGAGGGGAGGGGTGTGGAGGGGAGGAGCGGCATGGGTGGAGGGGAGCCTCCTCCAGCGGCCAAGCTCAGGGCTCCCCCCGCCCTCGCCCTCCGCACCCCCCTCCCCACCCCTCCCCCAGGCCGCAGGTCCAGGGGCCCAAGAGGGCTGAGGGCAGGGGAAGGGGGCAGGGGCAGGCGGCCAGGGGGCCGGGCGGACACAGCCGCGCTGCGCGGGGCGGAGCGGAGAGGCCCCGGCGGCGGTTGGGACCTGAAGGTTCCATTGCACTTACTTCCTGTTTTGGGTCCGGGCACTTTGGAAGAACCAGGATGGAGGCTCCGAAAAATACCAGGATGGAGGAAGCGGCTGTGGGCTAGAGCAGCCGCGGCCGGAGAGAGAGAGCGCGACAACCCGCCGGAAACCGGGCCACCGCTCCGCCCCGCCCCCAGACGCTCTCCTCTTCTTCCCCTCCCGCCTTTCTCCCCTGTTGCAGCAGCCACTCTTCCCTCTCCCCCCCCCCCCCGCCCGCGGCTGTCGTCATTTCCGTCCGGCCGGAACGCGGAGAAAAGGGCTCCTGTTTTAGGATCCCCTGGGTCCGAGGGGCTTGAGGGTGCGGGCTGATGGGTCTTTTCGCATTCTTTAGAGTCCGGGCCGCCCCTTTGAGAAAAGCTTCCTCCAGGCCAGTGGCCGGCGCTCCCTCGGGCAAATGCGACAGGCTGGGACGGCCTCGGTGTTCCTGGGCCCCAGGGGCGGCGGGTGCAGTGTGCAGGGATGCAGGAGGCTCCTCGGGGTGAGGCAAAAAGGGAGAAGAGAGCCCGGGGTTCTTGGGGTCGGGAGGTGGAAGGCCATGAAAGATGATCTAGGGCAGGGGCCCTTAAACCCCAAGGGTAGTCTGGTGAGCCCCTCCCTCCTCTGAATAAAGCTTTTAAATGCATAAATAAAACGCACAGGATTACAAAGGAAACCACTTATGTGGAAGTAAAAGTGTAATTTCATTTTCCCCACCTTAAGTTCCCGGACCCCCTGACGTCTATTCACGAACCCCAGGTTGAGGACACCGCTCTCCCGCCGCCCCCGCAGGGTTACACAGATCCGAGATCTAGTCCAGTTCAGTTTGGAGCGTTATCTTTGTCCCAGCCCTGTAAATAACATTTTCTCTTGACCAGAACTCTGACATAAAAGATTTTTTAAAAAACCATTATGGTGTTGCCAGGAGATAGGCAACCGGGTGGCTCTTGGCAAAGGCAGCGCTGGTGTGGGAAAGTAATGGCCAACTGTGAAATACAGGTTTGAGAGTACTGTGATTGCTATCTCTCATATGACTGTTCCGGGTACTAAGAGGTAGACGTACCCACTGGATGTAGCCCAGTTTTCTTTGAAAAGCTACTGAGATGAAGTGCAGGTTTTGACTTCATAAGAGCTGGTTTTGAATCCTGTTTCCCCCAATTACTGTATGACCATGGGCAAATCACTTAACCTCTTAAAGTGTCCATTTTTCTATCTTTACACTGCCTACCACATTGAGTTGTGAAAAGTGCTTTGTGAACCTTTGTAAACTCAGTCTAAATGTGAATAATCCTTCAAACATACTGTAGTTCTATAAATGTGCTTTTATGGAATATATTGAAATGACCTTTGGTATTTACAAAGTGTAATAGAAGTTACTTTGTTAAATATATTTTCAATCATCTATAAGTTATGAATTAGGATATCATGAGAAAAAACTGATTTCCGTTGTAATAGCAATAATTTCATTATAATGAGAGTCAAATTTACTCCATCCAAAATATAGGAGCCAAATGTACTAACTTAGCTAAAAGTTTCAACTTTTAGTAGCTATGTTTTACAGAACTCGATTTTCATCACAATATCTGATTAATCCTCCACAGGATCTTACTCTGATTCCTTATGATGCCCTGAGCTATAGAAGGGTTCTGACAGCTACTGTCATGTTGGAAAGGCTTCTAGAATGGTACCTGCAAAATGTTAGTTTGCTGTCCAAGGACCAATTTGAATACACAGAGTAAATGACTAGTAGGTTGACCATTAGGTGGAAAATATGGCTTAGGTTTGAGAAATAAAAGAAGTCATGGGCATGTAGACTCCTCAAAAGTTTCATGCATAGATATTATGAAGGTTTTCTTTCAGAGTTGAGTTGGAAATCACTGTGGACAACGCCAATAAATAATATCACAAAAAGTGAAAGGGACTATCTCAGCAGTCAGAAAAATTCTTAGTTACCAAGATGGTTGTCATTTATGAATCAGGTGTATAGCATCAGGTGAATAATTAGAACAAATGTGAAGATCAAATTAGAAAAAAAGATAAAGGGTAAGGAGATACTGCATACAAATTGTAATAGCTTCAATCTAAACTCTTTAAATGAGTCATATAAAAAAAATGAGAGATGGAGGATGACAATGGCCCTAATTTTGATTATCACCACTTTCTGTAAACCTCTGAACAATATGTACAGTGAAGAAGCCATAGGAGTCCAGAAATCACCTTAACCAGTGAGTCAACACTTTTTTAAGCCCTTACTATGTGCATTGTGATAAGTGCCAGCTATACAAAAAAGGGGCAAAAAGTTGGTCCCTGCACTCGAGGAACTTGAATTCTAATGGGGGTAGACAGCATACAAAAAGTTATAAGATATATGCAGTGTAAATGGAAAGCAATCATAGAGAAAAGGCACAAGCCTAGTGGTGATAGGGGCCAGGAAAGGTCTCCTTGATGAAGGAATTTGAGCTAAGCCTTTAGGGAGGTTGGGAGGCAGAGGTGAGGAGGAAAAAATATTTTCAGCAAGGAGAGAAGCCAGCGAAAAGGTATGGAGTAAGGAGATGGAGTGCTGTGTATAATGAATAATAATAAATTACAATAATAGTTTAACATTTATATACTATGTGCTAAGGACTGTACTAAGAGCTTTACTATTATTATTTCATTTGATCCCCACAACAACCCTGAAAGGGTGGTGCTATTATTTTCCCTATTTGCTAAAAAGTCAATGGAGCTAGATTGTAGAGTGTGTGGAGGGCAATAAAGGGTAAGAAGACTAGAAAGGTAGGAAGGGGACAGATTGTGAAGAATTTTAAAAGCCAAACAAGATTTTATGTGGAGTTAATAGGGCTCCATTGGAGTTTATGAAGTAGGGAGTGTGTGTGTGTTATAGTCAGACCTTCCTATTATCTGGTATATCTATTAAATATCCTAGTATCTTGCACTGGGTTGAGATGGAAGACAGACTCCTTTTATATGGTATTGTTCTTTAGGTGCTCCCAATCGTGGATGCTATTTTTTATCTTTTAAAACATTATTTATTTTTCATTTCTAACATTCACTTTTATAAGATTTTGAGTTCTAGATTTCCCCCCTTCCCTTCCTCCCCCTCCTCCTCAAAATGGCATACAATCTGCTATAGGCTATATACGTGTTCAATCGTTTTAAACATATTTCCACATTAGTCATGCTGTGAAAGAAGAATCAGAACAAAAGGGAAAAACCATGAGAAAAAAAACCAACAAAAAAAGAAAATAGTATACTTTGATCTGCATTCAGACTCCATAGTTCTTTCTCTGGGGGTGGATAGCATTTTCCATCATGAGTCTTTTGGAATTGTCTTAGATCATTGCATTGCTGAGAAGAGCTGAGCCTGTCAAAGTCAGTCATTGCACAATGTTGCTATTACTGTGTACGATATTCTCCTGGTTCAGCTCAATTCACTTAGTATCAGTTCATGTAAGCCCAGGTTTTTCTGAAATCCACCTGCTCATAATTTCTTAAGGAACAATAGTATTCCATTATATTCACATACCATAACTTGTTCAGCCATTCCCCAATTGATGGGCATCCCCTTGATTTCCTTCCTTCCTTCCTTCCTTCCTTCCTTCCTTCCTTCCTTCCTTCCTTCCTTCCTTCCTTCCTTTCTTCCGTTTCCTTCCTGTCTTTTTTCCTCTCCATATTTCTAATGATGACCTAAGGGTATGAAGTGGTAAAAGGGATAGTATAACTACTCCCTCACCTCTACTCTTTCATCAACTCTTTCATCTCCCCTTCTTAGTTTCCTTGACATCCTTCAAGATTCATTCCAAAACTACCTACTCCTTGAGGCCTTTCATAGTCCTCCCATTTGCTAATGCATTTTTCCCCCTCAGAGTCCTTTCTCTCTATTCCGTAAAAACTTGTATCTACCCCAGTGTTTAAATGTTGTCTCCTTTTTTTTTCATGTGAATGGGGTCTTTTGTTTCTTTTTTTTAAATTATTATTTAATATATTTAGTTTTCAGCATTGATTTTCACAGGAGTTTGAATTACAAATTTTCTCCCTATTTCTACCCTTCCCCCCCCCACTCCAAGATGGCGTATATTCTGGTTGCCCTGTTCCCCACTCTGCCCTCCCTTCTGTCACCCCACTCCCCTCCCATCCCCTTTTCCCTTCCTTTCTTGTAGGATAAGATAAATTTCTACGTCCCATTGGCTGTGTATCTTATTTTCTAGTTGCATGCAAAAAACTTTTTTTTTTTGTTTTTGAACATCTGTTTTTAAAACTTTGAGTTCCAAATTCTCTCCCCTCTTCCCTTCCCCCCCACCCTCCATCCCTAAGAAGTCAAGCAATTCAACATGGGCCACATGCGCATCATTATGTATAACCCTT
>CM053623.1:135355607-135366182 GCA_028646595.1 Phalanger gymnotis | reverse complement strand
CGGTGGGGCCTAAATAAATTCCTTGTTGTTTTCTCCTTAGAGAATCTCTCATACCTTGCGATTTCGGACCATTCAAACATATACATGATTATATTTGAGATCGTAAATTCGGCCTTCCTACTACACCACTGCAGTATCTTTGCCAAGACAGAAACTAAAAAATGATTAAACAACAACATATTGAAATAAAGATGTGATTTTTTTTCCTCATCCAAGTCCACTGAAGAATTCCTTTTCTAAAGTTGTGACCATCGTAGGAATAATTTGATGAAACACCTAGGGTAATGAGAAAGGGCTATGCCTTTAGGTATGGGAACAAGCCAAGGCATTGATTCATAGATACAAACACAGATCTCTAGACAAGTGGAAAAAAGGAACAGATAATATGACTTTGTGGAAATAGTAGTTACAAGATTTGGCAATTGATTGGACATATGGAGTGAGGGAGAGTGAGAAGTTGAAGGTGCCACTAAAGTTATGAACCTTGGTGACTGGGTGGTTGTGCTAGGGGGTAGTGAGAGGGGAAAGCAAGGAGATTTTTTTCCAAAGGGAACTACACAGCTGCTGCTGTGGGTGCTGGGGTAGTGGTTAGGTTATAATGGTCCTTAGAGGCCCACATCTGGCCTAAAAGGCAGAGAGGATGCTGAGACTTTCAATAGTAAAGCTGGGTAGATGTGGTTGTATTGGAGACAAGCTTCATGATTGGCTTTTGTGGAAAGAGTGGGTATTTGAACTATTTCAACCACACAGTCTTTGGGGACAAGTCATCCCTCTCCCCAACACCAATGTAGCAGAATCTAGGTAGCTTGATATAGCGGGGGAACACTAGGTGTCTTTAGTCCTGATTGAGAATAGATAGATTGGCTAATACTCACAGTTGGCTATCTGGTGGTTTCATATGAAGGTTTTTTTTTTTTTCTGGTTGCTGTTTCCAAAGGTGCAGGCAGAGGATTAGACATCGGTTTTGCCTTTCCCATTTCCCTCACCTGGTCAGGTGTGTGCATCAATATAATTCTGCCCCCTTTGTACTGTTTAGTTTCCCCAAAGGGAAAGAGTACCACTAGGCTGCTAAAGTCTCAGTAAATCTAAGCAGCTGGAAGGCAACAAATGGGGATGGTTCAGTCCAAGTGCCGTGCTCCCTTTTTTCTTTCACTTCTTTTCCTTCATCTTCTCTCTCTCGCTCCATCTAAGTCCAAGCCAAGTATTTACTTAATCAGCCCCCACTGATTTTTCTAGCTAAAATCCCATTTATTATTTATACCACTTTGCACTTTTATGTTGCTTGCTATTGTTTATCTTTGTATGTATATGTTTTGTCTACCTAACTAGAATTTAAGATCCTGAAGGCCAGAGACATGTCTTATATTTTTATGTATATGCCAATTCCCTGTTTTTGCCCTTTTTGATGTTATGTTTCAGAGATAGAAACTTTTCAATACAGCCAGTAGATGTCTTTATTGTTTAGGAATATCTTTTTTTCCCCCTCTCTCATATTGGTAGTTACAGTGTACTCAAACATTCAAATGGATCTGTGATTTCATCATTTTGGGTGTTCCCTCCGAATGGCCCATCTCTGTTATCCTGTGTGACTCATGTCCATATTCTAAAAGTCCTACCAATGTGCTAGAAGCCTTTTAAAAAATCTCTCCCAGCATAGAGGGGGTGCCAGTGCAGCCCTTTGAGTGTCTACTTCTTGTTCCTCCCTCTTGCCATCTTCTTTTTCTCTCTTACAGTTGTTTTTTGATGACATCTTTTACTTCTGTTCTTAGGAGTTCCTTGGATATATGTTACAACCTGCTTATCATACCTTCTATTCTCTTTCTTGTAATCCTTTGTTTAATGTTTCATCTCTAGTTTTTTCGAGGCTATGGTATTCAAGGTCTTGTGGCTATATTGTAACGCTGGTAAAAATTGTTGTTTAGTCAGTTAGTCACATCTGACTCTTTGTGACTCCATTTATGGTTTTCTTGGCAAAGATACTAGAGTAGTTTGCCATTTCTTTCTCTAGTTCATTTTACAGATGAGCATTCTGAGGCAAACAGGGTTAAGTGGCTTGCCCGGGGTCACATAGCTAGTAAGTGTCTGAGGCTGAATTTGAATCGGGTCTCCTTGACTCCAGGGCCAGCACTCTATCCACTGCGCTGCTTACCTTTGGCTGATAAAAATGTTTGTATTAAAAAAATAGGCCTCTGCTATTTTGGGAAGTTAGGGTCAGTAAAATGGCTTTGCAATTTCCCAAAAGCAATCTAGCTTGCCATCTTCCTTTTCTATTCTGGGTCTAGCTCATTGTCCATCTATATTATCTTTTCCAGATAGATATACATCTTTATCTATCTCTTTTTTTTGAGGGGAGAAGGCAGGGCAATTGAGGTTAAGTGACTTGCCCAAGGTCACACAGTTAATAAGTCTGTCAAGCGTCTGAGGGCAGATTTGAATTTCAGGTCCTCCTGACTCCAGGGCTGATGCTCTACTCACTGCACCACCTAGCTGCCCCATCTTTGTCTGTCTGTCTATCTATCTATCTAATCTATCTATCTGTCTATGCTGTTGGACAAGTTCTATAGGGTGTCCACTCAGATACGTGTTGAAATTTGATCAATAGACATTTTTTCATCCATTTGGTCCTTCCTGTGTGGATGGACAGGCCAAATTCCCTTGAGAGATTATGGGTCCCTTCCAGAAGTTTCTGTAATATCTGGGGCCTGATCAATCAATATCAGTAAAAGACAAGAGTATTTTGGAGAATCTCTCCTCTGCTCAGATTCTGTATTAGATCTCCTCTATCTCAGTAACAAATACTTTTGGCAAGCATTCATTTCTTGTTTTATGCCTCGTGTGATGTTTATTATCAGAAGGTCATTGAACAAGGTTATTTCTGTTGCTATGTCTTCCAAGGAATATTGAATGAGACTGATAAATGGACAAGAGATACCTTGTAAAAATGGCCTCTAAAGCAGCATATTATTCTATTGAGTTGAATATTTTTTTCATAATCTACAAACACAATGGCATATTCTATTCTCTATGTCTTTTAGGCAACTATGAAAGGGTAAAGATGTGGTCCATTGTTGAGTGTAGTTTGTGAAAGCCTGTTTGTTTCTTGATAATACCCTCATGGAGAATATTTTTAGTTTGTGTGTAGATGATTCATAAAACTTTTACCTAATAGTAACAATAATCAATGCAAAATAGCTAGGGTCTTGATTTTGCCAGTGACATGATATATCTAGATAAAGGACAAGTCACAATCGTAATCCCTTCTATTTAACAGCACCAACAAAGGGATTAAATGCTTTGAAAACCATGAGTAAAAGGTTCTATAAGCTCTGAAAATCTTGGCATGAATTCATTCCCCCTTTCCTTTCTTTCTACCAATGGTCTCCAAAGCTGGGATCTGACCCCAAGAGGTTGTGTGATCAATCAGTGAGATGGAGGGAGGATGGGTTGTATCCCATCTTTTTTCTCAACAGCCAATCATGGGGCTTGTCTCCAAAACAACTATATTTGCACTTCTTTATCAGCACCCCCAACTCTACTCTTTCCCACCACTGTATAAGCTTCCAGCTTCCTGACTTCTGAGATAGAAGTATGGCTCTCAGGGCAGTTATAACCTAACTGATACTGGATACTCACAGCAGCAGCTATGTAGGTGACATTGGGAACATTCCCTCCCCTTTCACTGCCTCTCTAGCATTCCATGCTCTCTCACCCAGATAGCCTCATCTTAGGAACATGTACCCAATGGAGGCTCTGCCTCCCCTCCCCTCCATTGATCAGTGAGTAAGAACTCTGTCTCCCCTCCACTCCTATTGGAGGGGCATGAAGATGAGGTTGAGTAGGCATGAATGGGTTGTGATGTGCATTGCTGATTTCCTTACATTTTCTTTTTGTTTTTCACAAACTCATCCCTTTTCCAAATTTCTTTATTCCTGTAGAGGGCACCACCGTCCTTCTGGTAACCTAAGTACACAACTTTATGTAATCTACCAAAGTGCTAACTCTCCATCCCACGTATCCAAACACCTGCCAAAAGCTTTTCTACCTCCACAATATCTCTCATCTCTGTCTCCTCTTCTCTAGTCACACAGATACTCTCCTACTTCAGGGCCTCATCATTTCTCACCTAGACTATTAAAAAACTAATTGCTCTCCCTTGCTTAAGTCTCTTCCCTTTCCAATCTATCTTCCATACAGCTTTCAGATGATTTAGTTCTTAAGTCAACACACAAATAGAAAGGGTTACTCTATACCAAGTTTAGTACAGACTTTCTTTTACTTAGGAAGGAAAACTCTTCCAGACAATAATAGCCAGCTTAGATAGAACTCATTTCATTTGGTCTTCACGATAGCTTTGGGAGGTAAGTGCTATTATTATGCCCATTTAACAGACAAAGAAACTGTGTTCCGAGTCACACAAGCTAGTAAGTATCTGAGTCAGGATTTGAACTCAGGTTTTTCTGACACTAAGTCATGACCCCACCTAGTTATCTAATGGGGGTTATACCCCACTAGAGGTTTTGGCATACATTAAATAATAAATGTGTCTAATCCCACACAGGATCTTGGCCCATCACTTAGCCTTACTTGTGTAGTCAGAAATTCATACAACAATGGCATCTCAAATTGTGAGATAGGTTACAATAGTGACAAAATTGCTGGCTAAGACAAAGCCCACCGATAACATGATGAATTAAATGGCAAGGACAAGACTAGCTATGTTGGGAGAGTTTCATCATCAGAGTAACTTTAAGGTGATGAAATTTTTGGTTGAAGCAAATCTTGAAGACCACCTACTAAGCAATAGTAGAGTTGTAAATTGTTTCAGTAGAAGGAATGTCAGACTTTGAGGATGCTGGAAAAGAAGGAACAGCAGTATACTTGAAGTTATAGGGGCATTCAACTGTTGTTAATTCCCAGCCCTATTTAAGAACCTTAAAAGTAACCTTAGGATTGTTGGTTACAGATTGGTAGGAAATTGGTCTAATAGGAGGAAGACAGGAATTTGAACAAGGAACTATTGTTTGTATTGAGTCGTTGGGAGTTCATAAATCCTTGTGGCTTAAAAGTCGTAGCAAACGAAGAGTGGTTTGATCAAGAGAGTTTGGAAAAAATAGAGAAGATGGGGAAGAAGAGAGGGGTAGATTCAGCAAGAATGTACAGGAAAGAAAGAATAATTGAGAGGGCAAGGGCTAAGCTAAGTGTGGATTATGTGTGTCCCAGCTGAGCGTTGAGTCTGATAAGAAGACTATGTCCAAGAGTATAAGTGTTAGTGTCCCCTCTACACTGTATAAATCCAGTCTCCTGAAAACCTTGGTCCTACTTTGGCTTGTCTATCTTTTAGTTTTCTAAGGAAGATTTTTCCCTGTTGAGACTCTGGTTCTGAATTATTTCTTGTGGACTTCCAGAATTAATTGGCAAATAGCAGCTGGCTGGAGACATCTTGCTCAGTCTTAGACTTGTACTCTGAAGGAGGCTGCACTGCCATATTCCAATGGCAGGCAGAAGCCTCTGCACTGCTGGGTCTTCTGTCTACCTCCCTTTGGTAACACATTGCTGCTATGCCAGATGCAGGTGAAACAGATTCAGCTGGAAGGGCCAGTCTGTGGGGCCAGATGGTACAGCTGATGAAGGGAAATGAGTTTCTCTAGAAGGAGACCAAGAGTTCCTATTCTTGGCCAGTCTGTTAAGCCTACCTCAGCGATGTCCAGGAAGACCCCAAGAGCTGAAGGGATACCAATGTACTTAAAACTACAGCTGCAGAACTTTACCTCAAATCAAGAGAGAAGAGTATTAGTAATTTCTAGTCTGACTGAATCAGCAGCTTACCTACACCATTCCTTACCACAGATAGTCCCCTCCTGGATAACTTTGAACAATTCCTAGGGGAACCACAAAGAACATTTGGACATATCCACTGGACAATGAGATGCCAATGACCAAATCTATTTTCCTCTTTGGATTCCTATTCTGTTGATGTGAATTTCCCTTGCCTGTCTTGACTTTTATTCTGAATTATCTTTTATGGAGTTTGATAATTAAGCCAATAAATGGATGGAGAAATAGTAGCAAAAACATGGTCTGAGTCGTGGGCCTTCTTCCTTTGACTTTGCTACAAAATGCTTCAACCACTCTCCTCTCCTCTGTCAGTTTCTTTTAGGAGTGATCATAAACAAATCACTAGTAAATTTGAATTAGATAGGGTGGCAAATGTCTGTAATCCCAGCTATGGAGAGGCTGAGGTTGGCAGATCTCTTAGACTCCGGAGTTCTAAACTGCAAGTAGGCTATGCCAATTAAGTATTTGCATTAAGTTCAGCATTAATATAGTGAGCCCCTGGAATTAGGGGGCCACCATGTTGCCTAAGGAGGGGTAAAAAGGTTCAGGCTGGAAGCAGAGTAGGTCAAAGCCCCCATGCTAATCATTAATGAGGTTGGGCTAGTGAGTATCCCTGCACTTTCTGTGTAGGCAAAATGAGGAGAACTAGTCTTTTAAAAACAAAATCTACTAAGTATGAGCAGAACCCCAAAAGGGCAGGCAATGATCTAAAACATGGTCTGCATAACGAGGAGGCATAATGAAAGAATGTAGACTGAGTATTGTTCTTGGAATCAACAGACCTGACAAGTTAGGATTAGGTTTAGTGTTAGAAACAAAGTTAGGATCAGAAATGAATTTAGGGTTAGGGAGGTAGAATTGATAAGATTTAGCAACTGTTTTGATACAGGAGAATGAGTGAGCATGAAAATGGAGACTTGAGGTTGTGAATCTGGGTGACTGAGAGGATGAGAGTGCCTTCAAGAGAAATAGAGAAGTTGGGAAGAGAGATGAGTTTAGGAAGGAAGATGAATTCTGTTTTGGACAAGTTGAGATGCCTATGGGACATTCAGTGTGAAACATTCAATAGGAAGTGCGTGATATGGGACTAAAGACAGACTAAAGCTGGATGTATAGATCTGGAAGCCTCAAATAGAAATAATAATTGAACACATGGGAGTTAAGGAGATTACCTGGAGAAAGAGAATGGGGTGGGGGGAGGGGAGAGAGAGGGAGAAGGAGAGAGAGAGAGAGAGAGAGAGAGAGAGAGAGAGAGAGAGAGAGAGAGAACGAACCCCATAGAATAGGTTCTTGTCTCTACCACTTTTACCTCCACAGTTAGTGGGGCAGGACATGGCAAAGGAGACTCAGAAGTAATCAGACAGGTAGGAGGAGAACCATTGTGACTGGTGTTTGAAAAACGCAGACAAGAGAGAGAATACAGGAGGAAAGAGTGGTAAACAATGTTAAATACTGTAGAGAAGTCAAGAAGTAAAGAGAACTGAAACAAATCCATTAGATTTATCAATTGAAGTTTAATTAAGTTTTGAACTTTACCCATAATTGTGAATAACTATTACTAGTCACAAAATAACGTTCTTCTTATCTTCTTTGGCTTATGTTTATTAAAAGTTAATAATTTCAGAATTTTCAAAACTACTTACTCCCCCTCCCCTTGCTACGGTCAACTACTTTTCATTAGAGTATTGTTAAACATGTTTTAAATTCAGTTCAAAAAGCATTTATTGAACTCCTGCTATGTCTCAGTCTCTGTAGAAGGTACTGACAAAGCCATTTGCTTAAGACTCTCTTCTCTGGTGGAAATTGATTACTCAATGCTCCATGCCTGTGTGAGGGATGGGTGATGTTGACACCCGGAGAGAAGAGAGATCTAGTCTTCCAGAGAAAGACTCTGGGAAGAATCTTACTTATGGAAGAGCCAGCACCTCAATTATGTTCCTATTCCCAGCTTACTACATTAGAGACTTTCTCTGAAAAGAGTCTGGAACCAAGTGTTTTCATTTTGGAACCTATAAGCCAGAAGACTAGGACAACTCTTCCTGGGAGTTTTCAGTAATTATTATCCACTAACGAGAAGAGTCATATGTAAGTCATCTTTGAGCTGCTGTGGGCCTTCGAGGGGGTGGAGGATGGGGTGGGAGACTGTATTTGATGTTACTGTCCACAAAAGTGAGAGCAGAAGTTTTGTTAGACTTCTATTTAATGAATATGATAAGGACATCAAGAATGCTTCATTGTATTTAGAGAAAGGGATTGGAAATAATATTTAGATTCCATCTAAAAGGAGATATCGTATTATAGCATACTAGGCTTAGTTGCTTGTCTTTTTTAAAATTTCCATTGATTCTCATCTCAGGAACTGATTTCATTTTCAACTTTTCTCCCAATTGGCTAACCATTTGGCTGTCCACCCAGCAATTTGCTCTGCACTGATTTATCCCCTCACTCAGAAGTTATTCTATTTTCAATTCGTTTCCCTAAAATTTCAGCCTTTGAGTCCTTAGAGAAAAGCACTTTGTCAAATTTCCCTTCTCTTACTTGAAGCTCCCCAAACAGCAATACAATCTTGGTGAAATGTAAGAATATATAAGAATAAAGTATTTCAATATAGTTATAACAAGTTAAATAGTCCAAATAATAATATTGTTATTATAGAGATTGTGTCTTATGCAGACAGAGATTAATGAAGACCTGGAAAGATTTTTGGTTTAACACAGTATGTATCAACCAAAACAAGAAAATGCTGCCCCATAGCCTCATTATACATAATCATATTTTATGATTATTTTCATTAAAATAGCATTATCTTTGGTTCTCTCTGGTCCCAGGGTTTGGGAGATTTGGTATGCCAATATCATGATAATAACACTAATTTTTTTGGGTGCCTGATTGTGTTTCTACTGAGCATTCATTGCCTTGTTAAATTTGTCCTGTGCTGGTTTTATCTAATAGATGAGCAGTCAGTTTCTTAAATCAGGCTAAATCTCATTTTCATTATAAATAGATAAGTTGTATTGTTGAACACGAGTTTGCCTTGACATGGCAGTTCAATCCTTTGTCAAGAAGTCATCTTACAGAGAAATGTCCTATATTATTTAATGCGACTCTTATGTCAGAGGTTCTCATAGAATGAAGGGTCAGTGTTTATTTGGGAGATTTCTTACTTCTTTGGCTTTTGGCCCTTACTCAGAAAATCTGCTAATATACTGAAATATACCAGAAATACTAAAATATACTGAAATATACCAGAAAATCTGGTAAAATACCTGATACTGACATATAATGTGAAAGCAATCCCACTTGTGAAAACACAGTTCCCAAAATTAAAGAAGAGCTTTATTAGAAGATCAAAGAAAACAAAATACTCTTTATTGAACAACTGTCTCCCAAAGATCTATATATAGACTCCTCATCACTTATGATCCCAAATGCGGCTGCTCTCAGCAGGTATTGTCAAAGTTTGATCTCTGTGTGGCTCCTCCTTTAATTCGTAGTCAGTTTGTACTGTGCTTCTGAGAGGTCCTAGAAAGTGACACTAGACATTTTTCACTGTAGCCTTTGATTCCAGAATTTTCCCTAAAGGAAAAAAAGGTGTGTCCATATTATAGCTCTCTGCTGAGTGTGAGATCATTAAACTTTGCTATCAGTTTTGGGGTTTCTTATCTTCAGGACTACATGCTTGCTCCTGCTTTCTAAGATGCTGTGATTAGGAAGCTCATCTTTCATAAGGACTGGTCAATGTGACAACAGTACTCAGCCGAGGGGCTATCAAATAAAGACCTGGTGAATGCCCCCATTCATTCATTCATTCATTCAACGAGCATTTATCAAACACTTACTTTGTGCCAGGAACTATGATAGGTCCTGGGGATAGAAAGATAAACATGAAACAATCTCTCTGATATTAATATTAATAAATTAATATTAAGTCTATTCTTTGGATTCCTAGTGTCTGGGGCTGAATTAAAATCTGTTGCCCAAAATGATTACGTGATTTAGGAATATAAATTTCTAAGGTTGTCCAGGTTGTAATGCAAATGAATTTGAGTAAGAACAAAGACTAAGTAGTCATTCCCTTCCACTCTCTTGGCCCATATTTTTACCTTTATTATGTATACGTCAGCAACAAATCCCTTGGCTTTGATGCTGCATTTTGGTCAGTGAAACACCTATCTCTCTTTGTGTGTGAGGGGTAATAATGTGAGCATGAACTACATTGAAAATAGGCTTATGATCTTGATTTTGTGATGAATTTTCACATCTCTTAGAATTTATTTCTAAGCAGTTACATGTGAATATGTTACTGCATTAATGCTTCATGTACCTTATTCTTCCAGGATCTGTGAATTCATGCATATGGGGTCTCCTACCAATACAGACTACAACCATCCTACACATTATAAGACATATGAGTTGTGTGTCTGGGGCTCCTCTCCACTCTACCTCAAACCCCGCTTCTAATTCACCACCAACTATCTGGTGATGAATCTCTCTCCACTTAGATTGGTTTTTGTATGGCAGAAGAAAGTTGATTGTCTTGCTTGCACTTAGGCTCTTTCTAGCTCTTAATTACTGGTGTTTGTGCTTTTCTTGCATGGTCTTCAGGAGTGCAGGGCTACCTGTAAGTCATGATGAAGCATTAGGGAAGGACTTTGGTGGAGGCATTCATATCCTCTCTCTCTCTCTCTCTCTCTCTCTCTCTCTCTCTCTCTCTCTCTCTCTCTCTCTCTTCCTCTCTCT
>CM053623.1:135329351-135355507 GCA_028646595.1 Phalanger gymnotis | reverse complement strand
TATCTTTATAAATAAGCTACATCCCACATTTGCTGAAGGAAAAACACAATTCAAGTCTTTTATTTATGGGTTTTTTCCTCCTCCTGACTTCTTTATAATATGGTAGGGTGAGTTAAAAGGGTAAAAATGAGACAATTAATAGAATAGGCAACAAGAGCTGTTGGTAGGATACAAGTATTATGGGATTATCTGATGCATTCCAGGACTTTCATATTATCTCTATATTCACTTTGATAGTGTATTCTGATCACTGTAAAAAAGGAAAAAAAAGAAAAGTGTTTGATTTTACAACTCTTTTTTAGGTATAGGGAAAAGTCTAGCAAAATATTAATTTTAAAAATGGACTTTTGAGAAGAAGTCTGAGGTATTGAAAGTACAGATATTTCCTGGGATGCTGTACGTCTACAAAGTATCTGTTGTCATTAAGTCATTTTAATTGTGCCCAACCCTTTGTGACCTCTTTTTGAGGTTTTCTTGGCAGAGATACTGGAATGGGTTGCCATTTCCTTCTCCAGTTCATTTTAGAGATGGGAAAACTGAAGCAAACCAAGTCAAGTAATTTGCAACAGGGTCACACAGCTAGTGAGTGTCTGAGGATGGATTTGAACCTCTGGACTCCAGGCCAGTGCACTATCCAGTGCACTACCTAGCTGCCCTCTGCGAAACAGAGGATGCAATAACCTTTGAGGGATAAAATTACAGATTTATCAGAAGTCAAAAGACTCTGGTGGGGAGAAATAGATTATATCATTGCATACAAAAAATATAAAAGCCATATAAAACTGATGTATGACTTAAAGAGGTAGAATGGTCATGTTGCAAGAGTGAAGTGCCATTGGTGGATGGCCTAGGTGCTACATTAGTCCCCATGTAATGAAATGGCAAGAGGTCTAGGTAAAGGCTTCCATCTGGTGGCCCTCCTATGGAAAACATGGACAAGAGTTGCACAGAAGGTGTTTATGGATTGTGACCTAGATTGTTAGAGGGAGTATCTTCATAGATGAAATCACAGCTCCACTGAAGTACTAAAGTATATGGGAAAAGAAAACACAGTAATGAAAAAAAAATTGCCACATGCATGAAGCAAAATACATTCTTAGTTCCTAAAATTTGTGAATCATGTCATAGACACATAGGGAAGTTCTGTATACATACTTGACCACACAATAGATAGCACTAGGAAGCAGACAATTCTATTCACCTGATAAGTAGAGTCATTTATATAAAAACTGTTATATAGTTATGCCAATCCATTCCTTCTTTTATTTGTTTGTAATATTGCGTTGCTAAAGCATATCCCTACTACTTCTTCTGATCTTAATGGGTAATCAATGAGAAATGGCTTGTCAGGAAGTTCTGTGTGGACATGTTTGTGTATGTCTTCAATTGTCTATTGTTTTTATTTCTGTTATTTTAATTTCTAATAGTTCATAAACTTTTACTAATAATTTTCACCTACTGAAAGGAAAAGTCCATTGTGGTTTATTCCTCATGTTATGATATAACTGGTGGCTTTTTTCCTCTAAAAGTTATATGGCATTTGTGTCATTGATACCAAAGATGACCACCAGGGAGCCTGAATACATTTTGATTAGAAAGGATTGGGATGAAAAGGAAACTTTTACCATTGCTTCTGAACATCAGGAAAGATAGCTAGAATGTTTATTACTACCCAAAGCAGGACTGAATGATAGTCTACACTATATAATCTCTCAAATATTTCCAGCATTATATGACATCTATTTCTCTTTGTGTCTATACTGGAAGGACAGTACTCATTGGCTAAAAGGATGTGTTGTCTCAGAAGGAACCCTTGTGTTATGTTGAGTCAACAGCTGAATGATCAATCACCTTTCTCCAGAAAACAATAGCAGCACAAACCCAGCACTTCCTAGTAAATCTTTCATTTTATTTGTCTGGTTTTGACTCCTGTTCTTCTCCATCAAAGCTTCCATTATGTCTGTCCTGTCATGATGAAGAATCTTCAGCAATAAATAATTTTGTAGTTCAGTTTACATGAGCTATGTTGCTGTTTGCCACATCTGGTCAGTTTCCTCAACCAGAACACTCTATTATTAGCTATTATTATTAATATTAACATTATTAGACACCATGCAAAAGGAAATTGCTGGAAAGAGTTCAAAATCACTAAATTCTCTATGACTTCTTTACTGACAAGTCAGTACAAAGCCATATTTGAGATCATTTTTACCAACAGAAGCTAAGGAGTAGCGTACTGGGCACCTAAAAATATAAATAACAAAATGATTGCTTCCAGCTGTGGTTCTAGACTTTCCCAAATGGGGCAATGTTTCCAAATGCCCCAGTATGGTCACAGCCCTGATTTTAGAGTAACTTAAGAAAATATTTAAGTGACTTGTGTTCAAATAAGATTTGATAGTTATATTTAAATTATATGAGTTGAGTTACTTTGTTCCTAATGGGAGAGTTTCTTTACTATGTATTGTCTGGTGTATATTCTCTTATGTTTACTTTCTCCTATTTCTGTTTTTGTTAAGGATTTGGATAATTTTTTTGAGAAGAACAACAAATATATGTATTTAAAATTAATAGCACTTTGGACATATCATTATAATATTCTCGGATCTATTTCAGTGAAGGACAATATCTTAGTAGCAATTTTTCTTTTTGCTTGGCCTTAACTTCTAAGATTTAGTATGTAATATCCATTTATGTATATATACACATATAGGAATGTATATGTATATGTATCAGCACAAAGATAATCTTTTAAAAAGCACTTTTGCTTCCCAACTATGACCTGATGTTCAAAAGATCTTTGAGAGCCATTCAAAATTCCTTTACTGTCAAGAGAACATTTATATTTGACATGTTTGCTCCAGAATTTAATTTTTCATGTGAAAATTGCAATAACATTTGCCAATTTTTAAAAACATTTTCTAAAATCCCTGTTATGTTTCTGCCATTTTTCTTTTTTAAACTCAATTTTCTTTTAATTAGGGATTTATTTAACATATATCAACAAACAAATGTTTTCCATTATCACTCTTCATCATTATGCTGTCATCATTCAACAATCCCTCTTGAAATTCATAATTTGCTAATACCACTCTCTCTGCAATTTTGTCACATTCATCTACTGACCTCCAGGACACTTCTTCCTCTTGACTTTAGCTTCCTCTCCATGCCATCCTGGTCATCATCTTTGGTAACTTTAATATCCTTTTGGATAACCCATCTAACATCCTGACCTTACAAATCCTCGACTAAATGCCATCATTTTTCAGCTATCTGCTTGAGTCTTGTCACCTTTTGGAACTGATTCACTTCTGAAATCTCAGACTCTGAGTTTCTTCCCATTGACCACGTCTTTCTTACTTTCTATCTTTCCCTGTCCCTCACGTCTACTGAACCTACTTTTCTGGTCCTTCAGCGCATCTTTACTCTTTCAACCTATCAGCCCCGACCTGACTATGCTTGTTTCTTTCTACAGCTTGGAGGTTAAGTGATTTGTCCATGGTTCCCCAGCATCAGAGATAGAATTTGAATCCAGGACTCTGACTTCAGAGCCAGTATTTTACACTTGTGGAAAAGGGTCTGGGTGTTTTGGGGAAGGAGTTGGGAAATTCCATTATTTACTCATAATATTACTGGTGGTGAGAGGTGGGAGGTGGGAGAAGGGTAGAGATGTATGTCTTACAAATTTATGTCCTTACAAAGGACTTACTGATATATAAATTATAAATTATAATTTCCTTCTTAAAGTTACTAGTTTATTTACATGGAACTTAGGATGTCATTCATAAGTAGATTAAAGATTTTATAGGTAAGTAAACTAGTAATAAGTCCTCTGGACAACTGACAAATTAGCAACTAGTAACTGCTCAAGAACTGCCTTGAAATACTCTAAGAATGATTGAAGGCATATGTTCCTTATCTGGGCTGTCAGCACAAAGATGAGCTGTTGAAAAAATGAGATTTTAACCTTGGCAGCAAAATCTCAGAATGCATTCAGAAAAGTGAAGCAATGGCAATGACAGTAATAAAGTCGAAAGAGTAATGGAGTCTATTTTTTATTTATAATAAATTACAAATGTATATAATTGAAATAGAACTATATAATGTTTAAGAAATTCTCCTGGGGAAAGTCTTCACACGGTTCTTTCTTCCTCCCTTAATACTTAGGTTCCCAGGGCCTGCACCACACCTTTCCTCTTCTTTCCTATTTTGAATTTTGAGTTGGGGAAAGAGGAAAAGGTAAAGATAAGAAAAAGAAAAAAAGGCAATAGGGAAAATCTGGGAGCGAAATTAAGTGGATAAAAGGAGAACCAGATACATGCTTTTCTATCCTGAAGCAATGGGTTTAGGTGATCTAAATCTGAAAAAAAGAGGTTCAAGTTTTCTCTTTAAATGTGACCTCCTTTGAACAACGTGATGTGAAGTGAATCAGAAACTGGGTTTTTACTTAGCTTTGAAGATGGAGAAATCTGAAATGGCAGAGCTGGAAAATTGGACAGTCAAAAATAGTTCAAAATTACAATGCAACAGGAATGAGTCCAGCTGGAAAAGCCTCAGTGAATCTGGGCCAGAATGTTTGCTTCTAGTATTTAGTGAAATTGATAGGTTTTTAATTCTGGGGAAAAAATGTATCTAAGGTGAAAAAGGGAAAAGTCTAAGGAGATCAGACTATTTTGGCATCTGAATTTGGTGTTCCTTTAACTATTTTGTGAGAATAGCACTAGGTTAGAGGAGCAAGTGGTTCAGTTGACTTTCTGATTTATTTGAGTATCCTGGGCGGCTGCCACCCAAGCAGATTTGCTGTCAAATTCCCATCACTCCCCATTTTTTTTCTGGTAGGTTCTTTCTGTTCTTCACTAGACTTACTTGGGTAGTAGTTACACCTATACTCAAATGCTATGCCTAAATTTATTTGTATTTTTATTTTTCCCCTCAAAACATGTCTCATTTTATATCTTGCTTTATTGCCTTTCTGTCAGGAGGTGGGAAGCACGGTTTATTGCCAGGCTTCTAGTCATCATTTGTCCTCTGGAGACCTCGTTCTGTGATTGTTTTACAGGATACTCAGAATTCTAGCCTGGAAATCCAGCTTCCAGTAATCTATACAAGAATGATTTATTTACCTTAATTATATGTAAACCTTGTGTCAAAGACTCCATACTGACGCAAAGAGCGTGGGGATGCCTTGTGAGACTTTCCACTTGTCTAACTCATTACTGTCACTAAGATAATCTGGGAACTTCAGTATCTGACAACTCCGACTCCTCTGGGATAGAGTCATTAAATCCACTTATAAGCACATAGTTTCGCAAGACTCACAACATAAACGGACTTTTCCATCGATTAAGGGAAACAAATCAAACACATCAGAGCCTATAGAAAATACTCATCAGTGAACAACGCTCCTTTGTCCCAGCTGTTTACAACAGGGCATGCCTGGGGGTGCCATGTTGGCGCTCTCCTCCCTAGCTCCTCTAGTTTTTATGCTGTGTTGCTTCTCTCCCCATTTCATGCCTCTGGTAGCGCTCTCAGAAGGGTCACTGATTGCTATTCTTCATCATAGTCCCTTTGGTTATTTTGTGTTATTCTTTCTACAATCCTTGCTTAGCAGTTCTTCTCAGTCGCCATCAGATGGCACCAGTTGCTCCTCCCCTTGACAGTCTTTCTGTGGTCCTATGTTCTGTTCTCTTCCCCCCAGAGCTCAGCTGTTTACTCCTAGCTCACAGCACTCTTACATAGGCCTCAGGAAAGCAATCCATTCTCTACCCAATTATTTTTCCAGTCTTTGTGATTCCACCTGGGGGTGGCTATATGGGAATATTAAAATTTCCCAGGGACTGCTTCCCCAAACGCCAAGTGGGAGGTGGGGCTATATGTATTTCCTCTCACTATCAAAAATTGGGAAGGAAAAGAACTGCATTTTGTTGTTGTTGTCATTTAAAACAATAATCGCACAGATAGACATGCTTTCAAACTCAAATATCTGGTTAAACTATCTTATTAATATTGGTATCTGATTATTTGAACTTACACGTGCTTATTTTTGACATGGAAATGATTTCATTAATAAAAATGTTTAAATGTGTGCATACCAATTTAAGTACAAAGCACTTTGAACCTCAGCCACCATTATGTTAAAACATTAACAGATTTGATAGTCTTGTTGACAACTACAATAATAGTTTGCAAAGCTTTTAATTAACATTTCCTCTATTTAGTCCTCCTCTGCCTCCCATTGCATGGGCCTCACCTCTCTGTGAGGCATGATGACCCTTAGCCCCTGTTCTCGAAGTCTGAGGCTAAAGCCTAGTTCACATGAAAGGCTAAGGTTGAGTACTGCTAGCATCTGCAGAGGAGCTAGATGGAGGATCTTGGTTGGTAGAAGGAAGATCAGACTCATCAGATGCCTGAATAGGCTCTTCTTCCTGCTGGCTATCAATTTCTAGGCCAGCTTCCGAACTAATTCCGTCAGGTTCTGTCTCCACAAATACTTCATCTCCGTCATCACTTGTCCCTGTTTCTATAGTGATGGATAAACTGCTAGTGGACATTATCACCACTGGAGTAGATTGAGATGCGTGCTCAGAAGCATCGGCAGTAGTACTTTTGATAAATATAATCACTGGAACTGCAACTTGTAGGGGAGTAGGAACACTTTGGCCACCAGATTCTTCTTCAGGTGCTAGGAAGAGGGATGTTTCATACATACCTAAACCTCCTTGAGATGCAAGTTGACCAAGACCTGAGTGGCTAGAACTTGTTTGTAGCGTATCTTCAGGGAGTCCTGAATCTCTTTAAATCTAAGAAAACCAGAATATAGGAAAACCGGCAATCTGAGGTGAATGAATTGCTTCTGCAAATCCATCTGTACAATGTGGTACCACAAGAGTTGGGGTACTTGGTACAGTTCTGTCCTCATCATCAAAAAAGTGCTGCATGCTACCTATCCCAAAAACCATTTGAAGCCCTTGTCCAACTTCCTGTCTCCGTGTCATCTGGATTCTCTGGAATGGTGGTCCCAACTCCTGGGGAGGTGCATGGATGTTTAGTTGTGGGGAAAGAGGGGGAGGTGGTCTTTGGGGTGACTGAGGCGCCCAAGGATCTTATCTTTCAGATGCTGATGATGGTTGTTGTTCTTTAGAATTCTCATGGGGTAGAGATGGTTCTGTAGTAGAACCACCTTCACTGCCATTCTGAGAATCTGCAGCTCTCTGGCTATTTTCACCTCTGATACTTTCTTCTGTTTCAGTACCTGGATCAGTACCATCTCCATCCTCAGCATCATCAACTTTATAGACATCATTGCCGCCTTCATCTCCCATCCCTGTGTCGTTGTGTCATCGTCTTCTCTGCCTCCTCCTCCTCCACTTCCTTCTCTTCTTTCTCCTTCTCCTTCTTCTCTTCTTTCTCTTTGTCCTTTTCCTCCTCCTCCTTCTCCTTCTCTTCCTTTTTCTTCCTTCTTCCTCTTCTCCTTCCTTCTTCCTCCTCCTCTTCTTCTTCCTCTTATCCTTCTTCTCCTCCTCCTCCTCCTTTTCCTTTTCCTTCTTCTTCTTCCTTCTTCCTCTTATCCTTCTCCTCCTCCTCCTTTTCCTCCTCCTTCTCTTTCTTCTTCTTCTCCTTCTTCATCAGCATCATCATCCTCATCCTCTTCATAGTCCTCTTATTACACCATCATTTTCATTATCATCTTTGTCTTCATCATCACTGTCTATCACAATGATGTCATCTCCTTTGGACTGGGCATCCTAGTGAGAGGTTGAAGTCTGCTGTTTTGACTGCAGGGATCCAAGATCAATTTGAAGGGACTGAGAGATTTCTTCACTGTCTTCCATATAATCTCTTTGAGTGACTCCTCCAATAGAATATTGTGAATCCTGATTTACAAGGGGCTCAACCTCCCCATCATTGCTCTCTTCTGCCATAATTTCCTCCTCAGGTCCTATAGGGGGTATGCTTTTCCATCTCTATTTTTCATAAGAGACTTTCCCTGATGTCTCTTGCTATCATCTTATTTTTAAAAAGTAAGTCTACAAGGTTAATTCCTAGTGTATTAGACATGGTATTTAGTTGGCCGAATAATATTTTCTTAGCTGTATGTGGTTACTCTGTAAAAATAGATCAGGTGTGACTGTGATTTATCAGAGGACCATAGGATCAGAAACTTGGAATTAGAAGGGATCTGATAGATTATCTGATGCAACCCCATCATTTTACAGATGAAGAAACTGAAGGTCAGAGTGGTTAAGTGACTTACTCAAGGTTAAACAGATCCTAGCAGAAATAGGATTTAAACCTAAGATCTTTGACTCTAAATTCTACTCTACAATAGTACTCTTGGTTGGAATGTCTTCACTGAAAAATGATTTCTCTAGCACTTTTTGTAGTAGCAAAGAAATGGATGTCTATCTATTGAAGAATGACTAAATAAATTGTGCTCCATGAGTATAATTACTGCATTGGAAGAATAATACAAAGAAATATGAAAAGTATGGGCAGCTGAGTGTTGAGCTTGGAGTCAGGAAAATCTGAGTTTAAATTTCTCCTCAGACACTTACTAATTGTGTGATCCTGGTAAAGTCACTTCACTATTTGCCTCAGTTTCCTCATTTATAGAGTGAGGATAATATTAGCACCTGCCTCCTAGAATTGTTGTGAAGATCAAATGACAAAATAATTTTAAAGCACTTAGCACAGTGCCTGGCACATAGTTAGTGCCATATAATTATCAGCCATTATTATTATTAGCTATTAAAGTGAAGTAAGCGGTACTAAGAAAACAATATACTTGATAACTGCAGTAATGCAAATAGAAAGAAGAAAAATTAAAAAATCTGAAAATGAAACTGTAATTATTATGCTCAGTGATGGTCCTATAGAAAAAGCACCTCCTTCCTTTCTTTGCAGAGCTGAGGAACTTGGGGAATGGAACATTGCTATGACAGTCATCGTGGTACAGTGGAAGATGTCAGATTTGTAGGCAGAAGCCCTGGAGTTGAATCTCAGCTTTGTGACTATCTGGACCTTAATTTCTTCCTCTAAAATGAGAAGGGGTTAAACTAGATGACCATTCTAGTTCTAAATCTTTGATCCTATGTTCTGTCAGACTCATATGATATACTGATTGCTTTTGTTAGTTATTTTTGCTTTTTTAGTTCTTTTTTATTCTTTAATATAAGGGACATCTTTCCAGCAAGGGGAGTGTGAATGACATGGTTGGAAATGAAGGTGATATAAAAACAAAAGATATAAATAAAACTTTTTAAATGGCTGGTTTTTTTTAGACATGTGGTTCCCAGATGGAGTTTCTTCACTAGTATTGTGCCTTTCTAAAACTTAGTACATCATTCTGATATACTTTGTCAACTGAGAACATTCTCTCAGTTGACTTCAATAGTTTGGCAGCCAGTTTATGCTGCAGAAACATTTTAAAAATATCTCCAGTAGAGTCGCCATTTTCAGCTTAGTGTACAAAAAGCCACAGTTATAGCTGATTCATTTTATCATGTTCTCCTGACTCTAAAGTCAGCCCCAAAGCTGCTGTATAGCTAATAAACTGTACTAATTTAAAAAATTACCTAATCTCTGTAATATGCTAGTGATTTTGGAATAATCCTGTATATAAAACCTGTTCCTCTGTGGTTGAAATTGTATGTGAATACTATTCACACTCAAGGCAAGCTTTTCATAAAATTGTGAAGAAGGTGAAATTGACTTTGGTTTCTTCCATTTTGCCTTTTGTCAGTCTCCCCACCCCTGGCTCTATGACTTCCCAGAGCCTGTATAAGGACATGACCTGCTGGGGGAAGGAGGATGATCTTAGCCATATCTCAATTTATCTAATATGCTTAAGTTATTTCATCTGTTAAGAGTATTCCCAGTTTTAATAAGTTATAAGCAAATACCTAAAAACCTTGAGGCTCAAAGGAATGAATTTCTAATGATAGATTTTAGGGGACTGAAATGAGAGGTGGATTACAGTATAGTGGAATAGATAGAGAGCTGGCCTTGGATTTAGGTACTGCCTCTGACACATACTAGCTGTGTGACCCTGGGCAAGTCATTTTGACTTTCAGGGCAACTCTCTAAGTTGCAAAACAATTTCATATCTACATTGATGGTTGGGGTTTCCTTGTTGGTAGTTCCATATGCCAATGAAATCACAGTTTTAGACCAAGTGGGAAGGTATTTTTGGGCAAGGGCTTCTGCCTTGTACCCCTCAAAAGTAAGCATATCTTTCCTCACTCTCTCTAATTTTCGATATCTCCCCATCTATTTGCTTCTTCCCTACTGCTTTCAAATATTCTCAAGTCTCTCCCCAATCTTAAAAAAGAAAAAAAATCCTCATTAGGTGCTGCCATATCAATCAACTAACTTTCTGCATCTTGCCTCTCTTTTTCATCTGAACTACTTGAAGAATAACTTTTTCTCGTTTCCCTTTTTCTAAACTCTGTAATCTGTTTTTCAACCTTACCATTCAACTCAAACTACTCCAAAGTTATCAATGATTTCTTAATTCCCAAATCTAATGGCACAGTGAATAGAGCACTAGACCTAAAGTCAGGAAGACCTAGTTCAAATCTTTTCTTAGGCATTGTTTTTTTTTAAGCTGTGTGACTCTGGGCAAGTCACTTGTCTGTGCCTTAGTTTCCAAATTTATAAAATAAGGGGCTTGGACTTGATGGTGTTCAAAGCCCCTTCTGCCTCTACATCTATGATCTTTATTATTATTGACTTCTTTGCAGCATCTGACATTGTTCTTCACCTTCTTCTGCTGGATACTCTCTTCTCTCTGGATTTTCATGACTCATTTCTCTGGTATGACGAGTTCTGAGTCTTTTTTATTAGATCTTCGTCCATGTCATACACATTAATTGTGGATGTCCCTTTGGACTCATTTCTGGGGCCTCTTCTCTTTTACTTCTATATTATTTTACTTGGTGATCTCATCAGCTCCCAGGGGTTCAATGATCATCTCTATGCAAATGATTTCCAGAAGTATTTTTTTATCTAGTATTTCTCTTGCTCCACATCACCAAATGTCTATTAGATGTCTTAAACTGCTTGTCCTGTAAGTATCTCAAATTCTAAGTGTCCAAAAGAGAACTTATTATCTTTCCCTCTAAGACACCTCTTTATCTGAACTTCTTTATTATTGTTGAGGCCCTCACCATCCTTCTAGTCACCCAGGTTTTCAACCTTAGGATCATCCTCAAATACTCTCCCTTGCTCACCTCACATACCCAGTCAGTTGCCAAATCTGGTTATTTCTACCTTTACACTACCTCTCTTATCCATCTCATTCTCCATTCACATGGCCACCAGCCTAGTTCAGACCATTATTACCTCTTTGTCAGGTGTATGGCAATAGGCTTCTAATTGCTCTCCCTGCCTCAAGTCTTTCCACACTCCGATCCATTCTCCACTCAGATGACAAAGTGGTTTTCCTAAAACTTATTGACCTTCTGCTCAGACTATCCTCATTCAATAAACTTCTGTCACTCCCTATTATTCAAGATCAAATTAAAAGTAACTCCATTTGCCATTTAAAACTCCTCACAACCTGATTCATTCATAATTTTTCAATCTTCTTACTTTCTTCTCCCCTCCTTGTGCTTGACAACAACAGTCATAGCTGTTTCTCACCATGTGACACTCCATTTCACCTCTTTGCCATTGCCCTGGCCTTAGGCTGTACTTAGAATACTTTCCCAACCTGACTCAAAAAATACCTGGCTTCCTTTAGGAATCCTCTCAAGTATCATTCCTCCAGGAGTTCTTTCCTAAGTTCCCCTTAGCTTCTGGTGCCATCTCTGCTAAGATTACCGTCTATTTATTCTTTATTTATCCTGTGTGTTTTGATTCCTATTTATTGTATCCTCCATTAGAATAGAGGCAGGGGCTGTTTTTGCTTAGTATATTGCCTGGCACATTGTAAATGCTTTATAAATGCTTGTGAATTGATTGATTTATTGAATATTACCTCCCATGCATAGGTGATATCCTGGGCATCTGGTAAAGCAACCCCAGATACTCTCCTTCATTTCTGAGGTTCAGCTAGAGGGACTGAGTTTCTGTGTTAATGTCTAGGCAAAGTTACATGCAAAGATGCTCCCTTCCCTTCTTGGTTATCTTCAGTGCCGTGTGCTGTGCCATCACATCTCCCGTCTCTCCATTTACTGTCATATTTAGAGATTGTTCATAGTACCCTGTCCTTGAGTGTTTTTGAACTTGGAGGGAGAAAGATGATCAGAGACAATGACATAGATTCCCTCTCACATATCCTCTGACAGTTGCATTATTGCTACTGATTTCACTCATGCCCAACTTTGGATCTGTTTCTCTTACTTAGAGGCAAATGCTGGTGTAGTGGATAGAGTGCCAGGCCTGAAGTCAGGAAAACTGGATTTCAAATCAGGCCTCAGACACTTATAGTAACTTCCCGTGTGACCCTGGGCGACTTACTTAACCTCTGTCTGCCTCAGTTTTCTCATCTGTAATATGGGGATAATAATAGCACCTACCTCTCAGGGATATTGTACGGATCAAATGAGATATTGTAAAGGACTTAGCATGGTGCTTGGGCATGTAATAAGCACTATATAAATGCTAGCTATTATTATTATTAGTAATGGTATTAGCTGGTGGTACAGTGGCTAGAGACCTGGGCCTGGAGTCAGAAAGCCCAGATTTCAAATCAGACCTCAGATACTTACTAGTTGTATGACCTTGGGCAAGTCACTTAACCTCTGTTTGCCTCAGTTTCCTCCTCTGTAAAATGGGGATAAAAATAACGATAGCAGCTACCTCCCGTATTTGTTCTGAGGATCAAATGAGATAATTGTGAAGTGCTTAGCATGGTGCCTGGCACATAGTAAATGCTATATAAATGCTCTTTCCCTTCCCTTCCTCACCTCTTCCTCCACTCCCAATGGTCACTTTTTCCATGCGGAGACTATAGGGAGCTTATTCCCACGAGGAATCTCTCTAACATTGAGGCTCAAGGCAGAGTTTGGGCAGGGCAGGTTTCCAAGCTTATACTTGCACTTACTCTTCTTTCTGTATAGAATTACCATATAGAGTTAGGGCTCCAAGCTCCATAACATTACCTCACACACACTTTCCCATAAACATGTTCAGATCTTGTATTCTACATCTTTGTACAAGTCACTGGGGTTCCAAACTCCCACATACCTCCCCATCATAAATTTATGGTAGTTTTCTCTCTCCCTGCTGTTCACTCTGCTGCTCTCTGGACCAAGTCAATTCTCCTTACTCTTTCCTCCCTCCAGCACACTGACACACACCCAGAAATTCATATCATCAAATCTTTTCTAATACTACCATTTAGGATGTGCCTTTATAGGAGGGGCAAACAAGCCCTAATCACAGATACATAATAAAGGTAGGAATGTGGCTAGGAATTGTACCCCATCTACTTAGCTTTGGATTCTCTGCATAAGTCTCACCTATTTGCATGGGTGTCCAAAAAATTTTTTTATTTGAAAAATCAGGATCCCCTGACCTGGAGAGCCCTTGGCAATTGTTTGGAAGGGCAGCCTCTAAACTTTTGCTGGCTTTTGGTAGCTTAATAATTGGACAGTAAACAATGAGTCATAAAAAATTTCTAACCTTTAGTCAGAGTGAGGTCTCTAACTGAGGTATTGTCCTTTGGGAGTAGGATTAAAAAATTTCTAGCTGAGGTCTTTCTTGTCCTTTGAGAGATTTAGGATTAAAAAATTTAAGCCTGTGGCACTAGCTTGCAGGGACAGATTTGTATTCCACAAAGTTTGGCTCTTGGAGCAAGGAATTTCTTTTTGGAGAGGAAACACTTATTTCAGCTGAGGCTCGGAGAATAAACAGATCCTCTTTGTGGAAGAAAAAGCCATTATGGGTTTTTCTCTAGTCTGGTAATCTGGTAGATTGGGGCTTTGCATTTCTAAAAGAGCTGTAGCTTTGAGCATTTTCTTCTTATGAGGAAGTGTTAACATTTGAGCTGAGAATTCTAGCTGAAGTCCAAAGCAAGATAGAAAGAGAAATTTGATAAGCCTGTGCCCAGTAAGCTGTGCATACAAGATGAGCAGGGAGAAATGTTCAGAATAGACTATGGCAGCAAATACCATGGGCACACTGGATGATATGCAAGAACAATGGGGAGCCAGTTCAGCCTGAAGGTTATGATGATATCAGCTAAAAACATCTATGGCCCTGCTCTGTTGGGGGCACACAAGTTGCTTGTCCATATGTGAGCTTGTTTATGTGTGCTTCTTATGCATGTGCCCCTCTGCGCATGAAACCAGGCCACATATATTCCCTATATGCTTCTTCCATGTGTATCCATTTTGCTTACTGATGGAAAGTGTGCCTGAGGTTTATGAGAGAAATGTTTCATTGCCAATTTTCTTACTATGCCATTTCATTCAATATCCTTTAGAATAATCCAGGCTTTCATGACTCCAGTCTTTTGCCCTGTCTACTATGCGATGGCAGCCAGGTGGTATAATGGAGATAAAGTGATGGATGTGGAGTCAGGACAACCTGAACTTGATTTCTGTCTCAGACCCTTACTATCTTGTGTAAACCTGGGCAAGTCTCTTAACTTCTCTGCCTCAGTTTATCTGTGAAAGGGGGATAATAACATCAGCCTCTCAGAGTTGTTGTGAGCATAAAATGATATAGCTTATGGAAAGAGAATTGCAAGCCTTAAAATGTCATACCGATGTTAGCTATCATTATTATACCAGTATCCTCTTCCCTACCCCATTTTTACGACAAGGACAGCAAGAAAATGTTTTTACAGAAAATCCTTGAGTTGAGAAATTTGGTATGTTTTCTAGCATAATGGAAACACACTCTCCCGGAATACAAGGACCCATCTCTGCTTTGAAGACTGATCAGTTTGGTTGATCACGTGATTGAGCTGTACTATTTCTCCATAGATTGGTCTAAAGGAGCCAAGTTTGTGGAGATCATCTGTCAGGACATTTGTTATGTCTCTTTCTAAATGTCCTGCTCTTACCTCAAATTCAGCATGTCAGAAATAGATCTTATTTTTCCTCTCCAGCCTGCTCCTACTCCTGTCTCTCCTGTTTCTATTAAAGATACCATCTCCTTTTTTAACTTCCTGAAACGTAGGGGTCAGATTATTTTCTTTCTCACAATTTTCCCTAAGCCAACATTGTTCTTATATTTTAACCTCCTAGATCTGCCCTGCAAGATTCTCTCACTTTCATCAGGATTACTTTCAAATCTTTTTCCAGTTGAATTATTTTCTAGGTTTGTTTTTCTCCTTCCATTGTTCTTTTTGGCTTCCAGTAAAGTAACCTGATTTTAAAAATTGATTCCAGTGATGTGTTCATATTTTACATTTATTTCTAAATGTCTAGATTTTGTCATCTTATGCTGATTACTTTGTCATATCAATCAATCGGTCAGTCGATCAAAAAGCATTTATTAAATACCTATTATGTGTTAGGCACTGGGGATACAAAAACAAACCAAAAAACCTTGAAACAATTCCCTTCCTCAAGGAGCTTCTTTTCTTAATTTATTTCCTTCAGTGTTTTTATTATCCCTTTTATTCCAGGTTGAGAAATTTCTAGTATTGTTTCTGATGCTACTGTTGAGGTTTTACTAAGTTTTTTTGTGGAAAATTTTGCCTCGCCTTCTTTTTATCTGCAATATTTTTTCACTCTATTGGAGTTCTTTGATTTTCTCATTCTTTTTCTGTTTTAAAATTCCTTTTGAGTATCCTTTCTAGGTTTCACTCCTGACTTTCTGGAATTTCCCTACCATGCCCCCAGGTAACTTCTCCTCTCCCCTCCCTAACTTTTTCAGCTTCCTTTTATGTCTTGCTTTCCCCCACGAGAGTGTAGGTCTTGGGGTACATTCTTTCTGCTTGTCTTTGTATTCTCAGCACCCTGTCTGGCACTAGTAAGTGCTTAATGAATACTTGTTGACTTGCCTTGCCCCTGGCAGTTTTGTTTCTATTTGGTCTTTTGTTGATAGTTTTGAGGAAGACATTAAGGTGATAGAGCAACTTGTGTGTCCTCAGTTAGGTTATGAACTCCTGGTGGGAAGATACCTCTTACTTTATTATTTTCCCAGAAGTCTAAGCACCTATACTTTCCCAATTGCCAGGCTCAAAAACTTTGGCATCATTTTTGATACTTCTCTCTTCAGTGGCACCCTTATCCAGTCAATATCCAAATCTTGTTTATTCTATCTTTCTGAGATCTTTTATATATGTGCCCTTCTTTCTATTTTTATTGCTTCCACCATAGTTCAGCACATTATTACCTTTTTTAAAAAATTTATTTTTATTTTTTCTTTGGAGGGGGGGAAGGCAGGGTAATTGGGGTTAAGTGACTTGCCCAAGGTCACGCAGCTAGCATGTTCAGGGTCTGAGGTCATATTTGAACTTAGGTCCTTCTGACTCCAGGGCCAGTGCTCTACTCACTGCACCACCCAGCTGCCCCACATTATTACCTGTTACTTGGACTTTAAAATAGTCTTTTAACAGATATGCCAGTTTTCAGTCTTTCCCTTCTCCACTCAGTCTGGATGACTGAGTAATTTTCTAAGTGCCTAGCTCAAAGAATTCTACTCTGCTGCTCAAAAACCTTTATTGATTCCCTAGTGACCTCAATTTGTTATGCCAGCATTTAAGGTCCTCTAGAATTTGGTTTCAATATATTGTTCTAGTCTTTTCCCACACTATATACTCTTTGAAAACTTAACATTTAAATGTTGATCTGAAGATGTTTGGGATAAATCCATATACCACCTGATTGGTCTTCTTGAATATTCATAAGAACATATCCACTGTTGAAACCTTACCCGTGTTTCATGGCCCAACTCAATGCAATTTTCTCTAATTCCCACCCACAGCCCACCTCTTGAATTCTCGTAGCACTTCATTCATACCTCTCTTAAGCCTTCTTACACTCTGCTTGGTTTTATATTTGTGTGTCCTCAATTAGGTTATGAACTCCTGGAAGGAAGACACTATACCATCTTTTATTTTTGTACTCCTAAGTATACAATGCCTTGTACATGATAGCTTCTCAGTAAATATTTATTGAATTGAATTCTCACTCATTATCTGTGCCTGTTTTAATTATTTCTTTGTGTCCTGATCTCTTCCAAGTCATTCTCCTTCTTAACTTCAATTTTCTCATCAGTAACACAGGGTGGTACTATTTAAAGTTGACCTTAATTCTACTGAATGAGTGACTGTATTCTGGATTAAGAGCAACTAAGTGATTTATTGCTATCTTCCCAAAAAGGGCTTTATCTTCTAGTGTCACTGAGTTCAGTGAGGCATTAATATTGCAGGAATAATTATCTCAAATTGTGCCATTTCAAAAACAATATTGCATTACTCAATCTATTTGAACAGCACCATGAAGGCAGAGTCACCAAGAAAAATGTTTAATGTATTATTTCCTTTGCCTAAAGTACCTAAATGATATTCCTGCAGACATGGTTTAAGAGTGCTGGCTTATTGCAATGGCCATTATTTGCTGGCAGTGGTGTTGTTAACTATTGAACCATAGGATGCTGTATATTTCAGTTGAAGACTGGCTGATTCAAGATCACTACTATATGGCATCCTGTCAGCTGAACTGCTTAATAAGATTTCTGAGGAAAAGCTAGTGAAAGTGGTCCCGAGAAGGAAAGGTCAAGGAGCCATAGGCAGCATGGCATGATGGAAAAGGACACCGGGCCTGGAGTCAGGAGGCCTGGGTTTGGATCCAACCCTAGACATTAGTTAGCTGTGTGCTTTATACAAGTCACTTCATCTCTCAGTTCTAGTTTCTCATCTTTTTTTTAAAATTATATATATTTTTAATTGTAGACAAACACCAGAACTCAAATACAGAATAGAGAAAAGAAAAAGAAACATATCATAAACTTAAATATTGAAACTTAAATACAAAATAAGAAAAAAAGCATGTCATGTGCATAGCAGAACATAAGATTCAAAATATACAGCGATAAATTTTCATTTCAAGAAAGCCTGTATGATAAGTTGAGAGCTGTCCATCTTTTCCTTGCTTCCTTGTAAGTTTTCTTTTGTTCTTGGCTGTGCACTTTTTACTTTGTTCTTTTTTCCCCCTTCTTCTTACCTCCCACCCAAGAAAGCTAAAATTAAATGTGAATATATTTATGTAGAGATACATATACACACACACATACATCTATATACATACTTTTGCATATCCATATGTATATGTATGTATATATACATATACTTTCCTTAATAAATTCTACTCCAGATCTTTGTTTTTATGTTTGTATCTCTTATTTCCTATCCCTCCTGACTCTTCTACTTTACTTTGCCCTCCTGTTACTTCCTCATCTTTAAAATGGGGACAATACTGGTTTAATTATCTATCTTATAGCATTGTTATGAGAAAAGTACTTTGTAAATCTTAAGAAGAACAGTACCAATGTGAGAAATTATTATTATATGGCAGATGGTGACCAGGTTCTCTCTGTTTGCACTGAAGATAGAACGGAAAATTACAGGATTAGGTACAATGATAATATTTGATGTGTAAACAATGCTAGCCGATATTTATGTTATACTTTAATGTTTGCAAAGCAGTTTACAGTCATATTCCACCTGCCACTTTACCTTAATAAATCACTGATGTGCTTGAATGAATACAAAAGCAGTCACTCACAATGATGAGGCTTTTAGATCTTAAACATAACCTTAAACCTTTAAAATCTATAACCTTTAAATATAACATTAGCATTAGTGCAAAAGATAGATGATATATAAAACATTTAAGTGCTTACTTTGTACTGTGCACTGTGCTAAACTTCAGGGACACAGATACAATCAAATAAGTCAGTCCCTGCTCTCTCAGAGATTACATTCTAAGGGGAGAAAACAACAAAAACAATAAAAAGGGAAGTTAGAAATTAGAGGATGGCATGTACACGTGTGCAGCAGCACTGTGTGGTCATGGTCAGGGAGTGAATCGGAGGCCTGGTTCTGGGCTCAGGTATCAGAGCCTAGCAGCCCAGAATCCAGAGTAATAATATCAAAGGTACTGATGTATTAAAACAAATGCAGGAATAATGAATACATTACAATCCACACATAAGTCTGGGTCACAGTCTCCAACCGATACACTTAGTGTCTGTGAAGAATAGTGCCCGAACCCTTAACAGAAACCTGAAAAGGAAGCATATTTGAGGAAAACTTATGAATTTTGTGGAACTTACAAGTCTGGAGCTGTAAACTTTGGCATCTTTTTTCTGTGGTGGGATTTATCCATAAAAGTACTCTTGAATTTAAACAGTTGCTTGCTTCAGCGGCAAAGCTGAGTTGATCTACTTTGTAACTAGCACTTCATTGGGTGTAATATCTTAGCCAAAATACTTGATCCATGGTGTGATTTCTCTGATTCTCTTCTTCCAAACAATTTTTCTGCTAAGCTTGCCTTATTTCCCAATAGTAACAGTAAATGTCCATCACTTCCAGCTTCAAGTTTAGATGATGCAGTTCTGAAATCTGTCCTTTTGGTGTTCTCTCCTACTCTTATCTTTCTTGATTTGGACTCTGGGTCCTCTCTGTGAATTATCTCACTTTAGCTTATGGTTAGTAACCAAGTTCTCATCTTCTTTCTATAATCAGATGAATTACACTTGATCCATAATCTTGACCATATTCTCTGGTGTTCCTCTTGCTCCTGGATCCTACAGCTTATCATATTAAAAATGAGCAATAAGTGTCTCAGAACCCTGAATTAGAATAACTGTTTCTTTTAGAACTCTAATAAGATTTGTACTCCAAAGAATAGGATTGTCAGCCTCTTAAAGGGTTAACACAAATAGCATATATGATTATGGGCAAATTACTTAACCTGTCATTGCTCCAGAATCCACAACATTGAAGTTACAGATCTGAACCCTCCCATCTCCCAATTTTCTGAACATGAATAGTATCTTGATTTTTAAAATCTCTCACTAGTCACCTAGTGGGTATTTATTGTAGTAAATTAAAGGAGCAGCATGAGAAATTTATCATAATTTTCTGTACATAATTTCTCCCCCTACCCTTGGTGTTACCGATTTATCTGGGAATTTTAGTAGGCTTGAAGGTCAATATGAATTTATAATGAGATACAGTAATAAAAAAAACCACTCATTTGATCTTAGGTTGCATTAGTAGACTATGGTATTTAGCAAAAGAGCGGTGATAACTTAACTATAAATGACCCTGGCCAGACAACATCAGAATTATTATGTTGAGTTCTGGGTACCACATTTTAAGAAAGATTTTTAACAAGCTCCATTGGATTGGCAATATCAAGTGTTTGCTGGCTAAGGTGTTTTTTGTCTAAAAGAGGCTTGCACTTGTGGTGACTACTTTACATTGGTTATAGTTTTTTCGGAAACTTATTGAATTGGTCAGGTGAAAATGTGGTACCTTCTTATCTTTATAATTTTTTCTAACTCTATGTTAATTTTGACCTTTACACTGACTAGTCTGATTTCAAGTAGTTGATTCTGATATTGTAATGGGAATGTTATTTATTTTGCTTAGGTTGGGCTGGTTTCCCTTTGTAATGAGAGGCTAGTGAGGAAACACCAGTGTGCTTGGCTGATGTAATGATAGTCTATTGTCTGAAATCATGATTGCTACCTCTGCCTTTTTTACTTCAGTTGAAGCATAGCAGATTCTGCTTCAGCCCCTCATTTTAATTCTGTGCATGTTTTTCTGTTTCAAATGTCTTTTTTATAAGCAACATTTTGTTGGGTTCTGGTTTCTATTCTACTCTGCTATTTGCTTCTGTTTTTATTCCATTCATATTTACAGTTATTTTTACTACGTATTTCCCCCATTCTATTTTCTTCTATTTATCCTTCACTCTCTCGTGTTTTCTCATCCCTCCTCAAAAGTTTGTTTTGCTTCTGACCACTGCCTCCCTTAATCTGCCCTCCCTCTTATTATATATCTTTTTCTCTTTCTTCCCCTTGCCCTCTTGTTTCCCTGTAGGGCAAGATAGATGTCTATACCCAACTGAGTGTGCATGTATGTGCATACATGTATGCATGTATATATGTGCACACACATGTGCGTATGTATGTGTGCATGTATGTATGTGTGTGCATACATATATGTATTTTTCCTTTGAAGCAGTTCAGATAAAGGGAAGTTCAAGCATCCCTCCACCCCTGCATTTTCCCTTCTGCTATAAAAGCTCTTCCTTTGTGTCTCTTTCATGTGAGATAATTTTCCCCATTCTTCCTCTCCCTTCCCCCTTCTCCCAGTACATCCTTGTTTTTCACTCCTCCATTTTTTCTGAGATGATCCCAACATAATTGACTCACATCTGTGCCCTCTGTTTATTTAGACTTCTTCTAACTGCCCTAATAATGATAAAATTCTTAGTAGTTACATGTATCATCTTGCCATTTGGAATGTAAACAGTTTAACCTTATTAGTCCCTTGTAATTTCTCTTTCATGTTTACCTTTTGATGTTTCTCTTGAGGCTTGTATTTGAATGTTAAATTTTCTATTCAGCTCTGGTTTTTTCATCAGGAATACTTGAAAATCCTCTCTCTTTTTTTAAAGTATTCATTTCCCCTCCCAAAGGATTATACTCATTTTTGCTGGGTACATTACTTTCTGGAATATCATATTCTAAGCACTCCTCTTCTTTAACATGATAGCTTCAAAATCTTGTATGATCCTGACTGTGGTTCCATGATATTTGAAGGATTTCTTTCCGGCTGCCTTCAGTATTTTCTCTTTGACCTGGAAACTCTGGAATTTGGCTATGCTATTCCTGGAGTTTTCATTTTGGGATCTCTTTCAGGATATGATTGGTGGATTCTTTTGATTTCTGTTTTATACTCTAGTTCTAAGATATTAGGGCAGTTTTCCTCTAAAATTTTTAAAAATATGAGGTCTGGACTCTTTTTTTTGATCATGGTTTTCAGGTAGTACAATAGTTGTTAAATTCTCTCTCCTCAATCTATTTTGTTTTTCTGACGAGATTATTTTTTTTATTCATTTGACTTTTTTTTGGTGTGTCTCTTGATGTTTCATGGCGTCATTAGCTCCCACTTCACTAATTCTAATTTTTAAGGAACTATTTTCTTCAGTGAGCTTTTGTACTGCTTTTTTCTGCTTAAAAAGAATAGGTTTAAAAAGCCAATTCTGCTTTTTAAGGAACTCTTTTCATGGGTGAAATTTTATATCTCTTTTACCATTTGTCCAGTTCTGTTTTTTAAGGTAGTATTTTCTAGGTTTTTTGTGCCTCTTTTACAAAGCTCTTGATTTGCCTTTCACAATTTTTTTATATTATTCCCATTTCTTTTCACAATTTTTTTCTTTATCATTCATTTGATTTTTAAAATAATTTTTTTTTGCTTTTTAGTTTCCCAGGAATTCCCAGGAACACAACCCAGTTGGGTTTGTGTACAATTTGAAGTTTTCTTTGAAGTTTTGCTTGTAGCTGTTTTCATGTCATTATCTTCTTTTGATTTTGTGTCTTGTTCTGCCCTGTCACAATAGTAGCCTTTTATAATTAGGATAGATTTTTTGTTGTTTGTTTATTTTTCCAGACTTCTTGATTTTGACTTTTGTGTTAAAGTTGGGCTCTGCGTGCCTGTGTGTATATGGCACTATCACTGAAGCACGAGCTTCAGGCTTTTTCATGCTGCTGTTTTCACAGCTAGTTCTGGGGGTCTCTAAGTTTTCAATGCTTCCAAGGTGGTGTGATCTGGGGAGAGGTGTGGAAACTGCTTTCCTGATTTATGCTCTGGTTCATATCAGTATGAAGGGCTCCTGCTTTCTTGAAGCCAAAATCACTAGTGCTCCTTTCTGCCCTGGAACTGTGACCTGAAACTCAGTATGGGTAATTGAGTTGCCATATAGAACCTGATCCTGTACCCAGTGCTAGAACAGAGGTTCTCCATAATCTTTTTCTCACTAATTTTCCAATATCCTTACTATCTTTGGTCTGAGAGCTCCTGAAGCTGCTGCTACTGCTGTCACAGATGCCTCCAAGGCCCATAACTATTATTGTGGCCCCATGGAATCTGGGCCAGCCCACACCCCAGTGACACAGATCTCTCCTTCCAACCTCCTAAGTTGTCTTGGGATGGAAAAATATCTCAGTTCAACTTTTTGTTGGCTATGCTGCTCCAGAATTTGATTTGAGGTATTATTTTATAGTTGTTTGGAGGGGAATGTTGCAAGACTTCAGATGTTATATTCCCTCTACTCTGTCATTTTGGTTCCTCCACCCCTCACTAGTTATTAATACTAATGTATATGTTGATTTTATTTGGAGAGTCATATGAAATTCTTCATAGAGTTTCTCTTCCTCTTCATCCACTGCAGTAGGGGTTGATTTGTGAACTCTAGTTATTTTTATAGTGTTCACTTTCAATCATATTCAAGAATAGTTCAAGACAAGATGACCAAGTAGCCCCATGAAATAATTTCTTGTTGCCTTTGGGCAAAAACATTAGAGGAAAAAGTAGGGAAATTTGAATGTTTTCTTCCTTAAAGGATTCTGAATTCTGATCTTTCCCTAAACCAACTTGGGGGAAGGAATTAATAAACAGGCAGACAAATTCAGTCAGAGACAAGCATATTTGAAGTGGTACTAAGGATACAGTTTTACCCAGGTTGGACAAATTGGTGTGTCTTGCAAATACCTGGGATGGGAAGTAATCCCGATGGAAGGGATGTCTAGTCTTAATGTCGGGATGTAGGAAAGACATGAGAATTGGAGTAATGTTTCAGTCATCCTATATGCAAATAACAGATTTGTAGGAGAATAAAAAAGAACTTGGTTTTGAGTAAGTTTTTTGTGAGTATGCAGAAGCAAGTAAATTGTAAACTGTGAGAAATAATGGATCCCTACTCTATTCTAATCAGTATTAATCAATTTGATATGCTTCCATAAGTGGTAGTGATTATAAGTTCTGTACATTAGGCCCCAGAGCTGTGAGCTGCAGACTGTAAGTTCTCTTGCTTAATCATGGTAAGTTAAATAGAGGCCCTCTACCCTTGTTTTTCCTTGTTGTGGTGACCAAGGTCAGTGTGGCAGAAATGACTCAACTACATGGAAAGTCCTCCAATTTATGTTTGTATATCTGGACTATTCTCTTTTGTCCAACACTAGCAGGTGATCATCTTATGACCATTTCATGACCCCTCAATCAGTGGAGATGCCCCATGCTTTCTTTGACTAACCCATGACTCTGGTGATTTTTTTTTTAGCCTGAACATCATATATCAACCAATGGAATTATTTTGTATTTGGTATAGCTGTTCTTGAATGTCTAGATATCTAGCCCTATAAAACAGGGCCCTGGACATGGGACATCTCAGATTGTGAGGAAGATCTGAGGTCCACTTCCTTAGAGGGGACCATGGACCTTTTAATAAAGTGCCATTGACTCAGACCTCTGCCTCAGTCTCTTTCATTGTAGGGAGGATAATTTTAATCTCCACATTAATGGCAACCATGAAGGGACAGCAATGCATGAACCTCAACCTCTTTGGGCTGGCTCCTGCAAGGGACTCAAAAAGGAAGTGGATATTGGGTCAAGTTTTCACTGATGGCTCCCCCATGGACACCGACCCTCATTGTCTGCACCCAAATTCTCTGAGCCTGAGGTAAATCTCTTCAAGGTTGGTGACTCTGTCTTGATTTATCCTCAATTCATTTTCTTTAGGAAGAGTCTCCAATTAGGCTAAGAAGGAACTGTCTGAATTTGTGATTAATCTGTTTAAATTTATAAGCTATGGAGCACTCAAATTTTATTTTTATAAAAATTATGTGGCCATAATTTTAACTTATACATAGGCTGCTTTTTTTTCCCTTTTCCTCTGTTTTCTTTACTTTCATTTAATTAAGAGCAGGGAAATTCAGCAGTGGAATTGCTAGTTCCTCATTTTCAGCCACCTAGCCATCTAGCTAATTTTAAAACTTCTTGGTGGCAGAGTTAAAATAGATTTTTTTTTGCCTTTAAATTCTCTTAACAAGGAGTGATTAAATCATTCTTGTCATCAGTAGAGAAATATCTAAAATTGGTTGAGGGGGACCTCATTTCAGTGGCTCCCAGAGGGGTGAGGAACCCATCTAGAGGACCCTGTGATCAGTCCCGTGATCAAGGGTAAGACGTGGGGGAGCGATTCCCTACTATAGTGCTCTGACACCATTTTGAGGGAACAATAATTTGGGATAGACTTGAAAGCCTGAGGGGAGAGATTCCTTACCTCAATGGTAAGCTATGACCATCCTGGGAGCAATCCCTCCCTCTTTGGACCTGAAAAGAAGGCTCATTTTGCTTTTTACAGATATGAGGAAAGGAAAAGATTATTTTCACTTATAATTACTTAGGATTAAGTCAGTTATTGACAATGAGAGCTAAATTTTAAGGAAGTTTTTTTTAAAATTATTTATGTATTTAATTTATTTAATATATTTAGTTTTCAGCATTGATTTTCACAAGAGTTTGAATTATGAATTTTCTCCCCATTTCTACCCTCCTGCTCACTCCAAGATGGCATATATTCTGGTTGCCCCGTTCCCCAGTCAACCCTCTGTTCTGTCACCCACTCCTCTCCCATCCCCTTTTCCCTTACTTTTTTGTAGGGCAAGATAAATTTCTATGCCCTATTGCCTGTGTATCTTATTTCCTAGTTGCATGCAAAAACTTTTTTTTTTGAACATCAGATTTAAAACTTTGAGTTCCAAATTCTCTCCCCTCTTCCTTCTCCACCCACTCTCTCTAAGAAGGCAAGCAACTCAACATAGGCCACATGCATATCATTATGTAAAACTCTTCCACAATACTCATGTTGTGAAAGACTAACCATATTTTGCTCCTTCCTAGCCTATCCCCCTTTATTGAATTTTCTCCCTTGGCCCTGTAACTTTTTGAAAGTGTTTGTTTTTGATTACCTCCTCCCCCATCTGCCCTCCCTTCTATTGTCCCCCCTTTTTTTATCTCCTTCCTCCTTTCCTGTGGGGTAAGATACCCAATTGAGTGTGTATGTTATTCCCTCCTCAGGTCAAATCCAATGAGAACAAGATCATAAAGTCACTAGCTTCCACTTGCTCCAATATAATTTTTAAGGTAGTATTTTCTTCAGTGGTCTTTTGGACCT
>CM053623.1:135314002-135328851 GCA_028646595.1 Phalanger gymnotis | reverse complement strand
TTCTTTGTCACCAAAGAAAGATTCCAAAGCCTGAGTCTGAATCTGAGTTTGTTTTTGCTGCCTGGCCATGTTCCCAGCCAACTACTTGACCCTTGACTGCTTGTAGAGTAGAGAGTACTTTGTTCCAAGCTTGAGGGGATGCGCCATTGTTTTCAGAGCTATTTCTATACAGCCAGCTCTGCCACACCAGCGCTCCTCCTCCCCCAAGAACCACCAACCCTGACTGGACTCAGATCTTAAGCAGGCTCTGCACTCCTGCCCTGATCTGCCACTTAATTCCTCCCACCAGTTGGGCCTGGGGCTGGAAGCAACTGCAGCTGTAGTTCTGTTGCTGCACCACCCCTGCTACCCCTGGGGTGGTGGCCGAATTGCCAACTCCTTTCACTCTGTCCCCTGCAGCTTTCCCCACTAACTTTCTCTGTTGTCTTTGGTGTTTGTGGGTTAAGAAGTCTGGTAACTGCCACAGCTCACTGATTCAGGGTGCTAGGGCCTGTTCTGCCTGGCTCCTGGTCTGGTTGGTTCAGGTGTGGCTCATGCTGGGCTCTGCTCCACTTCTCTCCCAGTTCTGTGTGATAGACCTTACCCAGTGACCATCCAGGCTGTCCAGGGCTGGAGCCCTGCTTCCCTCTGCTATTTTGTGGGTTCTGTGGTTCTAGAATTTGTTCAGAGCCATTTTTATAGGTTTTTGGAGGGACCTGGGGGGGAGCTCATGCAAGTCCCTGCTTTCCAGCCGCCATCTTAGCTCCACCCCCCTTTAAGGAAGTTTTAAAGCAAAGTAGGTATAAATTTTGCTGAATATTCACTTATAAAGACCTTTAGGCCCTATGTGACTGGTCTTAGGACCCTAGAGGTTAAGCCCAGAAATTAAGAATTGGCAGTACTGGAGAATTTGCCAAAGCAAATCCCTGAATATTACAGTGTTAACTGTAGGAAAGATGCCCATGTAGGCGGGTCTCAAACAGGGAGGAAAATGCTCCCTTTCCTCCCCACCCCTTTGCTTCATATTCAAGGGAGGTAACCTCCAGCACCTTTAGTTGGGGAACTTCTCAGAAGAAGCAGCCAATAAGGTAGGTACTCAGAAATCTAGTCTAATTCTCTTAGGGGAAGTTCCTCTGAAGAAGTGCTCCTTCTGGTCAGAGATGCCTGCAGAAAGATGGGGTCAGCCATAAGAGGAAAAATGCATCCTACAGGATCCCAGTTGGGACAGGAGTGGTCTCCCTGTCAGAGGATGACTAAGGAAAGAACTATTAAGCTGTGTAAAGTTTGGTTTGAGAATACAGAGAGTTTACGGGATTGTTTTGGCCAAAGCATGAAACTTTTGATTACTTAGAAAGTTACAGAATTTTATTTATCTCCCCAAGTCAGTTTAGAATAAATGAACTATTGATACTGCTAAATTCTTTATCATTTTCAGTTTTTCTTCCTGTGGTTATACTTTGGCAAAAAATCTAGAGGAGGGGCAGCTAGGTGGCGCAGAGGCACACTGGCCCTGGAATCAGGAGGACCTGAGTTCAAATTCCGCTTCAGACAATTGACATATTTACTAGTTATATGACCTTGGGCAAGTCACTTAACCCCAATTGCCCTGCCAAAAAAACCCAAAAAGTCTAGAGGAATGGAACTTCAACTAGCTCTTCTCTCTATTAGGGATTTATTCTAAAAAAGTACACTTTAAATGGGTGAACCCGATTGTCAAATTAGATTAAAGCAAATTGTATTGTTACCAGATTACATGCTTTTTTGTTAAGATTCTAAAAGCAGTAACAACATAATTAGGAAACAGAAGAATCATTTTAGGCTGATAGCTGGACCCCAAGCCACAAGATGGTCACAAATTTTATATTTAATAGAGGAGACAGGTAAGATCTTGACTTCAAAATCTCCTAGAGAAAAATTTAGTTCAGGCCTGATTTAATATTGTGTCTTGTTATGTTTTCTGTGTGTCTGTTTGAAAATAAGTTTAGGAATAGTGGGTTCTTTATTTCAGATAGAAAGGGACCTTATACAATTAGGAAAATCTTTAATAGTCTGGGAAATATGTGTCTGTTTTGTCTGTGCTATTCCTGCTTTGGGCTAATCCACAGCTAACAGGTGCTTTACCTATGCCCTTTCTTTTGGCGTGATCAGTCAACAAAATGTTAACTAAAAAACAGCTTAAAAGAGGACAAATCTCTCTTTTTTCTCTGTTTCCAATACTGATCATGTTGGAGATTGATGAGATAAAAGACTGACACAGAAATTTATTGAAAACCAAGATACAAAAAAAAATTATAGGAGACCAAATTTGTAAAAAAGGAATAGTTATTTCTTTCACTTCTAAATTATAATTTGGATGTCTTCATTAAGTATTTTGATGAACTTATGGGGTACTAGCAAATTATGTAGAATTTAGTGAAAACAGCAACAACAAAAAAATCACAGATCAATTATTCTTTGCAAGAGACCTTTTAAATGACTAGGGATTGATTTAAAGCTGTAGTTTGAATTTTAAGAACTGTCTTATTAGTCATGAGATATGTTCAGGAGAGATTCAGTGAAATTCAGGAAATTCAGGGGAACGTTAAAATAAGAAAAAACTTAGGAAAATGGTATAGGAGAAATTAGATTAAAAATCTTGTGAGCTTAAATAATTCCATAACTCAGAATTTAAAAAGGAAACAGATGTGCTAATCCTGAAGAAGTTTCAGCTTGCCAGTCTCTAAATCTGAAGTTTTGGGGTATCAATTTGTGAAAATGGTTTTAATTTTAGTGTAGAATAAAACCATACTTAAAAACTATACTTAAAAGTTGGGATAAGTTTATCACAGGAAGGAATTTTTATTATTAGAAGGCAGAATAAGAAAATTTTAGGCCATCTTCAGAAAAGAATAAGAGTGGGCAGAACTGAACTTTATCTACCCTTTTGTTGCTTACTGCTTTTAAACAACTAACCTGAGGGTGCCAAACAAGTCTTGATTAGGGATCTCAGGTTGAAGGTGATTCCCAAAGTGCTCCCAGAAAAAGAAAACTTGTTTTGAAAACAGAAAGCAACTGAAGGTAAGTGAAATTTAATGATACTACTGCAGTTTAAGTCAATTGCTTAGATCAGTTAGAACATGTATAAAGTGTTGAAATCAATTGGTTAGTGAAAGTAAGTTTCAATTGTTTAAGTAAGGCTATAGTAAGTTAGGGAAAGAATTATTGAAAATAGAATTAAGCAAGAATATTAAAAAAGATAGATGATTTCTTCTCCAAAGTCATCCTGCTTACTGAAATTTATGACACTCCACAAGGAGGGATTTGTGCTGAGTGAGTTGTTTTTGAGTTTATTTGCCTATCGCTTACAAAAAAACTACGTGATTGTAATTAATTCTAATTGCCCAAAAGTCCTTAAAGAAATTGGTATTAATGGTGCTTTTGTAACCACTAAAGAACAAATAAAAAAAAGAGTAGTGTTCCATAAGGAAATAAGAAAAGTTAAGGATGAGTCAAAGGGTAAAAGAAAGTTGGAGTTGGTTTGCACTGACAGCTTAAATTCAGGGTTTGAAAGGCTTTTGGGTTTTGAAAAGGAGATTTCAGAGAGGGTCTTAATCCCACTGAAATAGAAAAGATTTAGGAATTTTATTTTAAGCAATGCCCCTATAATAGTTACTGCATGTTTTCCTTCCCCAGTCAATTTTAAAGCTACAAAATATGTTTAAGTAAATGCATGCTAATGAATTGATTGATAAAGAAAAGATTATCTCTTTGCTCTGGTTTAAATAGTGATGTTAAAGGATTAGTAATTTAGAAAATTTAAAGGAATTGGTTTTGCTCTTTGGGTAACTCAAAGAAACAAAGAAGCAGTAGTGGGAAGTTAAGAGTGTCACCATGACTTTTTTTGGATATGAGCCAACTAAAAATCATGGAACCTTGTGCAAAACGAAGTTTAGTTATTGCCACTAGTCATTATAAATCAAAATCTATTGGGTTGAAAATATTGTAATGGTAGTAAATTAGAGAATCTAATCAGTCCTTGTGTTGTACAAGGGGGATAGTACATATTTACACTTATTTCCCAGGGTTGTTGGGGGAAACACATAGTTGTGAAGTGCTAACACAGTGCCTGGCTTGTGTAAAGGATGAACACCATAGTGTTCAGACCTTGTAGGAATACAACTGAACAAAATGCTATCCTATTTATAGGTATTTTTCTAATTGGCATGGAATATTAAAAAAATTGGGAAATTATAGACTAAACATTTTGAAGTATTACTAAAAACAAGCTTAAGCAACTTTTAAGGTGTAGAAAAAGCCTGGCACGTGGTAGGCACTACATAAACTACTATTATTAGCATGAAAACGGTAGGGGTAATAAGATAAATGACTTTCTATGAATTGATAAATTTGAAAGGTATTTAACTAAATTATTATCACCTGATTGGTGATGTTTTTGAATACGAAAAGGCTAAGAGAAGCTGCTAAAGCAAGTTTTCTCCTCTTTTCAATCTGAATACTTACATTATAAATGCAACTGTTACATAATTATTGGAGTATATATACATATATTTTTAAACCTAGAAAATAATGTTGGGAGAAAATCATGGTAAAAATCCTCTTAGGAGATATTTGTCTGTGGGGTTCCTTGGGATGAGCCCTACTGACAGGGTGTTGTGAAACCCGGCAGCACTGCCATATGAGGAACTAGGATCTCTCCCACCCAAAGTGGAGAAATGAGACTTTTGAATAGTAAGTGGGTGTCATTTGGGATCATTTGGAATCTCGTGTAACTGTATCTTTTTATGCTATTATTTTGAACCAACTATTCACTGTGTATGAACCTGTGGTGAAGAAGTGGAAATAGTACAATGCTAAACTGGTCTCTATGGTCTGGGGACTGGGATAGGTAAGCCACTCCTCCCCAGGGATATTTTTTTAGTTCATAAGGTGGGCCATTGTAGCACATGAGGGATAATAGATTTAATTAAGCAAGAGTGAGTTATTCTAGACACTACCCCAGTGGCAATTTGCATGACAGTCACTTGTCTGACTTTTAATCAGCTTGCCTTTCAAGTCACATCCACTGGTGGCCACCTGCTGACTTGCATCCCTCTTTGAGCACTGACAGAAAAATATTATTGTTGTGTACAAGTCAGTCCTTGATCAAGGTTGAACTATTCCCTAGCCCTAAAGCCACAGCTCTCTCTGATACTGTAGCTTTCACCAAGAAAATTGTGCCCAGGTATGACTTGCCACTTGCCTACATGGACTCTGCTAGGGGAATCTCATTTCATTCTCATCCCACTGTATTCTAGAAATGGTCTGATGGTCTCTCTTTGGCTTTATTTGCAGACCAAGGGCAGTGGGGGGGATAATAGTGAATGATAGTTGTGAATAGATAAAATTTGTGAAAAGTTCTAGATGAAATTTTGAGGCTAATATATATAAGAAAAATAACAATTATTTAGCCCTAAGTTGTAATTAGTGAAATTTTGCTGTTTAAACAAGAGTCTCTTGGGACTTTAATTTGCTGGTATTGTAAGTCCTGAATCCAGGTATAAGTGTCTTGACCTGCATAAGGCTGCTTGTTCATCATTCAAGGGAAATGTCTTGTGCCCCTGCAGTCTGAGAATTGCCACAGGTGAATATCTGTTCCTTGAGGAAGTTGTGAGAATGACCTTGCAAAGGTGAAGATAAGATTCTCTTGATGTATCGCCATCTTGGTGAACAAGACGTTTTCCTACCTGGTTAATTCTGAGGCTGGCATACAATTGACTACCTATGACTCATACCTGAAATTAAACAGAGCCAATGTTGCTATGTCCCTGCCTTTTTCCTCACATAGCAAATTCCATTTATAAGGGCAAGTGTAGAAGAAGATGAACCCTATTGGTGATTTTTGATTAGATCAATATATGCCAGTGAAAGATCATTTTGAATTGTCATTTCAATCACAAATAATAGAGACCATGAAGCTTTATCTAAATGGGAAAAGCCAATTTTATTTGGGTTTATTATTAGCACCTGACTTTTGAGTATGTCTTGAAAGGACCACTGGACGGCATGAGAGGATGTTCCAGAGACTGGACAACTATATGAGATGCAATGAGTAAGTATGACAGCGTCATCAGCAACATCCCCTCCACAAATGGTTCCTAATTCACCTATTCCTGAGCCTGCAGTGACTGGAACCTCGAATCTTGCTTTTGAATCTCCCACTTTGCCCTTTGCTCCACCATTGATGACAATGACTGATAATCCCTTTGTTCATGGAACTCAACCTATTCTTTATTTTCCTCCACTCCCTATGCTACAGTCGGCTAGATCTATTTGTGTTCTCTGCAGGGATGTTGCCTCTCATTACCATAAGAGAGCAGCTGTTTGTCAAAATTATTTGAATCGTTTTTACAAATTCAAGAGATTTCCAGAACCTGTGTGTGGGGCAAACAATGCTTGTACTGCTGCTCTTGAACAAATGTCCTATGGTTCTCTGATTTCCGTATCTGTAGGGCGTGTTTTACTAAGAGGTACCTGTCTCTCATGGTTCTTGGTTAGTGAGAGCATCACCTCAGATATTTATTGTTACACTTGGTACAGCATGAGTTATTGTTTAATCAAATGGAACATAATCAGTATGTTATAAGTTGTGTCTATTTCTCTCTTTACTAATGCCACCTTTGCACCTCAGTGAGGGGACTGTCCCCTACTGGTTTTGTGTTGCCCATGGAGAACAGCCCTCCATGCATTTAGATTGTAAAGATTCAAAGAAAGACTGGGGTCTTATTCTGGGTCGAAGAGGGAGAATGTGATAAATAATTCATTTGGACCCCTATTCTATTCCAATCGGTACTAATCAAATTTGATATGCTTCCATGGGTGGAGTGATTGTAAGTTCTATATATTTGGCCCCAGGGCTGTGAGCTGCAGATTGTAAGTTTACTTGCTTAATCATAGGAAGTTAACTAGAGGCCTTCCACCCTTGTTTTTCCTTGTCATGGTGACTAAACCCAGAGTGGCAGAGGTGACTAAATTGCGTGAGAAGTCCTCCAATTTATTTTTGTACCTTTGGTCCAGTAAGGGTGGGGAACCTGTGACCTGAAGGCCACATGTAGCTCTCTAGGTCCTCAAGTGCAGCCCTTTGACTGGATCCAAACTTCACAGAACAAATTGGGAATTTGTTTGAATTCAGCCAAAGAGCCATACTTGAGGACCTAGAAAGCCACATGTGGCCTGGAGGCCACAGGCTCCCCACCCCTGCTAGACTATTCTCTCTTGTCCAGCATGACCATCACATGACCACTTAGTCAGTGGAGATGCTCCATGCTTTGCCCAACCCATGACCCTGCCGATACATTGTTTTGCTTATCTTTTTACCCTATGTATCATATGTCAACCAATAGAATTATTCTGCATTTGGTATAACCATTCTTAAATGTCTAGATATCTAGCCCTTGGATCCTGGAAGGAGGGGACATTTCAAATTGTGAGGAAGATCTGAGGTCTGCTTCCTTAGAGGGAATCATGGACCCTTTAATAAAGTGCCATTGGTTGAGAGCTCTGCCTCAGTCTCTTTTATTGTAGATTGGATGATTTTAGTCCCCACAAAACAGAGAAGGTATGCATGACAAGGGAAAATCCCCATCTAGCAATAGTTCCTTGACCTTGTGAAACAGGCACATCAAACAAGAAGCAGTCATAAGAAGCGTAATAGGCCAAACTAGGCTGGACTTTGTGGGACTACACTTGATTGTGTCAGTAAGTGGAAGACTCTGGAATGAGAGAATTTCTCGTGCTATGACTGTAACACTGCTAATATTAATTAAACAACCTTATAGGATCTTGGGTTATTGTCATATATTCACTGTAGAATAGACGATAGGTCTAAATTTTTTTTTCTACAAATAAAATTTTCTTTTTATACATTGAGGCCAGCATGCTTGCAAATGGGGAGTTGGTGTCAATCTACTCAGTTGTCTGGTGGAGAGATATTTCTGCAATTTCATCATTGTAGAGAGCTCTCTGTGTGGAAGCTTTCTGGGAGTGGGGAAGGTGAAGGTTGAGTCAAAAGAATGAGGGCTTCCCCAAAAGCCATGGACTTTTCTGAATCAAGAATTATATGAGGAAGCATGCTGTTAGATAAAAGGAAGATTTTTGTTTGATAAGAGTTGTTTGACACTGAAGGGTTGCTGAGAGAAATAGTGATAACTTCTCTAAAGGATTTTAGGAATTAAAAAAGGAAACTCATCTTTTATACAAAAAGCACAAGTTTGCTTCTGTCTGAAGATAGGGAGGTAGACTAGGAAGGCTAAATTTGTTCCAGACATGATATTCTAATTTCATTAAATGTTCCAGTCAACTATGAGAGGCAGGGAAGTATTGCTTTGCAAAAAGGGTTTCCAGCTATTCCTAATTAAAACTTTGTCATTATCTTCCTCTGGGGCTAGGTCTTTCTTTACAGCATGAGGTGGGGAATTGATGTATTTATCTGCATTCATGCCCCAATACCTTCAGCATGAGGGGTATTTTACAATCATCTCTGATTTAGTTTATTTGCTAAACTTTTTCATTTCTCTTTGGGCTACATTCCTGTGCACACCCCTTCCCCCCTTTCTATTTCTGTCATGACCCAGAAATCTTCTCACTCAGGAAGATCTTTCTGTTTTGATGCTCTTTCTTCTGATTGGTCGGTTTCTTCTAGTACCTCCATTTTAAGGTATGGCTCTAGGCCAGCCACGCTCACTCCCTACTTCCTCTTTGGGCTCTGCTCCCTACTCTGCAGACTTTGTTGTCTTCCCCCATTAGAATGTAAGCTCCTTGAGCGCAATGTCTTTCCCTTTTGCTTGTATTTGTATTCTCATCGTAGTGCAGAGCCCAGCACTTACTCAAGTTTAACAAATGCTTGTTGACTTGATTTAGCATATCCTTCCTAGGGTTTTCTTTGGGGAATGTAATGATTAAATAGCTTGCCCAGAGTGAGTCCCACCAGCCATTACTGTCTGAGGTCGAATTTGAAACTAGTCTTCTCGACTTGGTCTAGCACTCCATCCTTAAGCCTTGCTGCCTCTGTTGTTCCACCTAATTTGGAGTTCTAGCTGCACAATAGAATTTTAAAATTTTGGAAACGAAAGGGGTCATAGAAACCATCATGTTCAATCATCTCATTTTATATATGAGGAAAATTAGGACCAGAAGATTTTAGCATCTTGCCTAATGTGACTTCTTTTTTTTTCAATTAAACTTAGCTATTCTGTTTTGATGACAGTATTACCTGGTCTTATTTAACAAGGCTCTTTGGTTGGGTTTGGATAGCTGAAAAACAAGATCATTTGGGCAATGATTATAAACCAATGAGATATCTTAATTATTAATGCATATCATCACATGATCAATTAAGGTGCAATGTTAGGCATCAAATGTAATATTACCCCAATTAATATGTAGCCATGCTTTAGTGCAGTTGTATGCTATGTAGAGGTATTTTTAGTCTTTTCATGTTTCAATTTTCTCACTTGCTAAGTGGGAATAATAAGGCCCATCGCTCATAGGATATTTGGTGGATTAATTCACAGGAGGTTATATTATAAATGAGAAATCATAAAGGGTCATAAAATATATGTTTGAGTAAGTCACATTTCAGTTATTATAGAACATTAAAATTTTCTTCTGCTGACAGCAGTCAGCTAAGTCAGAATTTAAAAACATTTTTATCTGGGAAAAATAACTACATTGTAAGATGGATGGGAGGAAAGAAGAAGTTACTTATCTTCTGTTCATTTGGAGATAGGTAAAATTTTCATGTCAAGTAGTAAATGTTCAGTGATGGAGAATTGTTGAGAATCTTCTTTTTATCATTGAGATTAGAAAGCAATGGGAAATGCATTGCAGCACACGTTCTTTCCCTTTTCATGGGTTTAGTTTGTTGGCTATAAGGAACAGTGCAGATGTGTAGATCAAGAAATGGAATGATATATCCAGAGCAAATGTGAAAAAAGGTAGGGATCACTTATTCATATGAAACAAATAAGTGAACATTTAATAATAGGTAGAATAGTAATGTGTTACAGAATTTTAAAGTAATTTTGAGTGGTGATGTCAAGGGGTTTTGAAAACATTAGGACAGCAAGTAATCTGAAGAATACCCACTATTCACTTAGGACTGTCAAATGATCAGGAGTAATAATATTATTATAATTCACATGTCAGGGGTTATCTTCTGGCATGAAGGAGCTGAATACACTTTGGTGGACTTCTCATTTATCTGGCTTGTTGTTACAACCCTGGGCACTTCTGTATCTAGAATTATTCTTCTCCCTCTCTCCTCTCACTCACCACAAGGTAGTGCAAGCCTCCCTTACAGGTAACCAGGCTCACAAGGTTTCAAAACATAAAGCAAGATTATTTATACAGTAAAGGACACAGAGAAACTTAGATCTGAGCCCATGGAAAGGCAAGAGATCATCCTCCTTCTGGTGGGTCACCTTCTTCCAGGAGATGTTATAGCCCTCATCACTTGCAGTACTGACCTAGGTGAGGCCACAATAAGGGGAGAGGTTGGAGTTCACTCCTCCCTTCCATCTCTCTTTTGTCAGCAGATGGCCTCTGGTTGCTTCTTCCCGTAAACACTTCCTCTGCTGCTATTCGATATTCTTGGCATGTTGCATGTATTTCCTTGCATTATGATTTTCCTCTGTTTTCAACAGACATTTTGAGTCCTGTCATCATCGCCATCATTCAGCTCGATGTTCCCTTTAGTAGATGGTGCTAGTTAACTCCTTACCAACTTTCAAGCAGCTGGCCTGTAGCATGATTTCACTTGAGGCTTTGAAGCTATTATAGCACATTCATACCTCTGGGTCTAGAGTGTCTCCATCTTATTTAATTCTTTCCTTGTTCTACACTTGGGTCCTATGCCTCTAGGGGAAGCTAGGTGGCACAGTAGATAGAGTGCTGGGCCTGGACTCAGTAAGACTCATCTTAATGAGTTCAAATCTGGCCTCAGACATTTACTAGTTATGTGATGGTAGGCAAGTCACTTAACCCTCTTTACCTCAGTTTCCTCATCCGTAAAATGAGATGGAGAAGAAAATGGCAAACTGCTCCTGTATCTTTGCCAAGAAAACCCAAAATGGGGTCACAAAGAGTTGGATATGACTGAATAATGACTGAATGACAACCACCTACACCTCTACTTTTTGTTCAAATAGTCTTATCAGATTACTATTGGAACGATTCTTTCTTGACTTGTTTAAACAAGATTGTTTTGCTCCAGGTAACTTCATGGTGAATCCATAACTGTTTATCTCTTCCTTTCCTCACCCCCTGAAAAGTGAAATCTCTATTCTTCTCATCACCTCCCATTGAGCCTTTTAAAGGCACTCCTATTCCCTTCTCATTTGTAATTAGACTTCCCATCTTCCTCTAAGGTAGTTAAACTGGTCATGCTTTATAAAGGTGGTGAGAGAGGGATGGAACTGGTAGCTTTCAGCAGCTACTCCCAATATTGTTTCTGCTGCCTGGAAGGGGCAAGGGGCTACCCCTTGATGCATTACTTTTATAATATTTATTGCTATTCGACATTTGCTGTGTCTTTGTTCAACTAAATGGTTGTCTACTGTTTCTTTTTCCAGTCATGCAGAGCAGATGTACCCTCCCTTCTATCACTTCCCCGCCCCATACCCTTCCCTCCTACTTTTCTGTTTGAATGTGTTATTCCCTCCTTAAGTCAAATCCAATGAGAGCAAGATTCACTTATTCCCTTTCACCTTATACTATGCTTCTTGAGAATTTTTGATTTCTCTACTTCTAACATTTCTTTATTTAAGGATATTTTAATTAAAGTCATTTTTAGTAACTAATTTTTAAAAAGCTAGTACAATATTTATTTACATAAACAATGGTCAGAAAAACCAAAATTAGAAGCACATCATTGTTATTTGAAGGCATTGTTTTAAAATTTTGAAAAATAATGGACTGTCATAAAGTCTACCCCCTGATGAGCATTATATTTGTAGTTTAGGTAACTACTACAATGTAGATTAAGAGTAATTTTTGGGACAGCATAGGTCTCTTGGGTAACTGAAAGGCAAAATAAAGACACATAATCTAGTCTTTTATTTAACTTTATGACAATAAAGCTGTTATTAAAGCAAAAGTCTGACTTGATTGACTCAATAATTGAAACTTCAGTGGATCCATATGCCCATTGATATGAGTATTACCTCTTTGGTACAGATTCTTTTTCATCCATGCGTTCTTATCCTGTGCAATTTATTTCCATATATTTCTATAGACCCTGAACTGAACACTCACTCTCTTCCTCTATGTTTTTTACATTATGAGAGTCCTAATTACTAGTACCCTTGTCCACCTGTTATTCCTTGCTTGTGCTGCACAAATGACCCAGCTCCTTTTCTGATCATACATTTCCCCAATGACATTCTTTAGGCCATTTCTTGAGCATAGGCCAATTTATTTGTACTCAGTGATTTCTATTGCCCTTTGAGTCACCCACAGCTTTAATTCTTTGGAAATTGTAGTGAATGTAAGCTCTTTGAGGGCAGAGTATGCCATTTAAAATTTTTTTTGTATTCCCAGAATTTTGCACAAGGCATGGCATAGACACTTAATAAGTGCTTATTCATTGACTGAGTGTGGTGATTCAAGATTTAAATTGCCAGGGTAATATTTGTGCTTAAAAGTTTGGCCTTTAAATTAAAGAGCAGTTTGTAATTCTTAAAAGCACTGCAATTTTCCAAATGCACTTTACACTATTCTTTTCCTCCTATTCAAATTGGGTCCAATTCATAGATTGTATGAAGTGTCTTCACTAAACATATGTGCAAGGGCATTAATTCAATGTAGACTGGCATGTCAAAATCTGGAGAATAGACATTTTTTTGGTCCATTGGTTTTTCCTTTGTGGATTATTAGACTGATCTCATTAAGAAGAGCCTTTTATTTTGTGGATATCGATATAAGCAGCACAATATCACTGGCAGACTTGAGGAGCTAGAGCATCTTACCATCTATAAGGAGCACCTCTTTCATTTGAACTTTGAAGAAGAAATCCTTCATGTCTTCTCAATGGGAAACACCTTTGGTGAGCACACCTCTTTCTGTTCTATGCCTTGCCTGATATTAGCAATCAGAGTGTTACTAGTGGAATTATCTATTTGCATTTTCATTTTTTCCCCTTTCTTATTCGGAACACCCAAACCAAAAATATTTCCACATGCTAAATAGAATAAAAAAGAATATTATATACAAAATATGGATATTACATACATCTTGTTTAAAAAATTCAACATTGTACATTCAAAGCTGTTCTACTTGGCTGTGGTTCCTTCTGAATTTCTTTTTGTTCTCTTCTGTGCATTTAAAAATGCTTAAATGCATTCTTTTCTTTTTTTATGATTATCTTATCACTAGCTCTCCTCTTCTCAATACAAATAATCTGTCCTCCCCTCCCCATTTTGATTGCATTTTTCAGATTCTTGTATGAAATTAACATATCTATATGACAGACTTCTTGTGGGAGGAGAGCCTTTAAGGTAGATTTTATTGTATTGAATCAAATAATTTTTAAAATTTTTTTTATTATTTAATATTTTTAGTTTTCAACATTGATTTCCACAAGATTTTGAGTTACAAATTTTCTCCCCATTTCTACCCTCCCCCACCCCAAGATGGTATATATTCTAATTTCCCCTTTCCCCAGTCAGCCCTCCCTTCTATCCCCTTTCCCCTTACTTTCTCGTAGGGCAAAATAGATTTCTATACCCCATTGCCTGTATATCTTATTTCCCAGTTGCATGTAAAAACAACTTTTTTTGAACATTTGTTTTTAGAACTTTGAGTTCCAAATTCTCTCCCTTCTTCCCTCCCTACCCACCTGCCTTGAGAAGGCAAGCAATTCAACATAGGCCATACATGTATTGTTATGCAAAACACTTCCATAATAGTCATGTTGTAAAAGACTAATTATATTTCCCTCCATCCTATCCTGTTCGCCTTTATTCAATTTTCTCCCTTGACCCTGCCCCTTTTGAAAAGTGTTTACTTTTGACTACCTCCTCTCCCAATGTACCCTCCCTTCTATCACTTCCCCCCTCCCCCATACCCTTCCCTCCTACTTTCCTGTAGGGTAAGATACCCGATTGAGTGTGTTATTCCCTCCTTAAGTCAAATCCGATGAGAGCAAGATTCACTCTTTTCATTTTACCTGCCCCACTTCCCTTCCACTGTAACTGCTTTTTCTTGCCACTTTTATGTGAGATGATTTACCCCATTCTATCTCTCCCTTCATCCTTCTCCCAATATATTCCCCTCTCAGATCTTAATTTTATTTTATTTTTTAGATATCATCCCTTCATAGTCAACTCACCTTTTGTCTTCTGTCTATATATATGTATATTCCCTTCAACTACCCTAATACTGAGAAATATCTCATGAGTTACAAATATCATCTTTCCATGTAGGAATGTAAACAAAATGGTTCAGCTTTAGTGAGTCCCTTATGATTTCTCTTTCCTGTTTACCTTTTCATGCTTCTCTTGATTCTTGTATTTGAAAGTCAAATTTTCTGTTCGGCTCTGTCTTTTCATTGAGAAAGCTTGAAAGTCCTCTATTTTATTGACAATCCATATTTTGCCTTGGAGTATTACACTCAGTTTTGCTGGGTAGGTGATTCTTGGTTTTAATCCTAGCTCCTTTGACCTCTGGAATATCATATTCCAAGCATTTCAATCCCATAATGGAGAAACTGCTAGCTCTTGTGTTATCCTGATTGTGTTTCCACAATACTCAAATTGTTTCTTTCTGGCTGCTTGCCATATTTTCTCCTTGACCTGAGAACTCTGGAATTTGGCAACATTATTCCTAGGAGTTTTCCT
>CM053623.1:135285846-135313902 GCA_028646595.1 Phalanger gymnotis | reverse complement strand
AATTTCTATTTTACTCTCTGGTTCTAGAATATCAGGGAAGTTCTCCTTGATAATTTCTTGAAAGATGATGTCTAGGCTCTTTTTTTGTTCATGGCTTTCAAGTAGTCCAATAATTTAAAAATTATCTCTCCTGGATCTATTCTCCAGGTCAGTGGTTTTTCCAATGAGATATTTCACATTGTCTTCCACTTTTTCATTCCTTTGGTTCTGTTTTATAATATCTTGATTTCTTATAAAGTTACTAGCTTCTACTTGCTCCAATCTAATTTTTGCAGTAGTATTTTCTTCAGTGGTCTTTTGGACCTCCTTTTCGATTTGGCTAATTCTGCCTTTCAAGGCATTCTTCTCCTCATTGGCTTTATGGAGCTCTTTTGCCGGTTGGGTTAGTCTATTTTTTAAGGTGTTATTTTCTTCATTATTTTTTGAGTCTCCTTTAGCAGGTCATTGACTTGTTTTTCATGATTTTCTTGCATCACTCTCATTTCTCTTCCCAATTTTTCCTCTACTTCTCTTACTTGTTTTTCCAAATCCTTTTTGAGCTCTTCCATGGCCTGAGACCAGTTCATATTTTCCTTGGATCTTTGACTTTGTTGATTTCTTCTGGCTGTATGTTTGTCACCAAAAAAGATTCTATAGTCTGAGTCTGAATCCTTTACGCTGCCTGCTCATGTTCCCAGGCAACTACTTGACCCTTGAGCTTTTTGTCAGGGTATGAGTGCTTTCAGAGTAGAGAGTGCTTTGTCCCAAGCTTCAGGGGCCTTGTGCTGCTGTTTTCAGAGCTATTTCTACTCTGAGGTGGTATGGTACTCCTCTTCTAGTCTCTGCTCTGGTCTGTGAGTATAAGCACTCCTTTTTGCCATGTAACTACCAGAAGGACTCCCTTTCCACAGTCATCACCACAAGCTCTGCCACACCAGAGTGTCTCCAAAGTGCTCCCTGCACTTCTGCTCTGATCAGCCACTTGATTCTTCCCACTGTGTGGGCCAGGGACTCCAGGTAGAGCTGCTTCTGGAGCTCTATAAGCAGCCTCTGGAGTTTCCTGCTGCTGCTGCAGCCATCTCCGCCACCCAGGGGCTTCGGCTGGACCACATACTTCTCTCACTGAGATCCAGCAGTTTTCTTACTGACCTGCTCAGTTGTCTTTGTCATTTGTGGGTTGAGAAGTCTGGTAACTGCCACAGCTCAGTAATTCAGGGCCCCGAGGCCTGCTCCGCTGGGTCTACTCCGGCCTGGTCTGTCCTAGCATGGCCCATGCTGGGCTGCACTCTGCTCCCAGAATGGTGTGATAGACCCTTTCCAGCGACCATCCAGGCTGTCTTGGGCCAGAGACTTGTTTTGCTCTGTCATTTTGTGGGTTCTGTAGCTCTAGAATTTGTTTAGGGTCATTTTTTACAGGTATTTGGAAGGGTTTGGGGGAGAGCTTAATTGAGTCCCTGTTTTCAAGCAGCTTTCTTGGCTCTCTCCCCCTAGCCCCCAAATCAAATAATTAAAAAAACAATGAACAAGGAACACAGGATCTTGTATTCTTTGCACTTGCATTTGTGTGTCTATAGAGGTGTAGGGTACTGTAGATAATTGTTTCTGAAAACTTTTTCTCTTCTCATATTTTCATCTATAATGCCTCCAACACACAAGAAAATCCTTCTCACAATGATTTTAAGAAGATAGGAAGCCAAAATATTGGTCAGTAATTTTTAATGTTCTCTGAATATTAATAATATAGATGATAATTTTTCCTTTTTGGGGGGAGATATTATCTTCACCCTGAGATATCTTATAGAACAATGCCTCATAATGGTTATAAGACTGGGTCACTTCCGATATGGATTTCTTATGTTTACTTAGCTAGTTTAGCTGTTCTTCTGGGCTGTCTTCCTACATTCCATTTCAATTTCTTCACTTAGTACTTTAGAAACTGAGACATTAAGGCCCAAATTCCATTAATCATTCCTCTACCACTGATGATGAAAATAGATTAATATAGAGAAGCTGATAAATTTGTCCCATTTTACATCTATTTGTTGGCCTGCTTCCAGTTTCATTTATGCATGCTTTTGTCAGTCAGACAATAAATATTTATTAAGTGTCTACCATGTTCCAGGCACTGCGCTGCATGCTGGAATACAACAGAGAGACAAAAGACAGTCCCTGCTGTCAAGGAGCTCATGATGTAATGGGAGAGAGAACAAACAAACAAATATGTACAAACAGATTATATATAGGTTAAATAGGAAACAATTAAAAGAGAGAAGGCAAGCTTCTTTGCAGAGGGGTTGGGAAAGGCTTCCTATGAAAGATAGGATTTTAGTTGGGATTTAAAGGAGGCCAGGGAAGCCAGCAGGGGGAGATGAGGAGGGAGAACATTCCCAACCTGGAGGACAACAAAAAAATTGCTCAGAGCTGAGAGATAGAGTGTCTTATTCTTAGAATAGCCAGGAGGCCAGTATCACTGAAATGAAGAGTACAAATTGAAGAGTAAGTTATAGTTATGTCGTTCATCCTTCATTTCTGAAGAGGACTGAGTGATATCTTGACTTGTGGGTCAATTGGATTTAAGTGAGGCAGAGTTTCAACAAAGTCATGTGTAGGTAAGGCAAAATGGGCTCCTTAGAATGGGCTCCTTAGCACTTCAGGAGTTTGGCTTTTGTTTACTTTGAGTGGAAGTACTTTCAGCTGTTAAGTGCTAAGCCCCAGGCCCAAAGCCCTATCAGGTGTGAAACCTGTGTGGGTGTAGATTGATGGCTTAAGAGGGGCCAACTCGGGAACCAATGGTCTCTGGTCGTTGAGGCGGGGCTTGAGAACGCCAGAGGCTCGGCTGTGAGGAAGGGTGAGCCAAGAGACAACTACAGCTGAAGCTGAAGCTGCTGCGGAAGCCGGAAGCTGCAGAAGCCGGAAGCTGTGGAGGCAGGAAGCTGTGGAAGCAGAGCTGACCCGTGTGTAGACCCAGGAGTGCGAGCAAGGACTTGAGGCCAGTAAATATGATTTGGCTAAATACTATCTTGTTTTTCTGTGGCCTCCTGGTTACTCTTGTGAGGCGGGCTTACTGGGCCTGGAGTCTTTTTGTCAGGATGTCGGAATGCGGAGGCTGGTTCATGGATAAGCTGCGGTGGAGCCTAAATAAATGTTTTATTGCGTTCTACTTAGAGAATCTCTCATACCTTGCGATTTCGAACCATTCAAACATACACATGATTATATTTGAGATTATAAATTCGGCCTTCCTACTACAAGTCATCAGCCTCATTCTCTCTTGTAGAGTCATCAAAGGCCATTGACAAGACAAAAATCAGGATGACTTTTGTTTGTCAGGACAGCCCAGGATACTGTGGATGACCCTGGCATTTTCAGTGTCTGACCAACTTTTAAGCATTTCACAGTACTGGCTTGAGCTGCCTTCAGCTGCCTTCATGGTCATTGGAACAAATTGTTCTCACCTACCCATTCTGTCAGGGGAAGTCTTCACATGCTTGGGATAGACACCTGCCTAACTCACTGACTGGTTTGAAGCCTAACCGTCTGCTGAGAGACAGTTTACTGGGGTGTGGCTTGCTGTACATTCTACAACTTCTTGGAGCCACAGGTGAGAGTCAGATGAAAGGTGAATACCAAAGGTAGATGAGCAGCCCTGAAAAGTAGCTAGCTCTCACACTAGAGGTGCTAGTCCTCCTGGGATGCTCCATATACCCTGCCTGGAATAAGATGTAAGAAGACTGGAAAGGTGGGAGGGTTTGAGTATGAGTAGATTTGAATGTATAAACAGAGGATTTTATATTTGATCTTGATGGTATTAGAGACCCATTGGTATTTGACAAGTTGGGAGGGGGATGTTGAGGGTGGTAACATGGTAGGACCTGCACTTTAGGAAAATAACTTTGGTGAGACTGAAGGACGGATTGGATTGGGGAGAGACTTGAGGCAGGCAGATCCACCATCAAGCTATTACAATAGTCCAGGAGTACGGTGATGAGGGCTTGAACTAGAGTGGTTGCAGAGTTCTCTCCTTTCAGAGTAGAGAAGCAGGGCAGACTCAAGAGATGTTGCTTTTGGCAGGACATGGCTCATTTAGGTGTCATTCCAAGCTTTCTTTAGACTCATTTTTACTCCCACTGCTTTTCAGGGTGCTGCTTATAATCTTCCATCATCTTCTTCTCTACTGTTTTACAAATGAGCTTTTGTATTCTAAATCAGTGCAGTTCTTGGCTGTCAACTCTGTCTACAAGAAGATCAGGTGTTGGCTGGCTAAAACATTTTCGAGGCTCCTTTGGCCCGCTCTTTGCAGTGACTGCTTCACATCAGTTAAACTTTTGTAGAAAATGATGATTAGGTAAGGTCAATATCTTTGTCATTTTCCATTTCCCACTTTTCAGCTCTGACAATTCATTTAAATAGTTCAGGCTAATACCATGACTGTTGTTCATAGTGCCCTTATCTTTTTTAAATCTCTTTTCCTAATATGATTTTTATTTCAATATTTCCTCTAACTAGCTGATAAACTGGTTGCCCATACAAATAACTGATTCTACTATGATTCCCACATCAATTTCTAGCTGTTTCCTTTCTGTTAAGATATATTCAATTCCTTCCTTCCTTCCTTCCTTCCTTCCTTCCTTCCTTCCTTCCTTCCTTCCTTCCTTCCTTCCTTCCTTCCTTCCCTCCCTCCTTCTCTTCTTCTTCTTCTTCTTTCTTCTTCTTCAGTGATGTTTGGTGTGGACCATGTCCAGTACCTTCTTATTCTCTTCAGGAAGAAAATATTCATGTCTTCATTGTTTGTCTTTTATCTAGCAACCCTGAGGGTTTTCTCTTCCCAGTCTGATTTTTTTTTTCTAATTAAAGGGCCCATACTTTGAATCACTTCTTAAAGAGGCCTATTCAGTGAATGAGCCTTACCTTAGAACCTGAAAAGGCCTTAGCCTAAAAGGGCCAGGGTTTCCCATTGTGTCCTGCACCATCTCTGGACCCAGATGGCCCTGGAGGAAAAAGTGAGGCTGGTGACCTCGAACAGCCCTCCCTCACTCAAATCAAAGTCAACTGCAAGTCATGTCATCATTTTCCTGTTGTCATGGTGCTCTTCGAAAATGAAAGACAAACATGACACGACAATAATTATTTGTATTAAAAATAGAAAAGGAAGAAAGTAAATAAATATTTATTGATCCCTTGCTATGTGCCAGGCATTATAATAAATGTTGAAGATACAAATACAAACAAAAAAAAGAGAACAAACCTGCCCTTGAGGAGCTTATATTCTAATGGAAGAAGAAAACATATGGTCTGAAGAAGGGATGGGTAGGGGGGAAAATGAAGGAACCTTGTTCAAGGGCAAGATTCTTAAAGTTTGGGAATTAGGAGTAAGGCTGGGAAGGAAATGAAAACTAGGAGGCCCGAGTCTCTCCACAAAATGGTCATCCTGGGAGCAGTTCACCAGTGGGAGAAGAGGTCTAGACTAACAGAAGAATATTCTAGGATGAGGAGGCCCAAGATATTGAGGAAAGCTCCAGGACAAGACACAAGTGAGACATGATTTTGAAGAAATGTAATAAAGGGAATTAAAAGGATTATAATAGCCAAATTGAGTGTATTCTGACTAAGCTTTTTAATCCCTTCTTAGCTTAATCTTCAATTACAAATTTGCTATAGATCTTATCTTCGGAATTGGAACCCTATATGCTAATTCCAGTGGCTTTAGCACTATTTAGTATATCTACAATTCTTTTCATGTAGAGAAAAGTCTTCTTGACCTTTACCTGAACATAGTTACATCAGAAAGTTGCCTGTATATATCCTCAGCACCTTTGGTCATCAGGTCTTTATGTGCTAGTTTACCCTAATTAGATCTTTATCCATTTCAGGGTCCTGGGCTGCAATTTATCCAGAAAATGCATACTGTGTTAGTTTTGTGTTTTTGACTTAATCCCCTCCCACCTCCTCTCTCAGTACCTAACTCTTTCAGTTAAATCCTCTCTCTGCCCAATCCTCTATCTTTCCCTCTGTGTCAACTTTCCCTCTTTTACTTAGAAACATACAGCTATCTTAAGAAATCCTTCAATGGATCCTATTTCTCCTACTAGTTACTATTTAATTTCTATTCTTCCTTTCGCAGCCAAACTTCTCAAATGAATATTATTTATACCCTGTTGCCTCCACTTCCATACCTCCTACTCTCCTTAACTTTTAAAAATCTGGCTTTTGTCCCCACCACTTCACTGAGAAAGCTCTTCTTCCTTTAGCCCCCTAAATGTGGGTGTTCCAAAAATTACATGATTCCTCTTCTTATTATGTATGTATGCATGCATGCATGTATGCATATATGTATAACGTGTATGTATATGTATATGTACAGGGTGTCCCAAAAGTCTGGACACAGAGGAAAATGCATATTTTGAAATATTTGGAATATTAACAGATTTTAGCCCCCTTGGCTTCTTTTTTCTGGGGCATACTAAAGGAGAAGGTGTACTCAATGAAAATCACAGATGCAACACACTTTATTGAACACATAAAGAGTGAATGTGCTAAAATTGACAACAATGTAGAGTTATTGCAACGAATTCATGTGAATCTTGCAAAGCCCATCAACCTTTGCATCACAAATGATGGAAATCATATTGAAGATGTTATTTGTTAATATTCCAATTAAGTAAAATGTTGTTGAAAATTTCATTAATTTCATTTCTTGAAAATATACATTTTTGCCTGTGTCCAGACTTTAGGAACACCCTGTATAAGATGTCTGTGTTACTAAATTTATTAAATGCAATTGATTGAAAAGTAGAGAAAATAAATCTGAGGCAATAATAAATAAATAAAATTTTCAATTATACACCTTTTCAGTGAGGTAATTTACATCACTTTTTGCTCATTTGGTAAGGTACTAGAGCCTATTTATTCTTAGAATGTCTCTCTCTGTTGCTCTTTGTGTGAATTAAAATTCTTTTTGGGTTCTGGAATTCTACGATTCATAGCAATATAGTTTAATTAGAAGATTATTCGTGTCAAACAAATGGATCTTTTTTTGTCTCACATGGAATCTTGCGCTGTTTAAAAGCATAGTGGAAAAGGTATTAGTTGGAGAAGTAAAGGATATGGTTTTAAATTTTCCTCTGATGATTACTATTATTATGACCTTGGGCAAGTCTCTTGAGCTACCTTGACCCTCAGTATCCTCTTCTGTAAAATTATATGATTGGAACTCCCAGCTCTGGGTTTATAATCCTAAGAACTCTGTGTGCTGTCCTACTATCTGTATATCACAAGTATCCACAGACTTTCTTCATAAACCTATTCTTTTTCTTGGAAGAATAGTTAGGCCAAACTGTGTTGGTAAGCAAAATGTGCTCCTTAGCACTTAGTTCAACAAATGCACTTGAAGAATTTGGCTTTTGTTTGCTTTGAATAATTCAGCTATTTCATTGAATCTTACTAAGTGCTAAGCCCCAGGCCCAAACCCCTATTAGGTATAAAACCTATGTGGGTGTGGATTGGCAACTAAGGTGGGGCCCAAGGTGGGGCTGACTCCAGGAAGGGCCTAGTTTATATGTCTGGGACAGCAGAGGCTCTTAGACCACTTAACCGTGGGTTTAAGTCTTGCCTCTTTGTGACGATTTTACGTCACGTGGGTGACTCACCCCTGACACTGACAAAGATATAAAAACCAGGGGTTGGCCTCTTCTTCCTTGGAGCTCTTTGCTGCAGCAGTGGTGGCTCATGTGACTCTGGGCCAGCCCTTGTTCTGAGCTCCCGGGCTGAACCTAGATGTTGGTAACTATGAATTGCATTGGGTCTGTCTCTTGATGTTTGTAATTTGTTTGTATTTTGCTCTGAAGTTCAGTGTGCTGGATTTTTCCCCTGAACTAAGTGAATGATATTTGTGTGCTGAATTAAAGTAAGCTTGCCAACCCCTTCACCTTGCTTTCCTTAGTTAAGCAGATCAAAAGAACCTGTGTTTTTGGGGCGTGCTGGCAGCTTTCTGGGTGCTGGCTGTGGGTGGATCTTACACCCCCACAGCAGCTGCTAGCCAGATTGTGGAAACACAAACCCTTTTTCTTTTTTTTTAAAAAAGTAATTATGAATTTCATTTAGGAGGCTCTGCAATATTCTAACAAACAAATGAGATGATGTATTTAAAGTGCTTTATTTACCTCACTGTGCTATATAAAATATGCCATTATTGTTGCTGCTGATACTGTTGTTCTAGGGCTTGATGCAACCAGCACATCATTCAAAAATATGACCTACTAAAGGACTTCATTGTCTATTGGAAAACATCTATTTGGAACTGTTGCTACAAATCCTCAGTCATAGTGGCAAATGCCTTTGACAAGTATTTGTTTCTCAGTTTTACACCTCTCAATATTAAAGATTGACAAATTGTCGTCATTCTTCCAAGGAATCATAAAATATTTTAACATTTGCATGGAAGACGTCTTGTAGGAGAAGGGCTGTTAAGATAACATTTTACTCTACTGAATTAAATGATATGGTTATAATCAACCAAAAAAAATGGCACAATGGAATCTTGTATCTTCTCTTGTTGTTGTTATGTTACCGAGTCATGTCCAACTTTTTGTGGCCCAGTGTGGGGTTTTCTTGGCAAAGATGCTGGAATGGTTTGCCATTTTCTTCTCCAGTGGATAAAGGCAAAAAAAGGGTAAGCGATTTACCCAGGGTCACACAACTAGTGACCATCTGAGGCCAGATTTGAACTCAGGTGTTCCTGACTGCAGGCCTAGTACTTTATTCACTGAGCCACTCAGTAGCTAGTCATATGGCAAGACCAAGGAACAATACTGGAATTGGTAAGTTTAACTCTTATGTGTATTAGAATTTGAAATAGAGCTATTTTGTGGACATGATCTGTGGATTCTCTCAACTGGTCATTTGTTTTACGTATTTAGTTTTCAGGCTTTTTGACTTTTCGTGTTCTTAGAGAACATGATTCTTAATATGTCTCCGTGCATTCTTTCTGTGAAGTCAATAGCTGTTGTTTGTTTAGAGCTCATGTACTCTTTTGTAGCACTCTTGTCTTTTGCTTCTATTTGCTAGATTTTCTTCTACTTCACTATTTCCCCCTAAATCTATTAATACCTCTTATTTCTTTGGAGAAACGTGTGGAATGCATTTTTCCCCCAATCCACTAATTGAGTTAAAAAAACCCCAAAACTACACTAAGAGCTATAAATTCTCCTGCATAGTGTATGGCTAATTCAAGCTTCTATATGCTACAGCATAGTCCATTTCTCTCAAGTTTGTGTGTTTGCTGATTATTCTTATTTGATTATCTAGACTTAACTCTTTTCCTAACAACTCTAGTGTTGTAACAATAAATGTCATGACATCTGTACTCTCTTAAAAAAGAGCTATAGATTCTGCCAAAAATTCATCCCAATTTCTTTTGTTAAAGTTTTAATTTCTCTTTAAAAATTATGGTATTTTAAAAAATTTCATGCACTCTTTGTATTCTACAGGATTCTGTGTTTCAGCAACCATTGGTTCGCTTTGTTTTGTAATACATGTTAAGAGAGCTTTGTAATCTGAGAATTTTGTATTCATCCATCTCTGTATCTTCTCTATTTACCTGCTAGTGCTTTGGATTTTTGTTTGGTTTTCCTCCTTTGAAATATTTGACATTTCGGCCTTTTCTCCTTAAATTTTCCTTCACTCAATTTAAGGCAGAAACTCCACTAACAAAATGAGTTATGCTTAGGAACAAGCAAGTTTTTACTGTAATTGTAGGGAAGAGAAACCCAAGGTTGAAATTTATACTAAATTTCTCTTCTCAAGGAATATGTTTTACACATTTTAAAAAGTTTTTATGCATTCACATGGATATGAAAGTTTTATCAGTTTAGGACAATTCACAGCTTGCAGACGACCCAGGAACAGGGTACTTTGAGAGGAAAGAAACATCAAAGGGAGTGCAACTTTCTTTATTTCCTGGAACTTTTTTCTATTTTTGTAAGGTTTTCTAGAGTTTTTGATAGAGAACCTCTTAAGCTTAAAACAATATTTATGTTTTTAAGGCCACTTGCTGACTTTTTGAGGTAAAGTTTACTGCTCACTTAAGAATTAGTTTTTTTAAACATCTTTATCAACTTTTTGACTCTTTCACCTTTGTTGCTGAGTACACTTAAAGTCTGAATTTCAAAGGTGCCTCAACTTCTTCCCATTTGGGGATATAGTGGGGATAATGTATGTCAGTAAAGTCTCCGTAGGAGAAGGGGATCCATCTATAGGTCCTGGTCAAGGCCATGAGGATAGTTTGTGCATTCCTTTGGGCAAGTGGATATTGGTGAGGGAAGGGTGCTGAGTTAGTGATTTAAGAATTAGCATTTATGAATTCAAAAGTATTTTATTTTATCAGTGTTCTCTCTCTTTTGTCTCATGGATTTGGCTGTAACTGCTCTATGTCTGGTGGAGAATTCCTTTTTTGGGGGGTTTCTTGTGAGTTAGTGAGGACTGGAAAAAAGTCTGTCCTGCCAACTTCTTTGGCTAACTTTCTTTCTAGAATCCTTTGACTTTATCCATGTAATGTTAAGGGACCTACACAATTTATGAGAGAACATGGATAAAAGCTGCACAGGATAAGAAATCATGGCTAGTTTGTGAACTGCACAGTGAGAGGGAAAACCAACATCAATGATAACAGATTCACTAGAGTGCTGATGAAATGGGAAATAATTGTCTGGTTTAGCAGTTTGCATAGGGCAAATCCACATATAGATTGTATTACCTTTTAGAATTGTTTTTGGGTGCAAAACAGTATTAAGTGAGTTACAATGATACCTTTATGGAAACCTAAAGTAATTGATTTGTAGCTCAATGTTGAGTGAGACAAATTAAAATTAGAATGTTTGGAAGTAAATCAGATAGAGACCATCTGGAGAGGAGGACAGGGTAAGACAAATTATCAGCAGACACTTAAGAAAAATGAAGGAAAGAAATGAATGTCTTGGAAGTCTTAAAGAAGGCAGCACAGATCATCCTTCTCCAAAGTATATCAGTTGCCGACATTAAAGAGGCCTGCCCGTTGTCAAATTAAAGAAACACTTTCATTCAACTTAAAGTTTAACAAGTATCTACTGTACTAGGCACTATGCTAGGCACCAGGGATTCCATAATAAAAATGAAACCATTTCTGGCTTTGAAAGAATTTAATCTTACTGAGGGAATATAAGATCTACACTGATGTAAAATATAACAAATATAAATATATAATATGTATATATATATAAAATAAATGTATATATAAAATAGGGGATGATGAAGGCAAAAGAGAGATTAGTCCAAAAGTTGAGAGTATCAGGGAAGGCTAGTTAAAGGAGCTGGCCCTTGAGCTGGGCTTGGAAGACTATAAGGAATGTGGAAGATGGAATTGAAGAGAGAGGGTCCATTCCAGGCATGGTGTTACAGAAACAAAAGATGGAGTATTGGATTTGGGAAAGGCTAACAGCTCAGTTTAGCTACAAGGTAGAGTAGAGGAAAGATAGTTATATGAAATAAAGGAAGGCAGGTGGAAGTTGGACTAGAAAGGGTCCTAAAAGCCAGAGTTTATATCTTATTCCAGAGGTAATAGGGGACTCCTGAATGGTTTGGGGGATGCATTATATGGCAAGAACAAGGAATAAGAGACGAATAGTAACATGGTCAGACCTGTGCCTTAGGAAGATTATTTTAGCAGCTTTGTGAGTGAGGTATTGAAGGAAGAAGAATAGAAACAGGGACACCAATTAGGAGACTATTAATTACAATAATTCAGGTGAGTGATAATGAGGGCCTGAACTAGGGCACTGATAATGTGATTGGAAAGAAGGGGACAGATGCAAGAAATGTTGTGGAGATAAACACTACATATTAGGGAGTGAGAGAGAGAAGTGTTAAAATGATTTCAAGGTTTCAAACACAAATTTGGATTATAGAGATGCCTTCAACAAAAATATAGAGCATGAACAGTTTTAGGGGGGAAGATGATAAATTCAGTTTTGGACAGATTGGGTCTTTTGGAAAGAAGTCCAGATGGACGTATGCAACTAGTAACTGGATATAGGTTAGGTACTGAGTCAGGTACAAAGATAAAACAAAGGTAATTCTTGATCTTAAAGGTTAAGGCTATTCCACTTGGTCTTATGGTTATTTCTAAACTTGCTTTAAGTGCATAAGAGAGATAGAAACTTCTATGAAACTGTAGGAAGATAGACACACTAATGTACTCTTAGTGGAACTGTGAATTGGTCTAGCAATTTGGAATAATGCCCCCAAAGTCATTAAACTATGAATACTCTTTGATCCGTCAGTACAACTACTAGGCCTATACGCAAAAGAGATCAAAGAATGAACTAAAGGACCCATATATACAAAAATATTTATAGCAGCTCTTTTTGTTATGACAAAGACTAGAAACTAAGGGATGCCCATCAATTGGGGGGGGGAGATGGCTGAATAATAATGGTATATGAATGTAATGCAATATTACTGTACCTTAAGAAATGAAGAAAGGGATGGTTTTGAAGAAACCTGGGAAGACTTGGTTGATACAGAGTGAAGTAAGTAAAACCAGGAGAACAATTTATATAACAACTTTGCGAAGTTGGCAACTTTGACAGACTTAAGAACTTTGATTAGAACAAGATTACTCTATCCACCTCCTAACAATAAGGTGATGGATTCAAGTTGTAGAATAAGACATATGTTTTTGGACAAAGCTAGTATGGAAATTTGTTTTGCTTGACTATGCTTATTTACTATGTGTTTTACTGTGTGTATTTTGAGGGTGGGGAGGAGGGGGAGAGCAGGATAAAGGGAAAGGATAGAGTGGTTGGTTCCCCCCTCCTAACCCCCCTCCCAAAAAGGAGAAAGGAAATAAATGAAAAGAAAAGAGGGCCATATAAAAAAAATGGACAGACCAGAAAGAATTATGGTTAGGACAGTTTTGGAAGTTACATATTGAATTTATTTTGTATTCGAAAAGCAAGCTGTACATAATAAATGTTTTTGGTTTCATATGACCCTCTTTTTCAGCTTTGCTGTGTATATAGAAGTGCTGATTTTATTTTCTGTTTGCTAAATTCAGAATGTTGTTGTTTGTCCTTCATTCTTGAAGAACACCACGGCATCAGGAAGGTGAAGCCATGACATGCAAGGGAATTGGATTTTAGTGAGAGAGGGCTATGCAAGGTCACCAGCCTCACTTTCTCTTCTGGAGCCACCTGGGTCCAGTGGCAAGATATAAATCAGGACAACTGGAGATGGCCCCCTCCCAGCTAGGCTCAGTCCCCATGGAGCGCGTGGTTGCAGGCAGGTCCAATCTGGGACAGAGGCAGCAAGTTCAGCCCTCATCATAAGTGCAGAATAAAAACGAAGCAAAATTTCATGGGAGCTCAAAGAGTTGAGAGAGAACATTTCTGGCTAAGGGATGAGTGTGGGAATAAAGTTAGAGGAGAGGCCGGCATTTTATTTGGTTATGAAAGGATAGAGTTTTTAAAAAAATGTAAATGGGGTTGGCCAGATTCAGGCATGGAAGCTTTAGAATTGGAAGGGCTCTTAGAAATTATCTTGTCCAGTTCCTTGACCATTCCATGAATTTCTTCTACTACATCCTTAACAAGTAGTCATTCAACCTCTGCTTGACTCTTTCTCTCTTTCTCTGTCTCTCTCTCTCTCTGTCTCTCTCTCTTTCTCTCTCTGTCTCTCTCTCTCTCTCTCTCTCTCTCTGTCTCTCTCTCTCTCTCTCTGTATCTGTCACTGTCTCTCTGTCTCTCCTTCCCCCTCTCCCTGCCCCTGTTATGGGGAATCAATTCCTTGGGGGACTGTTCTAATTTTCAGGAAAATTATATTAGCCTTATATTGAACAACAACTTTGCATTGTCTGTGGTCAGGGAGCTCATGCTCAGGTGTGGGAAACTGCATGTGATCATGAACTATTAACAGTCACAGACTTCAGTATGCCAGCTGTGTGCAATTAGCCACAAGCATCGCCTTGCTCCTCTGGGACATTCTCTCATACAGTCTCTCTAAAAGAACCGACCACAAATCCCTAAACTTCTGGTTATTTTATGCTTGCTGCTCTCCAAGGCCACTGAGAGAATATTAGAGTAGTCCATCTAAGACATCTAGGTAGCACAATGGATAGAATGCTGACCTGGAGTCATCAATGCCTGAGTTCAAATCCAGTCCAACACTTATTGGCTTTGTGACCCTGAGCAAGTCACTTAACCTTTCTGTGGCTCAGTTTCCCCATCTGGAAAATAGTAATAACAATAGCACCCACCTCTCTGGGTTGCTATGAGGATTAAATGAAGAAATATTTGCCAAATGCTTTGCAAACCTTCAAGTGCTATATAAATGCTTTGATGGTGCTGCTGCTGCTGCTGGAAAGCTCAATTGGATCCACACTTCTGGGAAAATCTAGTCTTCCTTTGTCTCTAGTACACTTCTTTCCAGGTTTTTGAGCTTTTTTTCCTGTACCCTGCAAGAGGCTGATGACTCTCATGTGCCCTTCAGAAGATCGAATTTCCATTTGCATGATAGGAGTTTGGGTATGGTGGTGGTGGTGGTGGTGGTGGTGGTGTGTATATGTGTGTGTGTGTGTGTGTGTGTGTGTGTGTGTGTGTGTGTGTGTTCCAAGCCCTGAAAGAAGCTTTTGAGAGGATCATGTTATAAAAGAACGTGACTTGTTACACAGTTGTTTGCATTATAGCCCAGCTCCCGGCTCACGTGTAAAGACTACGATTCTGAAGCTCCCAGCCATATTGATCAACCAATAAATCAATAGCCATTTATTTCACACTCATTCTATGCCAGGCACTCTTCTTGGTGCTAGAAATACAAAGACAAAATAAAACAACGCCTGCCCTAAAGGAACTTACATTTTATCAGGAAGACATCTTGTACATGTAGAAATATATAAAAGGCATTTACAAAGTAGATACAAGGAAAATCTTGAGGAAGGTGTTAGAGTAGTTAGGACATCCAGGAAAGGCCTCCTATAGAAGGTGGCATTGGACCTGAGTCTTGAAAGGATGCAGGAATTCTGAGAGGTAGAGATAACAATGGAGAGCATTTCAGACATAGGAGACAGTGAGGACAAAAGCACAAGGTTGGGAGGTGGAATGTTGTGTGTAAAAAACAGGAATGAGGCCATTACAACTGCACCATAAGAGGGGAGTAATATGTAAGAAGACTGGAAAAATAAGAAAAGGCCAGATGGTGAAGAGCTTTCAATACCGAATGGAAGAATATGGAGTATCCCAAAAAACTTTTTAGATGTAAAAACCTTCATTAAGACTTTTGGGACACCCTGCATATATTTGATCCTATAACTAATAGGGAGCTACTGGGGTTTGTTGAATAGGGGGAGGGGGTGACATGGTCCCACCAGCCCTTTAGGAAAGTCATTTTGGAGCTGGGCGGAGGATGGGTTGGAGGGAGGAAAGACTTGAAGCAGGGAGATCAATTAGGAAGCTCTTGCTACAGCAAGTCCAGACAAGAGGTGATAAGGTCAACCAGGATGGTGGCTATGTGAATGGAGCCAAGGAGATGTATAGGAGAGATGTCGTGGAGATGGAAGTGACAGTTTTTGCAATAGATTAGACATAAGGTGAGTGAGAATAAGGAGTTAAAGATTACATGAAGGTTGCAAGCCTGAGTGATTGGAAGGATGGTGATACCCTCAAGAGAAATAGGGAAGTATGGAAGAGGGGATGGTTTGAGGGGGAAATATAATTAGTTCTATTTTGGACATGTCGAATTTGAGATGCTTCCATTTCAAAATGTCCAATAGCCAGTTTACAGTCTGGTGATCAGGAGAGAGACTAGGGTTGGTAAATCTGAGAGTCAGGTACACAGAGAGAGTAGATAATTAAACCTCTAGAGCTGATGAGGTCACCAAGTGAAGAAAAGGGTCCAGGACAGAGCCCTTGGGGTTCATCCGCAGTTAGCATAATTTGATCCAGCAAAGTAGACTGAGAAGGATCAGTCGGTCCAGAGAAAAACGAAGAGAAAGAAGTGTCATAAAAACCTAGAGAGGAAAGAGTATCCAGGAGTAGAGGGTGGTTAACCATAGCACATTCTATTGAGTTCAACGATGATGAGAACTTAGGAAAGGTCATTCATTAAATTTGGCAATTAAGACATTGCTATTAATTTTCAAGAGAGTAATTGAGGTCAGAAGGAAGAATTCAAAGAGTTAAGAGTGAATGAAAAGAAAGGAAGTAGAGGTATCTAGTGTAGATGGCTTTCTCAAAGAGTTTAACCAGTAAAGGGAAGATATATTTAAGACCAAAGCTAGCAGGGTTGGTGGGATCTAGTGAAGGTATTTTTTTAAATATGGGGGAAATTTGGGCATATTTGAAGGGAACAGGTGAAGAACCAGTACACGGAGAGAGATTGAAGATTAGAGAGAATGGGGATGACATTGAAAATAATTTTCTGGAGAAGACAGGAAGGGATAGGATCCAGTTTACGGCTAGTGGAGTTGATGTTTGTGAGAAGTGCCATCTTTTCACCAGAGATTGGAGTGAAGGAGTGGCAGATGAAATCAAGTTGATGTGAGATGAGTTAAGAGAGAGAACAAAGAGCTCCTGGTGAATGGTATTGATTTTCTTTGTAAAGTATGAGATAAGGTCCCCAGCTTAGAAGGTAGAGGGAGGAGATAAACGGGAGGTGTAAAGATAGGAAGAAATTCAGAATAGCCGCTATGAGGAGTGAGAGAGGCAGTTAATAAAGGGGGTCCAGCAAGACTGACTTGCTGCAGTGAGGATTTAGTTAAGATGACATAACACAAATTTGCACAGGACTCCGTTAGCATGAATGTGTAACTTCTTCCAGTCTGATAATAAGCATATGAGCAAGAATGAAAGTAGAAGATGGTGGGAATAATCCAGGGTTGGGATTCGACAAGGAGTGAGTGGGGATAAGAAAAAGGAGGATCGATCATTAAGGGGTTGAGACTGGTAAGGGAAGAGAGTTTATACAGAACAAGGATACTGACCTGAGAAAGTTGTGGTTTGTCCTTTGTTCTTGAAGAGGGCCATGACATCAGGGAGATGATAATATGACTAGCCGTTGACTTTGATTTGAGTGAGGGAGGGCTGTGCAAAGTCAGCCATCTGGGTTCGATGACCAGATATCGATCAGATTGACTGGAGACAGCCCAAGATGCAGTGGGAAACCTTGGCCCTTTGAAGCTAAGGTCTTTTCAGGTTCTCACTTTCAGTGAGGCAGTGCCCATTCAGTGAATAGGCCTCTTTAAGGGATGGCCCCTTTAAAAAAAAAGAAGAAATCAAACTGGGAGGGGAAGACCCTTAGGGTTGCTGGCCAAAAGAGAAACAGCTACTGTTTACATTCACTATGAGCCAGGAGGGCCCCCAAAATAACCATTAAATGGTGCTTGGGCAAGGACCTATTGTTGTCCAATCCATGAGGTCCAGAGTGAATTGGGTTTAAGGCTTGGTTTTTGAGCAAGAAATTTAGCCAGCAAACCCCAAGTTAATCGGGTAGCTTTCGGCCATAAAATTTACTTTCCTTTGGGCAGAACACCCTAAGGGGAGAAGAGAGGAGAGGATGAGTTGAGTTGCCCACCTGGAACTGGCCAGCTGGGTCCCCATTCAGGCAGCTCAAACTACTCACAGGACCATGACATCAGGGAGATGATGACATGACTTGCAATGATTTGAATGAGGGAGGGCTGTGCAGAGTTACTAGCCTTACTTTCTCCTCCAGAGCCATCTGGGTCCAGTGGCCAGACATCGGTCAGGACAGGGATTGGAGATCACAGCAAGGATGTAAAATAGACTTAGGAATAGTAAGACATAGAGATAGATGCAATAAGAGGGAAGATTGTGAGGTTGTGTACTATGAGGGAAAAAACCCCAAGATGTTAATATGTCACAAAATTGTAAAGGTGCCTAAGTGACAAGCTAAGGAGTTGGACTTTTTTCAGAATGTGATATGCAGATATTGAAAGTTTCAAGTGTGGGAGTGATGTTATCAGAGCTGTGCATTAGGAAGATGAATCTGGCAGAGCATGTAGGATAGTTCGAGTAGTGAGAGATTATAATCAAAGGCAACTCTAATTTGGGTGTGAACTATGGTGGTGACATAGGGAATGAAGGAGAGAAGACTAATATGATAGATAGGGCTGAGGTAGGATTGTCAGGGTTTGGTGACTGGATGAGGAATGGCAGTAAAGGAGACGAGCAGGATTTTTTTTGGCGAATTCCAGTTAAGGGAGCAGGTTATTTAGCAGGATTTCAGGTAAGGGAGAACAATGTTTCAAAAATGGAGTAGTCAGTAAACTTGAATACAATAGATAAGGTAGATAGATACTATAAAGACCTGAGTATAACTTAGTGGCCCATCATTGCTTTGAATTATTTTTCCGGCAGTGGTATTAGATTTTCAGTGATTTATCTAAACTCTTTTGCCAGAGCCTTCTTGTGAACAATGGTGCAGATTGTGAAGTGGCTGACTGGGGTTAGGGATGTTCTCTGTGATCATGCTTAGTTTTGGACCAGATGACTTTTGGGTAGCTTCATAAACTACTTGGTTGTTATTAAAACTTTTATGTAAGAGAGAAATAGAAAGCACAGGATAATATTCTACTTAGACTTTGTAATATACTCTTATTAAAATGAGGGAACTAAGGCATGGAATGGACTAAATAATCTGCTCAAGTGAAAGAACCCAAATACAAACTGTCCATGATTTTTTTTGGCTTACAGAATCATTTAACATAATGTCCTATTTCACAGAGAAACATAATTTTCCCACTCCGATTCTCTCTTTTTAGTCAGTAGATCAATTTGTTAAAGAAAAAAAAAACCAGGAGCCCAGCTGATATGTTGCTACTTTTAAAATCATTATTATAATGCAATGCTTCTAGTACATAGGACCAGAATTGATTAGGAAGAAGGGAACAGGCTGGATTATAGTCAGAAAATTGTGCAATGCTTTTGATGATTCCAACCTTGTCCCTGGCCCAAAAAACCCATCTTGTTAATACTAGCATTCTTTCAGTGATGCTCTATGAGTGTAAATCATGGAATATCATAGTTTCTCTCTGAGGAATCACAATTGCAGGTCACCCACAGGGCAGTGGAAGAGTATAAAAAGGCTGAAGCACATGACTAGTGGTGAATCAAAGGTAAGATGTGATGTAAATAATATCACTAAAGAGATGTTTGAGCAGAAAAGGAGACAGACTATTCAAGTAGCAGGAGAGAGGCATAGCAGATAATAATAGCTAGCATTTATATAGCACTTTAGGGTTTGCACAGTGCTTCACAAACATTATATTATTTTATCTTTACAACAACCTTGGTAGTTAGGTGCAATTATTATCCCTGTTTTGCAGATGGGAGAACCGAGGCAGAGAGAGACTAAATGATTTGCCTGGGGTCACAGGATTAGGAAGTATCTGGGGCCATATTTGAACTTGGATCTTTCTAACTTCAAAGTAGCTGCAGGAATGCTGCATAGGAACTCACATGATGTCTTGAGTCCTAAAAGAAGGCCCCTGGTGAGTTGAGTATATTTCCTTTGGAGGATTTATAGGAGGACACAGTCAAAGCTTAAATGACATGGGAAGGCATAAGTTAGGCTCTGCATTGTTGGAATGAGTGTATACACTGATGAAATCCAAAGCATGATAACAGATTTCCACCTTTCCTCAACTACGAGGTTTTGTATTTAAAAGTTTATATTCTGGAGGGGATTCCTGAAGTGAGAATGTATATACAAGTTGGCATGGGATGATCAAACAAAGCACTTGTAAAATTAAATTATCCTTATATTTTGTTACCCATAGAACTTATTTGGGCTTATTACCCATAGAACTTATTATGTGGCTGATATTTAAAACAGCAGCAGAGAGCCAGTCCTGAGTTTGGGACAACCTCTGATAGTAGTTTTTAGTTGTAACTATGACATGCCTCTTTTGGTTAAGTATGTCTAGTCAGCCCTTTTGTTTACACTTTTTTCCCTCTCCTCTGTCCCCAAGTGAATTAAAATGTAATTTAAATGTATTTTAAATAATAATTGTATATTATGTTATAAATTGCTATATTATTACATATAATATAACATTATTTTAATATATTATACATCATATTAATTTAAATATAAATTAAATACATTAATTTAAATATATTTAAAATAATTTAAAATTTCTTTTGAAGTCTGGGTTCAATGAAACTATTTGTTTTGATCTCTTGCCTTCCCTTCCCTTTGGTCTGATTTTGATACCAGTTTAGTTTTCACTTGTCCTTCATTGGGATGGTCAGTTATGTAGAGCCCAGTTGCATCTGGGACACTGGGGTAGATAGAATACCTCAGTAATTGCTTTTCCTGGTTGCAATCCAATGTTCTTAGAAATATGCTGATCTTTTTCCCTATACTTAATGTCAATGACTATACTTCTGATTCAAAAACTAATTACATGGTTTCATGGCTACTCTGGGAAATTGTGCACATATTATAAATAGAATGGGGGAATGTGTGCTTGTATGTTAGCAGATAAACAAGGACAAACCAGATTGGCAAGTGTTTCCATGTTATTCTAGAGATGCTGAGTGAAAGCGGCTTTCATAGATGCTGTTGATGTTGTTTAACTATTAAATTCAATAGCTACCAATGTCGCTGAATCAGAAAATTTGAGGAAGGGTTGGCCTCTGTGGCTGACTAGTCTAACCCACACATGAGAGGAATCCCTGCTTTTACGTAGCTGGCAGCAAGAGGAGGGAAACTAACCACTTCATGGAACAGGTCATCCCACTTTGGCACAATTCTAAGTGTTAGGAAACTTTTTGCTGAGATCTGGACTATATCTGCCTCTTTGCATCCATTGGCCAATGTGATGATAAGTAACCAGGCTGGTAAAGGGCCTTGAGTCTATGCCATAGGAGAATCTGTTGTCTCAGGTTAGTGGTGTGAGTCCCTGGATAGTGGTGTGGGGTTTGGAGAGGGTCAAGGGAAAGAGAAAAAGAGCATAATAGTGGTCTTTAAGCATTTAAAGGCTGTCACATGGAAGAAGGATTAGATTTATTCTGTCTGACTATTTCCTGTTGTTGGTTCCTCCACTTTTTGAAGGATGAAATTATTACTAAGGTAAGTTAAGAAGTTAGTTCCTTTTTCTTCAGCTGACAAGAATAGAAAGACAATCAAATATGAAAGTTTCATGTAATTATCCCAGTTAAAGATATTTCTTTAAGGCAGGTATAAGCGATGATGATAAAATTGAGTCTAGGAAACTATAAGTAAGATCATAGATTTGGAGCTAGGGAAGAAATTGCAGGTCATTTGGTCTAAACTCCTTCCTGCAATTTTACAGAGGCCTACAAAAGTTAAATAACTAGTCCAAGATCACACTGGTAGAAGTCAAGTGACTTGTCCATGTTCATACAGCGAGTTAGTGTTAGAGACAAGTTTTCTGACTCCAAGTCTAGAGCTGTTTCTATTTTGCCAGGCTTGTCTGGTGATATAAGGCTAAACTGAATATCAAGGGCAGTTTTGGAAGGGGGGAAAAAGTCACAAAACAGGAAAGGGGAAAGTGTGGGGTATATGTAGAATCTAAGTTCAGGGATTTTTGTGGTTGTTGAATTGTTTTGGTTGTGTCCTACTCTTCGTGACCTCATTTAGCGTTTTCTTGGCAAAGCTACTGGGGTGGTTTGCCATTTTCTCCTCTTTCTCATTTTATAGATGAGGAATTGAGGCAAGCAGGGTTAAGTGACTTGTCTAGGATCATGTAGCTAGTAAGGGTCTGAAGCCAGATTTAAACTCATGAAAATAAAGTCTTCCTGATTCCAAACCCAGTGCTCTAACCACTGTGCCACCTAGCTGCCCAATTTCAGGGATTAGGGTTCTTTATACTAGTTCATTATTTGATCCAAAACCACTCTATGATAACTACTTGTAACAACAATGTTGATAGCAGCTGCTGTGGCTGTGTAAGACCAACAACAACCAGCACACAGGGGGCTGCCAACACAGGTTCTTTGATCTGCTTTTCTAAGGAAAACACCTTTAAGGGGTTAACAATCTCACTTTAATCAAACATACATATATCATTCACTTAGTTCAGGGGGAAAAGCCAGCACCCTGAACTTCAGAGCAAATACAAATAAATTACAAACAGAGACCAAATCACAATTTGTAGTTATCAGAGAAGAACCAATGGGTCTGGGTTAGCAAAGTCGGCAGTTACAATGGCTTGCCCAGAGTCTCGACATTCCTTCCATGAGTGAGTTCCAAAGGCAAAACACTAACCTCTGAGTTTATATACCCTGTTCAGCGTCAAAGGGCATCACAACATGCGACTCAAACCCACGTGACTTAAAAGCTTTTGGCATCACAAACATGCGACTCAAACCCATGTAAACTAGGCTTTCCCTTGAGGTAAACAGGTCATCAAAGACTCCTGATTTAATCAAAGAAATAAAGGCTGGTCTCATCAGAGTATTTGATTAAATAAGTGCTCCAAAAGAGAAAACAGTAAAAAAAAAAAGTCCCACCTTAATTATTGTAACACTACTCTCTCAGATATCCTACCACATCTAAATAGGTATAAATCTGATAGATTCTTCTCTGTCTTCATCATCCTTTTCCTTTCTACTGCATTTGGCTCGCCTGCTCCCTCTTTCTTAAGTCTCTTCTCTCTTGCCTTCCATGACTCTACTCTCTCCTGTCTCTCTGACTACTCTTCATCCAATTTTCCTGGTTCTTCTTATTCCCTGAATGTCTGTGGCTCTCAAGGTCTGTCCTTAGCCTTCTTCTCTTGGTTCCCTTCTTTCTCTGCCTTGTCAAACTCATTTACCTTTGTGACTTCAATTGTCTCTTCAATGTGAATGCCCTGACCTTTTCCCAGAGATCTAGTCCTCCATCTCCAGCTACCTGCTGGATGTCTCCTCTTTGATGTGCAGAACCTTAAAATGAACATATTCCAAACTGAACTCATCATTCCTTTCCCAAACACTGCTCTCTCCTGCTGGCTTCTCTCTGTTCACTTTGATAGTCTACTCAATCTCAGAGTTCTCTCACAGTCATCTTTAATTCTTCCTTCTACAGTACTCCTCCTCATGGCATCCTGAGCTAAATGACATTGATTCGGTTAATGACTTTTGTATTCTTTCTAATCTTTTCATTTTCATTGCCATCATACCGGTTAAGGCTCCCATAACTTCTTACATGAACTCTTGTAAGTAGCCTCCTAACTGGCTTTTACTTTTACTTGATCCTTCACAACACTGCCAATGTGTTTTCCTAATATGTCGGTCTGATCATCATTTCCCTTCTCCATCTTCTCAGGCTCCCCATTATCTACCAAACAAGCTCCTTAGGCGTCTACTATCTGGCTCCATCATCTCTTTCCAGCTCTGTTCTCTCCTTCAACTAATTTCACACTAAACTACTTGTTATTTATTAATTTTAGTTGGTATTTCCACAAACATCTACCTGTTGACATCCTTTCCTTCCTTCTAGTCCTACCTCAGGGGCTATTTTTTGTACCATCTTCCTTGATTTTTCATTAGCTAGAAGCAACTCTATCTCCTTGAATTTCTCAGGTAACTTTCATCTCTCCTTTGTATATAATCATTTTACAACTCACAGTTATTTGTGTCCATCAAGGGGAGTGTTACTCATTTCCAAAGAAGAACTTTCTTTGTATTGTCACTTGTTATTCATTCCTTTCAGTTGTGTCCAGCTTTTTGTGACCCCATCTGGGGTTTCCTTGGCAAAGATACTGAAGTGGTTTACCATTTCCTTCTCTAGCTCATTTTACAGATGAGGAAACTGAGGCAAACAGGCTTATGTGACTTGCCCAGAGTCACACAACTAGTAAGTATCTAAGACTGGATTTGAACTTAGAAAGATGAATCTTCCTGACTCCAGGCCTGGCACTCTATCCACTGTGCCACCTAGCTTCCCACATTGTCACTAGGAGGTAGAAATATATGCATGCAAAGGGTAGATAAAGCTCATGTGACCATGCAGGGTGAGAGCAACTAGTATTTCATGTGCCTCCTAGGACTGTCAGAGCTGAGCTCTTCAGGATGCAAGTTAACAGTGTTCTGAGTTTAAGCTACTCCAGCTGTTTCTCTTTGGGGACATGAGCAAATGAGCCACGTCCAGAATCCTCTTTCAATCCCTCTACACATTACAGATGAGATTGGCCTGGGCTCCATAGCTTGCAGGGTCTCAAGCCCAGGTTCAATCCAGTCTAGTCTAAGGATATAAAAATTCTCGACAATAACTCATAATTTTGTAATCAGTTCAGCTCCGTCCTATTAGAAATTCTCATCTCTTCAACTTTGTGTGATTTGAAAGGACAACTCACTGATAAGTAGAACAGAGCAGAATTTACTGAAATAATTGAAAACTGAGAGATGCAATGATGTTAAGTCCAGACAGTGCTTCCCTACCTATCTTAAGGTTCTGAACTTTCAACCTTATGTTCCTTTTCCCCTCCCCCATCCAGTCATCTAACCTGAGTGTACCCAATAACATTTTGGGAAGGGAATTGCCAGAATCTTATTTTAAAAGACTTATTTAGTAAAGGAAGAAATCATCTCAGTCTGCTCTTGTTCTTATAGTAACTGCAATTCCTAGTCTACCACCAGACACCTCAACCAGCTAACTTAGGGAATGTAGTTGGGTGCTGTAGTTTATCTCCTCCTCTAGGCATAGCACTTTATCAGTAAATCCTTTTTTTGTGGTCTTTCAGCCTCTTTCCCATAGAGCATGTAGATTTTCGCTTCAAAAGTCCTCAAAGTTCAACATTAGCACCTCCTTAGTTATTGCTTTCTTTTTTTTTAACTTGAAAGCAAATTTTTTTGCAACCATCAGAGCTTAGCGTGTGTGTGTGTGTGTGTGTGTGTGTATGTGTACACAAATATATAGGCAGCTAGGTGGCACAGCTGATAGAGTGTTAGACTTGGAATCAGGAAGATCCCATCTCAGATACTTACTAGGTATGTGACCATTGGGTAAGTTACTGAAACTATCTGTGCCTCTATTTCCTCATCTATAAAATGGAGATGATAATAATAGTCTTCCAGGGTTATTGAAAGCATAAAATGAGATAATATCTGTAAAGTGCTTCACAAGCCTCAAAGTGTTATATTACTTACACATTGTGTTGTTGTGTGTTTTGTCCTTCATTTTTGAAATCGCTGGTATCAGGGAAATGATGACATGACCTGCAGTTGATTTTGATTTGAGTGAGGGAGGGCTACATACACATACACACATGGAGAAGGAGGGAACAGGGGAGAGAGAGAGAGAGAGAGAGAGAGAGAGAGAGAGAGAGAGAGAGAGAGAGCATGCACTGGTGGAGGACAAGGAAAAACAATATCCCTTAAAAAAGGGAACTTCTCTCTTGACACTCTAGAAAGTTTGTATTAGCTAACTAAGCCTCCATGCCAGCCCCTCCCCAGTACAGTTAGCAGAGCATACATTTTTACAAGGGTAGGGGAGGGTCCCCCCAAAGTCAACTTCATAATGCTAATCCCTTAAAGAAGGAATAGTTCAAGGTGAAAGAAAAGTTCGTTGAAGCAGAAGGTTCTATCCCATTTTGGGGGGGGCAAGGGTGATCACTGTTCATCTTTGTATCCCTAGCACCTAATATGTAGTAGATCTTAACGGGTATTTGCTGAGTTCTCTTGAAGTTAATGACAGAAGCTCCCTTGGAATAGTAAGAACTTTTTTTTGGATCTCAGGTCCACCATTAAAAAAATTCTCTTAAAACTGCTCTCTCTATAGCCACCTCCCTCTCCCACAAACTGGTTTAGTGTCTCCCAGAACCTTTCTTACAGGAATCCTCTTTTCTCTTACCCCATCTCTTTTGTTGTTTTTTTTTCCTCTTGGGTCCTTTTTCATTGATTCTTCCCATAGATGCTTGCTCAGTGGATGATTGTATAGTGGATTTCTTGTATTTGGACCTTGTTTGCTTTGGCCTTGTTTATGCTGATTTTTGTATATGTTGTGTCCCATACTAGAATACAAGATTCTTGAAGGCAGCAATTATTTTTACTTTTTGTTTGTGTCTTCATCACTTAGCATAGTGCCTGGCACATGGTAAGTGTTTAATAAATTCTTGTTGGTTGATTGATTAATTGGTCATAGGCTCTTTTAGCAGGTTGTATCCCAAGCCTCTGCACTTTGGAGCAACACATCCTATCTTTTTCCTACTCTGGTTTCTTTCTCCCTTTGTTGGTCTGTCATGGCTCTTATACAGTTTTATTCTTTGACATCATTAGGCCACTTGGATTCCGTTCAACTCCTCCCACTGAAATATCTCCATTCAGGGTTTCACGATTAACCATAGAGATTAGCAACAATACCCTCTTCCTTTGGTGGTTGCTGTTGTCTTCCCAGAAAACATTTAAAATATTTAAGAACTCTCATGTACCTTTCTGGGTAGAGATCTCTGGTTCTTTGCCAAATTTACAAACGTTTTAGGAAGGGCATGTTTGATGATAGCAAGCCCAAGTTTCTGTGATTCCCCTTTTGTCTATCATTTGTCTATATTATAGTATTCTTGTTGAGAGACAGGCACTGTAAAAACTCAGAGCCTTATTGTTATTCATGTTTGAGATGACTAAGGAGGTGGTTATCAAGTTGCAATTAAGGCATCACATCTGTGGGAGAGCTGTTCCTATTAAGAGTGACACAGATAAAACCATCTTTGGAAGAAAAGAACTGAAATCCTGATATCTCTCAATTCAATTCAGCAAACATTTGTTATCTGCCTTCTATGGGAAAGACATGTACTGTGACACATGAGTTTGCATTCTTTACAATGCTATGTTAATTACATTAGGCCAAAGAAATGTTTAATGCAGTATGGTTTTCTTCCATTGTGATTATTTCATAGGGTGCTATATGAGAACATATCTTTCCTTCTTTTGTTTTTCAATTTCTGATCTCAGTTTGTATGAATTGAATTTAGAGTGCTCTTTCTTTCAGACCAGATGATCGAGCCTTTGTTGACTGAGTGTACATTATGGACAATATTTTCAACATAGTATCCGCAGATGCACAAGGCACTTATTGTTGAGAGCCATGTGAGAATAAGAGGATGAAAAATTAGTCCTTAGGGGTTTATAGGCCTGGGAAAGACTCAGAGAATGGGAAAATGATATATGTTTGCTATTATCTAGACAATACAAGGAGAACAATAGTCAATGTGGCTTAAAGGCTTCATGGAACATGAGATGTATTTGATCATATGTCATTACTTTGAACAAAAACTTTCAATGACTGAAAGATAAAGCCCAGAGGGTTTGGGATTCAACACCCTCTACAATTGGTCCCCAAATTGCTTTTCCAATCTTCTTTCTTACTACTTCCTAACACAAATCTTCCATTCCAGACAAACTGGTTTACAATCTATCACCCAAACATTATAGTTTCAAATTCTGTTCTTTTTCTTATTCCATTCTCCTATTCTGGAGTGCCTTCCTTCTCTGTCTATAGAAATCCTTCATATCCTTTAAGGCTCCATTGAAGGTCCAATTATCTTTTAACTCTTGTATTAACTTTTAATTTTTTCTTCCAATATAGACTGATCTGTAAGGCCAATGACCATATATTATATGCTCCCTTATATTTCTCATAGTATGTTGCACAGTGCCTAGCACGTAATAGGTACTTAAATCATTGTTGAATAAATACTTGAACACTGACCAAGTTATTAAGGAGAGATTGAGCTTGAAACATGGTAGAGAAAACAGAGAAGCCAGTATAGGATACTGACTAAAATATTACCCGAACCAGGAGAGTTCTGAGTTTGGGTGCCTTTTACCTTCCATCCCTACCCTTCTCTTCTCTCATTCCCATAGTGCTATAGGGAAAAGAATAGTCAGAAAGTTAAGTGGGGAATAGGCAACTCCTACGGACCAAGTTAAAGAGGGAAACCCAAAAGTGCTCTTTTTTCTTTTTTTTTTTAATTTTTTTTATTTAATATGTTTAGTTTTCAGCATTGATTTTCACAGGAGTTTGAATTACAAATTTTCTCCCCATTTCTACCCCGCCCCACTCCAAGATGGCGTATATTCTGGTTGCCCT
>CM053623.1:135217133-135285346 GCA_028646595.1 Phalanger gymnotis | reverse complement strand
AAAGAAAGATTCCAGAGTCTGAGACTGAATCTGGGTGCGTTTTCACTGCCTGGCCATGTTCCCAGCCAACTTACTTGACCCTTGAATTTTTCAGTGGGGTATGACTGCTTGTAGACTAAAGAGTTCTATGTTCCATGCTTGGAGGGGATGCGCCAGCTCTGCCACACCAGCACTCCTCCTTCCCCAAGAACTCCCTACCCTGACTGGGCTTAGATCTTCAGCAGGCTCTTCACTCCTGCACTGATCAGCCACTTAATTCCTCCCACCAGGTGGGCCTGGGGCCAGAAGCAACTGCGGTTCCGTAGCTGCCCCACCTCCACTGCCCCTGGGGCGGTGGCCGAACCACAAACTCCCTGTCCCCAGCAGCTTTTCCCACTAATCTTCTCTGTTGTCTTTAGTGTTTGTGGGTTGAATGGTCTGGTAAATGCCACAGCTCACTAATTCAGGGCGCTAGGGCACGCTCCGCCCGGCTCCCGGTCTGGTCGGTCTGTGCCGCCTACGCTGGGCTCTGCCCCGCTTCCCTCAGCTCCCAGCTCTGTGCAGGATAGACCTTACCCAGAGACCATCCTGGCTGTCCTGGGCTAGAGCCCTCCTTCCCTATGCTATTTTGTGGGTTCTGTAGTTCTAGAATTGATTCAGAGCCATTTTTTATAGGTTTTTGGAGGGACTTGGCGGGGAGCTCATGCTAGTCCCTGCTTTCTAGCCGCCGTCTTGGCTCCACCCCCAAGTGCTCTTTTTTCTACCACTTTTGTCATCAGCCCCCAGAAATCTTTGACTAGTCCCTTGTTCTTCACTTGGTTATGTGGCCTCTTCTCTTGGATAAATTGGAACAGTGAGTGCATGGGTATGACTGTGCTTGCATCTTTTGGGAAACATTTTCTCTCCCCAAATCCTATGGGAATGGAAAGAGTCCAACCTTTGGAACACCCGTGTTTCTTTTTAGCTTGTTAAGTCCTCCTCCTTCTTGCTCACCCCAGGGGAGGAGCAGTGTGTGTCCTCAAGATAAGAACTACACTCATTAATACGTATGATACAGGGTAGAGTGTAATAGGAGGAAAGGAGAGGTCCAGATCAACTACTCTATAAAAATTTGAGGAGAAAGATAACTTTCAGCAAGGTTGGTGGGAAGTTGTGGGAATTAGGAAAAACTTCATGGAGGAAATAGTCTGAGTAGGACTTTGAAGGAATTCAATAGGCAAAGATGAAAAGATTATGTTCTAGATAGGGGCCAATGGTTTGCTTTCACTGAAAGAGGCAGAAGTCAAGGAACAGGTCACTCCATTTGTCTGGACCATGGAGTGCACAAAGGGAAATAAGACTGAAAAGGTAGATTGGAGGCAGACTGTGGCTGGACTGTGGCAGACTGAAGAGTTTGTATTTCGTATTATAGACAGTGGAGAGCCATTTGCAATTTTTCTTCCTTTTTTTTTTGCAGCAGGGGAAGGCAGGGCAATTAGGGTTAAGTGACTTGCCCAAGGTTACACAGCTATTAAGTGTGTCAAGTGTCAGGTCAATTTTGAGCTCAGGTGCTCCTGACTCCAGGGCCAGTGCTCTACTCACTTCACCACCTACCTGCCCCCTTGAGCCACTTGCAATTTTTGACCAAAGAGTGATATATCTGACCTATGTATTAGGAATATGATTTTGGTGGTGGTATAGGAAGATTAGCATGAGGGAGCTCAATTTAGAGGATATCATAGTGGTCTAGACAGGGGGTAATGAGGGCCCAATGTAGGGTGGTAGCTATATCATGAAGAAAGGAAACAGAATCTTAATTTTTTTACTTCTTCTGATCTATATTCCCATGTACAAATAGCTGCCAAATAAAAGAAAACAAGAAAAATAAAAAAACAGTATTTTAGAGTTAAAATTCAAATATATAATCAAGAACAAGGAAAACAGAAAAAAGTAATTTTGTTTGTCTATGTACCCATCAATTTTTTTGTCTACAGATTGTTTTAAAAAGAAAAACAAAATATACATGTTAATTTGAATAAAATAGTAGTAATGACAACCAGATTAAAATATAAACACATATGCATATTAATTTGAGTAAAGTAATAACAATGGCAACCAGAATAAAATTTAATTGGAAAATGTTTAGCAAAATAAAAATGCAATACAGCATAGATGATGTTAATTTGTGGTTTTCTAAATCAATATACTCACACCAAGGATTTGTTTCTTTTGAGTTTGATATCATTGCTCTATATGACTGCAAATTATGGAACAATAATCTCTGAAGAATTAAGATAACAGGTAACTCAAAGGACTATGGAGGGAAGCATGAACTGTATACTATTGCCAAGGAAGACTTGAATATATCAAGTGGCAGAAAAGACATGATCAGACAAGTATGATGAAGATGAAGTTGGCTGTTCATGTGGGAAGAATAAGGGATAACAAATGGACAGCCCAAGTGCTGTTTCAGAAGGGCAGGGGAATGTACATGGAGTGGTAAAGAAAACAGTGCATTAAGTAGATCCTCCAGAGAAGATTGATGGAAGGATGTGGACAAGACTTGTATGGGATGAAAAGTTAGCCTTGGTTTTAATCTGCACCATTGCCTACCTTGATGAGATTATAAGTTCTTTGAATTATTCTCTGGTTACTAAAGAGTATGAATATTTTTTTCATATGGTTATTAATAATTTATGCTTCCTCTTTCAGGAATTGCTTTTTCATATACTTTGACCACTTTTCTGTTGGAGAATGTCTCTTATTCTTATTCATTTGTATTATTGGCGGGTAGGTTCTGCAATCAGGAAGACTCAAATTCAAATGTGACCTCATACACTTAGTAGCTGTCTGACTTATCTGACCTCGAGCAAGTCACTCCACTTGGCCTCAGTTTCCTCATCTGGAAAATGAAGATCATAATAGTCCCTACCACAAAGTATTATTGTGAGGCTCAAATGACATAATACACATAAGTTATGTATAAATATTAGCTATTATTATGTCCTCATAGGTTTTCGTATGTCAGATTTTTATCAGAATTTTTTTTACTGCCCACTCAGTTCCTTTTATTATAGATGCATTGTTTTTTGTTTCTCAGAAGTCTTTTATTTTCATGTAGTTGAATTTTTCTTTTTGTCTTTCATAGTTTATTTTGTGTCATAAATGCCTCAAGATTTTTCACTTCTCTTCAGTTGTAAAAATATAAGATTCCATTACTCTCTATTGTATATGAAATGATGATTTGTTGTATGAGATGTATGCTTCCTCCCATTATTTTCACCAAACTGCTATTCAATTGCCAAAGAGATATCGTTGAATAATGATTTCTTCTCTCAGTATTTATGGCCTTCAGATGTGGAACACTAAACTGCCATGCATATCTAACCCTAGCTCATGATTATCTAACCAATTTTTAAAAAAAATTTAGTGTAAGATTGGTATAGCAGTAGAGACAGGTTCTGTATTTTTATTAGCACAGACAACTGCCTGGTAAGGAAACTCTCCCTATCAATGTAGGTTGGTACCATCTCTGCAACTCATACATAGTCTTAGAAAATTAATGAGTATTGAGAAGTTAAATGACTTGCTGACATTGACACAGTCAGTATATGTCAGAGGTAGGGCTTAAACCTGAATCTTTCTGGCTCCAGGACCAGATCTCCATCCACAATACCACGCTTCCTTTCCAGTAGCAAATAGTTTTTTTAAAGTGTTTATTGAAATCTTCTGGTTTTTGTTTTTACATCACCACAATTTACCCCGGTATCCCTCATCTTTTCCCTCCCAGAGAGCCATCCTATATGACAAATAGTAATTTAAAGAAAAAAAAGAAAAAGAAAAGGAAAAAATCAGCCTAAGTAATCAATATTTTGAAAAAAGTCTGAAAACATGTGCAGTGTATAATTCTTGTGGACTTCCTGCCTCTCTTCAAAGGGTTGGGGTAGCTTTTCATTTCTTCCTTTGAACCATGTTTGTTCTTCACAATTTTGAAATACTGACTTGATGTGTGTGTGTGTGTGTGTGTGTGTGTGTGTGTGTGTGTGCTTTCCATTTATGTTGGTGTAGCCATTGTATATATTGTTTTCTTGGCTCTGCTGACTTCACTTTGTATCAGTTCATGTAGATCTTTCTTTTCTCTATTTTCGATACATTCATCATTTCTTACAGCCCTGTAACATTCCATCATGTTCATGTACCACAATTTGTTTATTCATTCCCTAATTAATGATAGTGACACTAAATGTAATTAATAACAATAATACTAATAATAGCTAGCAGTTATATAGTACCTATTTTGCATCAGGTACTATGCTAAGGGCTTTGCAAATATTATCTTGTTGGATTCTTATTATAACATTAGAGGTATTATTATTTCCATTTTAACATTGAGGAAACCTAGGCAAACAAAAAGTAATGACTTGCCTAGAGTCACACAGGTACCGAACGTTGAGGAAGGATTTGAACTCAGATCTTTCTGTCTCCAGCCTAGTTCTTTCTCCATTGCACTACAAAGCTATCTCTTTGATGGGCATCTATTTTGTTTGTAGTTCTTTGCTATAACAAAAAGTGTTGCCATTAATATTTTGGGGATTTTCTTCTTATCAATATTTTGTTGTATAAAACTAGGAACGGAAATTTTGGGTAAAAGGATAAGGACATTTTAGTCACTTTATTTTCATAAATCCAAATTGCTTTCCAAAATGGTTGTACTAGTTCACAGTTCTGACAACAATGCAGTAATGTGCATATCTTCTTCCAATTCCTCCAGCATTGACATTCTAATATTTTAGTCATCTCTGTCAGTTTACGGGGTGTGAGGTAAAACCTGAGGGTTGTTTTATTTATATTTTTATCATAATTATTGATTTGGGGAAATCTTTAATGTGGTTGTTAATAATTTACAATTCTATTTTTGAGAACTCTTAGCAAATAGTTTTTATGATTATTGCTTTATAGAATAATTTGAGATCGGGGGCATTAAGTCCCCCTTTTGATTTTTCATATTTTCATAATTTTCCTTCATATTCTAGACCTTCCCTAGAAATTATTTTATATAATTCAAAAGAGCATACTTTGGCATTTTGATTAGCATAACAATAAATTTGAGTAGTATTGCTTTCTTTATAATATTAGTTCAACCTATCCATAGACATTGAATATCTCTAATTCTTAAGTTCTTCCTCTATTTCTACAGCAACTCTTTTTATAATTGACTTTATATATGCTATCTGTTTGATTGGGTAGATTATTCTCAGATATTTAGTGTATTTTCACTTAGCAAAACACTGATTTTTATTTTATTTTTCACTATTTTGCTGGAATTATTTATTACTCTGGTTAAATTTTTGTTTTATCTTTTGGGTTCTAAAAATAAGTCATCACATTATCCACCAGTAGAGATATTTTATCTTCCTCTTTACTCATTCTTTAAGTTCTTTTTCTTGCCTTATTGCTATAGTGAACATTTCTAGAACTGTGTTCAGCAGTAATTTAGAAAATGGAATTATTAATTAAGAAGATATACTAATGTGAGAGAATCCAATGTTCTGGGAAAGAGGTAGATAGAAGAATATTTGTTGAACATTTGGCAGATTAACAGAGACAGATGTGAAAACTAGAGCAATACTGTCATTGGAATATATTAGAAATCACCTGGTGAGAAAGAGAAACTAGATAAGAATTTCAAAAGTGAAATTCTATCCAGACATCTGTTGGAACCCTGCAAAAAGTAAAGCAACTAGTAATTTCTTGATTTCTCTTAATGATAATTTCATTCTTCAAAAGTTAAGAGGAATTGCTTTTCTGGAACAGACTCTCACTAATAAGGGGTAACTTCTTGCTGGAGTAGAAATAATAAGGATGTGATTGAGAGGAAGTGATAACTCCATTTTAGAATTCAGGAGAAGAGAGAAAATTAAGCTATATTCTAATATACACTTTAGATTTTTGGGGATAAGAATTCAAAGGGTTTAGAGAAAGGACAGTTAGAATCATAATGACTGAAATTCTCCAGACAGTATTAGTCCAAGAGGGATAGGAAGTTTTCAAGAATGGAAGTTTGGAACCTGAGAAAAGAAATGACTTTAAGAGGGAAAAGGGGATGTTGACTGGAATAAACAAATGTAAATGCACAGGGAATTTATCGATTAATGTAGATTTATAAAGTTCATGTAAAACATGAAAATAAAGGCAGTTAACATAAAATGAATACAAAACTAAAGAATTGAGCTTGCAATTTAAAAAGTAGTATGGGCGTTCACTAGTAATGTTAGGAGTGTTATAGTGGCTGAAACATGAGGAAAGCTAAGTACAACAAAATAAAAAAAATACATTAGGGGAAAGAGCATATAACACTTGGCCCATAGCCCTAAGCTCTGACCTTATATAAATCAGGTCCAGTCATGGGAATAGCTCTATGTAATTATGTCTCTTTGGTTTTTTTTTTACTCATCGTTTTCCTGTGCTACCGATAAGGTTTTTGTAATGATTATGTACATTATTAGGAAAATTCCTAATATAGAGCCACATTTTCATTCTTGGTGTAAATCTAATGTCATGGTACTAGAAATGCTTTCAATTTATTGCTATAGTCTCTTCAGTATTTTATCTGAAAATGAAAAAAAATCAAAATTCATTAGTGATATTGGCATGTAGTTCTCTTTCTCTGCTTTATCCTTCCCTAATTTGGTTTTGAGGACCATATTTATCTCACAGAAGAATTTTGTTAAAATTCATTAATTTTTCTATTTTAGAAGAGCTTACATAGAGTAAGAGTCATTGTTTCATTAAATATTATATAGAATTCATTTGTCCATGTATTTTGTCCAAGAGTTCCCCCATCCCTTGAGGTACTGCTTATCCATTGTTACATTACTGTTCCCTGATGGCAGGCCAACAGTTTCTAGTAAAGCAGTGCTGAATTTTCCTCTCAAGTACACCTCATACTCATATTCATATTTTTGTAGCAAAATACAACTTGGCCACTTTGGCTTTTCTTTATTGCTGCTGTTTCTAAGTCAGATAACTTCAACCTCTGGTGCTTAGACCCTCTGCCCTTCCTGAAAGAATGGCTCTACACACTGATCTGTCTTCTAACAGTATTGCCATGAATATCTTCAATGAGACCTGGTTGAGTTGGGTCAACTTCTTTTTTAGTCCCTGTGGCTCATATCAGATAAAAAAATTAAAGCCACAAAGGACTAACTTTTGTTAGCTGTGTAAATTGGAAAGTTACCTCCGTAGATGTGATGATTGAGATTGTTGAAAGGCAAAATTTAGAATGGAAAAGAAAAAGAGCCATGAAGGTGAAAGCCATGAGGATACCCATACTTGAGCAGGGTTGGGGAAGATGGACCAGGAAAGGAGATGGGGAAGGCGCAGACAGACATATAGGGCTCAGAATACAGCAGTGTCACAGACATAAAGGTAGGAGATTATTAGTTTCGAGTGGTAGAAAAAGATCATGGAGGAGGAAGACTGAGAAAAAAACCTTTGGATTTTTCAGTTAGCACTGGTGATTTTGGTGAGAGCAGTTTTAGAAGTCAGATTATGGGAGGGAAAGGGGTGAATATGTGATGAGAAAGTGAAGGTAATGAGCTTCTGATACTATTCCTAGAAAGAAGGAGGAGAAATATAGGACAATAATTTGAGGGGATGGTGTGATCAAAGGAAGTTTCTCTTTTTAGGATAGGGAAAACCTGAGCATGCTTTTGGGTATAACGGAAGGAACCAGTAGAGATGGAGATACTGAAGATGTGTGAGAGAGATATGGAATCAGTTCTCAGAGTAGACAAGACAAGGGTACAAGTGAAGCTTTACTCTTGGCAGGAAAGTGGGCTACCTCAACCTTTGAGACTAGGAGCAAAGGAGAAAGAATGGATGAGAATATCAACAGTTCTCGGTTTTTGGAAGACAGAAGATGAAGGAGATAATGTTTTTAAAATTCTCAGGAAAGTAAAAAAAAATAGGTAATTTGCTAAAAAAAAAGCGTGGATAGAATTGGGACACTGGGAAAAGAGAGGAGAAGATTTTCTTAAATTAAAATAACTTTGCACTCTAAACGGCTAACTCCCCTCCTCAAACATGTGGAAGGTCTACCACAGATGTATGGAAGAAGAAGAAGTCTTGGGTCCCCAGGTTGGAATTGTACAAGAAGTAACTTGCTCTCTCAACCACTAAGAACAAACACAAACTTGATATCTGAGAAAGGCTTAGGTCATTTTGTCCCATAGCTCGGTACCCTAGGACTGAATGCACTAAAAGAAATAGTTTATGTTAAATGGTTGAATTTTAAAAAAGGAATTCTTGTAGTTTCTTAAAAGATAAAATCTCAGTGCTCCCAGAATACAGCATCTTCTCCTGAAAGTAAGTCATAGATGTACTACATCCTTGTTATAGGTCTTTATCAATTTTTCATTTTTCAGATGTTTATTTATGAAAAAAGTGTTTTTCTAAAAATCATTGTATTGGCTGCTTTCCTTTAGTTGGGATTTGAGAATGGGATATCATTTTAATCTTACCTTGAGGATTTTCCAAGGAGATCATAGCAATTGTTGTCTGAACAACACTGGCTCTGACTTTCCCAGTTCCAAAGTTACTGTAAGTTATGTTAATGCAAATATAATACCATTAAGTATGAATTCAAGATTCATGTGTTCTGGAAAGGAAACAAGTATTTTCCTTGATATTCTGACTTTCAAAATAAAATCAAGGGTGGGCTAACTTCTTAAAATAAACATAAGATTCACCAGGGGCCATGGCTGATGATGTATGGCATTTCAAAAAGGCTGGCTAATGTATTATTGATTGTACTTTATGTATCAGTTCTAGGAAGAAGACTATCTCTAGGGGCACGTGAGGCCCAGGGAAATTCACATTACATAATATTCCTCCCCAAACACTTTTATATAGGTGATATCAAATTAAAATAAATGCCAATGACAGACTTGAAGAGAAAAAGAAGTAACGAGATGGCAGCATTCCGATTTGGGAGTGGGAGGATTGGAAAGGAGAGGCAGTCTCATTTGATTTGTCTTTATGAAAATGGCAATGGTGGTATATGGGCTGATTAAATACACATAGACTTCTGACTTTTTAGAATTTTTTATCATTTTAGCACCAGTTGGAAAACCTACTTCTTTTTTTTTACCTGTAAGCATGCATAGAATGCTGATCCACATTTAATGCCCATCTATGCTCTTCTCACAGGCTGCTGCCCTGAATCATTGGCCAACCTAGAGTATCATGGCTTGATTTACCAAAGCTTTGGTCCTCTTCTCCCATTTTGTTTATCATAGGCTTGGCTCCAGCTACTCTCAAACCACTATGCCTGTATGCCTGTACTCTGGCCATCTTACTTGTCACCAGACCCGGGATTCTGCCCCTGGGACTCTGAATAGTGAGCTGTCGCCTTATTTACATGGAAGTAGGCCACCACAATGCCTTCAGCTTTAAATCCAGCCTCAGACACTTATTATCTGTGTGACCCCAGGCAAGTCATTCAACCTCTTTTTGTCTCAGTTTCCTCAGCTGTAAAATGAAGACTCTGGAGAAGGATGTAGCAAACTACTCCAGCATCTTTGCCAAGAAAACCCCATAAATGGGGTCACAAAGAGCTGGACACAACTAAATGACTTAACAGCAATAGCATAGGCACTGTGCTTAGGGCTTTACACCTATTATCTCATTTAATCCAACAACTCCAGGAGTCGTTTTCCCCATTTTACACAGGAGGAAACTCAGGCAGACTCATGTGTTTTGTTCAGGGTCATATAGTTAGTAAGTGCTCGTGGCAGGATTTGAACTCATGTCTTCCTGACTCTGGACCCCGTGTTCTATTCACTTTGCCATTATCATCTAGTCCAAAGCCCTTTTACAGATCAGAAAACTGAGGCCCAGAGAGGTTGTGTCTTGCCTAAGGTCACACAGCTAAGAAGCGGGAGAACCATAGGTAGCTGGAACATGATTTATGAAAAAGAGTACTATGAAACAAAGCTGGAAAGATTGGTAGGAGCCAATCTGTGAAGGGCTTTGAACCCTGTGGTAAGGAATTTGTCTTATCCTGGGGCAAGGAGGAGCCTCTGATAGTTTTTGAGCAGAGGAGTGACATGGTCAGATCTCTGCCTTAGGAAAATTATTTTGGCAGATAAACTGAGGCTGTGTTGGAGACAGGAGAGAATGGAAGCAGGGAGACCAATTAAGAGACTATTACAATGGTTCAAGAGAGACATGAAGAAGGTCCACACTGGGATGGTGTCCATGTGAGTAGAGAGAAGGGGACAGATATGAGAGGTGTTATCCTGTAGCCTGTAGGTGCCTTTAGGGGACGGACAATACCACTTTTTGTCTTTGTAACCCCACTATTTAGTAAAATATTTTGTACATAGCACTGAAGGTACTTGATAAACACTTATTGAATCTAATTGAATGGGATGTCTGACAAATTATTTTATTCCTATGTCTAGATAATAAAGTTGGGAATTCTTTCCCAAGGGACCATTCCCTATTCTTTTTGCTAATCTTTTCTTCATCATCTGTATTCTCATTAGATTCTTGGAGATAAATAACCAGTGACTGATGGTTGTTGTCTACCCAATTCACGGTTGAAGTTGCTCTCTCAGGGACTCCTAAAGTGTTTGTGTTCTGAGAGTGGCCAGTTTATAATTTTCTTTAATTAAGAAATGGGAGAACAAAGCTCAGGATCCTTGCTTGAGCAAAGCAGGTCCATGCCACTGAAACCTCCAGCACATTTTTCATGAACTGATGCTAAGTGAGGCCTCTCCCATCCTATTTGCATCTTCAAATTTTTCTTAAATGTAAGTGCAAGCCTCTCATTTTATCTTGTTGTAATTATCTTCACATTCAATTCTGCCAGGAAAATGGTGATACTTCTTATTTACAGAGCGCTTTGCAAGTGACTCCCTGTCCATTTTCCCCTTATGACAACCATAAGAGGTAAGGGGTGCAAATACTATTCCTATTATACAGATAGGGAAACTGAGGTTCACAGAGATAAAGTGACCTGTACCTGGCAACACAGTAAAAAGGGCAAAGATGAGCCATGAACTCAGGTCTTTTTATTATGAACTCTTTCTAGTATACCAATTTACCTCTCTGATAAGTATTGGTTTGGATTATATAAGCATTTGGTTGAGCATGGGTGGATATTTAGCTATGTGACATCTTTCATATCTTTTATGACCACTCATTTCTTGCTTGGGGAAAGTTCCAATGTTTTAGCAATTAAATTACCTGAGTGCTTATTATATACTTTCTAACAAGTTGCTCTTACTGACTCTATGGCAATGCACTCAGCTTTTATTTATTTTCTCTAAATTTCCCTATCTGAAGAGATAGGAATGGGAATTATTTATTCTCAGCACTCTGAGTATATTTAGTGTTAAATAACTTGCATTTTGCTGAGTGATTTTTTAATAGCATGTAGAGATCCCGGAACTGTATTCCCATGAGTATAGGGCAGGCTTTGCCTTCCTTGTGCAAAAGACATGCTCCTGAAAAACTATATGTAAATAAACTTTCTGGGGGGTAAGTTGAAAGCTATTTAAAGGGCTCTTGTAGAGATTACCTTTGCTTTTTAAGTCAGATTTTGATGCATCTCATTTCCTACTCTTGAAACCCTTGACTCTCATTCAATTTTGAAACATTTAAAATGTTGGGTACAAATAAATGTGTGACCCTCTGTTCTTATGCATGTTACTGATTGATGCTAGATGAAGTTACACAAACATGGCTGGGGCATGACTATAAATTCATGTTATTTAATCCCAACTGAGCCTTCAATGTTACATGGGAGTTCTTTTATTCTTCCCTGATGCACTCTCTGTTGCATTTCCCACAATGGTTGTTCTAAATCCCTTTTCTTTTCAAGCCTTTATAAATCCAAGATCCTAACCATCCATCCTAACCAAACCTCCATTCTTCCTGGCAAGGATCTTGGCTCTTATAGTGGTGTGCAAATTAACTGGGACAAAGTAAAATAAATTTATTGACATGGAACAAACTATTTTCATCATTAAGATGTTTAATGTGTAATTTATCTTTCTTTTGCTGGAATTATTTGTTTAACACAATTTGTCACTTTATTGACAATATTTCGACATGTTCTTTAATTCTTATCAAAAAGTCAAACTTTATCACATTGAATATTAAGTGTATCTGGTGAACAGTCCATTTTCCCTAGTGTACACTTGACTATACCATTGGTTTTGAATGAGATTTAAGGCAAGAGAGTTCACAGACCATTGAAACATGCTTTTTCCATCTCTTGGATAAATGTCATAACTTTTTTGTGATATATGGCATGGTTCAAGGTTGTGTTACATTATTCTAATTCCATTTGGTAATATCTGTAATTCCAGAATAATTCTGCTTTTTCAGTGTATCAGTATATTTTTCAGAGTTCATCATTCCCCTAATAGGGACAAAACTCCCAGGATCATTAGAAGTTTAAAAAATTTCTCAAAAATTTTTTTGGGATGTGTTGATGTTTTACAGTCTCATTAAGAACCTCAGGTCCTGAGGTCCACTTTGATTTTTTGGATAGTTTTGATATATCCTTGACTAAAAAAGTAAGTTTCATCAGTAAAAATGACCATTGTTCACTCTTCAGCCCTCCAGTCTTCACATGATCTTGTCCATATTCACATGAAATACTATCTAACACTCAAATAACAGGGAATTAACTAAAAGTGGGAAAAATAGCATAATTTAGTTTCATGAGTCAGGGTCAAACATTATGAATCAGGGTAGTGTCAGTAGAAGTGCACAGGCATGGTTTTTTTCAGCACAAGTAAAAGAATATCGTAATTACGTCTTGTTCCAAATAATTTACATATCACTGTGCTTTACTGGGAAAATAGAGGCTGTCTGTTGTGTCATCCCCACTCTATTCTACACTTCAAGCCTCCTCTACACTATATACCAGTCTCTTTCTCTCTTTTTAACTCCAATCTTCAAGAAAGAGTTAACCTCTTTATTGAAACCAGTTGCTCTATTTGTTCTCTTGATCCAAATTCTTTTGTCTTCAGTTGTTTCCTCTTGCAATCCTGCAATCTTCCTCTCTCTGTCTCTTCCCTGTCCCTCTCTCTGTCTCCCCCTCCCTCCCTGGCTCTCTCTCTCTCTCTCTGGGTCTCTCTTCCTTTCTCTTTTTCTCTTCCTCTTCCTTCTTCCCTCCCTCTCCCTCTCCTTTTCTCTCTCCCTTACCCCCCTCTCTCACTATTGACTCCCTCTATATTGCTTACAAACTGATTCAGCTTTTCCCAATCCTAAGAAGACCTTCACTTAACCCTACTATCCTTTCAAGCTATCACCCCACATCTCTTCTTCCAATAGCCAAACTTCTAGAAAAAAGCCATTTAAACTCACTTCTCCTTTCTGTCTTTTAAATCACTTCTCAATCTGTTGCAATTTGACTTCTGATCTTACCACTGAGATGAAGCTACTCTCTTTAACATTACCTATGATTTCTTTATGGATAAACGAAAATGGCATTTTATTAGTCCTCACTCTTCCTGACTCTTTTACAGCACTGACAATTTGACCTGGACCTCCACTTGGATATTCTCATTTGTGTTTTCTAGTTGTCCTCCTGCTATGTGATCACCCTTTGATTTTTAATACATCATCCAGATTTCAGCCATGAACTGTGAGTTATTTATGTGCTCTCTTATTCTCTCTCTTTAAACCCTCTCTCTTGGAAGTCTCATCAGCTCTCACGGGCTCAATGATTATCTTTATGTATATGATGTTCAGATCTATATATCCAGCCTAATTTCTTCTCAGAGCTCTAATTATATATCACCAACTGCCTATGGAACATTGGCTTTTAGACATCTCAAAATAAATATATCCTAAACAGAACTTAGCGTCTTTCTCCCTAAACTCATGCATCCTCTGAATTTCCTTATTTCTGTTGGTGGTAATGCCATCTTCCTATTAAACAAAACTTGCAGTCTCAGAATTATCCTTTATACTTCCCTTTCTCTTATGCCACATATCTGATCAGTTATCAAGTCTTTTTCATTCTATCTTCATATCTCCCATGTTCTTTTTCTTTATTACATCCTTTCCATTATCACAGCCAAAATCTTAGCTCATGTCATCTTTGTCTTTCATTTGGAATATTCTTAGAGTTTCCTATTTGGTTTCCCTGTTTCCATTCCCTACCCCTCACTTTATCCTCTACATACCTATCAAAATGATATTCCTAAGATAAAAGACTGCTAATGTCCCTGTCTTGCTAAAAACTTTCGATGGACTCCTCAGTGCCTCAGGAATAAGATGGAAACTTCTTACCTTCACATGTAAAGCCCTTTCCAGTATAGCTTCAGTCTACCTTTCCAATTGTACTGTACATTATTTCCCTTTGTTCACTCTACATTATAGTCGAACTGATCTGTTTGAAATTCCCCAGACTTGGCACTGTTTTTTACCTTTCTAACCTTCGTAGTTTGTCCTCCATGCCTGGAGTGCATTTCCTTCTCACTCCCATCTTCTTTTAAGGCTCAGCCACATGGCCACCTTATACAGAAAATCTTCATTGATCTCTTGTTAGCATTGTTTCTTTCCTTAGATTATCACACACATAGTACACACACACACACACACACACACACACACACACACACACATCTATATTTCTTTATTGAATCTTCATTTTTATTGCTGCTTTTTTATATTGCATCTCCCTAGTAGAATGTAAGGTAATTGAATGCAGGGGATGTTTTTCATTTTTCCTTTGTATCCCTAAAACAAAACAGTGCTTTTTCACGTAACAAGTGCTTGATAAATGTTTGTTGGATTGCGCTGTATGGAATTAGCTCCTCAAACTGCTGTCTCCCAGAAAGTAATTTTCAGCCTTGGTCATCTGACTATATCTTTATTGTTCTGATATCTTAGAAATAAATAAAGGGGAAGGAGGTTAAGAAGCAAATGAATGGAGGCAAAGCAACAGCAAGTTAACCTAAATGAAACTCATCTAATATTGCAGAGAAAGTCCAAATTTGGAGACTTTAGCATTTAGTAGTTGAAGATGGATCTACTGGGGGAGGTTGTTCCAAGAAAGACTAGCTTTCCATAGCCTGATCTCAGAACTCCCATTAGCAATGATATAATGAGCATAGATGGGCATAGTACATATTGAACAGATGGCTCCTCTGCAGGAATTAACTTTTACAGCAAAGATAAATTTTTCTGTGCTCAGTTTTTCCTGCTATGCTTTGTTTCAAAGTAGGAAAATAGTCCTTGATGATGAAAAAAAAAGAGAGAGACAATTCTGAGTGGTTGCAGTTAGAGTGATTTAGAGGCAAGCAGGTCAAATTACCATGGACAGCAATTGAAGCATGCAATATTGTGTCGCGACTTCTGAAAGAGGCAAAGAATTGAATAAAGAGGACAGGGAGAAGAGCTATTAAAAAGATGGGAGAAACGGTAGTATCAGGTACAACCTGGGCAAGGTAGGCATAGGGCCATGGTGGGGAGGGGTTACACATTGAGGAGTACTCAACATGTCCAAATAGGAATCTAGGGAATAAGGAAGAATAAGGAAGGATAGACACAGAATGTCAGCTTAGATGATACATGGAACATCATTAAATAGTTTAGTGCCCAGTATTCAGTCTACTTACTTGCTTTACTAGAAATCTGACTCTCCTCTGATGATGTCATACATCTTACAAGGCTCATCACTAGAAACTACTTCTTTCACTGCCTCCTACTCATAGGGCCAGGAGGAAGAGTGGTTTCCATGCTCCTCACTTTTGCTTCTAGACAATTCCTTTTGTATTATCCTTCAATAACCTTTCCTTTTTTGAAATCTATATCTCAAAAGTTTATACTATCTTCTCTTCCACTCTGTTTATTGTTAATTGCTGACCTTTGGACCACTCTTCTAACTTTTTTGATGGCTTTCACACTTGTTTCATAATCTTTTTCTTTCCCTCATTCCCTATCATCATCTGGACATCAATAATCATATTGACAAGCCCTATAGCATCCTGACCCCACAATTCCCCAAGCTCTTCAACTTTAACACCTTTCTTTTTCACATTACTTCAGTCAAACACTGACTTGGTTGTACCTTGGACTCACAATCTCTAGGAATTGCACCATTCCTATGAATCATAGATGGCTTCTATAGGTTACATCTATAATCTGGGAATTTGAAATTTCAGTTTCCTATGACAAGCTCTCATCTTTCCATCTTTATTATCTAAACTTTATATATCCTCACTCTTATTGTGACCTTTGGTCTCTGAACTTAACCCTATTCACCCAATCCACTCACTAACTCTGCTTTTACTTGCTTGACTCCATAGTCTGTCACTTTCACTAACAAATTTTCTGAGAATCCCATACCTCCCTGATTTCCTGCCATTTCTAAGCTGTTTATGTTCATTCTTGAATAACTCCAGCCCTCTTTCTCTGCTTTTGCTCCAGGGCTATGGAGAGTCATTATAGAGTCACAAAATTGAGCTAATTTCATTTATTACAAATTTATGGGATAGAACCTCAAATGATCCTCTTACTGCTGCTCAGAATTTCTCCAGCTCCTCCTTTATTGGCTTTCAGTGTCATTCTCCATAGTAATAGTTTCAAAACTTATCTTTTTTTTCCTTTTGATTTCCCCTTCTCTCCTTCTTATCACCTTTAAATTTCCTAGCCTTCTACTTCACTGATGAGTTTGAGGTTGTCAAGGGCAATTAAACCTTTTCATAAGCTAACCCTTTCCTAACTTTCCAGCCTTCTTATACCCTACTCCCCAGCATGTACTCTTCAATTCGGTGACATGCCCTCCTGGCTGTTCCATGAATAAGACATGCTCTTGGCTCTGGGAATTTTCCCTGACTGTCCCCTGTGTCTGTAACATTCTCCCTTCTCTGCTTCAACTATTGACCTCCATTACTTCCTCTAAGGCCCAGCTAGAGCTCCACCTTCTATAGGAAACATTTGTTAACTATTTCCTATTTATCCTGTTTATAGCTCGCTCTCTCTCTCTCTCTCTCTCTCTCTCTCTCTCTCTCTCTCTCTCTCGCTCTCTCTCTCTCTCTCTCTCTCTCTCTCTCTCTCTCTCTTTCTCTCTCTCTCTTTTCTCCCCTCCCCTCTCCATATTCTCTCCCCAATTAGACTGTAAGCTCCATGAGGACAGGGATTGTCTTTTGTTTCTTGTTGTATCCCCAGGGCTTATCACAGTGACTGGCATATACTAGGCATTTACTTTATTAAATTAAATTAAATTAAATGTTTACTGATTGGTTGATTGATTGAAGTTCCTCAATTCCTTTCTTCCTTCTCAAACCTTCTCAACATCACCCACTATCTGCTCTTTCCTCTGGTCATGTTAGGAGAGATTATTCCTGCTGCTTGAGAAGAATAATCCAGCCATCTGTGTCTTTGATTCTATTCCTTCTTGTCTCCTCCAGTCTTCATACATATCCTTTCTCTTAAACATCTTCAATCATTTCCTCTTTGCTGCCTGTCCACAAATATCCTCAGTGTTCTCTATTCTTGAAAAAGCTTTCACTCAACCCTTCTATTCCAACCACTATTTTATCTCTTTCACCTCTACAGCAAAAATTTCTTGAAACAATTATTTACCCTGGTTACTCCTACTTTCTTGTTACCCATTCCCCTCAATCCCTTTCAGTTAGGCTACAAGGGCTGGAACTGCTCTCTTAAGTTTCTAAATGACCTCCTAACTGCCAAATCCATCAGTCCAATTTTTCAGTTCTCCCCTCCTTGGTTGCTCTTCAACCTTTGCTAATATTAACCACTCAGTCAAATGAAATATATTAGAAGTGCTTAGTATAGTGCCTGTAACATAGTAGGCACTATATAAATGCTCATTCCCTTCCCTTCTCCCTTTCCACTTATTGTTATTGGATGCTTTCTCCTCCCTTGGCTTCAGAGACACCATGTTCTTCTGATTCTACCTTTCTAAATGATCTATTTCTGTCCTTGCAGGCTCCCTATCCTTTTCCTGACCATTTAATAGGAGTGTGGAAGTATTTTCCAAGGGTTGGTCTTTAGACATCTTTTTTTCTTTCTCCCTCTACATATTTTCCCTTGACGATTTCTTTCACTTTTATCTCTTCAATTATAATGTCTATGCTGATGACTCCCAAACATATATCTCTAGCTTATCTATTCTGAATTCTAGGAATACATCTCCAAATGCCTTCATGGAGAACTACTCTATCTGCATGTCCCATTGGATCTCAAACTCAACATTTCCAAATAGAGAGTTATTATCTTTCTTCCTAAATGTGCTTCTTCCAAATTCATTATCCCTGTTTATAGCATTATCATTCACCCATTCTCCCATGTTGGAGTCATATGTGATTCTCTCTCTCTCTCAACATTATTTTGCAAGTATTTATATAATTCAAATGACCTAGTACAGAATTTTTCAGGTAAGAATCACATATGTATCTTCAGGATGATTGAATAAATTGGCCAAGCAGCTTAGGGTTATATCTCTTGTCATTCTGAGGTCAATTCAAGAATTTTTTTTCAAGAGAAATATTGACTTTGGATCTGAAAATTGAAAGCAAATTATCCTGAAAATCACTAAGTGAGAATAAACATAGGGTTATTCCCTTTGAAGATATTCTTACTCTGGAGATAAATGCAGGTCAGATTTTGGGAAACAAACAATGCCTTTCCTTTTGCAAATTTAGCTTAATCGCACCAACAAATATTGGTTGCCTGCTTACTGTATATAAAAGATTATACTCTACAATATGATATTTAATAATGTCTATCGTTTTTATGACTCTTTGAAGTTTCAAAAGTGCTTTCCAAATATTATCTCATTTTATCCTCATAATAACACTGGAATACAGATGCTATTATTGTCCTCATTTTACATGTGAGGAAACTGAGGCAGACAGAGGTTAAGTGATTTGCCCAGGGCTACACAGCTAGTAAGTGTGTGAAGCCTGATTTGAACTCAGGTCTTCCTGCCTACAGATCTAGTGCTATATTCATTGTATAATCTAGCTGCCTACTACTATATTTTGAAATAATGTAAATTCATCTCAAGCAAATGACTGAAACACAGCTGGAAAAATAAAATTTCACAGATGAATAAGAATGAAGGAGACTCATTTGCTAACGATGGTGAAAAGAACAGAGGTTATTTTCAATAACAAAGGTTGTAATTCTAAGTTTAGAAATGCTAGCTATTAACTTTAGGAGGGAAGTAAGTGGGACAAAATTGCGAGATTCTGCAAATATGAATGCAATAAAATCGCAACAAGAATCTGAAAGTAGTTAAGAGCAAAAAATGAGCCTCTGACTCCAGCCATGCTAGTTTTCAGATTAGACTGTCTTTGGAAGAATAAAAGATTTCTAGGCTGAAGCCACAGGTTAGGGTTTTACTAATTGCTGGAAAGTAGGAAGAAAGGCTGAGATCCTTTGCTGGATTATGCTGCAAACTGCTCTTTGATAGTAAAAGAACATTTTCCTGATGGTGGTTATTTCTTTATTGCCTTAACTTTCTTTACCACTCTCTCAATTTCTAACCTAAAAACCACTTTCATTTCTGCACTAAAAAATGAATTCCTGAATTTCTAAGTCTTGTGTACATAAAGGAAAACACAGTTGAATTTTTTAGAGTTTTTCATATTTCCTGCAATGGAGAACAGACTGTTAGATTCATTTAATTAAACTGCATTCCCCCAGTATACTGAGAGACATTTTTTTCCCTAGGAGATAATTTATTTATTTGGATATCTTTGAAGGGTTTTATTTATTAGCTTTTATTTGGAGACATTAGACTGGCTTTGTCAAATCATACTTTGATGATAGGATATTTGATGATAAGATAGTAATCAAGAACTAAAAGGGACTTCAGAAGCCACGGCCTTCCTAACTCCTCATTTTACAGGTGAGAAAACTGAACTCTATGGAGGGTAAGTGACCTACCCAAGGTCTGAGAAGTAGTGAGCACCAGATGTAACATCTGAACCCAGGTGCCTTTACTATAGAACCAGGGCTCTTTCTACTGTGCCAAGAATAGGTGTGGCCTTACACAAACTGAGACCTGGGAAAGACCTTAATTTAGAAAGGCCAAGATCACCCACTGCATTCTGGGCCATGGCCAGTTGTGTTGACCTTTGTCTTGCCACTGGACTTTGATGATTCTGGAGAAGAGAGTGAGGCTGATGACTTTGCACTGCAATGCCTCATTTAAATCCAATTCACTGGCAAGTCATCACTCTCATGATGCTATTGGCCCCCTTTGAGAACGAAGGACGAACATCACCACCACCAGTGTTCCCTCCTATAAGAGCTTTTCTCTTTGCATCAAAGTGGTTATTGAAAAATCAATATTCTAGCTCTGTAGTACAGTTAAGAATTAAAAAACATGTATTTCTATTATATGGACTCAGTCTCCCCTTACTGGTATTTGAATATGAACTCAGGTTTTTCTAGTGTCAGGTTTGTTGTTGTTTCCAAAAGGTATCCTGGGAGAAGAGTGAATTAATTGGGTTTGGGAGAGGCTTAAAAATTTCTAGTGCTTATCAGTACGTCAGACCTATTTTTTGTTTTTCTGTAATGTTTGAATTCATTCTACCAAATATAGGTCGTACCTCCTCAACTTGTTAGTTTGGTAGATGACTAGTAAAGGGTTATCTAAGGCCCAGAGAAGTTAAGTGATTTAATCCTAGAGTCACAGCTAGTAAGTATCAGAGTTAGGAATTGAACCAAAGTCTTCCATCCTCCAAGTTCAGCACTCTAGTCCTTATGCTATTCCATAAAAAACTGTTTAATAAATTTTCTTTGTCCCTAGGACACTAGGGACACTCAGTGGTACCTTCTCCTTTTAAGTTTGGTACCTTTGCAAGCTAGATTAATTCTTCAGGTCTCTAATACCCTATTTAGTAAGCCACATACTTATTTAAATTTCTTCTTAAATTTCTTAAATTAGTTTCATTGAATTAGGGTTAATTAACTAGAAAGTTTTAAAATCATCATCTAGCTTCCTAATATTATCCACGATGAAATAACAGACATACCTTATTTTCTAAAAGTAATTTATTGAAGACTATGAAGATATAGCCCTTACAGTAAGAAAAAACAATCACATAATTTTTGAGCTAGAATGGATCTTAGGGACCATTTAGTCAAGCCTTTCTTCTCACTGGTGAGAAAACTGAAGCCCAAAGGAGGGAATTGACTTGGCCTAGGTCATGCAGCTAGTGAGGGGCCAACCTGGATTAAAACCTTGGTTTTTTGACTCCTGGGCCAGTACACTTTCCCACAGTATCACATTGCCTCCTATAGAATCTCCAGTATTTCTAAGGTTAGGTACAAACTGAAGCACTTCTGGAAGATCTCAATCATTAAACCTGAAGAATTACCCAGATTGTCTAGATAACAGCTAGGAAAAGAGACTTCAAGATGCTCAGCACTATACATTATCCACAAAAGATAGGGGATTAAGAAAGATAAACATACAGAGTCAATATCCTATGAACAAAAGCTTTCAGCTTTTATGATCAGATGACATTCTATGTAAGTAGGCTAGCAACTCTTGAGTGCCAATCTGTCAAAGGAGGGAGTTGACTGTTTCTCTATGTAAATTTGAGAACAATATAAAGGAAGCTGAAACTAACAAGGATAAATTTTGAAGAAAAGGACTCAGGAACAATACAATAACAAACAACTTTGTAACTGGAATGTACCTGCCAGAGGAACAGTTTAGTTAGACATGACCTCTCCCCTTAAGGAATGCTTAATCTATTGGGACACCTAACAAGTAAAGATATCAGATAAATTATAATTATGACAATTTGGTGTAGATTTATCACACACAGACGATAAAATAAAGATGGATTTTATAACCCTTACAACAAATATTTGTCTTAATTACAAGCCTCATGTTATGTACACATAACTAATTTCTGAGGTTCCTACTGGTTGCAAAGGAGCTAAGGACACTTTTTGAACTTACATTTCTCTAGCTTATTGTGTCTCCATCTTCATTCTAGGGCAAATCTGGAAATGTCAGTTTCTGACATTCTCTAAAGGGTAGTCACTAGATCCCCTTATAGTCAATCACTCTGTCTTACAAAGCTAAAAATACAGCAAAGTTAACAGAGAATGAGCTTGCAAATAAGTCCCTGGAGCACCAAGATATTTCTTTCCTATCCCTGCCTTCTCCCTGGTTAATTCTCTTCCCAGAAACCTGTACAATCTTACAACATATAGTACACCTGAGTGGGGTTTCAGTAAGAGTAAGGGTGGCTTTGCTTCTCTCTGTCACTATCTGCTCAGGGTTTACTATAGACCTAACCTGCTAAGAAGTGGTGGCTGCTATCTGCAGGCTTTGCTCCCTCTTCTCCTTGCTCTGATTTCTGTAGCTCAGCATCTAATGCCACTGTGCTTCATAGATCTCTCTCTTGTTTGGTTATCTTCTAGAACTGCTGTAGTTCTGTAGATAGCTCTAATAAAGTTCCCTAGGGGATGAGCTCTTTAGCGGCTGGCCTAAATATAGAGAACACTCCGAAATCTTGTTCAAATTTGTTACAAATCAAAAATAGATCTCTAGGCTAGCCTGCCTCTGTTATTTTGAAAGAAATCATTTTGTACATTTGAGACCCAGAGCTCAGGATGGCATGGGAACATTCTCTCATTGCACCATTCAAGTGTCTTTTTCACTTCCGGCTAGCTTAGAGTCAGTCACCTCCAACTGCATCTTTCCTCTTCCAGTATCCAGGTGATGGTCTCTTGCTCGAGTCAGGATCACATAGCGTCATAGAATGTTGGAGTTGAAAGTCTATCTAGTCTGACCTATACCTGGACATGAATCTCTTTAATAGCATAGGTCACAAATGTTCATTCAGGCTTCGTTCTAGTGAGAGGGATGCCAATGACTCTCAAATCAGTCTATAGAAGGGTGTGCTGGTAAATGTTTAATAACTGAATCTGTGAAAAAAATGTATGTGTGACACACTTTTGAGTTTGATCTATATTAACATTTTCTTTCTTAAGTATAGACAAGCACCCAAAACTATAAATCAAGCCATGATTTGTAGCATTTGCTGACTTCCGAGGTATCACACTAAGACTCACACTGAAAATTTAAAAATTGGTTCTCGCCCAGCATCAAGGTCTATTCCAATGAATCCTATCTGCTCCTGGGGTGAAAGTATTTAAACTTCAATTTCAGTATTTGCCCTTCCAGTGAGTAGTCTGAATTAATTTCTTTAAGTATCAACTGATTTGATCTCCCTCCTATCCAAGGGATTCTCAAAGATCTTTTCCAGCATCACAATTTGAAAACACAAATACTCTGGTGCTCAGCTTTCCTCATAGTCCAACTCTTATAGCCATACCTTGCTCCTGGAAGAAATGTAGCTTTGACTATATGGATCTTTGTCGGCAAAGTGATGTCTCTGCTTTTTAGTAAACTGTCCAGATGTGCCATAGCTTTCCTTCCAAAGAGCAGTCTTTTTAAATTTCGTGGCTACAGTTGCTGTCTGCAGTGATCTTTCAGCCCAAGAATATAAAAACTGACGCTGCTTCCATTTCTTCTCCTTCTATTTGCTGGGAAGTGATGGGACCCGTTGCCAAGATCTTAGTTTTGTTCATGGTAAGCTTCAAGCCAGCTTTTACATTATCCTCTTTTACCCTCATCAAGAGGCTTCTTAATTTTTCTTCACTTTTTGCTATCAGTCGTATTGTCTGCATGTCTGAGATTGTTGAAATTTCTCCCAGCAGGCTTTTGACTCATCTAGCCTGGCATTTTGCATCATGCATCTGCATATAAGTTAAATAAATAAAGTAACAACATGCAGCATTGTTGTATTCCTTTCCCAATCAATTGTTCCATATTCAGTTCTAACTTGCTTTTTTGGCCCACGTACAGGTTCCTCAGGAGACAAGTAAGATGATCTGGTATTCCTATCTCCTTGAGGACTTGCCATATTTTGCTGTGTTCCACACAGTCAAGGGCTTTAGTGTAGTCAATAAAGCAGAAGGAGATGTTTTTATGAAACTTCCTTGCTTTCTCCATAATCCAATAAATGTTGGCAATTTGGCTTCTAGTTCCTCTGACTCTTAGAAAACCAGACTGCTCTTCTGGTAATTCTCAGTTCACATATTGCTGAAGTCTAGCTTGCAGAATCTTAAACACAACTTGCTGGTGTGTGAGGATGAATGCAACTGTTTAGTAATTTGAATATGCTTTGGCATTGCCTTTCTTTGGGATTGGGATGTGAACTGATCTTTTGCAATCCAGTGGCCACTGGGGAGTTTTTCAAATTTACTGGTATATTGATGCAACATTTTAAACAGCACCATCTTTTAGAATTTTAAACAGCTCAGCTGGAATTCTTATTGTTAATGATGTTTCCTAAGGCTCACTTGACTTCATTTTCCAGGATATCTGCCTCTGGATCAGTAATTACACCATCCTGGTTATCAGCAATATTAAGATCTTTATTGTGTAGTTTTTCTATATATTCTTGCTACCTCTTCTTAATCTCTTCTGCTTCTGTTAAGTCCCTACCATTTTTGTCTTTCATTATGCCCATTTTTGCATGAAACATTCCCTCGCTATCTCTAATTTTCTTGAAGAGATCTCTTGTCTTTCCCATTCTATTGCTTTCTTCCATTTCTTTGCATTGTTCATTTAAGAAAACCTTATCTCTCCTTGCTCTTCTTTGGAATTCTGCCTTCAGCTGGGTATCTCTTCCCCTTTCCATTTTTTTCTTTCCTCAGCTGTTTGTAAAGCCTCATCAGACGGCCCCTTTGCTTTCTTGCTCTTTTTTTTTCCTTTGGGATGCATTTTGTTTCTGTTGCTGTTGCAATATTTTGAATCTCTGTCCATAGTTCTTCAGGCACTCTATCTACCAGATCTAATCTATTCGTCACTTCTACTTCATATAAATAAGAAATGTTATTTAGGTCATACCTATGCAGTCTGATGGTTTTTGCTACTTTCTTTAATTTAAGCCTGAATTTTGCAATAAGAAGTTTATTATCTGAGCTATGGTCAGCTCTATGTCTTGTTTTAACCGACCCTTGGCTGCAAAGCATATAATCAACATGATTTCAACATTGATAATCTGGTAGTGTCCATGTATAGAATCACCCTTTGGGTAGTTGAAAAAGAGTGTTTGCTATGATCAGTTCCATTTTGGGGGAGCTTTAGTTGTCAAGAAGCTTTCTTTATACAAGCCTCTATCTTCTTACCTGCAAATTCCACCTATTGTTCCTATTTCTGCACACTGGGGCCAAAGAGATAAAATGTAATCTTCCATTTGATAAGCCCTTTAAATAATTGAACACAGAGGACTTTACATTTTATTCTAGAGTTAAAAGAAATCCATTAGGACTTATCGAGGGTGGGAATGATATGGCCAGAACTGTGCTTAAGGAAAAATCACTTTGATATTTGTGGGGAGAATGAATTGGAGTGGGACAGAGATTTGAAGTAGGCAGACTAATTAGTAGGCCATTGCAATGGTCCAGGTTATAAGTGATGGGGGCTTTAAGGCGTTGAGTATGTGAATATAGAGAAGGGGTCAGATATGAGAGACATCGTAGAAATAGAAATGGCAAGATCTGGCAAGTGATCAGAATTTTAGGTGAGTGGGGAGTGAGGAATTGAGGATAGTGCTGGGGTTATGAACTTAGGAGATTGGAAGAAGTGTGGTGCCCCTGATAACAAAATTAAGAAGTTCGATAAAGGGATAGGTTTTTGGTGAAAAGATGATGAGTTTTATTTTAGACATGTTAAGTTTTATATGTCTCTGGAACATCCAATATGAACCATCCAAAAGGCAGTTAATAATAAGGGAAAAGAGCTCAGGAGGGCCATTTGAGCTGGATATATAAATCTGTGAATCTCAAAGATAATAAGTAGACCCATGGCAGTTGATGACATCACCAAGAGAGAGTAGAAAGAGAAAAGGAGATGGAGAAGTCCGCAGATATTTTAAAGTCAATAAAAAAGCACTGAAGATTCTCAAGTTGGAATGTGACGTGGTAAGACCTGTGCTTTAAAAGATGATTTTGGTAGCAGTGTGGGGGATGGATTGGAGAAGGCAGATGGTTAGGTGTCTACTACAATAGCCCAGGCAAGAGATGATGAAGGCCTGAACTACGGGTAATGACTGTGTGATTGAAGAGAAGGATGCTCTGTGAGACAAGACTGGAAGCAAGATCTTCCTGACTCCACAATTATCTATATCTGGTATGCCATTCTGATTATTTTTTGCCTTGCACATATAAGCTGCTTAATCATTGTTTGTTGAATGAAATGGAGTGGTGTCCGCCCCTAGTTAAGCAGAATCAATTAAACTCTGCCAAAGGAGAAACTAGTTCTTTCTGAAAAACCTTTCTGATTTGATACACTATTTCTACTGGTGATTAGACTTAATAGCTTATCCTGTTTTAAAGAGATATTGGAGCCACGCATTCACTTTGAAAGGTACCATATCTGTAGTGCTTATATTGGAAAGCTTTTTATTAAGCTCATTTCCTCTACAAAGGCATAGTTCCAGTCTGTCTATAAGTATATGTATCTTTTCAAACCACTCTTGATGTTGTGAGTCCACTGAGGTTCTTAGAAAACAATCATTTGGCTACAGTCTTACATAAGAAACTGGCTTCTTTTTGTATTTAAGGGCAATTTGCTTCTCTTGAAAGTCGTCCAAGGAGACTCTAGGCTTCCTAGAATGAATTCAGGTCCCACCAAACTAATTCTGATAAAATAAATTTAACACAAATTCCAAAAGGCTTTCACCTTTGCATTAAAAAATTTAAAATTCTACTTCTGACACTAGTTAGGTGATATCAGGCAAGTCACATCCTCTATAGGGCCTCATTTCCCCCTTTAAAATAAAGAGTGTGGGACTAGATGCCTCTCAGATCCTTTCCAACTTTAAATCAGAGGAGCAAAGCAAATATCTTTTTTCAGGTTTGTAGATTATCTTTGGATTTTAAATTGTTCAAGATTTCCCTAGTCCTAAGATTGGTTAATGGTGTTTTCCCCCTAAGGCTGGTAAGATCTCCTTGATGCTAGACCACTGGCCTCAACTTTCAGAAAGGACATACCACTTTTACTTTCTACCTTTATGCAAAGATAATGCAAAAATTATTTCTTAAGCCATTGCCTTCTGGGAATGATCTTTGCTTGGCTTCAATTCATACTCTTTAAAAAAAAATCTTGAATTTAATTTTCTAGTTAGTCTTTAACACGTCTTGTGATTTTGTATTCATTTAATATTTTCCATTAAAGTGATTATTAATAACCAGATATTACCCATTTCCCCTTTTAGAATAGAAGGTTGCATGTGCTTTCTAAAAATTAAACCCAACTATGACATCTATGGCATGTCCTTTTTACCCCCTTAATTACTCATTTTATTCTCGAGGAGAAATTAGTTTGAAATTATTCTTTTTTATCCAAGAGAATAATTCTGCATCTTCCTAGACATTCATGTTTTTCATTTTACCACAGGAACAGAGAACTTTCTGGATTTTAGGATTTTTTTTTATATTTCCCTTTAGGACATTCCATTAGCTTTCCATCGAGGATCTGCACAATAGATTGGAAGCTTCCCTTTCCTTTGGATCTTTTGGTATTTTGTGGATACCAATGGGACATCTGGTCATCTTCTGTCATCCTTCACTCTCATTAGATGACTGGTCCATCTCCTTTTCTGGTCATGCATATCTTTGCTGATGATACCTCTATGCTACTTCTTACATATAAATCATTTTTCTAATATGCTGTAATCTGTTTATACCGACCATACATATTTTATTGCCCTTTGAATCACCTGTAATTTTAATTCTTCAGAGATCATGTTTCTATAGTATCACCAGGAAATTATTGGTGTTGGAAAGAAGGACTTTTTTTCTCTCTCAAGGAACAGGTTGAGATCCTTGAAAGCACTGCCAAAATTCTTAAACAGATAGGTGAGAACTGATAAGTATGAGCATTACAGAGACATTTGAATTTAAATTGGGGACCTAACAATCAAAAGCCTTCCACACTAAAAAGAATGAACCTTCAGAATATCAGTCCTGTTCATTGCAGAAACCTGGACTAAGCAATTATTTTTCCTCTATTGATGCACAAGTTTCATCAATTGATCAACTAACATTTATTAAGTACTGTGTCTAGGCACTGTGCTTTTCATGTTTTTATGTCTTATTATTTTTTCATCTAAACAACTTTTAATTTTGTTAAAAACAAAGAAACAGACATGGTTCTTCCCTAAGGCATTCACAGTGTAAATGGAATGGAACTGTGTGAACTCAAAGAAAAAAGTGGATATATATCCAGGGCATAGGCTGGACTTCTTGCCCCTAAGTCCGTTTTTGTGCTCCTAAACTCTGCTTAAACAGCCAAGACTAAGTGGCAACTTTTATAATTAAAAAGTGAATCTAATCAATTTGGATAATTCTGTTCACAAATCTCCTGCATTTGTGTGAATAGTTTATAGGAAATCTTCAAAATTTACAAGTTAATAGTAGAATTTATTAAAAATCACAGCTGGAGAGGACCTTAGCTCAACTCCTTCATTTTACATGTAAGGCAACTGAGACCTGGAGAGGTTAAGTGACTTAACTGAGGTCATACTGCTAGTTAGAGGCAGAGTCAAGACAGGTTTCCAGGTTGCCTGTGTCCTGGGAAACAGCTCTTTTCAGAATGCTACGGAGCTTCCCTTATTTAGCCTTGTTTTGGTTGTGCCCATCCTGTGCATACCTGGGGAGTAAATGTAAGAATCAATTACTGAACATTTCACAGGATTTAAAGCAGAAAGAGACATTAAAAATAATCTAGTACAACCCCCAATTTTACAGATAAAGAAGCTGAGGCCTGGAAATGAGTATTGGTTGAGGGGACCAGGCATATTTAACCCAGAGAAGATAAACCTCAGGGACAACGTGCTAGTATTTGAAGGGCTATCGTGAAGAACTAGGTTTGGACTGTTTGGCCCAAAAGGCAGAGCTAGTAGTGATGAGTGAAAATTTCAAAGAGACAAATTTAGGTTTGATGTTAGGAAAAAGTTCCTAAAAATTAGAGCTGTCCAAAAGTGGAATGTGTTAACTTGAAAGGTGGTAAATTTAAGAGGCCTTTAAAAAGAGACTGGACAACCTCTATTGCAGATATAATAGTGGGGGTTTCTTTCATGTAAGGATTGGACTAGGTCCTTTCCAACTCCCAAACTGTCTGAAACTTTGATTCTATGCCTGAGGTTACAAAGAGAGTTGGATCTTATGAGTCTAAATCGAGGGCTTGTCCCACTATATCATGGTCCCTTCCATTGAATACCTACTTTGTGCCTTCTTTCCCTCCAAACTCTTCCCTCTTCCAAACTTCCTTATTTGGGGCATCTCTCTTATTAATAATTTTGCTTCATATAGTTATTAATAGTTTGTAATTCTTTCGAGAATTGTTTGTTCTTATCCTTTGACCACATATCTATTGGGGTATGACTTTCAGTTAATCATGTGTATGTATATGTCTGTGTATGTATGTATGTATGTATGTATGTGTATGTGTGCACATATGTGAGTATGTTGTGTATATATCTTAGACACCAAGCTCTTATTGAAGACTTTTTTTCCTACTTGACCACTTCTCCTCTTATCCTAGATACATTAATTTTGTTTGTGCAAAAGTTTTTAAATTACATGTAATCAAAATATTATATTTCTTCTGGCATTGTCTAGATTCCTTGTTAAGAATTCATCTTTTGTCTGTAGCTAGGAAAGTTATATACCTGCCTCTAACTTTTTATGTGGTGTGATCTTTAATATTCATGTCATGTATCCATTTTGAATTCATTATGGAATATGGTGTAAGATGTTGGTCTAAGACTAATCTCTGTCAGACTATTTTCCAATTTTCTCAGCATTTGGGAAGGCTTCAACTTCTTGAAGTTTTGAAGGGAGGGGACAAATAAGATATGGCAGAAAGCAGAGGGTATTTCAAGTGGTAAAAGCCAATTATGATGGCTCAATTTCAGTTGCTTTTAGGACATTGGAGATATTCTAAAAGCATTGAGAAACGTGAGACTAGAAAGAGGTTCATGCAAAAGGGGTAGATACAGAGATCTAAGAGTGTACCACATACATGGTTATATTTGAAATTATTCAAAGCATTCTTCTATTAACTGTTGTTCAGGAAAAAAAGTAGCCCTTTGCAATAGTTAAAAAAATCTTGTATGTATTTCTCCCTTACCATCAGAAAGTTGAAACTCATAACTGGAAAGTTGGCTGAAAGATCATGAATTTCAATAAATGCAGTGACATAGAGAAGATTTAATGTAGGTTATACAATTTAAGAGAGCATATCTGCATTATTGAAACCATGACTCTTTGGACTATTGAAGTAAATGTCTACTTTTCTAATGACAAAATATAAGAAAATTTCATCCTTCCAGTCATATGATCACAATTTTAACATTAAAATTATTGTATCTGATTTACAAGACTGAATGGCAGCAGTAATTTTGATGTGTATTTTCTAAATATAATGTTATTTATGTTGATAGCAATGACAAAAGTGAATGTAAATTAGAATGGTTATGGTCTTTTTGTTGCAGTGGTTGTAAATACATTTTCAGCAGCCTTTGGTGACTAATTATGGACTATAGTGAAAGCAAAATTAAACACATGCCAACCCACTGAGGTTCTCTTTTGCATCAAGCTCATTTTTAGATGATCAAACAATAACTATCAGCTCTGCAAATATCTTGGTGATGATCCAGCATGATCAAAATAATGAATGCTGCCAGTATATTTGGTTACTCTATTAAAAGTTTTAAGCATTAGAAGATGTCATAGGAGAGAAAAGACTTTTAAAATTTGGACTCTTGGAATGAAAGGAACATCATTTTTAAACATCAAGATATTAAGAATCAAAGAAAAATATCTGACCGGGAATGAAAAATAGATTTCTATATTCTAAATAGAAATACTAGCTAGTTGCCAGTTCTTAATGTATTACAGATATTGTAATTTGCAATTACCTAGCTCATATGGCTTTAAATCACCTGGTAACCAATGGTCTCCTCAAAGGGGTTACAAATAAAAATCCATGAGGGAGGTGCCCTTTTAAAGCTTTGGTGAGGTTTATAGCCCTATGGAAGCATTTATTCAATATTCTGGGCATTGTTTCAGATGCCTCAAAAGGGAGCATAAGGGCTATTCAGGATGTACAAATTCCTGGTATTTTTGGCATTGCCAAAGCTTCTTTCCTAAGTCACTGTTGGTAATTGAGTAGTGGTGGTAAATAATATGAGATAAAAATATTAGAGTGGTGTTAGAGGGGAAAGATATAAGATAGGACTGTGTGGCAGGAGTAGAATTCTGAGCCAGGGCAGTGGGGAAAAATAGGAGACATATTTTATGACTACTAGAGAAAATGATACCCGTGAAGCTATGTCTTTAGTAGTCCTTGGATGATAGAGAGAGAAGCCTCATTTGTCATTGATATCTCATAAAGAAATGTCAAACAACCGAGAAACATTTAAGTACTTACTTTGTTCCAGACACTATAGTAAATGTTAGAAACACAAAAGCAGTTTTTGCTCCAAAGAGAAGATGAGCTGGTCATTTGGTAAGATCAGACAAGGGGCTACAAGCAAATGGCCAGAGTACAAGTTTATTATTGGAGGATATGAGTTGCACAGAATATGTATCACAGAGGGATTATGATATGCATCATTGGAGGGAACATTTAAATAGACAAGATCACAGAGTAATTTGAGTATCAAAATAAATTATATAATTTGTGATAGGACAATGGTCAAAGTAGAATCATTCAATCTATAGTATGGTATAAAATGAATGAATGAAAAAATGAATGAATAAAAATGCAGTTGTGGACAGGGCATGGAGCAAAGTGTAGAGTCATGGAATATGTAAATAATTTAAGGATGCTTATGTCCAGGGTTTTCTGAGTGAATAATCTCCATTTCCAATACTGGTTAAAAAGAATCAATGTGGCTTTTCCTCCTATGAAAGGTGAAGCAGCTTTCGTACATCTCTTAGTTTAATGGAACCGAGGGTTTGAGGAAGAGAAAGACACTCGTCTTAGTTCCCATAGCATGTCTGAAGGTAAATCTTAAGTTCCTCAGATTCTGATTTAGGGTTAGGGACTGGACATGTGATCTGATTGGTGTAAACTTCGGGGTAAGGAAATTTCTTTTACTCATTCAGGTTGGCACCTTTTTTGCAACTTACAGTCTAAAAAATAGCAGTTTAAAATACATGGTATACCTATTCAATGTAAGTTGGATTGAATTGAATAGGCTAGTGATAGCCAGTGGGCTCTAGCCTCTGGACATTCTGCTGCAAAAACCTGGTTCCTGCCAAGCAGTTTTTCATTGCATACCTTTCACAAGTACAATGTTGGCAAAGACTGCCATTTAGGATGAATTTCTTAATTTGGGGTATTCTTGAGAATATGACAGAAAGGGGCACATTATTTAAATCTGAATAAGGGGAGAAAGAATTAAATCCCATTCACACTTTAGTTACATTTTAGAAACTATCAATGACAGTTTATAGCATTAAAAGCCACAATCCACTTTTCCCAAGCCAAAAATGGAGCATGTTTGTGACACCACAAACAATGAACATAATTTGTATTCTTGTAAAGTGATGAAAGTTGGGACATGGGAAAATATGACTCTTGTATTTCTCAGATCTAGTAACAATAGCTCATTAGAATACATCTAACATGTAGGAAAATGATACAATGGAGCCATTCTCAAGTAGAGAATACAAATATTACAAACTAAGTGATGTGTCCAAATCTATTTTCAAAATCACTATACTACAGGATTCAGTAAAATTACAATTGCAATACGGTTTTTAGGTTGAGCTGAGCAATTCTCTTCTCTGGAGGAAAAAAAGAACACCAAGCAAGTGACCTTTTGTGTTTCCCAGAGAGATGACAGCATATGGGTACCTTTAAATAACACTCTAATTAGGAGTCAATTTGACATGACAGAAGCAGAATCCAGAACTAATGAAATAGGTGGGAAATCTTACGATTATCCATTTCCAAAGTACAGTTTAGAAATATCAAGTATTTTAAACTTGAAATTTTACTAACACCCAATACGGGTTTAATACTATGTAACAACTTTGTCTACGGTGTTAGAAACAGCATGGCAGAATGGATAGAGTACTGCTAGTCTTGGAACCAGCTAGACCTGGATTCAGATTCTGCTTCTGACATACAGTATGACCACAGGTAGCTGAACCCTGGTAGCTCTAAGACCATAAAGTATGGGTGGACTGGAATCTGCAGTAGTGGAGGAATTTCCCACAAGAACAAAATCACAAGTCCTTGATGTATAGACATCTAATGCTTAAAATTGATGACAAAATCTTCCCTTGGAGCTCAGCTCAGGCCCTACTTTCTCTGTGAAACCTTTCCTAGGGTTTCCAGCTGTAAGTATTCTCTAACTTCTTTGAATTTCCTTTTATTTACTCAGGTGTCTGCTCGCTTCATAGAATTATAGCATCATTGGTATAGAGCTAGAAGAGATATCAGAAGCCTTCTAGTCTAACCCCTTCATTTTCTAGCTGAGGAAACCGAGACCTAGAGAGGTTAATTGACTTACCTAAGGTTGCACAACTAGTTAGTGGCAGTAGGGGCATATGGGTTGTTCAGGGAAATCTAGCACCTCCGCTGTGAGGGCTTGTCGAGCGCCTCTCAGGGCTGCTCATTCACCTTTGGTGTCCACCTGTCACCTAGCTCTCACCTGTGGCTCCAAGAAGCTGTAGCATGTGTGGTGGCCACACCCTGGTAAAACAGTCTTGGCAGATGGGCTAAACCAGGTTGAGGGTAACTGACAGGACTCAGACTCACTGATGAGTAAAGGGGGTGTCTACCCCAAGCATGCGAAGACTTTTCCAGGAATGGGCGGATGAGAACAATTTGTTCCGATGGCCATGAAGACAGATGAAGCAGGTGCTGTGGAGCCCTTAGAACTTGATCAGATATTGGAGATGCCAACATCATCTACTGCATCTCAGGCAATCACCAGTTGCCCTGACTTTTGTCCTGCTGTTGGACTTCGATGACTGGATGAGAGAAGCAGACTGTAGACTTTGTTCAACTTTGTGTCATTTAAATCCAATTCATGAGCAAGTCAAGACATCATTGATCCTCTTCGAAAACAAAAGACAAACAACAACAGTTAGTGACAGAGGTGGGATTTGAACTTAGATATCTGACTCCAAATCGATTGCTCTTTTCAGGTGCTACAATGGTGATTTGCATCCTTCCAGCAGAATGGAAGCTCCTTGAGGGCAGGGACTTTTTGATTTTTGTTTTTGGATCTCTAGCATCTAGCAGATTGCCTAGTACATACTAGGTGCTAAGTAAATGTTGAATTATTAAAGACATTTAACTTTTAAACTTGGCTTACCCACATGCTTTCTTTGTTAATATTTGATGAGTCCATAGATATAGAGAGTGCCAGGCCTGGAGTAAGGAAGACTCATCTTCCTGACTTCAAATTTGGCGTCAGACACTTACTGACTGTGTGACCCTGGGCAAGTCACTTAACCCTGCTTGCCTCAGTTTCCTCATCTATAAAATAATCTGGAGAAGGAAATGGCAAATCATTCCAGTATCTTTACCCCAAATGGAGTCACAAAGAATTACATACAACTGAAAAGTGGCTATATATGCATATACACACATATATGCACGTATATACGTATATATATATTTAATTAGATCATTGACTATATCTAATATGTTCTGCTATTCAACCTTAATTGGACTCCGTGATCCCATATCCTAAGGGATCCATATTCTCTGTCAAAAACACAGTTGCATGAAGTCAATGACATTTGTGAATTCAGCCTGAACCAGATTAAAATGTAATTGGGAAATACTTTATAAAATTAAACAAAAATAAAATAAAACATAGATAATTTTACATTTTAAAAACTAAGCCAACATAGATCCTAATGTATGGTATAGTGGCCCCATTTCTATTTGAGTTAGACACCACTATCTTAAGGCAAGAATTGTGTCCAGACACTTAAATGTTAGCAAGTCAACTTTTTAAAAATTCTGTTCTAATTTGATGAGGAAAGGAAACAGTCACTAATTTTTTTTTAAAAACAGGATCAGCACATGCAAATTACCCTGGCAATTACTTAAAATGTAATTCTTTTTTTTAAAGGAAAGAGAGAAAAAAAAACTGGAAAGGGACTGTATTGTTCCAAAGTTATGTCTTTTCTGACAATTATGTTTTCTTGTTACTCATGACTCATCTAACATCAATATTAGTTAACAGATGAACAAATATTACCTATATGATTCCAAAACAAGTCTTTGATGGTACGAGCAGTCTGAACAGTATGTTTCATAGGACAATATTGAATTAATATTGTCTATTTTGAGAAACACATTTTTGTTTTCAGAGAAAATTTAGAATCACTATTAATTTTTTTACTTCTGGTTCCTACTACTTGCTTCCAGTCTACATGATGGCTTTTCTCATTTCTCCAACTGCTAATGCCCTTCAAACTACCTTGTATTTATTTTCCTCTCTCTATATATTTAAATATATGCATATTTTCACCATTGATAGGATGTGATAACAGGTTCTGGTTCACATTTATTTTGTATCCCCAGGGCTTGGCACATAGCAGGTGCTTAACAAAAGCTTGGGATTGGTTGGTTGATTGATTCCCAGCCTTACAATTACTGCGAGAGAAAGGACCTTGACAAATCACTGGGTCTAGTCCCTTGACTTTTGGCAGAATAATGTCTATACTCTCCAAGGAGGAGACCAATAACAACTCATACTTATATGATGACATTTTTTTCTAAAGAATTAACTTTCCTTACGTTGTAAGATAGTAGTGCAAAGAGATCTCCAGTCAGTTCTTTTCCTGAAGATTTCCAAACCTCCCTCTGGTAGCTTGTTTAAATGTTTATCATCTTGAATATAAAATTATTCTTCATCTCCAGATGAAAATATTTCTTTTGCTTCACACCTCTGGGACATGAAGGATAAATGAGCATCAATTACCTCACAAAACAAAACACCTGTCTTATACTCGAAGATACACTTCTCCTTTTAAGACAACTTTTTTTTTAAGCAACCTTTTCCCACAAGGTCTATTTTTCATTCCTTTAATTATCGTCACTTTTGCTCTTTTCTACTATTTATATCATCTGGTGAACAAAAGATACACTATACTCTAATAGAACCTAAATGATCCTAACTTTGGTATGACTTTTAGAGTCCTTCACAACTTGGTCTCAACCTACTTTTCCAGTTTCATTATCTATTATGCCTTTTCCTCCACTTTACCATCTAGCCAAACTGACTTTCTTGCTATTTCTCACACATGAAACTCCATCTCCTATGGCCTTTGTACTGGCTATCATTCATGCCTGGAAGGCACTCTTTCATCACCTCTTCCTCCTAGAATCCTATCCCTTCCTCCCTAGTTCAGCTCAAGTACTACCTGTTACATAAAACCTTTTCTGATCAGGGGTGAACCTGATTCCTTCCCCCACCCAACTACTATTGTCCTCCCTCCCTAACTACTTTGTTTTAAATCTGTATTATATATGTACATATCCAGCTCTTTGAGACCAGAGTGCATTTCATGCCAGAGTGCTAGTGCTTCACAGAGTAGATCCTTTAAAAATGTTTCATCATTGATTGATGATTTCCCAGCCCTTGCATATCAGACATCTAATATATTCCAGTATCTTTTTTTTCCTTTGGTATATTGATTTTCTTTCGTTATGGTCTTAAATTCAGCTTATCAAGATTCTCTTATATACTTGTGCTATTGGTGTTGACATTTTTTTTCCTTTTGGGAATTTGGGATCCAGTAGGCTCAGTCACTTTTAAAGTTTGACCTTTCTGTTTTAACTGCTAAGCTACAATGAAGTGAAGGACCTAGAAACTTAGCTGTGCACAAAACAAGTCTCCATGCATCTGACAAAACAAACAGACAACAACGACAACAAAACCAAAACCCACTGGGAATTTCTGATAAACTATTTGGATAAGCTACTAAATGGATGGAAGTTACTGGATAATCTATCTTTTAAAGCTGTAAGCCTGGTCCTAGGGATAAAATTATTTTGTTAGATTATAAAATTATACAGGAGGCCCTTAGAGTTTTCTTGGAATTCCCCACCTCTGGCAGAAGGCAAGTCCATACTCTCTTGTTTTTGAAGATAAATAAAATCTAATTTCATAGGTGAAATCGAAATTTAAAAGAGCATGCTTGAAATTACTACAGCTTTTCCCCAATAGGGCAATCCTTTCATTGGGTTGTTATATTAGAAGATGACTTTTAAAAAATATTTTTTTTAATAAAGGGCAAGTGTTCTATCCTTTTTTATAGCATATTTTGTCTTCATATAACATTTTTAAATTAATGAACATGGCACATGGCATGAATATGGCATTCAATAGTTTTATCTGAGTATGTTGACACTGTGCAGGAAACACCTCTGGGGCCAGCATTTTGCCTAGATCACCTCCCCCTCTCCCATGTTAGGTCTCAAATTACAGGGCGAATTTTTTTTTTTTCAGATATCCAAGTTGTTGGCTACTGGAACGCTTCTTGGGGTTAGGCCATTCTATCTGATTTTGGCCCACCTAGTTTAGCCTTCTTAATTTCAACTATCTAACTAGAAATTGGACTTTGTCTAACTAGCTTAGATTTTTTTAAAAATAGCATAGTTATCTTGGGAGAAAAAAGGTTTCTGAAATGGCTTGTCTTCTGGAAGCTTTGCCCCTTGTGCTATACCTCTGCAGGAGGCAGATGCTCCCTGTGGCTGAGAGGCCACGGCAGGGGCACCACCCAACTGGGCTTCCCCCACGCCCTTGCCATCCCCGTTCCCTGGCAACCCCAGGGAAGACTATCTTGCTTTAGGAGGCCCCGCATCCCTCCTCGGAACCAAAGCTCAGCTGGGCAGGGAGGGTGCGGCTGGCTGCTACTTCTCGGCCCCTCCAGCTCCCACACCACCTGCTCCCCTCTCTCAGCTCAGCACCTTCTCTACAAGACAGCTCTCGAAGCTCTCTCGTCCCCTCCCTCGAAGCCACCTCCGCCAACCTTCCCCGCCTCCTGTGCCAGCTCCGCGCGGCGCCAGCACAGGGCCCTTTCCTTTCCTTCCCTCCCTCCCTCCTTCCTTCTCATCCTCTCTCTCTCCCTCCCTCCATCCCTCTCTCCCCCGAACCCTCCCTCCGCTGTGTGACGGAGGCGACTCGCGCTATCAGCCTGGCAATCCTGGGGGAAGCGGCAGCGGCTGGAGCAAAAACAGCAGTAGCGAGCTGAGGCCAGGTGGGGTGCGCGCAGCTGAGAGGGGAGAAGACCAAAGGCTCGCCGGCTCCGCTCCCTGCCCGCCGGCTGGCGGTTGCAGAACCTCTGCTGCGCAGCGCGAGGCATCTGGATCCTCCACCCTCTCCGAAGGTTTCCTGCCTCTCCGCTCGCCTCCCCCTGCCCCGAGCTAGAGATGCAGCGGCTAGACACCGCTGCGGCGCTCAGGAGAAGCCGGAGGCTGCCTGTCCGGGAGCCCAGGCGCGGGAGTTCGCCGTGCTGGAGCTCCGCTTGGCTGTGCTGCTGGGCGCTCGCCGCCGGCTGCCGGGCGGCTTGGGCTGTAGACCTAGACGGCGCCTCCAGTCTCCCGTTACCTCCTTGCCAAGAGGTGAGCAGCGGCTGCCCTCGCCGATTAGCGCGTCCTTTACCTGGAGTGTGTGAGTGTGAGAGTGTGTGTTTATATGTGTGCATTTTCCCTGGCTTGTTCCCACCCTTTAATCCTGCCTTGTAAGATCCGGGGTTTTGTTCGTTGTTGGGTCAAGCTTGTCCTCCGGGCTGGCCACTGGGAGAGTGGCTTATAATAATACTGGTGTGTGTGTGTGTGTGTGTGTGTGTGTGTGTGTGTGTGTGTGTGTGTGTGTGTGTGTGTGATTTTTAAAATGTGCACGTGTGTGTTTGGAAGGCTCTGAGGGAGTCTGCAGTTCTCTCTCTCCCTCTCTTTTATTCCAGGGGTTGGGGACCATGGGTCGAAAGAAAAAATTTTGTACCGGAGAGGATGAGGGACTCCCTCTACTAGTGGGATTTGGGGTACGAGCTTCTCTTAGCTCTCTCTCGAGCCCTGCATGCAGAGAACCCCTGCCTTTGCCTATTCCCACCACTCACTCTTCCTTTCCTACTCCTCCTCACCACGCCTCCTCCTACAGGCTAAGCAGACTTGCTTAAGTAGATCTTCCGTGTTTATTGGGATTCTGATAAATGTGGAAGGTGAATAAAGAGAGGTGTGTGTGTGTGTGTGTGTGTGTGTGTGTGTGTGTGTGTGTGTGTGTGTGTTTGGGGAGCAGAGGGAATGGAGTTTGGAAGAACAGGAAAAGGCAGCTACAACATTTTGCCTTTGGGAATTGCTAAATGCCTTGGCTGAAGAGGTTAACACTGTATCCTATCTCTGTCTCTATATACATGTGGATTTATTGTAATGGTGATGAGGAAAATATTTTCTTATTATGGATGCTAGGCTTTGCTGTTCCAAGAATTTTTTGGGGGGGTGTCATTAGGTATCTATTTTTCTTTTTGGGGGGTTCAGAGAATGCATAATGAAAATAAATGACAGGAAACAGAATTTCCCACTTTGAGAGGTGATGGCAGTGGAGATATGGGCAGTGGGGATTCAGAGAAGCAAGCCTATTTTAGGATGCTTGTGATGAATTAGAGTGACAGGTCAATTAATGTGCAGGACAAAAACAGATGAGCTGATGGTCTTTCAGTGTAACAGGGCCAGACCTATCCCCTGCCTATTGCTGTAACATAAACATTTTAGCCTAACTCTGATTAAGCAGGCATCTTGCTCTGGACATCTCTGGAGGCTCATCTGTCCCCTTCCCCGGTCATTTATGATGAAGAGACAGCCACTCACTAATGCAAGGTATCAGAGTGGGCTGGGTTGGGCTGGACTGAAATGAATAGAAAAACAAATGAGGAATGTCTACCAGCTCCCAGATGTACTTTAGTTGTGGAAATCTGTGGCAAATCTCAACAAGCAGCTGTGTTTAATTTGAGTTTATCAAGATCATTAAAAAATACACACATACCAAAAATAACCCTCCAAATCCCAATTATCATGTGCCTAATCTTTAATCTCTCCTCTCCAGCTTTCATTTTAATCATATCTAGAAAATAGTCCAGTCTTCCAGCTTCCCTACCAAAACTGCTCCTCCAAGGCTAGTCACATGAAAAAGAAAGCACTTCTAGTAAAAAAATCCATATTATATATCTACATGTACATGTATACATATGTGAATGCACACACACATGCATACATATATTTTCAGCTTCTTAAACCTTAACTTTCTTCCTGTTGTTGGAGACTGCTATAGGAAACAGACTGATAGAGATGAATGAAGGTCAGGGCAATGGCCCTGCAGGAGTTGCGATGATGACAAATTAGACACTACAACTTTCGCAGTCTTGTAGGTGAGAACACAGTCTGTACTGAGAGGAAAAGTAGATTGACTAAATCTGGTGCCAAGATTCAGAAAAAAGGACCAGAAAAAGAAAGGTCAATCAGGAATCAAGGTTCAGGAAAGCTATATTCCTTGTTCTACTACTAACTAGTCTTAAATCTAGTGTCTTAGTTTTCAATTAACAAAGTATATGGGAAGATTATATCATTGTAGTGTGTCTGCAGTTGTTTTTCTAGCCATGGTGATTCACTGTGCTAGAAGGTAGCCAGAAGGCTGCCAAGGCTAACCCCTCTATATGTGCAAGTGATTCCATTCTATTTTGTCTTCTCCAGCAGATTGTTGCCTCCTTGTTCCTGATCTTTTACTAATCTTCAATACCTCCTTTTTTATAGGCTGCTTCAATAATGCCTACAAACAGGCCCAGGTCTCCTTTATCCTCAAAAACCCCTCAATTGATTTGTCCATCCCTGCTACCATTTCATATTTCTCCTCCCTTTCATGGATAACCTCTTTGAGAAGGCTGTCTACAACAGGTGCCTCCACTTCCTTTCCTTTCATTCTCTCAACTTTCTGCAGTCTAGCTTCTGACCTCATCATTCAACTGGAACTTCTCTCTTCAATATTTTCAGTGATCTCTTAATTGCCAAATCCAATGGCCTTTCTCTACTCTCATCCTTCTTTATCTCACTTCAGTTGACATTGTCAGTCATCCTTTTCTCTTTGATACTCTCTTGTTTTCATGATGCTATTCTATCCTGGATCTCCTCCTACATGTTTCACTGCTCCTTCTGAGTCTCTCTTGCTAGTTCTCCATTCAGCTCATTGTCACTGGCTGTGGGTATCCCCCAAATCTCTGTCTATGGCCCTCTTCTCTTCTTCCTTTTTACTATTTTGTTTCAGCTCTCATGGATTCAATGATCATTTCTATGCTAATGGTTCCCAGATCTGCTTATCCAGCCCTAACCTTTCTCCTGATCTCCACTCCTACAGCTCTAATTCCCTATTGGAAATCTTGAACTGGATGTCCAGTAGAAATCTTAAGCTCAATATGTCCAACAGAGACCTCATATTTCCCCCCAAATCACACGTATCACCATTTTCCCAATCATTCAGATTCTCAACCTAGGTATCATCATCCTCAGCTTCTCATTATCTCTTACTTCCCTTCCCCCAACATCCATCCTAAAAGTTGTACAGTCCTATCATTTCTACCTTCATAATATCTCTCATATATACCTCTTTTCCTCCTCTGACACTGTCACCTTCCTGGTCCAGATGTGCATCCCTCCCCCCCACCTAAACTGTGACAATAGCCTTCTTATTGGTTATCTTACCTCAAGTCTCCCAATTCTAGTCCATCCTTTCCCCAGCTGTTAAAATCTGTCTATTCAATAAACTCCAATGGCTTTTTATCACCTCCAGGATTAAGGGAAGGCAATAAACATTTATATAGTGCCTACTGTGTGCTAGGGACTATACTAACCATTATCGCATTTGATCCTCACAACAACCCTCTGAGGCAGGTGCTGTATTATTCCCATTTTGCAGTTGAGGAAACTGAGGCAAACAGGTTAAGTAACTTGCCCAGGGTCACACAGCTAGTAAGTGTTTGAGGCTGTATTTGACTCTGGTCTTTCTGACTCTAGAACCAACACTCTATTCATTGTGTCACCTATCTGCCAAATTTTTGACATTCAAATTCCTCCATAAATGGGCTCCTTCCTACCCAGTCTTCTTACAACTTCTCTCTTTCCCTTCCCCCATCATGCTCTGTAATCTACTAGCCTTCTTGCTATTCCCTCCATAAGACACTCTATCTCCCAACTCCATGCATTTTCACTAGCTGTTTCCCGTGTCTGGCATTCCCTCCCTTCTCATCTCTATCTCCCAGCCTTTTTGGCTTTCTTTAGGTGCCTGTTAAAATTCCACCTTGTCTAAGAAGCCTTACTTGGTCTGCCTTAATGCCAATACCTTCCATCAAAGATCGTTTTCCTGTATATATATCTTGTTTATGCATGGTTGTCGGCAAATTGTCTTCCCTATTAGACTATAATTTTTTAAAATCAGGGGCTTTTATTTTTTGGGGGGCTTTCTTTGTATCCTCAGTGCTTAGCATAGTGCCTGGTACGTGCTAGATATATAATGGAGTATTGTTTTTTGACTGATCATCTGTGTTTTTCACCTGATCCTTGGTGCACAGTTGCAATATGATCAATAGACCAAGGGTTGACATTGGCTTTGGCATTGAGCAGAGTTGATTGAAACTTGTGGAGTTTGAACCTTTGATTTTGGGTTTCTCAACACAATTTAACTAGTTTGTTGAGAATCTCAGACTTAATAAACTAGTAAGTGTATAGTGCTCTGAAGATGGAGTCTTAGTGAGGCCTTGATTATGAGCTATGTGACCTTATATTCTCTGAGTGTTAGTGATCTGTAAAAGGAGGACAATGATATTTATGCTGTCTATTTTGAGCTGTCGTATGAATCAGGTGAGATAATGTATGTAAAATGAGGTATCACTTTAAAGGGCTATATAAATATGAATAGTTTTGTTTAGTATCAAGTAAGGAGCAGAGTGAATTTTATAATGATTATCGTAAACTAAATAAGAGAGGATATTATAATCAAGAGCGGTGAAGTTGGATGTTACTGTCAACTCTCAATTATATGAAGGGAAAGGGAGCAAGGGTAAATTAAACCCAGGAATTGATAACCATACTATTAAATTTTGGCTCATACTTTCCATCACCCTTTTCTAAAAGCAAATTTATTCTTTTTAAAAGCAGTACTAATAAATTAGCCAAATGTGGCTGTTGTTACTTGTTAACTTCATAAGCTTTCCCTTCCCTTATTCTTATATTTAGGTCATATATCCACTTTGACCTTATCTTTGTAAATGGTGTAAGATATTGGTCTATGTCCAATGTCTGACATACTGCTTTCCAGTTTTCCCAACAATTTTTTTTTTTACCAAATAATGAATTCTTATCCCCAAATCTTAAGTCTTTATACTTTTTACATACAAGGTTACCATATTGTTTTGCTGCTGCAACTCATTATGAAGGTGTGTGGAGCAATGAGATAGCTAAGCAGGAGTAGGGAGATTGAAGGAAGAAGACAAATGAAAGTTTTTGCTGTTCCTGCATTGAGGAGCCTTAGCACAATCAAGAATTGGTGTGATTGGTTAGAATCTCTAAAAATGAAACTGGGAAATGGCTCCTGGTTAGAAGTTGGAGAAAATAAGACTGAGGTGAAGCTGGTTAACTATAGTTTCCTATACCTAGGGCAGTGGAATAACATAAAACACCAACTATTTTGGAAAACTCAGTTGGCGATTAAATCAAGGTGAAAACAAAACCACAAGAAGGAATGGAATGTTTGACAGTATAGAAATCATAGTCAAGATAATATGAACAGATGAAGGTCATGGTTGAGCTCCAAGGGCTAGAGAAGACTTCAATATCTAGTTTCTTAATGGTATAAAGTCTAGATAACAGTGCAGAATCAAAGCAGTAGATTTATCCTCTTTAGGCTTCTGAAGTGAAGCCAATAAAAATGTGAAACCAATACAAGATTGCAATTAACTATGTCTCCCATTATCTCAGTGTCGTAATCTATAAATGCGGATTTTAAAATGTAATCTATTGATATTGTGAAGATAAAATGAGATAATATATATAAGAATAATAAGTGTTATATAAATGTGAGACAGTGTTGTAAGTTGAGCTAAGGGAATAAAGGTATAAAGTCGATATTTCACAAATGGTTCTGCATCAGTATGGTGGAAACAAAGCAGATAGGTTGATAGTTTGAGATGGAATGGCATTCAGAAACATTCATTATAAGACTAAGCCAGAAAAAGAAAATAGAAGAGAAAACTGATTGAGTTTGGGAGTTAGAGCAAGGCTGGAGGCTTTGGTCCAAATGGATGGTGACTGCTTAAGAGGAAAAGAATTAGTAACTAAGTGACCAACACATGCATTATTCAAGTTGGGAAGCCCTTGTAAATCATTAAAGATGCTTGCTAGTTACCTCTGTGCTTCCATCGTAGGGAGTATTATGCAACTACGGGCTTTGGATATATATTAGTTGATAACTATTAATGCAAATACTTTTGTTATTTATTTTCCAGTCAATAAACATTTTCAAGTGCTTACTATGTACCAGGCACTATACTAAACTCTGGGGATACAAAGAAAGGCAGAAGATAGTTTCTGCTCTCAAAGATCTCACTGTTTAATGGGAGAGACAACAAAAAATAACTAAGCATTACCAAGCTATATGTAGGATTAACTGGAAATAATCAACAAAGGCACTAAGATTAAGGAAGATGAGAAAAGGCTTCTTACAGAAGGCAGGATTTTAGCTGGGACTGGAAATCAATCAGACATTTATTAAGCATCTACTATGTGCCAGGCACTGTGCTAAGTCCTGGCAGGTCAAGATGAGGAAGGAGGGTAGTCAAGGCATAGGAAACATCCAATGAAAATTTTCAGAGCTGAAAGGTAGAATGTCTTGTTCGAGGAACAGCAAGGAGGCCAATGTCACTTGAGTATGTAGCGGAGTACAAAGTGGAAGAAGACTGGAAAAGGTGGTAGGGACAGGGGTGTGGTAGGTTATGAAGGGTTCTGAATGCTGAACAGAGCATTTTATATTGGATCTTAGAGGTTTCTTTTTCTTTCCTGAATCCTGTATCCACTGACCTTATCTTTAAAAGTCTTCTTTGGGTTTGTTCTTTTAACTCCAATAAATCAGAAGATTTTGGGATAGAATAACTGCAGATTCTGCAAAGTCGAAAGGGATCTGGCAGGTAAAGAAATAACCTTTTTTTGTGGGAAGATAGAAGAGGACTTTATAAGCATTTTCTTCACAACCACTCTGTGAGATAGATTGTAGAAATGTTACTAATTTCCAATTTATTGATGAGGAAATTGGACTCAGAGACAGTAAGGAATCTGCCCAGGGTTACACAGCTAATGAATTCTGTGCTGGGGTTCTGACCCAACCTCTTCCCAACTTCGAATCCATTATTTTTACCATAATAGTATGCTGCCATACTGGCAGCTACTTAGAATAAAGAAAGCTAAGCTCCCGTTTTGGAGTAGTTAGCATAATATAATGATTTCCCAGGCCAGCAGGGGTAGAATTTCCATTTGAAATTTGTCTACACTCTAAACCAAATTCTCATGTTTTAGGCAAATGTGAGCAAAGTCTTCACACCATCAATATTTACAAAAACTGAGTTGACACATCCATGAAGTGTCGAATTTGAGCACAGATGAAAATAGCACAGCATGGTGCAGAATCTCCAGTCTTGTTATTATGATGGGACGCCCTTCAGAAGAGTGGCAGATCTTGTCATTTCTTATTCTTAGGAAGCTCCATCATGTTAGACACTTTGTGATTTTAAGGACCATGGGTCCTTCTGTCTGGGCCTCTGGACCAGATACCAATCCAGCACCTCGAGATCCAGTTAAAATCTCTTCTCACAGCTTTTCCTGATGACAACATGCATTTTTTTGCCCTCTCTAAATTCCTGTATCTATACTGTACAGTATGGTACTTGATTACATATCATTGTGTTGTTTCATATCGTTGTCATTTTTCCCCAGCTAGATTTTAAGTCTACTTATTAGCCTGTAACCAAGTTCCTTGAGGATAGGTAGAATACCTCCTTTTATATTCCCACACGACCTGGTACATTCATTGTTTAATAAATATTTATTGGGTTGGCTTGGCTTGGCCATAAGATAGCTAAAAGTATTTGGAATTGTAGGAGACGTTGAGGTGGAGGTTGTAGGTAGGAAATGATTTTATAGATTTTTAAAAGACCTCCCTATACCTATTAATAAGGCAGCTAGGTGGCATAGTGGATAGAGTGGTGGGCCTGGAGTCAGGATAATCTGAGTTCAAATTTGACCTCAGATGCTTACTAACTGTGTGACTCTGGGTAAGTCACTTAACTCTATTTGCTTCAGTTTCTTCATCCGTAAAATGAGCTGGAGAATGAAATGACAAACCATTCCAGTATCTTTGCCAAAAAACCCCCAAATGGGGTCATGAAGAGTTAGACAGGACTGAAACTACTGAACAATGACAACCTATTAGTAATTTACATTTTAGGTAGAAAATGGTTTTGTGGAGTTTAAAAGACCTCCCTATGCCTATTAGTAATCTGAGAGAAACCTGTACTCTATTTGATGTGATACCTTAGGAAGCAAAGATTGTTATAGATTTAGATATAGCAGTACTTCAGAGACTAGCTAATTCAAACCCCTCATTTTTATATACTAGGAAACTGAGACTTAGAGAGGCAAAATGATTTGCCCAGCATCACAGATTCGGAGGTATGATTTGAACCCAGATTCTTTGAGTATGGCATTCCTATTCTTTCTATGGTAACATATTGCCTCCTTGCAGGATCACTGATAGTGAGCTGAGAATGGCTTGCTTCATTGAGGAAGCGAACTTATCTGACATGTAGGAGCATAAATTTTATGCTTTTCTCCATAGGGATGGGCCCTGTACAAGTGAGGTTCTAAAAATAACTGAGCAGTATAAAGTCCTGGATTCCAATGCTTTTATTTATCCGGTAAGATCATTTATCAAAGATGCTATAGAAGGGATTCACTCTTTGAGTATGGGTTGGAGTAGCTTGGCTATATAATCTCTGCCAGCTCTAAGATTCTGTAACTATGTGAACATCATACTTTGCTTCAGCTGAGCTACAGGAGAGAGTATTAGCCAGAAGTTACTCTGCAGGTGGGATCCTTAACTTATTATTACTTATGGTTGGAAAGAGAAGTTGATAAGGGGTGGCAATCAGTGCTACTATTTAAGTCTCCTTTTTTACAATTGAAAAAAGGTGGGATTTCCCTACTGAATTTCCTACTGAATTGTAGGGTGAGGCAGTGATGAGTGTTATATGAACAGCTTTGGTGGAAAGGCTTCAGTACCCGATAATCTGTGTACCTGTAAGCCTCAGGGGAAAGTCGTTCTTGAAAAGAAGGATGAAAATCATTTGCATGAGAAAAGCCTTGCCTAGTAAAGACATGCCAAAAACTTATTTTTTCCCCCATTTTGAAGAAACTAGCATTAAAAAAAAAGGATTTGGCAGAAAATAATCAAGAAGGGTAGTTTTCAAAAAGGTAAGGAGTTGGGGTCTGGGTGGAGGCTATTTTTTTTGCTTGCATGTTTTTAAAGTTAATATAACACTAGGGGCTGTTGGTAAAGAAAGTTAGGTTGTACTACTTTGGTTATTGCATGCAAAAGAAGAAGTGGATTTGAAGTATGGAGGATGTTTTAGTGGACCACAATGTCATCCAACAGTTTAACAACTATTCTGAAGTCTGACAAGATCTTGGGCTACATTAATAAAAACAGAGTATCTAGATGGAGAAGTCACAGTTGTGTTTTGTTCTTTGATGGTCAGGTGATGCCTAGAGTTTTGGGTACTGTAAAAAAATTGCCTTCCTTGATGTATTTTGATTTTATATCACCATTTCCAAATATATTTCTCCTCACTTCCATACATAGCAAGCCATCCTTTGTAACGGGAATAAAAAAAGAGGGATCGATTAGGGAGCAATTAATATAGTCCAACCCATACTCAAAGGATGACTTTCCTTTACAACATATGTGATGAGTAACGTTACCCAATAAATAGAAGTTGTGCAAGCATATGCAAAGTTTTCCAGCCAGAGTCCTTCACAAGGAAAAAGAAGGGAGAGACATAAGTACCTTGTTTTAAAGTCAGTAATATTTACACACTAAAGTCAGAGGACAGAAATCAATCAATCAATAAACATTTATTTAGTACCTACTATGTGCCAGGCACTGTGCTAAACAGTGGGGATACAAAAAGAAACAAAAGACAGTTCCTGCTTTCAAGAAGCTTACAATCTAATGGGTGAGACAACATGAAAACCAACATATACAGAGCAAGCTATATACAAGAAAAATAGGAAATAATTAACAGAATGCAGGTGCTAGAATTAAGAGGGGTTAGGAAAGGTTTTCTGTAGAAAGGGATTTAGTTAGGACTTAAAGCAAGTCAGAGAGGTCAATAGTTAGAGCAGAGGAGCGAGAGCATTTTGGGTATGGGGGACAGCCAGAGAAAATGCCCAGAACCAAGACGTGGAGCATCTTGTTCATGGAACTGCCAGAAAGCCAGTGCACTGGATTGAAGAACATGTGAAGGAGTAAGGTGTAGGAAGACTGGAAAGGTAGGAGAAGGCTAGGTTTTGAAGGGCTTTCAATGACAAAAAGAGCATGTAGTCCCATCATCAGTTTTTACAGATGAGGAAATTGAAGTTTAAAGAGGTTAAGTATCTTGCCCTAAGCTACGTAGATAGTAATTGACAGAAGCAAGATTTATATCCATATCCTTTAACTTGAGAAGCCAATTCTTTTTCTACTGCACCACAATTTCCCAATGATATGAATGTGAAGATTTAGTTTATGGTAGAAAATCATCTCCAAAAATCTGTCTGTTCCTTCTCATGTTTTAGCAAGGACAACTTCAACTTCAGGACCTTCCTTAATAAAGCTTTTCAAGGGATGGAAATATAAGAATATTGGAAAAATACAAATAAGAACAACTCAGATAACTACCATAACTCACCAACTTGGCAAATTTAGCTAATACTCTAATACTTCAAATGAAAGCTTTGGAAATTGAAGAGCTAATACAAAGATTTCTAAAAGTAGTAAAAGTCACTGCTGAAGGAGAAGCAGGCACACTACTGTAATTGTGGAGTATTAAATATGGCTTGAAATAATGGAATACTTGTGTTCTTTGGTCCAGGGATCTCACTTCTTTGGTGATACCCTAAGGATGTAACTGCCAGGAAAAAATCTATTGATACAAAATATTTATAGCAGTTATTTCTAATATCCAGTGTCTGTAGTCATGCTGTGATTGGAGAATGGTTGAAGAAGTTGTGGCACATGAATATAATGGAATATTGTTGTGGCATAAGAAAAACACAAAAATGAAGAATACTAAGAAATATGTCAAAATATATGACATGACATGGACAAAGCAGAATCAAAACATTATGCATATCAACTATGATTATGTTAATATCAGGGACAACAAATTCCAGAAAAGTTCACAGAAGAAAGAGGTCAGCAAGGAACATGGAAACAAATGATATTTTTGTGACTATCTTGTTAAAGTTAATATATTGTGAATAAGTAAACTATGACTAATGCAAGTAAGTTCTTGTTCATGTATTTGAATATTAAATTTAGAATAAAAAGGCACACAAGCTATTAGTTGATGATGTCTGCCTGTTTGCCTTTGAAAAATTACATTTTAATACTGTCTGTATTTTTCCAATTATTATGCAATCTTCTCCTCCTTGAGGCGATGTAAATAAAAACCTGACTACCTTTTAAATGTGTCATGTCCAAAATGGAATTCTTCCTCGGTGTATTTGGTGAAGTAGCAACAGTAACTCATACATATGTAACACTTAAAATTTGCAAAGTACCCTATATGTATTATCTCATTTGATACACACAGTAAGTCTTGAGAGTGTTACTTATATTATACCCATTTCACAAGTAAGGAAAATGAGGTTCAGAGAGGTTAGTTGACTTGCCCAGGGTCACATAGCTAGCAAGTTGGTACGGCAACAGTCAAACCTGGGTCCTCTTGACTCCAAGTCTAGCACGCTATTCAGTATATACCACACTGTAACTTTTCTAGCTGGTCTTCTTGACCTCATTACTTGAGTATCATTTCAAGTTCCTCATATGACCTCTCAAAGGCTAAGGTTATAGTCTAGCTGTCATGTTATTACCGTCATCAATGATGAGAATAGACTGCCACAGAAATGCTGGTGAATCTCTTCAATTTCCTGACTCCTTGTCCTTCCAGTTACATGTGTAAATGCACTCGGGATGAGCTACCTCTCTTGGCATTTTTCTTTTTCTAGTCCCAGCACCTTGCACACAAGTCTTTGAATGTTTGTTGTGTCTGATGCCAAGTTTTCCGCATACTCATCTTCCCCTCTACTGCTTTTCACAGTTTTGTGAAGTAGTGCTATTCATAATCTCCAGTTGTCTTACTCCATAGTCTTTTACAGTTAAACACATCCTCAAAGTCACTGCAGCCCAGGCTGTAAAGTCTCTTCACTTGGCAAAGAAACTGTTTGCTGGCCAAGGAAGCTTTGTAGCTCTTTTGACTCCATTGTGGTGACTTTTATTATGCCTAAATTTCCCTGAGAAATGGTGATAATCAGAGTCACTTTTTACTTTTATTCCCTTTCAGTCACTTCATAGATCTATATAGTATAATCTCTCTCTCTCTCTCTCTCTCTCTCTCTCTCTCTCTTTCTCTGTATATATATATATGTACACACATATATATACACATATACTATATATGCTACACATATACTATATATGCTACATATATACTATGTATACTACATAGATAGTATATACTATATATATATACACTATATAGATAGTATAATCTATATAGATCTATATAATACAGCTCTAGAATTTGAAAGGATTTCAGAGCCTATCTGATCCAATCTCCTCAAGGCCCAGAGATATTAAGTAACTGGTCCAAGGTCACATATTGTTAGCACTGGGGATCAGATCTGTAGCCATGTTCTCTAATTCCACAGCCAGTGTTGTTTCTACCGCATCATGCTTTGTTGTTGTTGTTCAGTCGTGTCCCATTCTTTGTGACCCCATTTGAGGTTTTCTTAGCAAAGATAATGGAGTGGCTTTGCCATTTCCTTCTTCAGCTCATTTTACAAATGAGGAAACTGAGGCAGACAGAGTTAAGTGACTTTCCCAGGGTCACACAGCTATTAAGAGTCTGAGTCAGGTAATCAAAAACAAACATTTTTGAAAAAGGACAGGGTCAAGGGAGAAAATTCAATAAAGGGGGATAGGTTAGGAAGAAGCAGAATATAGTTAGTCTTTCACAACATGAGTATTGTGGAAGGGTTATACATAATGATATGCAGGTAGCCCATGTTGAATTGCTGGACTTCTTAGGGAGGCTGGGTGGGAAGGGAAGAGGGGAGAGAATTTGGAACTCAAAGTTTTAAAAAAATAGTTGTTCAAAAGTAAAAAAGTTTTTTTTTTATACAACTAGAAAATAAGATACACAGGCAATGGGGTGTAGAAATTTATCTTGCCCTACAAGAAATGAAGGGAAAAAGGGATGAGAGGGGAGTGGGGCGACAGAAGGGAGGGCTGACTGGGGAACAGGGCAACCAGAATATACGCCATCTTGGAGTGGGGTGGTAGAAACGGGGAGAAAATTTGTAATTCAAACTCCTGTGAAAAGCAATGCTGAAAACTAAACATATTAAATAAAAAGAAAAAAAAAGACTCTGAGTCCAGATTTGAACTCAGGGAGATAAGTCTTCCTGAAGACCCTGACACTCTATTTACTGAGTCATCTAGCTGCCCCTGTACCATGCTAGTCAGTATCAAAAGCGGAATATGAAACCAGGCCTTTCTGATGCCAAGTTTAGCATTCTAACTGTTATGCTATGCTGTCTCTTCATTTAGAGTACCAACAGTTACATTTATATTAATAAGTGATCTTCAAAACTGTGTTATTCTTAGGACCCTCTATTCTCTTTGTTTCCCTGGCTACTACAATCACTGTGGAAGTGATAAAGAGGCCATGAGACTGAAGGCCATTTTTTATTTCATCTGTTTTGTGGATCATTTTGGCCAGTGACTTTATCACCCAGTGATGCTTCTGACGTGGAAGCTCAGTGAACTTGGGTCGGTCCATGGATGACAGCTAGAGACAGCCACTAGGACCATACTTCAAGCTTTTCCAGCCTAGAACAGTTGACCAGACCTTGTGCTCTGCTGACTAATCTTACAGTTTCACATTCCAGGGTCACTGTGCCCAGTTTTGGAGTAGAACTTCTGTAGAGACAATAGTAACAAAAATATCTACCCATATTTACATAGTACTTTAAAGTTTAAAAAACGCTTTTTTGTTTATGCTGTAGCAGTATGAATTCAATGGAGAAAAAGATTTGCACACTTATTTTTGTATTTATTTTGGAGACTCTAAAAGGAATTATTTTAAATATTTAAAAGAGAAACACTTTGAGAAAGATAATAATAATAGCTCAAACTTACATAAGGTTGTAAGGTTTGTAAAATACTTTATATACATTATTCTGTGTAAGCTCTGCATCAACTCTATGAGATAAGTGACACTTTACAGATAAGGGAACAGATGCTCAGGGAAGTTATGTGACTTGCCCAGGGCCACACAACTCTCAAATGTCTGTAGCATAATTCAAACCATTGTCTTCCTGACTCCAAATCCAACGCCTTACCTACTATTCCAACTTGCATCTTTATCATATGAATTCAACGAAGAAAAATATTTGCAAAAATATTTGCAAAATTTTTGTATTTATTTCAGCAGCTCTAAAAAGAATGGTCTTAAAGATTTAAAAGAGCAACCATTTTTTGTTGAGATGCCATAAGATAGAGTGGCGTGTTTCTGCAGTGGCTAAATTCTCTATTATTGGAAGTGTTTAAGCAGAGACTGGATGATGATCTGTGAGGAATATTGGAGAGAGGGCCCTTTTTTGGGTGTCATTGGACTAGATGTTTCTTTAGGCAATTTGGAAGAGTTAAGATGCCATATATGTCTCTTATACAATTAGAATTCTCTGGAGAGTTGCAATGACTATCCATGATTACACACTATCATAGGAAAAGAGCTGATTAGGTAATACTTCATCCTTTAGTTTGTTACTCTGTGGTCTTTTACTCCTTGATCCAAGCACAGTCTGAAATTTGGCTTAAGGTCAATCCATTGTTTTTGTGGTCACTATTTCCTTAGACACTATTCCTGAATAGAAAATATTGTACCAAGGCCAGCCAATTATTCCTTTTTTAAGGGCAGCTATGTGTTGAAGTAGATAGAGTGCTGGGCCTGGAGTCAGGAGGATCTGAGTTCAAATTCAACATCAGACACTTACTAGCTGCATGACCCTGGGCAAGTCGCTTAATCCTGTTTGTCTCAGTTTATTGATATGTAAAATGAACTGGAGAAGGTGGAAAACAACTCCAGTATCTTTGCCAAGAAAACCCCAAATGGGGTCACGAAGAGCCAGACACTGCTAAATGATTGAACAGCAACAACGAAGGAAGTACATAAATGTGTAAAAGTTTTCTCTATTGAATTAATATAGCTACAAGACAAACATAAAATGGTGCCTTCTGGTGCTTAATGAGACTTTCTAAATTCAGAAGCTGACCACTTATAACACAGGTCTTACTTGACAGGCAACTTGTAGTTTGAGAATCTTTAGAAGCAGGGATAACAAAATCTAGGTTATGCTAAGAGCATTTGGGACAAAATAATAATCCTTGTGGAAGCTGGAGCTTGTCAGTTTCACATTTCTTTGTATTTTCATCTTCTAGATCTGCAGAAAGTTGTTTAGCAGATTTTTTTTCAGGGCTATAAGCTACCATCATAGGAACTCCTAAAAATAAAACCTAGCCAAAACTCTATTGCTCCTGTGATAACCTTCTCCAACCCAGAGGTGCTAGCTAGTGAGAACGCTTTCCTTTGGCAGCAGTTTAGAATGTAGACACTGCATTCTGTTTGCCTTCTCTCCCAGGCAGAGAAATAATGGTGCTTTCTATACTCTACAGTCAGTCCTAGGTTACTGAGGCATTTGTTTTTTAGTTTCTTGGTCACCCAGGCTAGTGGTTCTGCTCCTGCTACCTCCATGTCAATGAGTTTATCTTTCAGAGAGTAGGCAGGAAAAAGAAGTGACCAAAACTTGAGTCCCTGACATGTGGTTAGCAGTACTGGTAATCTGATCAGGATTTTCAATAATTGAGTCATTTTGATGGAATTTGAAGCATCTTTGGCACCTATTAATATTTTGTAAACCTTCAAGAGTCTTATAAATCTCATCTATTACCATTATTGGGCAGCTATGTGATGCAGTGGATAGAATGCCAGGCCTGGAGTCAGGAAGACCTGAGCTCAAATGTGACTTCAGATACTCACTAGCTGTGTGACCTTAGGCAAGTCACTTAACCTTTTTTGCCTTAGTTTCCTCATTTACAAAATGAGCTGGAGAAGGAAATGGCAAACCATTCAATTTTCTTTGCCAAGAAAATCCAAAATGGGGTCATGAAGAGTTGGACACAATTGGGAAACGAATGAATGACATTACCGTTATTAGCATAGCATTGGCTAGATTGTAGATACACATAGTAGGAGCATAGTTTTAGAGGCAGAAGGGAGCTTAGGAGGTAGAAGGGAACTTAGAGGTTATCTGGTCCAACCTCCTCATTTTACAGGTGAAGAAACTGAGGCAAAGTAACTTGCTCAAAATCATACTGGGAGTATCAGGGCTGAGATTTGAATTCAGGTCCTTTGATTCCAAACCCAGAGCTCCTTTCCCTGTACCATGATGCCCCTAGAATTGTACAACAGGACAGATACATTTATTGAGCTATCATTTTAAGAAAGTCAGCTTACATTTATAAAAAGATTTGATGAAATATGGTTATGTTGATGAAGTTAGTAGCGTTTCTACCACTCCCTGGGCCTTAATATATAGTTTAAAAATTCCAGAACAGGTTGTTTGTTAAGTTGAAAATAGGTGTCCAAATCTGTACAATACAATAATAATTTCTTAATTATCTATAAGGCTTTGTAGTAGGTACTAGGGATAAGAAGATAAATAAAAGCTTCCACCTTCAAGGAGCCAACATTCTATTACTAGAAGGAAGAGAGCACAAGCAGGGGAATGCAGATCACGAGACTCATCCTGGAGGCCCATAGGCCATTATTCTTGAGCTAAGCCTTGAAGGAAGAAGAGGTGAAGAGGGAGCGTATCATAACCATAACTATGCAAAGGCCTAGAAGTAGGAGGTGACACATCAAATTCAAGAAGTAAAAATATGAGATTGTCACCTCAAAGAGGTTGGAAGCAGTCAGTTCAATGACAAGGCGATTGCAAGCAGCCGAGGGAAAAGATAATGAGGGACTGAGTTAGGAGAGAAGTGATATAAGTGGAGAAAAGGGGACAGACATGAAAGAGGTAGAATGAATTGACCTAAGCGATTGCTTCTCTGGCTGTGGTTGAATAGCCCTATGGAGGACTTGCTTATTATGTGGCTTCATTTATTATAGTCTAACTAGGACAAGGAAAGTTGCATTTATTATCTGTGATTCAGGAAAAACAGTAACCACCAACTCCAACCACTTAGTTTCATATCCTTGGTGAAAGAAATAAATAAAGGCAGCTCAGTGCCTTAAGGCCCAAATTTAATTCTGTGAATTAATATGGAACAAAACCAGGACACATAAAGGAGGACAGTTAGCTATTCCTATTAGAAGAGAGAGTATGGACTGTTCTTTAACTTAAAGGATAATGACTTTCCTGGCACCTTTTTCTATTTCATAGAATCATAGATTTAAGGGTGAGAGGGACCTGAGAAGTCATTTAATCCAACTCCCTAATTTTACAGGTGAGGAAACTGAGGCCTAGAAAAGCCTAAGGGACTTGTCTAGGTCATCATGATACACTCAAGCATGAGAGGCAGCATTTGAACCCAGGTTCTTTGGGAGGCTGCATGATAAATTGGATAGGGCACTGGACTTGGAATCACGAGAGACTTGAGTTCAAATGCTGCCTCAGGCACTTAATTGCTGTGCCACCCTGGGCAAGTCACTTAACTTTTCTGTGCCTCTGTTTCCTCATCCATAAAACAAGGGGGCTGGCCTTGATATCCTCTAAGATCTCTTCCAACTTTAAATCTATGATTCTGTGTTTCTGCATATTACAACATACTGCCTATTTGGCATGGCTTTTAAAATTTCTGAACCACATTATTCTAATTAAAAATTAGAAGTACAATACTGATCTTCTTAACACATTCAGTCCTCCCACAGGCAAAAATTAAGTGTTTATGGAGCAGAAACCAAGAAATTGGTTCTCTCTAGTGATCAATACCACTTATCGCTGTCTGCTAAGAGAGCAGTGATATTGCCTCCATATGCATGAAGGTGTCTATGTGCAAATTTGTTCTGTTGGCACTTCTCTTGTGCTATTTCTTACACACTACATTATATTGTAATTATTTGTCTGTGGATTTAACCAGAATGAACTGAGGCTTTGAGGAGAGAGCTAAGGACAACATCGTGAGGTGTGTTTTCAGTTTTGGAAACCATATTTTAAGGCATACTTTGAAAAACTAGAGTATGTCCAAAGGATGACCATGTTGGTGAGGGCCTGGATAAGATGGCATATTAGGAATGGTTGAAGCCTGGAGATAAAGAGACTTGGGTGAAAGACTTTCATGTGGAAGAGGAATTTGACTTCTACTGCATAATTCTAGAGGTGAGGACTAGGATCAGTTAGAGGGAAGAAGAATCCACTGAACATAAGGAAGATATGTCTAATGATTAGAACGGCCCCAAATGAAATGGGTTGCCTCATAGTGTAATGAGCTCCTTGTCATTGAAGGGATGGAAGAAGAGACTTGAGTACTATCTGTTTTGTTGGGAAATCGGACTAGAGAATCTCTAAATTCCCTTCTAGTAGTGAGATTTGATTCTATTGAGTCAACTCCATACTTGTTTGATTCTATGAAAAGTCAACTCTGTATTTGTCTCCAGTCTCCAAGACTGGAGTTTTATATATCTATTTTTCTTAATTGGGAAAAATTGAAGGCAAAAGGAAAAGGAGATGGTAGGGTAGAGGATGAGATGGTAGATAGTGTCATGGAAAAGATGAACATGAACTTGGACAGACTTTGAGAGAGAATGGACAGAAGAGCCTGGCATGCTATGGTCCATGAGGTCACGAAGAGTCAGACACAACTGAACAACAACAAATTTTTCTTAAAGCAAAGCAAACTTGAAATTCATTTTATGTGAATTAATTATTACTTTTTGGTTCTGTTATTATTCTTGCTGCCTCCACCCCTACCCAATCTCAGGAGTCCTTTTACTTTGAAAAGTCTTCCTTTGTTTGCTCAAAGCCTTCCTCTTTTTCGGTAATCTTTCCCTTACTATGGTTCCAGTATTTCTTGCTTTTTTCCCCCTTTGGGTGCTATTTATACCTACTCACTGGCCACCCAATTTTATCTTTGCAGATGACAACTTACTTGGTGATGCTGAGTGGCATTTGGGGGATTTTTTGAATGCACGTTGGCTTTTGCCTGGTCCCTTTGTGACTTGCCTTTGAGAAAGATAGCATAAAAATGAGTTGTAGGATGGTTTTCTAGCAGCTTCACCTGAAAATGGGGTCAAACTAGTTAAGAGATTATAATATTCTTTCTCTAGATGGTCCAAAATGAGATTGTTTTTAGAATGATGAAACAGGTGAGTTTGATAAGTGGAAACTTGCTACTTTCCCTGAGGAAATAAATGCAAAGAAAATGTTTCTGGAAATCGCTCCAGTAAAACAAGAGGTGGCCAGCAGTATAAGAGAAAAGCCAATGGCCCGAGACTGAGGATATATTACTAGTTCTGCCTGTCTGACTTCGGTCAAGTTATTTCACTCTCTGGGTCTCCGTTTTTTCACCTGTAAATGGGGTTTGAGATGGTTGCTCTAGATGATCTCTAGGGTCTCTTCCAGCTCTCGTATACTGAAAGGACATAAAAAAATGCACCACTATTTATACATAAGCTGCTTGGCTGGAAATGTTGTTAGTTCCTCAAATGTAGGTCAGTAGAAAAATTAACTATAAGTTAACTCAATCACAGTGGGTAAAATCAAGGAGAACGTTTCAAGGACATGCAAATTTGCCCTGTTTGTTATTACATTCACCAGTTTCTTACCACAAACCCCTTAATCTCAGTCACCAACTTGGCATTTTTGGATATGGCACCAAATTTGGCAGTAGTGGTGGCAGAGTCGAGTGGGTGGATTTGGGGAACTTGGAGGTTATGGGAAGTTAAGGGGGTAGGAAGGAATTTCTACAGGATACTAATAAAGCTATGAGAGTTACTGGTCCCTGACAAAGCTTTCTAGGAAGGGAGTTAGCAAGAGGCATCTGGCCTGTGGAAATACTTCTAAAATCTTCCAGCTGTCCTCAAATAGATGTGATGGGGCGCTTGTGCTCGGGCCCTAATCCTAACAGCCTCTGCTTGGGTGCCTGTGCCTGCGGCAAAATTCCATTTTCAGAACACATCTAGTTCTCAAACTTATTCTTTCCTGGGCAACCCTTCTATAGCTAAAGGGCAGCATGCCCCAAACTATCTCGGCTTCTTCCTTAGTAAGCAGCTATGCCCAATTATAGTTTGATTCCCAGGTGTTGCTAACTGACCACATACTGAGTCTAACATGTATCCTAGACATAGTTCAAATGTATACTCCCTTACATTAATCTTGACTAACAAGGCACTTGATGGAACCTAGCCAGTATCTCCAGCTAGCCCTGAACTCCTGGTGACTTAGTGACATCACACAGACATCACACAGACAAAACCACACCATCCCGCCCCCGTGGGCTATTTCCCTGTGAACTCTGGGTAAAACACCTGCTTAGTAGGTACTAAAAGTCCATGTTCCTTTAAGATCTAACTCCTCATTTCTGCCCTAACCACTCCCATTTCCCACACCATAACATTTAATTGACATGTCTCCCAATCTAACCCCTGGTAATCTATAAAAATTCCTCCTGCCCCTTTAGGGTCGCAGGTTCCCTAAGAAATCTTGCCCGCTTTATTTACTTAAAGCGTAATAAAACTTTTGCCAATTTGACTTAAAGATTGCTTGGGTCCAAGAATTCGTTCCAGGCGGCCTTGCCTTGGGAATTTTGGTTTGGGATCTTTACATCTCTGGGTTCATTTCTTCCTCTACATTTTGGTGGCCCGTAAGGGGACAGCCTGAGGTCCCAGGCTTTCTGTGAGTCAAAGTAAGCCTCCCTAGCCCTGTAGACCGGTTTTTTTTTTACTCCCAAGCATCCTAGGACCTGCTTGTTGGGGTAGGTAGGGCCTCTGGGAGGCTCGAGAGCATACTCCCCCTCTTTTGGCAAGGGACGCCTTGTTTTGGGGGGACACTTGCGTTTTTTGCTCACTCTCTAGGACGCTAGTCAGTTGAGCTTGCTACAGGTGCTCCAGGTACCCCTCTGTTTTTTATTTTTAAGGCTTACAGGCAATAAGCATGGGCCAATCTCCTTCCATCCCCCGAGATTCGCCCCTGGGATGTCTCTTAAACAACTGGAAGAGATTCAGTCTTCAGGACCTCAAAAAGAAACGTCTCGTATTCTATTGCAATACTGCCTGGCCCCAGTACACCTTGGAGGGCCAAGAAAAATGGCCTGCTGGCGGTGATTTAAATTATAACACCATTTTACAGTTAGATCTATTCAGCCGCCAGGAAGGGAAGTTTACAGAAGTTCCCTATGTCCAGGCTTTCATGTCCCTATCCCAGGACCCAGAACTGCGGGAGCAGTGTGGGATGCTCCTCGTTAATTTTGTTCCAGCAAAGGAGAAACAGCGAACCAGACCTACTAGATGTGTTCTGAAGTTGGAATTTTGCCACAGGCACAGGCACCCAATCAGAGGCTGTTAGGATTAGGGCCCAAGCACAAGCACCCCATCAGATGTTTCTTTTCCTATGCAAGTTTTGAGTTGCAATGTTTGTGTCATTAAGATGTACCCTCATAAAAAAGTCTTAGTTGAAAAATATTTTATTTGGGAGGCATGAAACAATATCGGTGCTACTTAGTGTCTTAATTAGAGGCATTAACACACAAAAGTATTCCCTGAATCTTAGGCAAGAAATGTCTAATGGTAGCCATCTCTAGGGTGGGGAGGGAGGGAGGGAGAGAAGAAAAAAAAAGAAATTTACATGATAACTTCATTATATATTTAAAAGGAATAGCATGTTGTACGTAATAGACTCGAAGTTTCATGTGCAATCATCTTTTTAAAAAAATTATACCATGTTATAGAAATGCTTTATTCCATAAATTATAAATAAAATATATGTTAAAAACTGTGACATTCTAACATACTTCTGGAAAATTAAATATATTTTCATTTATTTATGACCAAAGTGCCTGGAAAAGTCTCAAATGAAAAAGAAACACTACTTTCTTAATGATCTGCTTTGGATATGACACTAATTCCATATATGACCAAATCACTCCATCTCTAATGACTTTAACTCATTAGCAATGTTACATTAGAATGTTACTTTAAATGAATAAGTGGTTAACTTTGACAAATAAGTACGAACTTTCTAATTGTCATTCTATCCAATCTGAATATCCTGATTCCAGGTTCCGGGCCTTGAGTCAAGAAGACCTGAGTTCAGTTCTGGCCTCAGAAGCTTAGCTATGTGCCCCTGGGCAAGTCATCAACTGTAAAATGAGGTTAATAATAGTATTTCTTCACACTGCTAGTAATGGTCGCTTTCCACTGGGTTGTTGTGAGGAGAAAATGAGATAATATTTTTAAAATGCTTAGTACAGTTCCTGGCATCTACTTACTGGTACTTAATAAATCCTTGTTCCCTACTCTCCCTCAACTTTTCTTTGGGGGGCTTGTTTATAGAGGCTGACTGTCCAATGTTCTTTCGTTTTCCCTATACAGTACCTTAAAACATCATCAACCATCCCTCTTTTCTGTTGTTCCAGTCTCTGAGGATGAGGTGGTCCTTTGCCTTGCTAAGACTAAGTCCTCTAATAGTACCCCTTCCCCTATTTTTCTCTCATATTCTCTAGCAGTTTGCCCCATTGATAATTTCCTCTCTTTTGCTCATCTTTCCCTATTGTCTTTTTCTTTGTTGCTTACTAATATGTTTAAGTCTCCCCAATCTTTAGAAAAGCTTCACTTGATATTCCCTCAAAGTATTGTTTTATATTTTTCTTCCCTTTCACAGAAAAATTACTAGAGCCTTCTTTACCATTACCGCTCACTTCTGAACCCATCTGTGGCTTCTGACCCCATCACTCAACTAAAACTGTTCTCTTAAAGGTTATTGATCTTTTAACTATCTTTTCTCGGTCCTCATATTCCTTGATTTCTCTGAAAGTTTTCATTGCAGTTGCCACCCTATTCTCCTGGAAATTCTCTTCTTCCCTGGCTACTCTGTCTCATTTCTTTCCTGCTTCTCCTTCTACATGTCTGGCCACTCCTCCATCTTTTTTGTGAGATACTTGGTCTCCCACCCCATAAACCTGGGTGTCCCCCAAAACTCTTTCCTGAGCTTTCTTATTTCTCTATGGTCTCTCCCTTGATGATGTCACCAGGTCCCATGGGTTCAATGATCATCTCTCTGCATAAGACTCTCAAATCTACATCTTCAACTCCAATCTACCTCCAGAATTCCAGCTCTCTATCACCAAGCATCTGTTGAGTATTTCTATTTGGACGTCCCAACAACATCTCAAATTCAACATATTAAATCAGTCCTGATGATCATCTGTCCCTAAAGCCACCCCTCCTATAAATTTCCTTTTTCTATTAAGGATACTATCATTCTCCAAATCACCCAGGTCCATTATCTTAGAATCATCCTTGGGGCAGGTAGGTGGTGCGGTGAGTAGAGCACTGGCCCTGGAGTCAGGAGGACCTGAGTTCAAATCCAGCCTCAGACACTTGACACACTGGCTAGCTTTGTGACCTTGGGTGAGTCACTTAACCCCAATTGCCCTACCTTCCCCCTCCAAAAAAAAAGAATCATCCTTGACTCCTCCTCTTCACCTCCCAAATACAAACCACCACAAAACCTTGTTGATTCTGAACATCTCTCTACAATATCTTTTTCAACATCCCTCTCATTCACCCCCTTCTCTCCACTCAAATATTCCCTCTCCCCCAATTCTGGGCCCAGGCTATTGTAGGAACCTCCCACCTTATTCTAATATCTCTCTCCTTATCCAACCCATTCTCCACACAGTTAATAAAAAGGTACCTTCCTAAGACACAGTTTTCCCCTCACTTATTAAATGGTTCCCTAGTTTCTTGCATGTAAAGTATTTAAATGGTATAACTTCCACTTACCTTTCTAGCTTTATTTCATAGTACTGTAATACTAGGTGTTACCTGATCCCAGCACTCTATTTTCTGTTTCTGTTTTATCCCCTCATATTTGACATGCGCTCCTTCCTCATGGATGTCTCTCAGAATACTTATCTTCCTTCAAAACATAACTCAGCAGCCATCTCCTCCATGATGTAAGGCCTTCCCTTCTCCCTCCATTTAGTGTTCCCGCCCTTCTAAAATCATGATGTATTTTACTGGCCTGTGTGTATGCTGTGTTTATCAGTAGATCGTAAGGTCCATGAGAGCAGGACCTGTTTTATTTTTTGGCTTTGTATCTCCATAGTCTAGTACAATGACTTCCATACAGCAAGTGCTTAATTAATGTGTGTTTAATTGGATTATAGTCAAATAATTAATAGATTATATTTCCTTTACTTAGTTGTATTTAGTGCCTAGTTTTAAATCAATTTTGAACCTTGAATAGTTCACTGAGTATATAGGGGGTGAAAATCTTCTCTTTTTATAATGAAATAAAACAAAACCATCCTCAGTGGTTGCTCTAAAGATTAGAACTGACACTAGTTTAGATACTAACTAGATTAAAGCTGACAACTTGTTAAATAATATTACTTCTTTTTGGTCCCAATGTCCATCCCGCTGATGATCAGGCTGAATTTGACAATATTTTTCATTCATAAAGTAACAGTTCCTTTGGGTCTTTCCCTCATGACTTCCTCAGACATTTAATTTATATAGTGATTTTAGAAATGCATCTTTTTCTTAGTGCTTACAAAATCAATGTACCAGTGGAAAAAACACAGGACATATGGAAGTAGAGATGTACATAAACCCTAATTATATGTTTTGATAGACTGGTTTGTTTAAACAAATACACGGGAGAACATTTTTGTTTAAGGATTGTGTGTATGTGTGTGTGTGTATGTCTGCATACACACACCAGCTGTTTCTGTTTTCTGACTCAGACTGCCAGAGCACATATACCTTTGTACTAGACTAAGAAAATCTCTTCATTTGACATATCCCCTTCTCGCCTCCATCCCCCATAGAACAAATGGCTCCTAGCAAGCTATAATATTATAAATATCTAATATGTTTGTCATATGAATTTCTTTTCTTTTTTTTTCTTTTTTTCAAGACCCTAGGAAACTCAGAAAAAGATATAATTCACTTTATTTTCAGTTACAAATTCTCTCCCTCACCCATTAAGAGACAAGAAATATGATGCCCATTATACATATGAAGTTACTGTTCTAGGAATTTCAAGACATTTGTATAAGAACACTTTAGTGTTAAAACATCTTCAATATCATTTAACTGTTGCATATGAAATCAGTGCCTAACACACAGATGTAAATGATCAATAAACATTGAATGGATTCACCTTATTTATAAATGAGCAACTTAACCTATATTAAGTAAATGATATACTTTATTTTATATTTTGTTAATTTTCAGAAGAAAAAGCTTTAGATTATTTTATCCTTTTTTTTTTCTGGGGGAAAGTGCATTTTAGGATATTAATCTACAGTAGGGTTAAATGAAATTTTGTGTTCCTTTTATGTGTATGTCCCATTATTTCAGTCACTAGGGAAGCAAAGATTGTACTCTTGTTTCTTGCTAGACATTTCTAGCTAGTAGGGATGTTCTATGTCTAGCTTAGCTATGACTGTACTTCCATGGGGCAATACTGACCATCTCTGAAGACACAGATGTGTATGGTTTACAGAAGATGAGCATTGTCCAGAAATAGTGAACAAAAGGGTTGGTTGGTACTGGTCTGCCCATTTTTGCATTCCTTTCAACTTGTTCTGTGTTTGCCAGTAGAATGATTTTCTGATCTCATCCAGTCTGGAGAGCCAAGTAAGGTCAGAGTTTGGATCAAAAACTTGTTGGGGCTAATTCAACATGTATTTGAACAAAGCTTTACTATCTTAATAGGTGTGTGCGTTCTCCAAAACCCTGGATTTTATACTCCCTTCAGAGTAGAGGGAAAACTATGTGGATTACCTTCGTGGGGTCATTCATGATATAGTTTCTCTTTGTAATGGATGATAGCACCTATTTCAACTTCCCATTATCACTGAGAAAATAGCAGTACAGTGAGACTAAAAAAATCGGTCATATGGTCAAAGGTCTGGAATAAAACGGAATAGGGGTGACTCTACTGGAAATGAATGCCTCTCATGACACATTAGATTAGATAGATGTAGACCTGAAAGAGAACTCAGAGGTCATCTGGTCTAGCTCTCTCATTTCACAGATGAGGAAACTGAGGCCCATGGAAGTTAGTTCCTTGTAACATGAAGATAATAATAGCACCTATCTCCCAGAGTTGTTGTGGGGATCAAATAAGATAATATTTGTAAAGCACTTTGTAAATCTTAAAGTGCTATATAGCTACTAGCTATTATTATTATTAATTATTATTACTCATGGTTGCATAGGTAGTCATCATCAGAGATAGTGCATGAGCACAAGTCCTTGGGTCCCAGGGCAAAGGTTCTTTCTAAAATGCATATAGGTAGCTTAATGTAAACCATCCCGACCCTAGAAAAAATAAAGCAGAATCATGGCAGGTCATTGGAGTTGTCTTTGGAATCTCTGCCTCCAGGGTCAGTGCTCTTTCAACTATACCAAATTGCCTCTGATAGTGTAGTAAGATTATTCTGTAGAGGAGTCTTGTTTTATTGATTCTGGCATGGGTAGGCTATCCACCTTGGAATAAATTACTTTATTTCCCCAGGCTGCATTTTTTCTCATTTGTTAAATTATTTTGTCATAAGGCAATTTCTCCCTACCTCCTTTTTCTTCCTCCCTCCTTCCCTTCCTCTCCTCTCTTCCTCTCCTCTCTTCCTTCCTTCCTTTCCTCCTTCCCTCCTTCCTTCCTTCCTTCCTTCCTTCCTTCCTTCCTTCCTTCCTTCCTTCCTTCCTTCCTTCCTTCCTTCCTTCCTTCCTTCCTTCCTTCCTTCCTTCCTTCCTTCCTTTTTTCCTCCCTTCCTCCTTCCCTTCCTCTCCTCCCTCTCTTCCTTCTTTCCTTCCTTCCTGTCAACATCCACTGAGTACTCATTAGGTCACATACTGTCCTTGATAGATTTAGTAAAGAGCCTTGTATTATCAAAACCCTAAATCTTATCACTCCAGTAGGATTTTTACCTCCGAAAAAGTAAGCTCTAATCAAGGCTGTGGGTGAACCTTACTCAACCTCCAAAATAATGTTAAATGTCATCACATCATGTGCACATTTAGATTTAGAGGGGGGGGGAAGGCAAGTTGTTTCAGCTGTGTCTGACTCTTTGTGACCCTTTTTGGGGTTTTCTTGGCAAAGATACTGGAGTGGCTTGCCATTTTCTCTGTGAATTTAGAGTTGGAAAGGACCTTAGACATCATCTAGTCCAACCTCTTTATTTTACAGATGAAGAAACTGAGGCTTCACTACTTTTTAGAGTTTTCTCCTCAAATTATCTTCTATTTACCTGCCTGTTTACATGTCATATTTTCCTAGTGCAATGTAAGTTCCTCGAGGACTGAGAACTTGCTTTGTATCCCCACAGCTATCACAGAATTTTGCACACAAGTAGCTCGTTGAATTCAACAAAGGTTGAGGTAAAAATATAATTACCAGAAACATTCTATTCCCAGAGTATTTCTGTTAATGGAGACTCTTCACTATGTAACTTTCTTACAACCTGGGTAGACACATTGTATAGCTTGGTATTACCTTAATTTGACAACATTCCTGTATTAAATAATACTTTTGTCAGATGTTCCTTTACAATGACCTGAAAGGTAATGTCTGCATAACTCAGGCTTTGTGTCCTAATAGATAATCCAATTTTATCTTGAACTATGCTTTTGTAACACTTGGATCTCACTGGTTTGTGGTGAGAGCTAGATAATATTATATTTTAAAACTAATTCATTATGTGGCCTGTAGGTATCCTCATGTACAGTTTAGTGGCCCCTGTTTCTATTTGGGCTTGACTACACTGGACCAGATGGTCCGTATGGTCTGCTTTTAGCTCCAAATCTGTGCTGTTCATTCTTCCTGGTGAATTGCCAATTTATAGGTGGTTTACCTTGGGACAAGATTTTAAAGAACCCTCCCTTTCATTTTTGATTGATTAGTCACATCCAACTTTTCCTGAGCCCATTTGGGGTTTTCTTGGCAAAGATGCTGGAGTGGTTTTGCCATTTCCTTCTCCAGATTATTTTATAGATGAGGAAACTGAGGCAAGCAGGGTTAAGTGACTTGCCCAGGATCACACAGGTAGTAAGTATTTGAGGTCACATTTGAACTTGGGGCCTCCTGACTTCAGGCCCAGGACTTTAACCCTTGCACCACTTAGTATCTCCTTAAAGACTCCTGGCTATGTCTATTTTGGATCTCTAACAAAACATTTTTTCCCAATATTCTCTCCCCCTTTTAAAGATAATGGGTGTTAGCATATATTCATGGTCGCTCATCTTGTATCCTGACCTCTCCTCTTAAGGCACAGTGCTGTTGCCTGCAAAACTACATGGGCTTATCTACTTCTTTGGAACTTTCAAGAATGGAAGAAAATGTGGCAGAGAATACATATAAAGCTGGTCATTATGCAATAGTGCATCAGTACAGGCAGGGTTGTGCTAGAACCAATTCTAAATGGCAGAGTTGTTTATTAAATTTCCCGTGTGAGCATTTATACCTTGAGAAGTAGCAAATGCTGCAAATCAGGCCTTGATTTATTGTTTTGTTGATTGTCTAGAGTCCCTAGACCTAAGAAAATGATGGGGCCAGTTAGGTGGAACAGGGCGTAGAGCACTGGCTCTCGAATCAGGAGGACCTGAGTTCAAATCCGGCCTCAGACACTTGATACTTACTAGCTGTGTGACTTTGGGCAAATCACATAACCTCCGATTGCCTTGCCTCTGCCCTCCAAAACAAAAAAAAAAAGAAAGTGATAGAGAAAGTAGTAATAATGCAGATTAAACTTAAAAATGTGTTAAGCATATATTTTCCCCATAGAACTGGTTGTTAAATATTTTCCAGCACACCCCCTGAAGATGGGGGTGTGTTGGAAAAGAGGGTGAATCATCACCACTGAAAGCTGATTGGACAAATGTAACAGGGCTACATTGATAATATTTGAAATATCCTTTTCACCTCTGTCTGCATTATTCCCCTTTTGTGTAGTCAGTACTCTCAGGGGTCATGTTAACTGGCTACCCTCTCCCATTCTAGGCAGATCACTCTTCCAAAAAGAATGTATTAAGGGCCTACTATGTATTTGGCATTGTTCTAGGGAATACAAACATAAAAATGAAATGGGCCCTGTCCTCAATGTGCTTACATTCTATGGGGAAGATAAGTATATATAAGAAATATATAAATAAATTCAAGGTTTTTTGTGGGTGAGTGGGAAAGGAATTGGGAAGATTAAGTTTCTAGCTGGAAATGTTGCTACTTTTCTATTACACTCGTATCACTTATATTTTCTTTCTTGTTCTTAGCCTCTGTTAACACATTCTGTTCCTCCCTAAGCAAGTCTGGTAGCAGGGTGGGGTATTCTTTAACTTATCTGTCCTCCTAGAGACCTCTGCAGCAAGTCTGGCCTGGAGTGAACTTCCTAGTGTGTTTCTTGAGGCAGATCTCAGAGCACTTAAAATGTTTTCTTTTTTTTTTTAATTTTTTTTTATTAACATCTTTAGTTTTCAGCATTAATTTTCACATGCGTTTGAATTACAGATTTTTCTCCCCATTTCCACCCCCCCCC
>CM053623.1:135153601-135216633 GCA_028646595.1 Phalanger gymnotis | reverse complement strand
GAGTCCTGCTTCCCTCTGCCCCTTTGTGGGTTCTGTAGTTCTAGAATTGGTTCAGAGCCATTTTTTCATAGGTTTTTGGAGGGACTTGGAGGGGAGCTCACGCCAGTTACTGCTTTCCAGTCGCCATCTTGGCTCCGCCCCCCCAATGTTTTCTGTTAATATGGTTAGACTTGAGTGCTTTTGAAAGGAGCGAGTAAGGGAAGGAAGCTAAGCTGATATTTCTGGAAGTTGCTTATTATTGAATACCTTAAATGATGGGTCATCGTGTGTGTATGGGGGAAGTGATATGATAAATAGAGGCTGCCTATACAAACACACACACGCATATTTAGAGGAGATAGGATTAGACATGTTTGTGAAGGGATCTTAAAGTCAGAGAAGGATCATTAGATTTGGAACTTGACGAAAACTGATTTCACTGCTGCACAGCTCCCCACCCCCATTTCACAGATGAAGAACCCCAAGAAGTTAAGCGCGTTGCCCAGGGTTGCACAGGAGCGACATAGAAGAAATAGGACTCGAATCAAGGTTTTTGGATTCTAAATCTGGTGTCCTTCCCACTATGCACTACAGCCTTTATGCAAAGACATAATTCTTTATTGTAAAATGAATTCAGGAGTAGTAGCTGCTGCCAGGATTGGCTTATGTTAAGGTTCACTAGCTCGTGCTTATTAGGTTCTAAACACTCTGGGAAAAAGTGTTTACGAATTCATCATTACTATAAATATTTTTAACGGGTTGGAAACATTCTCACTATGCTTGATGAATTTTAGTGCCTTCCAGATGAATCAGAATTGTTTGTCTCAGATATCAGTATGGGCTGTAGCTTTGAAGCAACATCACCTGGCTTAGGCTTGCCCATGTCTACATGTAGGCATTTTCTAGTTTATTGAAGCATTACAAGCAAGTTAACAAAATATCTTCTCTTCTATGAAACTGTCACTCATACAGAGAGAGGATGTATCCTGTTGGATGGGCTGCCTTCTTTGGAGAATTGATATCATTATTCCAAAGCATATGCTTTGAGCTGCTCCTGAATTGTTCAAATACAGTCTCAGATGACTTACTTACTAGCTGTGTGGTCCTGGGCAAGTCACTTAACTGCTATTTACCTCAGTTTCCTCATCTATAAAATGGGGATGATGACAGTACCTACCTCTCGGGATAGTTGTGAGGATAAAATAAGAATATTTGCAAAGGAGCCCTTTGTAAACCTTAAAGTGTTATGTAAATGATAGCTGTGATGCTGCTGCTGGTTATTATCATTATTGTCCACGAATGGACCAACATTAAGCACATCCATTATGACAGTCAAGTATGGAACCAGGCTCATGGAGGCTTGCAGCAAAACAGGTAATCTAGACATGATATAAGATCCATGATGTAGAGCTGGATAGGGTCTTAGAGATGATTTAATTTAACTCCCTTAACTTTATTGAAGGCCAGAGAGGTAGAGCCAAGATTTACCTCGCTCTAGATCCTTAGCTGTTTCCACCATGCCATTTAAGTGACCAGACGAATGCCAAGGAAGTGGCATCAGAACTTGCGGTGAGCCCAACTCAGTTAAAATCCTAGAGGGTAAAGAAATACTATTTACATATCAAAAACTCACATGTAAATATATATAATTCTTTTATCTAGGGTATGTATTTGGAGGGTTTGTGTTTTTGTGCAAGAAAACAAGCAAGGCATTCTCTCAAATTAAATTTTCCTGATTCACAATGAATAATTCCATTTAAGAATAATGTAATTTAGCCTTGAAGAATCATGGTTTCCATATCACAAAATCACAGACTTTCATAGTTGGAAAAACTTCAGAGGGCATCTAGTCCAACTTAGTCTTCTACAGGAATCCTTTCCACAAAACCACCAGCCTCATCCCCAGATAACCTACCAACTCTTTATTGGGATTTAGTTTTCGAATGGGTTGCCGCCTTCTTCTTCTTCTTCTTCTTCTTCTTCTTCTTCCTCCTCTTCCTCCTCCTCCTCCTCCTCTTCCTCCTCCTCCTCCTCCTTCTCTGCCATAGTGATTACTTCTAAGTCTAGCATTGAAATTCTTTTGTATTTTTGAATGTTCAGTAGCCAGGAATCTGGAAGAACCTAACTTGGGATTTAAATTGGTGGCTGCTAATTTACAAATTGGATAATTTAGAATTGACTATCTCATTCATTCTCTTGAAAAGTTCACAGGCATAAAACCTGGATGTAGATTTAAATAGAAAATTTAGCTAAAAAGGCACACAAAAATGACATTGAAAAAGTCATTTTTTAATCTTTTATATTACAAAGCTATACAATTTTTTTGAAAGCCTAGGATACCTAATACAATTAATTCTGTTTTTTTTTTAGTATTCTACCCATTGGAGATCTCCAATCTAAGAATTCCCCCAAACTACCAATTTTAAAAATTATATCCTATGTGTTAGATTTAGTAATCAATTATGCTTAGAATAGTGACCTTACAGCCCAATTGAGATGTCTTAAGGCAACTCCATCTCACTTTTGGATAGCAAGAACTTTTTGAATCATCAAAGAAAGTTTGGATTATGTTTAATGTAATTTTAAAGATAATTGTATATTTTATTGTATTCTACTTAAATATTTTAAGAATTCGAGGTTTCATGTTACAACACAATGTGAGGCCCTCAGGTGCTCTTGTCCGTTGGCGTAGATTGGACACTTTCCTAAATTGTTCAAGTCTGCATCATAGTTAATTTTATTTTCTTAGCTGTTATTTCTAAATGTGCCATTTTCCCGAAATCCTACTAACCCATTTGTTGCTTTTAATCCAGAATAACCTAGAAAGAAGTAATAGTTACCGGGGGAATCGAATAACTTGTTAAATCAGTAAGCTTAATTTTACACACAACTCTGGATCAATGGTTCTCCTGTGTGAGTGAGCGCCTGGGTATGTTCCGTTTTTCTTTAGCAGAAAAATACATGATTTTTATGATGGCTTTCATAAAGTCCTTGGCTGTGTTCTGGATGGTTGAGTTGGATAGAAATATGATCTTTGGGTAATTGAGGATGTTTTTTTCCATCACAGGTTAGCATTTTGAGCTTTACCAGGTACCTTCAGGGTCAACTATCAATTATGATAAAAAGGGGCCATATGTTAGCTTTTATTTGTATGTATCATTGCTACGGTAGCTAGATTGTCTGCTACAGAGAGGCTAGAGACTGGAAACACCAGTCTAACATTTTAGCTTGGCATGGCCAAGTGGGGAAGTTTGCCAAATTCTTGCGGGCACTGTGTCTAACTGAATGATAGCCACATTTACATATGCTTTTGATTTGTTTCCCATTGACATTTTCCCCCTAAAAGAATGTGAATTCTTTAAATTTTTTCTTTAGAATCTTGAATTCCCATTTCTTTGACTCCTAAATTCCCTCTGCAGTAGTAGATCACATGGTCTTCTCTCCTGCCTCCCTAGTCCTGTTATAAATTCAAGATGCAACCCTATCAAAGTACCTGAAGACAGATCTGGTTTTTGTTATACTGTCTTCCTTCAGGTTATTGTCCTGGCATATACCTGCATTAGCTGTAGACATTGCTGTGCTTTATTTTCAGGTTGCAAACTGTTATCAGAAAAGGGAAAAACCTTTTTCTCTAGGAAATCATATAATATTCACTAATATGCTAATGAATGTAGTGAGATGAACCTTGGATTAGAAATCTGGAATCCTAGGTCAGCCACCAACCAGCTTGTCCACTAGCTAGCTATGTAACCTTATATGTAACTAGCTATGTAACCCTTAACTTCTTTGGACCTTAGTTTCCTCATTTTTATAAGAAAAAAAAGGCATTAGTGGGTTGATTATCCATTTAAGTCATGCAGTAAACAGAGTGCTAGCCCTAGAGTCAAGAAGAGCCAAGTTCAAATATGACCTCAGACACTAACTGGACCTCTTGGAGCTCGTGTACCTCAGTTTTCTTATCTGTGAAGTGGAGATAATAATAACATCTACTTCTTAGTGTGGTCGTCGTGAGAATTAAAAGATATTTATAAAGCATTCTGCCAGGCTCAAAGTACTATACAAATGCTTGCTATTATCGTTACTATCATGTTTTATTGTTATCACCAAGACTGCTTCCATTTCTAACAATCCATGACTAGAAGAAATATCCTTGATTTAAAGCATCCTGATTAGGGAAACAATAAAGTAGAGAGGGACCTGGACTGGGAGATAGGAACTGGAAAGCTGGTTCTGTCTGGCATTAATTAGCCAGGGTCTTTGGATAAGTGACGTTAATTTCTCTAGGCACCAGTTTCTTAATCTTTAAAATGATTTAAGGTTCTCCCTGTTTCAGAAATGCTATTGTTTTGATTGCATATTATGATTTTCTCCACCTTAACCTCTTTTCCTCAACATGCTCCTCTTGTTTTCCCTATCACTGTCAATGTCACCATTTTCCTCCAAGGAACCTGGCTTGAAACTTCAAAATTCTCTTTTCTTTCTTCCCTATCCTTCCCTTCCCCCACATGCCTTCTTTACATGTCCAATTAGTAGCTAAGTTCTGTCAGTTCTAGTACTGCTACAGCTGTCATATCTGTCCCCACCTTTCCTTTCCCTAAATTAGGTTCTCTTCATCTTTATTTGGACTATTGTAATAGTTTCTTAACTGTATTCCTGCCTTCAATCTCTCCTTTTAATTTCTATTTGCTATGTTTTTCCTTTTTATGATTTGTTTATTACAAACTGAATATTAGATAGTGCAACTGAACATAACTATTTACATTTAAATAAATGAATTTCAATGCATCAAGTCTCATAATATTCTTGGCATCATTCATTCCTATTTGCCTTTTAGATGGTCGTAGTTAGCCTGTATCCTGTGTCCTTTTGGCTCTACTTGTTATCATTTTGCTGTATTTCATAAAGATCTTTCCATGTTTCTTCATAATCTTTACACTAACCAATCTTAATTGCTTTATAATATTTTAAATGTGCCAGAATTTGTTTTGCTTTATCATTGGAGTTTTAGGTTATATCCAGTTTCCTTCCTTCCTTCCTTCCTTCCTTCCTTCCTTCCTTCCTTCCTTCCTTCCTTCCTTCCTTCCTTCCTTCCTTCCTTCCTTCCTTCCTTCCTCCCTCCCTTTCTATAAAATATTGAAGCTATAAGAATCTTTGAATAGGTAATCTTTCTTTTACTTTTTGACAATTTCAAGATATTCACAACAACGGGATTTCTGGGTCATGGGAATGGATATTTTCATAACTTTTACAATTGTCAGATTTCTTCTTAAGAAGATTTTTCTTCATAGTTAACAATTCTACCAGCAATGAATGAATATACTTGTTTTGGTGCAATTTTAGCCCGCATTGATTTTAGTTGCTTTAATTTTTTTTTTACTAATTTAGTGAGTATGAGTTATTTACATTTGCATATCTTTGATTTTTTTGGGAAATGGAACATTTTTTCAAGTAGTTATCAATGATATGTTTCATCTTTTGAAAATTGTTCACATCATTTGAGCATTTATAAATTAACTAATCAAAAAACATTCATTAAGCTCCTATTAGGCTAGGCACTGTACTTGACCCTGTAGTTATAAATATAATGAATAAAATAATCCCTTCTCACAGGGAGCTTATGTTTAAACAGGAGAAGGCAAGTATATGTACGTGTGTGTGTGTGTGTGTGTCTGTGTGTGTGTATGTGCATCATACAAAGTGAATAAATACAAAGTAATTAAATATGAGGTGGGAGGAAGAACACCAGCAGTTGGTAGAATCAGTTAAGACTTTATACAGAAAATAGATGATGCGTGACCTTCATCTCAAGGGAAAAATGTCTTTTTGACTGTTAACTTTGCCAGGTCCTAAAGTCATCATATTTTTCTTATAAAAGATACTTGGGGATAGCTTGGTAGCATAGTGTAAAGCACCAACCCTGGAGTCAGGAGGACCTGAGTTCAAATCCAGTCTCACACACTTACTAGCTGTATGATCCTGGACAAATCACTTAACCCTGATTGCCTCTAAAAAAAGGGCATTGGGTAGTATTTTATCTTTGTGATTTAGGAGTTACTTGTTTTCATAAATTATTTTAAAAATCAGGTTTTATGTTGTATTTTTTGATGACTCACTTGTGTTACATTTTTCTCCTTTCCTATATATCATTGTTAGAGTTATCTTTACCAAATTCAACTCTGATTGTGTTACTCCCTTGCTGAAAAACCTTCAGTAGGGTCACCATTGCCTCTACAGTAAGGTCCAGAATTCTAAGGATGACTGCCCAAGACCTAAGTAGATGTAATCTAATTTCACTTTTCCAGCTTTATCTTTTACTATAGTATCTCTCCTTAGAAACTCCATGTTCCAGGAAAACTGGAAGTTTTCTGTGTTTGTCTGTCTCTGTGATTTTGTTTACTTTATTCTTTCCACCTGGAATTTCTTCTTCCTCCAACCTCATCATGTGCCGTTCACCATTTGGGATCTTATTCACCCTTTGTTGCCCTGTCAAATGATATCCCCTCTGTAAATTTTTCCTTGGTCACTCCCAGACAGAAATCCTCTCTTATCTCTCTAATACTACTGGGTATGTTTCTCCTAGTACTTACTGAAATCTATCTGGTATTATAATTATTTGCATATATATCTTATTTCCCAACTTAGCAGATCATAAGCGGGTTGGAGTCAAGTAATGTGTTCTGTCCAACTTTGTAGTCCATGCACTATTTATCACAGCATCCTATATATAGTTGGTGCTGGATAAATATTTGTTGAATTGAGCTTAACTCAAATTTTTGAGTATGTATGATATGTATGTTTATAAAATGTGAGTATATGCCCCTGCTTTCTCCTTTCTTTCTTTATTGGCTTTTCTTTCCTCCTATATTGGTCTTCATTAAAATAATAGGTAAAAAAAGGAGTAGAGGCTCCTGAATGAATGGCCTGCCATACCTCTAATCATAGATAGCTATTCTTTCCTATGAAACTGACCTTTCTCCCAAGGTACCATCAGACTAGTGAAAGATAAATCATCTTTGGCCAACACTTTTTGTTAATAGGGATTGAATTAAGCTCATTCATATTCTTTAAGACTCCTGGAAGTAGAATGAAGGTTCTCTGAAGTTGGATTTATGGGAGTTTGAAAAGGAATATCCTTACTTTCCTGGTCCCAGTATCCTAGTGTGGAATTACTTATTTTAGCTGCATAATTGAGGTCTAGTGAATAGAGAGACCTGGTCTTAGAGTCAAGAAGATCTGGGTTCAAGTTCTACCACTAATACAATACTGGCTGTGTGATCCTGGGCAAATCACTTAACTTCTCAATGTTCTAGTCAACCCAGACCATCACTTGAAGAGAAGGTGACAGCCTGTGATGGTAATTTACTCATTAGGAGTTTTCTAGGCCAATGGAATCATAGGTCGAGTCTCTGTTCCTATCCCCTATGCCATAATTATGACTTTGAGTTTTTATTGTTTTTTTTCAGCATTTTCAGCACTGATATGAAGGAAGGAAACAGGCATTTATTAAACACCTACTATGTGCCAGGTACTGTGCTAAGGGGTTTACAAATATTATCCCTCTGCTCCTTACAACTCTGGGAGATACATTATATTATTATCCCTATTTTATAGTTGAGGAAATTGAGGCAGAGATTAAGTGACTTCTCTAGGATCACACAGCTAGTAAGTGTCTGAGGCTAAATTTAAATTCAGGGCTTAGCACTCTGTCCATTGAACCAACTAGCTACCTTTAATGAAGCTTACAAATGGTTGGGGCAAGGGCACAGATACGGAGAAAGGGAATTTTATTTAGGAGAGTTTCTTTCTATTCCATTACATTGTTTGGCAAAAATAGCTAGCCCAATTTTGTTTTGATATAGAACAGTGATTCTGTGGTGGTGTCTTAGGAATAGATGTTAATGGCACCCACAGTGCTCTTGGATCAGAGGGAAATGAATGTTGCCGGGAAAACAGTCAATGGCTGTTCAAATTAATATTTTGACTAAAAAGGTTCATAATTATTAGAAAAGGAACAGGAGAGAGGAAATGTCTTTGTTTTCCTTTTTTTCTTGGCTGTAGTTGCAGCTCTGGTATACCTTGGTGTTTGCCCAAGATAGTGATAGCACTTTGGGTGAACAGCTCTTTAAAGAACTCTATACAGCAGTACATACCCTATCTGCTGAATGCATTCTCTTGGGAGTTCTGCTTTGGCTTTTCATTAACTCTATGTAATTGCCTCAAATTTTGATTTTCTCTTTTCTTTCTTGGATGTGAATGCCCTTTGGTATAAAGCTTCCTCTTATTTTTTTCAGATAGACTATAGAATATGAATTTCTTTAGGACAAGGGAAGAGATACAACTTTTGTTGTTGTATCATTGTTGTATCATTAGAATAGAGCGTAAGGTCAGGAAGACTTAGGTTCAAGTCCTACCTTGGGCTGCATGGTGCTGGACAAGTCAGGTAATTTCTCAGTTTCCCAGGCAACTCTACAAGATTATTAATTTGCAGTACAGTTTCAGTTCCGTGTTGATGGTGGTGGTGGTGATGGTGGGGCTCCTCTCTAGGAGTTCCCCACACCCAAGAAATCATAGACATGGCCTCCTACTTGCCACCCCCCCCCAAGTCCTCAGTGCCTAGCACAGTGCCTTGTACATTTTAGTTATTTAATGAATGCTGTTGAACTTTCAGTTTGTTTCTGAGATACAGGTCTTGTTCTCCATGAACTTTTGACTTTAGCTTGGCTCCTTGCCTCCGGTTCTTGAGTGTTCTTACTGAAATGTTCATTTTAATCCCATGAAGTTGATTTGGGCAATCCAGACCTAGAATATGGGTAGCTCTTACTGTTATGTTGATTTTGTAGCTTTCTGGTCGAAGAAAGGAAGAGGAACTGCCTTGGTTGAGGAAGTTTGAGAAATATAAAGTTTCACCTGGAGTAGTTACATTTTTTTGGGTGTAAAAAATAGCTCTTTTACCAGTGGGTTAGAATGCTGCCCTTGGTAGTAGTAAGACCTCAGGTCAAATTCTACCTCACACATTTACTAGTTGTGTGACACTGAGCAAGTCATTTAGCTTCTTCTTGCCTTGGTTTCCTCATCTGTAAAATGGCAGTATTAATGGCACTCACCTCCCAGGGTTCTTGTGACAGTCAAATGAGATAGCACATGTACAACATTTTATAAACCTTACAATAGTATAGAAATGTCAGCTATGATGAATGATGATTATCATTTTGTCTGGGACCTTGAGACAATTCACCACCTCTAAAATCTGAGGAATTCTTCTCTTTCCTCAATTTCACCCTCCATTTAAAGGGAGAAAAAAAGGACACTTTAATTTGCAAGCTAGAAAAGGTCTTAGAGGGTCAGCAATTAGGAGCTGATAGATGTGATTACAGAGCCACTGCTATTGACCTATAAAAAGATCATGGAGAAGGGGAGGGAGAGAGACCACGGGGGTTGCAGAAGGACAAATGTTGTTCTGATTTCCACAAAGAAGAAGAGAGTGAAATCTACATATTATAAACTAGTGACCTTGACTTTTATTTCTGGAAATGTTACATAATGTGTTATTAAAACAATTTTAATGAACATCTGGAAAAAGAAATGGTGATTCCTAAGAGCCAGCATGCCCCCTTCAAGAAGAGGTCATGCCAGACTAACTTCATTTCCTTTTCTGGACTTGTTTATTGGCTCAGGAGAATGCCAAAGACATGACTTACTGAGATTTTGACAAACCATTTGACAACATTACTTATGTTATTCTTCTTCTAGCTTCTTTCATTCATCTGCAGTTGTTGGAAACCTATCTATCCTTCAAGATAGACAGATGTGGGCAGGACAGCCGGAAGGCTAGGCAGATTTGGAAGTACCTGAATGACCAGACACAAACAGCAGTCATTGATGGATCTATGTTAACTTGGAGTGCCTTTCCTTATTTGTAAAATGAAGGAACTGGACTAGGTGCCTTCCAAAGCCTCTTCTATCCTTAAATCCTCTAATCCTAAGAACAGTGACACAGGAGGCAAACAGAGGATGGGGGGCACTAGAGTGAGGGAACTAGAGTCCATGCTGTGCAAAGATCAGTTGAAGGAATTGGGGATGCTTAGCTAGAAGAGAAGACTTAGGGGGGAATACCATAGCTGTTTTGAAGTCTTTGAAAGGCTGGCACTGAGGAGAGAAACCAGATTTGTTCTTCTGGGTCCTAGCGGGCTGGACTAGAAGTAATGGGTGGAAGTTCCAAACAATTGGATTTTCACTTGATGTAAAGAAAAGCTTCCTATTAAAGCTGCTCCTAAGTAGAATGGGCTGCTCTGGGACATTGTGGAGTTCCCCCAATCACTGGCAGTTTTCAAGTGGCAGCTGGGTGACTACTTATTATGAATTTTGTGAAGGGGATTCTTTTTTGAAAAAATTAAAAAAATTTTTTTTGAGGAGTGAAGGCAGGCCAATTGGTGTTAAGTGACTTGTCCAAGGTCACACAGCTAATAAGTGTGTCAAGTGTCAAGGGTCGGGTTTGAACTCAGCTCCTCCTGATTCCAGGGCTGGTGCTCTACTCACTGTGCCATCTAGCTGCCTCTTGTAAAGGGATCCTTATCCAGGTATCATTTGAACTTGTTATTTGTCCTTTGTTTTTGAAGAGAACCATGAGTGACATCATGGGAGATGTCTTGATTAGAATGTGAATTGGATTAAATGAGGCAGAGTTGTAAAAAGACATCAGCCTCCCTCTTTCTTCCAGTGTCATCCAAGTCCAGTGGTATAGCCAATGAAAACTTTTCCAAGTCTGAAAGTCTGTGATTGACCCTTGATTTACTCTGATTAGGGATGTGCATCTCTATATATCTTGGTGCTAATTTTGTAGCTCTAAGTAAAAAGTCTTTTAGGGACTGGTACTGAAAATAGAAAACCCAGAAATGTGAGCTGGTGGCATGGGTTACTTTGTTCATTGAATGAAGAGTAATTGAAATCTATATATGTAGGGTTCTGTTGTTACCTTGTACAAATCTGCTTACCTTATCTCAACTTTTAGTTTTTGAGTGACAGCTGTAGATGATGGCTTATTTGGCAGGTTCTTCATGAGGACTTTGTAAATCCTTTCAGACTATCCCCCTAGAATACATAGGCTGAAATACTGACATTTTTTTCCTGGAGAAACTGACACAGCAATGTGGTACCTGCAATGCTGAGTATTTGGACCAAGGATGGGCTTCCAAACCAAGCCAAGAGCAACAGTTGGTTTTCTTTCTTCTCATCTCTAAGGTTCATCTGTTTTCCCATTATAGGAAAAATTCTGAGTTTATTTGTCAAAGTATTTTGTAGCCCTCTAACTGAAGTATAAATTGTCGTCAGTGTGCAAATAACCCTTGACGTTGCTGCACGTTATCTTTGTAGACTGTGGGTCTGAACAGGAATGAGGCTCATGCTGCTTCTGATACTGTGTTCCCACCACAGGTAATGATTTATTTGTTTCCTCTCATCCTTGCTCATCCTGATTAGCTCAAATTAAATGTGAATTTCAAGGATTCTTGTTAGAAAACTGGCATGTATGTGAAAATAGAAACTACCCAGAGATTTGTTTTGAAATTGCCTTATCTTGGGAAGAAGAGTATTGTGTTTATTTGGATACATTAAAATTGGTAGTGAGATGATGATATTTAGATTTATCATTTAGAGACAGTATAAATTTATTGTTAAGTCTAGACAATATGTCTGAGAGCCAATTTTACTGCTGTATGGAAAAGGAGAAAGTAATTTTTGGAAGTAGGAAATACCCTTGACCTCACATTACTGTATTAATAATCTGAAAGCTTTTTATAGCTAGATATCTTTTTATTTGGACCTAGAAGGACTTTTTAAAGATAGGGGTTCTAACAGGGACAGTGTGGAGCAGTAGAAAGGACACTCAAGAGACAGAGAACCTGGGTTTGAATCCTGACTCTGTGACTTCCTACCCAAGTAACCTTGGGTACTGCTCAGTCTACTTAAGACAAACTAAAGTCACTCAACCTCCTTGGCCTCTGTTTCTTTATATGTTAAATAATGGGGTTGGACTAGATGACCTCTGTGGCACTATCCAGCTCTCAATTTATGATCCCATAAAAACTAGATCTTTTGAGGATGAAGACAGTGGATTTTACATGGTACCCTTTTAAACCTTAATGAGTTTATAGGAGAGCAGAAGAGCCACTAAATAAATAAATCTATTTCTTTTTGTAGTTTGAAGTCTTAATAGTTTGCCTCAACGGGAACTTCATACGGCTGTTTTTAAAAGCAAATGTCATACTTGTAGCCAGACAGTAAAACAAGTATATAACAGCTTAAAACAACCACCACCACCACCACCACCACCAGCACCACCTAACATATCAGAATGGTAAAGTAGCTATGGTTTATTTTTAGAGGTGAGAACTCCTTCTGGGCAAAGGATCAGGAGATGTAGCCTGCATTTCTCACGTACTGCATGGGTCTGCGCGTAGGCCCCTCTCTTACTTTCATTTGGCCTCTATAATTCTTAAGTGCGCGTACAAGCACGCATGATTAAAAGAACAACAAAGATAGTTATGAAGGAGAGCAATGATGATAAAAATAAATAATAGATTGTTACTAAAAGAAAGGGAAAAGATTTATGTTTAAAAATGATCCCAAATCCTTTTACAGTAAAACACATTTTTCCTTTTAAATACAGATTATTTTTAAAAAATGTTCACAGTAAATATACAGTTCCCAATGTGATAACTTTGTATAATTATTTTTTAGTGTATGCCTGAGAATTTTTTCCATTGAAAGAGATTTCTTTTGAAGTGCTGCCTGTATTCATATGTGGCCAAATTTTGGCCCAATACAGTACTTAGAAACAATTCTAGAGCCAGAAGGGGACTTATTATATTAGTGTGTCATCGATCTTGAATTTATTCCACATTTAAAATGGGTATTGGATTTTTCCTCTCTGTCTACCTTTCAAGGCTATATTGTAACTACAGTAAAAATCTCATCATATCAGGATCTACTAACTTACAATTCATGATATTCTGGAAGCTTGCTGGTTTACCTTTGCACCCCCAAAAGAAAAACTGCTAAACAAATGAATGGTGTCGAAATATTACATAGGGGCTATTTCCCCTACTTAAAGCAAACTGTTTTTTTAAATGAAATTTTCATTGAAACCAACAGTTAATTTATTAAGCTCTCATTATGTATACTTGAAAACCTTTAGTAGTATTGGTCTGTGTATAAATAACAAATGTGTCAATTAATAATGCTTCTTACATGTACAGTAGAACTCATCCAGTTAGGTCTCTAATTAGCAATACTGGATTTTAAGATTTACAGCTGAAAGGGACTTCGGAGATAATCTAATTTAACCCTCTTATGTGAACTTAGGTGGTGCAGTGGATAGAATATTGTATCTGGAATCAGTCATTCGTTTGTGTCTAACTCTTTGTGACCCTGTGGACCATAACATGTCAGTGCCATCCATAGTGTTTTCTTGGCAAAGATAGTGGAGTGGTTTGCTATTTTCTTCTCCAGAGGATTAAGGCAAACAGAAGTTAAGTGACTTGCCCAGGGTTATACAGCAAGACAGAATTTGAACTCAGGTCTTCCCTACTCCAGGCCCAGCACTCTATCCACTGAGCCACTTAGCTGCCTCCTGTAGTCAGGAAGTCCTGAGTTCAAATCCTATCTTAGACAGTTACTGTGTGATGATCCTAGGCAAGTCACTTGACTTTCATCTGCCTTAGTTTCTTCATCTGTAAAATGGGGATAATAATAATACCTACCTCCCAGAGTCATTGTAATGATCAAATGAGATGATATTTAGAAAGTGCTTTGTGAACCTTAAAGCGCTAAATAAATGCCAGCTATTATTATTATGTTATATTATATCATTTTGTTTCTCACATGCTCACTTGGCTATAATATGTACAAGTTAAGTTGTATAACATGAGATGGAAATAGGACAGGAAGAAAAAGATGAGAAGATATAAAGAGTATTCAGTCCTGACCCCATCATCCAAACTCTCCCAGTCTTCCTAGGCATAATAAATCCTGAGCACAACCTCTGTTCCTTGTGGTTTAGAACATAAATATGTGCCCAGCTTCCTCGTCCCTTGTCCAGAGCTGAGGACACAGGTATTGTAAGCGGCTGCCTCTGACTCTGTCAATCTCAGGGCAAACAGGGCTCCCCATCAGCGGCCTCTAGATAGCCGCTGGAAGTGAATTCGAAGGCATCAGTTTGTCCAGGTTAATGACAAATGAGTCCTTCTGAGTTCAGGACAAAGATAAAACAGGCATCCTAGGTTTGGTAAAGCTCATTTTCCTCACTATGGTAGCAGCACAAGAAGGCTAATCCCCTTTTTTGTTTTAAATAAATGAATCCAAGTGAGGTGACTTACCTAACATTGCATAGTGAGTGACCTAGTGGCAGGGTCTAGATTTAAACCCAGGCCAACTCTAAATGCAGTATTCATTCTACCATACCACACTCATTCTTGTGTTAGTCTAGGGAGAAATAATAAATTTTAAAATATATATATTTATAATAAATTAATAAAATAATAAAACTACATATATTTTTAAAAAGGGGGGCAGTGTGGTATAGTAGAGAGCTTAGTTCAAGGCCTGTTTTTTGAGATACACTGGATCTATGACCCTGGGCAACTCTCTAAGACCGTCAAGGCATAAAGCAATGAGTTGTTGATCTGCATTGGTAGAAGGAGTTTCCTCACCAGGGAGCTCCCCCCACCAAAGATCATGACTGAACATGTTTTGCCAAAACCAAATTTTTTTGAAAATATTCTATAATTCAGATTATTTTGTACCATTCTATATATAACTCCATAAGACCCCAAACGAAACTCATCTTTTCCCCCAAATTGATCCCTCAGCCCAGTGTCCCTGTTTCTGTTGCTGCCATCATCCTTCCTGTCCCTCAGAAACATGCTTGGTCGTCTTTCACTCTTCCTTCTCCTTTTCAGATCCCCAAATCCCATCAATTGCTAAGTTTTATCAACTCTGTCTTTAAAACATCTCGTTCTGTGTCATTCTCTCCAGTCACACAATGGCTACCCTAGTTTAGTGTGTCCTCAACCCCTCTTGACCCGACTCTTCCAGTGTGGCTTCCTAATTGGACTCCCAGCTTCCTTTTTTCTTTCCTACAATCTTCTTTCCACAAGGTCCTGCCAAAATAAAATTTCTTAAGACATATGTTTGCACATATCATTCCCTTGAAATTCAAGAAGTTCCAGCAGTTCTTTTTTGCTTTTATAATAAAATACAAACTCATGTTCTTCCCACCACACAATTCCGCCATAAACAAGGTTCAGTGATTCTGGGAAGGAGAAAACTTAGCTCCTCTTGGGTTGCCAAGGGTCTCTGGAACCCTTGCTGTTTCCCATATTTGATGTGCTGGTTTGAGTCACTATTTATCTGCAGCTCAGGGTCTCTATTCCAATGCATCTTTATGCTAAATCTGACCCAAAGATAGATGAACTTAAAGTAAAAAGGCATTTAATTAAAACAGAATAACAGGATAACATGGAATTAAATCAGCTACTGTGCATTCTTAGTGCCCATAGCAAATGGCTACAAACTCTTGACTTGGTCATTTACCTCTCAGTCTTTGTAATGAATTCTAGGGAGGACTAAATTTCTCAGGAACCAGATGAGAATTCTCCATTTTTCTCCTCATTTTTGTTCAATTATAGCTGATCCAATCAGTTTGTGCTGGGCAATGCTGCCATGATATGATGCTCATACACAACTTTCTGGAAGGTGAAGCACTTAGGGAGCTTCTCCCACTGTATGAGGTCTTCTCAGTCCAAAGCATTATGGGAACATGGAGTCCATAAAGTGGTATGATTAAAGTCAATAGTGGTTTTTCAAAGTGAAATCCTCTACTGAGTATTCATGCCCATGACACTGCTAGACCTCCAAATGTTATTCTTTTGACAATGCAGAAAGTTTCCATATCTGTCTAAGCCCCCTCACAACACTTGACTCGTGTATATACATGGATAGTCCTGTAAGAAATACACCAAATTTACATCTTCATACTACATATTTGCATGTGTGGGTATATGTATGCATATATGTATGTGTGTGTGTGTATTATATATATATATTTGTATACACACAGATATGTTTCATGTGTATGTATGTATGTATGTATTCAGGGGGCTACAGGTAGTACAATGGAGAGAGTACTGGGCCCAGAGTCAGGAAGATCTCAGTTTATATCCACCCTCAGATACGTATTAGCTGTGTGAGCCTGGGCAAGTCACTTAACCCTGTTTGCTTCAGTTTCTCACCTGTAAAATGGGGAAGGAAACCACTGGAGAAGGAAACCACACTAGTATCTTTGCCAAGAAAACCCCATGGACAAGTGCTTTGCAAACCTTAAAGTGCTAAATAAATGCTAACTATTATTATTATTTCATATTATATTATTTTGTTTCTCACATGCTCACTTGGCTATGATATGTACAAGCTAAGTTGTATAGCATGAGATGGAAATAGGGCAGGAAAGAAAAGATGAGGAGGTATGAAGCGCAGTCAGGCCTGGCATAGGCTCCCTCATCCTCCAAAAATGTATGCATTCATTCAATGATGTGTTATGTTGCAGGTAATTAAATGCATGAAATTCCTGTATTTTCTATTCTGGCATACATTTGAGTTGGTGGGTGGAAATAATCAGGACTGCTCTTTGCCAATCAGTCAACCAACAAGTGTCTTGTCGTCTTGGTTAGAACAGGGCTTACTGACTTGACGAGTTCTGCTTTCTTCTCTTCTTTTTCTTCCTCCCTTCTTTCTTCTACTCCTCTACCTTCCCTCACAAACCAGCTACAACCTCAGGAACTTCTCTTGGATACTAGTCTTATACTACCTCTGCTCTCTGGAAAAGAAGCTAAGATGTTTGTTTTCTCCTTCCCAGGATCATTGAACCTTGTTTATATTGGAGTAATGTGGGGCAAGAACACGGGTTTTGAGCCAGGCGGACTGGAGTGCCTGTCCTGTTTTTAACTACTTACTAGCTATATGACGAGATTCCTCAACTACAAAATGGGATCAGTAATGTGTCTACTAGCTATTCAGGGAGTATTGTTAGGAACACACAATGTAAAGCTTAAAGCACTATGTAAATAAGGGGGAAGGGGAGGGGAGAGATAGAGACAGTGAGAGAGAGACAGAGAGACAGAGACACACAGACACAGAGAGAAAGGGACAGAGAGAGAGAGAGAGAGAGACAGACAGACAGACACACACACACACACACACACACACACACACACAGACCCAGAGAGAAATAGAGACAGAGAGTCAGTCCATCCAAATTTAGCATTTTTTAGCCCTGGAGTAAAATTTATATTTTGGAGGAAAATCCTTAACACGGTTCTTGTTAAAGTGAAAAAAAAAAGATCCATTATTCTTGTGTTCTAGGGTTTGAGTGAATATTTTACAGGTGGCAGTTTTCCCAGGCTTATTATTTTTTTAGTATCTGTGACTACCCATAATGGGGACAAGATTGTAATTAGTTGTTTGGCTAATGATGGACCTAGCACATATGCCTATAGAACCCTTCAGCCTAAATGCCTCGATGCCCACAGACATGTAACTGTGACAGAAAGTGGGGTGTGCAGATGTTTTTCTCCCCAGTACCCTGGAACTGAGATAGCATAATGGAAAGTGACAGGGCAGGCAGGTTGGCAGGCAGCCTCTAAGGTAGATGATTCGAGACAATAAAGAAATGCATCTTGTGCTTTCTAGCGTATAACTGGTGCCATGGATGCTCAGAGCTTGTGGTGGAAGCTTCTCATGGATGACAAAGGTGGTATATGGAATGTGGGTGTGCACTGAATTATTATGGAACTCTTTTTATAAGGATAAAGCAAAGTACCGTATGTAATTGAAAAACACAGAGAAACATTGATTTTTCCTATTTTTTTTTTTTTTGCCGGGGCTGGGACATTGTTTCTTTCCTCCGTTCTCTTATAGGAATGGCTCTTGGCTGTCAACCTGCAGTTATTCTGCATTCACTTTAGTTTAGTCACATGTATACCCTCCTTCTTCTCTCTTCCCCTCCCATTCTGGAAAAAGCGCATCTGTTAACGTATCCATTATTTATCTGTGAGAAACAGTTTTACTTAATTATCTTTTCTGTTGCTGGAGGCTGGGCTCAGTTCTCTCCCCTTTGAAAGAGTAATGTGCCTCTGTGCTGGTTAATACGTTTTAATTAGTTAGATCTGGCAGAGTCAGCCTGTCACACTTGTCATCTTCAAAGGGAGTGAAGAGGAGAGAGAATGAATGATTCTCGGTATGGCTGAGCTTAAACCCATGACAGAATGAAATGTATCCTTTCCATAGTCTCATTACCCTTTTATTTTACCGGTGCAAGTAGAGAGTTCAGTCTTTCTCTTTGTCACACGTCATCCCTGGTGACTGCCTTGTCCATGGACAAGAGAGGCATTGCCGGTCTTATGACTAACAAGTCACACCTCAGGGATCCTCTCCCTGCGAAGAGAGGCTCTGAGCACCGCTGCAAGATGTAGTGTACCACTACTGAAGGCCACAGGGTCGGTGATTTAGGGGTCATGAACCTCTATATCATCCTGTCTTTGCCTAAGTATATGACCAGGGTTGTGCTCCGTGACTCTGTTTCTCTATTTGTACAATATGCAATGAAGTATGAAGAAGTGGCTAATTATAAAGAAACAACCCAGGCTTCCTTTACATACAGTTTATCATTATTAGTATTTTATCTTGCAGTTGCAGACTCTCCAGATGCAGTAATGTGATCTGTATTTTTTAGCTGGTGAAACTCTAGCTCTGAATGTGAAGCCTGTGGCGAAGGCTCACATTTAATTGCTAATTCCATACACTATGAAAGCTCATTGTTGGCACTCAACTGAGGCTAATAACAGAGTCAGAATAATGAAAATATTAGCAGTAAAATAAATGGCTTGCCCAGAGCTCTACTGCAAGTCAGTGACGTTCTAGCGATGACTCAGTGGGAGAGCCTGCGCCAATGAATGTGTCCAGTCATTACTTTTCTAGACATCCATCTGGCCTCTCTGGCTAGCACCCTGTTTATGGGATGCGTTTATATTTTGCAAGGGTGGGGGCAGTGTGGGGAGAAACAAACAAATCAAGTCATTAATTGTTATTCCTTTTTTTTTTTTCCTGGGCAAAACTCAACAATAAAAACAGCAGCTGACTAGAGAAGAAATTCAAGAAAAATCATTTATTTAAACATCCTAGTGAGTTTAGACTCGATGACCTATAAGGGAAGATTTTGCTATAAGCACATGGCCATACCATACACCCTCTAGCAGGGTATGCATGTTGCAGTCACTGGTGCATTATTTTGAGGGTTCATTAACCTCTCCATCTAACAATATACCTCTCCATATTTATTCTTTTAAAATGAACTGGTTGGCACCCATTAGAAAATTCTGCTATCATTGATAAATAATGTGGAGGCAAGTATCCCAAGAGAGACGATGAGGCCACAATGGATGAGAGCTGGCCTCAGAGTAAGGATGACCTGGGGTCACTATGTGCTTCTGACGTAAACTGGCTCTGTGTGATCCAGCTGCAAGCAGTGAGCCCAGATCACTTAAGCCCTTAGAACCTTAGCTTGTTCTTTAAGACTACAAACTACCAAAAAGTTGATCTGCATTGGTATAGGGAGTTTCCTCACTAGGATATTTTTTACACAAATGAAAACGCAAATCCAGATCAATCATTCAATCAATGAATATTTATGAACTGAGCACTGTGTAAGGAGGACCTGAGTTGAGATGTGGCCTCAGACTCTTACTAGCCGTGTGACCCTGGGCAAGTCACTTAACCCTGTTTGCCTCAGTTTCCTCATCTGTAAAATGAGTTGGAGAAGGGAATGACAAATCACTCCAGTATCTTTGCCAAGAAAACCCCAAATGGACTCAGAGTTGAACATGACAGAAATGACTGAACAACAACAACCGTGCCAAGGAACTAGAGATAGACATAGAAGAAAACAGAGCAATTGCTATTTTCAAGGAACTACTAAAAACACAAACAAGCCTACTGAGCATGTGATTGCCTTTGGGGATTTCCGTTAAATTTCCCATTTGGATCCAGGATTTTCAACATGAGCTTTCGAATTACATGGGAATAGCTAGTGTTCTGCCCTCTACCTGTAGGAGAGAGAAGAAGGCTGTTTTTGTTTGATTTTCTCCCAGTTGAATTCGGCATGCTCCATATGGCTCTGTGTTGGCCCATGTTGCATCATCTCAGCGTTGTGACATTCCCTTAGATGTGAAATTTCTCTGGGTCAAATCCACACTGAAACAATGTAGCCATAATAACCTTGTCATGTGAGAAAGGCGGACTTTTCTCTGTAATATAATGAGTGTGGTGACAAAGTGAATCTACTGTTTGAGATGATTCAGTTCTTCTATAGTGCAGAAGGATATTGATCAGTGCAGTTCAGGCCCTAATGAAAATGTGGTTCTGAAACTCTAAGAAAAGCTGGTTAGTGAGTGACAGAGCTGGCCAGAGACCTCTTATCTCCTGATTCTCAGGTCTGGGCTTTTTTTTTAACTACACTACTACCTTCCCCTGGGTATAGGATCTTAGAAAAGTTGCTCAAGTTTTTGAGGTCTCGATTTCCTTATTTGTAAACTGAGGGGGTTTGATAAAATCTGCTTTGTTGTTGGGAGGATCTGATTAGACAACATAGGGAAATATAGTAGTGACTGGACCTTTGATTTCCTTGATACAGGGAACACTTAAATGAGGAGACTCATTCTACTGATTCAGGCGGACATCTCTGTAATTTATAAGTTGCAAAGCCTGTGGTGTCAAACTCAAAAGAGAAATGGGGATGCTACGTAGTGCATATGAATCAGTGGGTGAACTTAGAAAACCACAAATTGCCATTATCTGTGTCGTATTGTATTTGTATTTGTTTTGTTAAATATTTCCCAAGTACATTTTAATCTGGTTTCTCTATTTGCCAGTGGGCACCCAGAGGTTAAGTAACATGCTCAGTCACATAGGTATTAAGTGTCAGAGGGGGAGTTTGAACCCAAGTCTTTATAGCTATTTACTCTCCTAACTCTAAACATTCACAAAACACTGCAAATCTTAAAATGTTATGTAAATGCCAGATACATGGGTATAATGAAAGGATTGCCAACTTACAGCTAGATGATAGGGCCTTCGAAGTCATCTAGTCAAACATATATTTTAAGGTTTCCGAGGCTTGTCTTTAAGGTCCTTTTGTATTATAGCATCATATGGTTCTAGAAGCTGTTGAACTACTGATTTCTTTAGTAATCAGTAAGCATTTATTAAACATCATAATTCTCCAATAACTTTACAAGGGTTACAATTATAACTTTACAAATTCTCTGGGTACATTAACAAGTACAGTTAATTCCTTGTGGGCAGAGGCTCTATCTTATTTATCTTTGAGAGGCATTAAAGCATAGCAGGGAAATAAGAAATCAGTAAATACCTTCTATGGACCATGCATTTTGCTAAGTGTTTTACAAACACTATCTCATTTTTATCTGTGAGAGGATGGTACGTGCTACTATTATCAACAGGAAACTGAAGCAAACAGAGGTTAAGTGACTTGCCCAGGGTCTCATAGGTAGTATCTGAGGCTAGATTTGAATTCAGGTCTCCCTGACTCTGAGTCCAGTATTCTATCCACTATCAGCAGCTGTCATGAGACTACTGGGTTCAAATCCTATGCCTTAATTTCTTCATTTGTTGGGTAGGGATAATAAGTTTGCAGGATGGGCTTTACAGGGTTTGTGTCAATCTTAAAGACACATATCAATTTGAGTTATTGTGGGCAAATGTAAAATGCTGTGTAAATATGAGCTGTTAATTGTCATCTCTATTTCTAGAACAGTGTTTTGTAACTGTGTACTCTCTGAATACATGTTTGTTGGGTGAACGAATGATGATAAAAGCTAGTTAGGTTGTTTGTATTATCTGTGTTTTATATGGCTAATAAGCAGATGCAGAAAGAAGAGACCCAGACTGTGTGATTATGGAGACTGACCCATTTTTCTGCTGAGATCTGAAGAACCTGTTCTTATAGACTCAGAATTAATTTGCATATTTTAATAATCAGGATGATAATTGATGGAATATTTCATTTAATAATATTTGCTTAGTATAATTCTAGTGAATTTACTGCTATGGGTGAACATATTTCATTCTAATTATTTCCCCTTTAGAATTATGTTGGGGAGGTTTCTTTGTGTCTCTTGGATGGTGTAATGTACATGATTTTAGAAATTAAAACAAGGCCATGCTGCCAACAAAAGCTGAGATGTTGAAAACTGAATGCTGTGCGTGAGTCACCAAGGATAAAGTGGAAGCACTGTGGTGAAGCCAGAGTCATTATGGTGTAGTAGAAATAACACCAAATGAAGTAAAAACATATGTATTCAAATCTTGGCTCTGTCACTGGCTTATTGTATGACCTTGATCAAGTCACTTATCCCTTTTTGGGGTAAGAACTCAGTTTTGCATCTGTAAAATGAAATTTTAGGTAAAATGATCCCTACGGTAATGTTTAGTTCAGGCATTCACTTATTCTACAAGAGCAGATGGTCTTCAGTGGACACTTGTGGACACAGAGAGGAATGCAAAGCACAAACCTGGTCTGTATTCCTCTCTAATATTGTTTAACAGACATTTAGAAAAGCAAGGAATGACCAGAGTGAACCGTGATGGCTTCATCAAAAATGACTCATGCCAGACTGTCACTTCCTTTTTTCTAAAGCCTTTTGTGTAGTGCTTTATTTTTTAAAATGGTATTTTATTTTTATCCAATCACATGTAATGACAATTTTTAACATTCATTTTTTAAAAAATTTGAATTCCAAATTTTTCTCTCTCCCTTTCCCCCTCCCTAAAATGGTGAGCAATTTGATATAGGTTATATATATGCAGTCATGTAAAGCACATTTCCATATTAGTCATGTTATGGAAAAAGAAACAGACTAAAATGAAAAAAAAAAGCACACACACAAAAAATAAAGTGAAAATAGTATGCTCTAATCTGCATTCAGAGTCCATCAGTTCTTTTCTCCGGATGTAGATAGCATTTCCTATCACGAGTCCTTTGTAATTGTCTTGGATCATTGTATTGCTGAGAATAACGAAGTCATTCATAGTTGATCATCACACAATGTTTCTCTTACTGTGTACAATGCTCTCCTAGTTCTGCTCATTTCACTTTGCATCAGTCCATGTAAGTTTTTCCAGATTTTTGTGAAATCTGCCTGTTTGTAACTTCCTATATGTAAGAGCAAGCAAAGTGGGACTTTTGGTTGTCTTTTGTTTTGGAGTACTTCTCAGCACTAAGGCAATCAATGCCTTTGATTGAGTCTTGCCTTTGTTTGTAGAAAGGCCCACATCCTTTGCTAATTAGGTCATGAGAGGTATGAAGTGCTCTGACCTTGAATAAGTGTATATGTACTCTGAGGTATATATCATTTTATTTGGGGCTCACTCATTGGAAGAGTATTTGTGTAGAGACTCTGGGAAGCCATTAAGGAGCCTCCTGCCCCAGCTCTTAAAACCAGATGTTGGTGCTTCTCTTTCTGGTAACTATGTATGTAATGTCTTGGACAGATAGCTAGAAGCCTGTCTGCTGATGTGTGTTATTTTGCTTTATTTACATAATTTCTGCTTGTAATTACTTCTCTGAAGTTCAGAGTGCTGACTTTTCCCCCTGAACTAAGTGAATGATATATGTATGTTTGATTAAAGTGAGATTGCAAACTGCTTAAAGTTGCTTTCCTTAGAAAAGCAGATCAAAGAACCTGTGCTAGCAGCCCTCCTGTGTGCTGGTGTTATTGGCCTTACACCTCCACAGCAGCTGCAAGTAGCATTGTTGTTACACTATAGCATAATAGTATTCCAACACAATCATATATCAGAACTTGTTCAGCCATTTCCCAATTGATGGTCATCCTCTCAATTTCCAATATTTTGTCACCACAAAAAGAGCTGCTATAAATATTTTTGCACATGTAAGTCCCTTTTCTCTTTTTATGATCTCTTTTTATACAGACCTAAAAATGGCATTGCTGGATCAGGTTATGCACAGGTTGATTGTCCTTTGGGCATAGTTCAAATTGTTCTCCAGAATGGTTGGATCAGTTTACAACTCCACCAATAGTGCATTGGTATCTCAGTTTTCCCACATCCTCTCTAATATTTATCATTTTCCTTCTCTGTCACATTAGCCAATCTGATAGGTGTGAGGTGTTACCTCAGAGTTGTTTTAATTTGCATTTCTTTAATCAATAGGGATTTAGAGCATTTTTCATATGACTATAGATAGCTTTGATTTCTTCATCTGAAAATCGCCTTTTCAAATCCTTTGACCATTTATCAATTGGGGAATCATTTATATTTTTATAAATTTGACTTAATCCTCTATATATTTGGGAAATGAAGTGATTTCCCTTTTTTTTTTGACGACAGGGTTACTGTGATCTTGGGCAAGTTTTTTTTTTTTTTTAGTATTTTCAGTTATAGTTTTCTTCTCTGTAAAATGAGCCAGAACTAAAAGATACCTTAGAGTTTGTTTAGGCTAATCCCCTCATTTTACATAAAGGGAAAGAGAGGCTCTGAAAAGATCTGTTACTTGCCCAAAGTCCCTCAGGTAGTGAGAGACAGAATTAGGCTTTCAACCCAGGACTTTGAACACTAATTCCAGAATGCTTTCTATAGTGCTATGCTGCCTTGAGTTCACCTGGACTTGCTTACTTCATCAAAAGCTACTTAAATATCCTCTTACTATCACTCTACTTATCTTGAATATCAATTCCCCTTTAATTATCCTTATTTTATTTTCTCTGGTTCAAAGGGTATTCTCTTTGGAAGTAGGAAAACAAATTTGAGTAGTTCTGATTACTTTCCTTTGTGAATTATAATTTTTCCAAGCCGTGATCTCTTCTCTCTGACTCTTTGCTTTTCCTGAATATTGCTAACAACAGCAACAAAACCAACTCTACTTACTGTCATTAGCATCATTTGGAAGACAGCTCACTTTGAGTTTTTGCATTCGTAATTCTATTCTTGCAGGATTGTGCAATGCTGTTTGTTCCTCCTCTCTTGTCAACCCTTGATTCCATTTTCTATGTTTTTTTTTAATTTTAAAATCTGATTTGGTTCTGTATCCATTTCATTTCTTTAGAAGACCTTCAGTGAGACCGCAATGTAGATCTTTTAAACTTTTAATAGTTCTAATTATTACAACATTTTGCCTTATGTCAAGCCTAAATCTTCACCTTTGCAACTTCTACTTATTGCTCTTAGATCTGAGACCAAATGGAACAAACCTAGTTGTTCTTCTATATGACAACCTGAGAAGTATTTCAAGAGGTATCGCATCCCTCCTTCATCTTTTCTTTTCCAGCCTAAACCTCTCTGGGCCCTTCTATATCTATATCTATATCTATATCTATATCTATATCTATATCTATATCTATATCTATATCTATATCTATATCTATATCTATATCTATATCTATATCTATATCATCTATCTCTATATGGTATGGACTAACGAGCTTTCATCTTTCTGGATGTTTTTCTTTGGATGTTTTCCATTCTAGGAAATGTCATGTCATACTGTTGACTCATATTAACCTTGAAGTTTTTTACCCCTCCAACACTCACACACACACACTCTGTCTCTCTCTGTTCTATCTAAAGCTATTGTCTATCTATCCCTCCATCCATCCATCATCTTTCTTTCTACATCCATTCCTATCTGTCTCTATTATGTATCTATTCATCTATCTACCCACTAACTATCTGTCTCTATTTTTTTTTTAAAGACCGAATCTCTTTATATCCCCCAGGTGTCTGAATGTATAGGAGCTGCTCATAGCCGATCCTGCTCTGATCAGCATAGGAACTTTGATTTGCTTTATTTCCAATCTGGGGCAGTTTGCTATTAATGTTAAACTTGGTTCAGACACTTCATCAGCTTGGCCTGCTGCATCTCAGAACTCCTGAGCTCAAGAGATCTGAAAGCCTTGCCTCCCTGGTAGCTGAGAGCCACTACCCTATTCTCCCCAGATATTTTTTTAAAAGAAACTATTGTCTAACCATGCCTCTCCTCATGTCCTAGTGAAGTCTTATTGGGTTCAGTTTAACATTCTAGCTTATCAAGATCTTTTTGGATCCTGACTCTGTCATCCAGTGCATTAGCTAGCTCACTTAGTTTTTTTTTTGCCATTGGCAGATTTGATAAGGATATTGTCTATGACTTATAGCCAAGTCATTGATAAAAATGTTACATAAGCACAGCTCTCTGGGGTACTCTACTGGAAATCCACTCCCAAGCTAAAATTGAATCATCAATGACTACTCTTCGATTCCAACTAGCTCTAAATCAATCTAATTGTACTGTTGTTTAGCCCACATCTCTCCATTTTTTCCTAGAACAGCAAGATATGAAATACTTTTCCTACCACCACGTCATTACTCCACTTTAGAGTGATTTACATACAACATCCCTGTGAGGCAAGTAGCGTAAGAATTACTGTTAGTTGGCAAATGCAGAAATTCAGGTTCTGCAAAGTTACATGATTTGCCCAGGGCCACACTGCTAATAAATAGTGGAACTGGTCTTGAATCTGATCCTTCTGAATTTTAAGATGAATGCTTAACCAATTATACCATCAGCTAAGATTCTCAGAGTGAATCACCACAAAGTGGTACTGACTGTATGAATGTCTGAGGAATCCAGGTCCAGATCTTATGTTGATTGGTTTCAGGCTATTCTTGGTCTGAAGAACTCCAGGGAGTGCAGGGGTCAGGTTGGTTCTGAGATTTTTAAGCTATGGCTTATATGGTTTGACTATATGGTTGGTTCTGGAGAGTACTTGAATTTCTGTTTGACTTGAAATCCAGTGAGCCTCTGGGGAGAGTTGGTGGGATGCCTTTAGCCTTGTGGTTTCCCACCCTAAATTATTCATCATTTTAGAATAGCCCATGGGGAGTAGCCCATGTTTTAGGGTTATAAAAGCACAGAGGTCTTGATGGGTAGAAGTGATTATAGCCTAACAACAAAGTCATTCCTTTGACTTTGGATACAATTTGATTGAATTATACCACTTTAAAGAAAACATTCAGAACTTATGGTCCCTAATGACATTCAGTTGGGACAGAGTTCCTCTAAGGATAAAGGAACAATGGAGGGGAAATGTTGGAAGCTTATGATAGTTTCTTTTTCTGGTGAAATTTAGATTTATCCTTCACTTTGTAAATCATTAGTGAACGACTGCCTTCCTTGGGAGACATTCTGTTTTTCTTTAAATTGGAATTGAAGACCCCTCCTTAAAGCCAATATTATTTAAATTTCTTTAGGTTACTTTCTAGCCTTTTCTGCAGGGTTACTCTTTTCCAAAAAACATCTGTCTCATCCTCCTACTAGCCTCTCATTAATAAATGACAAATAATATAGCAAACCTTTGAACGTGACTTGGATTTTTCTACATACCTTATTGCTTAATTTTTTGTGTGTACATATACATACACACACAGTCTCTGTTTAACTGGTGTGAAGGGGTGGGGTGAGAGAGTGAAATATATAGGGAGAAACTACTTTTTTATTTTAAAAAATATTTATTTAGTATTTTGTTTCTCCTAATTACATGTAAAAACAGTTTTTAACATTAGTTTTTAAAAATTTTGAATTTCAAATTCTCTCCCTTCCTCTCTTTCACCTCATTAAAAATATAGGTTATACACGTGCAGTAATGCAAAACACATTTCCCTATTGTGAAAGAAAACAGACTAAACAAAACCAAACCCCAAGAAAAATTAAGTAAAAAAAGTATTCTGCATTCAAACTCTATCAGTTCTTTCTTTAGAGATGGATAGCATTTTTCATCATAAGTCCTTCAGAATTGTCTTGGATCCTGTATTGCTAAGAATAACTAAATAATTCACTGTTCATCATCATACAATATCGCTGTTAATGTGTACAATGTTCTCTTGGTTCTGCTTATTTCACTTTGATCAGTTCTTGTAAGTCTTTCTAGGTTTTTCTGAGAATGCCTTGCTCGTCATTTCTTATAGTCCAGTAGTATTCCAATACAATTATATACCTCAACTTATTCAGCCATTCCCTGACTGATGGATATTCCCTCAATTTCCAATTCTTTGACACCACTAAAAGAGCTGCTATAAATATTTTTGCACATGTAGATCCTTTTCCTTTTTTTTAAATTGGGGAGAAACAATTTTGACAGGCTTAGAGAAAACAAATTCTGGCAAGCACATAAATGCACAAAAAGCCTTCTGTATTGTGTGGCCATCTAAGTAAGTCATTCGTTTATGTAATTACTAAGTAATTTGGATGTAAACAAAAATATTACCGATCAGAAATTTAGCATGAAAACCATTTAATAATAATAATTAATAATAACAATAATAGCATACAGTTATAGGAACATTGATCTAGAGCTAGGAGGGAACCTAAGAAGTCATCTGGTCCAAGTTCTTCATTTTTCATATGAAGGAGGCTAAGGGAGGTTAAGTAACTTGCCTGAGGTCACATAGCTAGTAAGTGGCAGATTCAATTTTAGAACTTGAAACCAGTTTGGAATCAGCACTCTTTCCACTACACCACATTCTCTTCCTTTTTTCTATAATCTGTTTTACATTCTATAATCTACAGAAAGAATCTAATTCCCTTTTCTATATCTACGTATTGTTGTTAAATTATTTGAGTCACGGGTTTTCTTGGCAAACATACTTCTCTTAATTTTACTGATGAGGAAGCTGAGGCAAGCAGAGTTAAGTGACTTGCCCAGGGTCACACAGCTAGTAAGTGTCTGAGGCCCGATTTCAACTCAGGAAGATGAGTCTTCCTGACATCAGTCCCAGTGCTCTATCCTGTGTGCCACCTAGCTGTTCCACACGAGCTACAGTTAAATCCTGGGAAGTTTCCGAAGAATACTGCTCACTCGTTTAAAGGGATATGGGTCTTGAACCCAGGTCTTCTGATGCACAGATTCAATGCTTCATCAACTATACCCCCAGTAATGGAATAATTTAACATTAGCACTTGCTCAATATATAGCACACATATACAGTGTCTTTATGAGAAAGATCAGGAAAGTATTACTTTTCTCATTGCACAGATAAAGAAATTGACCCTCAGGGAGATGCAGGAACTTCTTCAGGGCCTCTCATATCTTGGGGATGTGCTACTATCAAGGATTATTTAGGGAAATTCAGATCGCAATTCAGATGATAGCCACAGATTATTCTACTTGGTTAAAAAAATCAATTGCATAACTACAGAATGAGTGAGAACTGGATTAACAGCAGTTTACATGAAAAGGATTCTGAGGTTTTCGCAGATTGCAAAGTCTTTATTGAGCCAACTGGCCAGCTTTTGCCAAATAAAACCAAACAACTAATTTGGTCTTAGGCGGCATTAATAGAAGCCTAATATCCAGAGCAGGGAACACTGTTGTATTCTGCTCAGATCACATCTGGAGTATTGTTTCCTGTTCTTTTCATTACCACACTTTCAAAAAGGATATTCACAAACTGGGGTAACTAGGATGATGAAGACCCCGTGAACCATATATGCAAGGATAAGTTAAAGGCATTGGAAATATTTGGCCAAGAAGAGAGAAGACCCAGGGCACATGATAATAGTATCCAGGCATTTGAAGGGTTATAATATGGAAGAGGGATTGGGCTTATTATCTGTAGTTCCTGAATATATGAGATGAGAAAAAGGGCCAGGGAGTAAATCCATGCTTGTTGGACTCAGCTCATAGGACCAATGACACTTAGTCACAGAGAGATGGCCTCTAAGAAGTTAGTTTGTAAACTTCATGTTGAGTTTGTGGATTCTATTCTTAGTTCAAATAGTGACTTTCCACAAATTCGGGCAATTTAATTCAGATCTAGCCAATTGGTGGAAGTTTTGGTAGACCTTATAGGAAGACAGCCTTGAATTCAATATATAGGAGTAGGGACTGACTGGATTTGTTTCACTGATATGAAAGAGAACGCCAGGGTGAGGAATCTTCCTCTACTAGAGCAAATTGGCACCTTCTCTGCAACTTGGAATCTTAGAAAGTTGCCTGCATCACTGAGAGTTTCAATGTCTTGCCCAAGGTCACACAAACTGTTGTTTATTGGTGGCAGGATTTGAATTCAACTCTTCTTGGTTACATTGCTAGTGCTCTACCCAATACTCCATGCTGCCTCTTAGTAGGAGTCCACCACGAAGAAGACGTTTTTAACCATTAGAGTGGCAACTTGCTGCCTTTCCAGGAAGCTCATTCCATTTTTGAACAGCTCTTGATCTGAGCCAGGCATCAAAACAATTTGTCAAAGATGTTTTCAAGGGGATTATTGAATTGAGTGAGTGGTGGGGTGACCCCCTACTGACCCTTCTGTTTCTAAAATTTTATTTTTCTATAATAAACATTCTTTGTTTTTTTAAAAAATATGTTATATTTGTGAGTATTTGAATGTGAGTGGAGCTGTCACTTCTTGAGTGCATTTCATTTCTTCCTCCTTTTCTCCCATCATTTAAACACCAAAGATAATGATAATTATGGCTTAAAAAAGTCTGAACACTTTATATTTATTTGGCATCTTTCATCTGAAAATTTCAAAAGAACTGACAAATTTTTATTCATTCTGTTTCCCTAATGCTTTATCTCCAGAGCAGTTTTGTAGAAATTCAGCCCTACTCCTTTTAACTGTCTAGTGAATTAGATTAGGGAAGGGAAGGAAACATGCATTTATTAAGCACCTACTATGTATCAGGTACTGTGTTAATGCTTTACAAATGTTGTTTCTTTTAATGCTAACAGAAATCCTGAGAAGTAGGTACTGTTAATATCCCCATTTTACAATTGAGGAAACTGAGGTAGCAATTAAATTACTTGCCCAAGGTCACACAGCTAGTAAGTGGCTGAGGCTGGATTTGAACTCATTTTCACTCCAGGCCCAGCACTTTATCCACTGTCTAGCTGCCTAACGCAGACTTGTTCTCCCCTCCTTCCAAATACAGAAAGTTTTATGAGGCAACTTGTGCACAGTCACTCCGGCTTTTCCTTAGTGCCTAAGCATTAGTTTAAGCATGTTGATTGAGTGCTGATTAATCACTAGGGATATAAAGAAGTGATCACCCCATCCCTGGCCTCCATTATTGAATGAAATTGTCCAAATGTGTGAGAGTCAGTATTTGATTTGAGAATCAAATCCAGGGACTCAACTTTCAGGTCATTGATTAACTCCATATCTAGGTGCCATTGATCTTATGTGCTGAGTCTCAAAGTCATGGATTAATCTCAGGGCCTCAGTTTTATCATCTGTAAAGTGAAGGGATTGTACTAGACCAGGGTGGGGAACCTATGGCCTTGAGGCCACAAGTGGCCCTCTAGATTCTCAAGTGTGGCCTATTGACTGAAGCTAAAGTTTGGATTCAGTCAAAGAGCCATACTTGAGGACCTAGAAGGCCACTTGTGGCCTCAAGGCCATAGGTTCCCCACCCCTGTAATAGATGATAGTCTCTACCATCCCTTTCTTCTCTAAATCCTGTGGGCAAGATGTCAATAGTGTAGTGAGAACTTTATAATGTTAATGAACCTGTTGAATTTTTGTGTTTAAAGAGAGCTTCACATATGAAACAATCACGTTTTATCATCATCAAATTTGATAGATGATCACCATCTTTGCCATCCATAGAATACCATTGATTCTAGATGGCTCATTAAGAATGCTGGGAGTGTCACTTGTTGATGCCATGTTGGGCATGCAGGGCTGTGTGTGGTGAAGAGAGATTCAAGGAGAGGAAGTGCGTAGGATGGACTAATGAGTCAGTGCCCATGTTTTAGATAACAGTGTGGTGATGCAAGAGAAAGCATTTTGATTTCTTGTCTTATCCCATGTCTTTTCACAAAAGCCTACCCCACGCTATGAGATTTGGAGTCTTTCATGTTTAGAGTGTCCTTCAATAAAATCGATAGTGCTAGCATCGGTGTCAGCAAACAAGATAAGGACAGATTCAATCTTGTGGTTTGAATTTTTTCCTTCACGTCTTATCAGTCCAGCTTAGGAGAATTCCATCTGGGGACATAATATGATAAAGTGGAAGGATCACTTTTTCTAGAGACAAAAGACCTTGGTTCATATCCTGCCTCTGACATACACTGCCCATGTGATCTTAGTCAGATCACATAAACTCCCTGGGCCTTTGTTTTTTTCATTTGGAAGATAATGGGTTGGACTAGATGGCCCCTGATATCCCTTCTGGCCCTAGATCTATGATTCTCTGAATTAATTGTAGGGGGTGGGAAGCGGAGGAGGGAAGGAACTGTTCCTCATGAATCTTTTTTATGGGGAAACATTGAACTTGATTAAAATTTTATTTTAGGACTATTTCTCATTCAACTTATTGCATAGATGACTCCTACCAAGTATGTTTTCCAAGTTAGTGATTACTCTTTATTGAATTTCTAGACCCTCTTAGTGGTAGGCCCTATAAAATGCAATTTCTAATTTTAAAAGATATATTAATTTTCAATGAGTCTCTATAGTGTTTATATCTGTAGTATTTTCCAAAATGACAGAGGAACTTGGGGATTCTTTTAATTAAGGAAATACATTCATGAAACCTTTTAGTTTTTGTATAACTTCACCAAAGTTTCATTTTGTGAAGTGAGGACTAGCAACTAGAGTGAAAACCGATCAATCAGTCAACAATCATTTATTAAGTTCCTACTATGTGCAATGCTCAGTGCTAGGTGCTGGAATATGATTACAGCAAATTTTAAAAGATATTTCCTCATAAAATAAATATAATTCTTTGGGTCACCAAGGTGATACAATTCAGAGGGGCTAAGAAGAAAAGATGGATTCGATTTGTTCTGGGAGGAAGAAGCATTGAGTATAGTTGTTGGTTGCAGTAAGACAAATTGCTTTTGGTAATCCCAGCACAACCTTGTATCTTAGCAATGAAAATGCATTTGTATCAACCTTATTGGGATTTTGTCTTGACTAAGACTGTTGAATTGATGAGGGAAATCCAAAAATCTATGAAGCACACTGTGGTGTCATTAGCAGAGACAGTTTACATCAGGAATTCCTTTTCTCAAGGAGTTTTCTTATCAGCTTCCTGTTATAGTTGAAAGGAACTTCCTTTTCTTTAATTGCCCTCCCCTGAATATTTTTTGGATATCCAAATTTGGATAACTTGGAAAAGGAATAAACCTTTGCCCAACCAAATAACTTTGTTGCTATTGTTGACATTGGGCAAGTCACTTAGAGAACATCTAGTCCATTTCCCTAATATTACAGGTAAGGAAACAGAGATCTAGAAATCCTAGGGTCCCTTCTAGCATTATAGTTCTATGGATGGATGTCCAAATTTTGATTTGCTTAATAGTATCATATAATATCATGTTGTTTACTTGTATATGTTGACTGTATGCTGAGTTTTTTTTAATTCTTACATTTGAAAGATCTTGATTCTTCTTTAGCTATATATAGGATATGGAGAATTATTTTTAGAATTCTTGCATACATTTGAAAGGGCCCTGATTGTCTCTTAGCAGTGGGCATGATTTGGGGGACAGGGGAGATTTTACATTACTATGGTACATATCAGTAAGGAAGGAGTCTACTGAGATTTTTAGGTATGAATGTCTCAGATTCTGAAATACTAAATTCATCCAGTGGTTACAACATAATGGTCATTTCTTTAACATAAACATCTTTCAAGCTTTCATCTTTCTTGATCTCTTTTTTCTCCAGGGAAAATATCTGTAGCACCCTGTAGCTATTTCTTCTTGGGTAATGTGAGGTGTGTTATTTGTAAAAGTGCAGTATGACGCAATGTCTTCCTTGGAGGATTATTTACCAAAAATGTCATCATAGTGTTCCAAATTATGGCCAAAATACTTTATCTCACTACCTTAGAGACAGATTTGAGTCCCAAAAGGGAGGGTACTACTGATTTACTCTCTGTAGCTTATGTATTTCATGCATTCTTCATTAGTAATAGCAAAGATGGAAGTATTCCTTGGCCCCAGTACTGTATAGTCTAAGTCCACGGCAAAGCCGACACAGTAGAATGAGTCAGCCATAAACCTATATTGAGCAGAGAAGTTTTTTGGGAGAAAAACAGTCATCTCTCTGATGCCTCCTACTCCCTCATGTAGTCCATTTTCCTTGTCTCCCTTCTGGTTTCCCTAATCTTAGGCCATTGCTACAAATTGTTTTCCTACTGCTGGTGTAGTCTCTTGTATTTGGGTATCCAGGTAACACTGACTTAACATAGTGTCTTGTTTATTTTTTTTTTAAAGTCTGACTTGAACTATGTCCTTCTCCCCCAGGAAAGTTCCTTCCCTTAGGCCCTGTTTATTGAACTTAATCACCTACTCAACATTCAAGTCACGAGGGAGGGATTTGACAGGTGTACTGTTTACTCCTGAGATAAGACCTGAACTAGAAACTAGACCCTCAGTTATTTTGTGCATGATTTAATTTTTTTTTATTCTGAACTTATACACCAAATAAAATGGGCATCTCCATAATATATACTATTACAGGGATCTTGATCAGTCCGAGCAGAATACTTGGTAAATCAGATTCATATTATTTTAGCCAGTCAACTGGCATTTTGTAAGTGCCTACTATGTGCTGGGCACTGTGCTAAGCGCTGGGGATTCAAACAAGACAAAAAATAGTCCCAGTACTCAAGCAGTTCACATTAATGGGAGAAATAACATACAAACAAGTATATATAAACATAATAAATGCAAGATAAATTGAAGGTGGTCTCAGAAGGCAGTAAGATTAACGAGGACTGGGAAAAACTTTTTGCAGAAGGTAGGACGTTAGTTGAAATTTGAAGCCATGGAAGCTAGGAGGTGAAAATGAATAAGAAGAGTATTCCAGGCATGAGAGACAGCCAGTGAAAACTCTCAGAGTAAAGAGAGGAGTGTCTTGTTTGAGGAATAGCAAAGAGGCTATGTCACTAGGTCACAGAGTAAATGGAGGGGGAGTTCACTCGTTTCAGTCACGTCTGATTCTTCATGACCACATTTGAGGTTTTCTTGGCAAAGATACTGGAGTAGTTTGTCATTTCCTCTCCAGCTCATTTTACAGATGAGGAAACTGAGGCAAATAATTAAGTGACTTGCCTAGGGTCACACAGCTAGTAAGTGTTTAAGGCCATGTTCGAACTCAGGTCTTCCTGACTCAAGGCCTGGTGTTCTGTGCACTGAGCTACTGTAAAGGAAGGAAGGAATCAGATTATGAAGGGCTTTAAAAGCCAAATAGAGTATTTTATATGTGATCCTGGAGGTAATAGGGAACCAGTGGAGTTTACTGAACAAGTTTAATGAATGTGTGTGACAGTGAGTGAAGTACTAGGGAACATGGGATTTATTCATATTTTAAAAGATGTGAAGGACCCCATCTGAAGATGGAAACTTGCAGAAGCCTCCTTCACTTCAGAGCCTTGCTGGCTGATTTCCTTCTTTGCCCTTCATGAACACTTAGGAAACAAAAGTCGCCTTTCAAGGCATCATCCTGCGAGTCTTTCCTTCATACCATTGTTATAATTAGGACCCTGAGGCAAATTTAATTTATAAGATATTTCCTACTTCTATTTCTCCTACCTTATGGTAAATAAAATCTTAATTTTGGCAAATAAAATCTCAGTTTTTCTTATCTAATCTCTCAGATTTGAAAAGCCATTGGTTGGGGGAAAAAAATCACCTTTTCCTTGCTGCTTTTCCCTAAGGTCTCATAGATATTTAGCATGACTATTTCTCTTCTCAGTTTCTATATTATTAATGAGCTCTTCATTTCTTCTTCTCTTACATATTCTTTCCATCTACTAGAACTGAAACCTGGCTTTCTCCAGAAGACTTCATATCTCTTGACCTACTTACTCTCGAGGGCTGGCAGTTCCTACTCTCATATCCACCAACCCACAAGACCTAGAGGAGGAATCAGTATACTTTATATTCCTCACTATTATTTTCCTCTGCCTCCATTATAGGACAGGTTCAGAGCTAGAAGGAATTTGAGAGAAAATCTTATCCAACCTCCTCATTTTATAGATAAGGAAACTGAGATCTATAGAAGTAAATAGAATTACACACAGACACATACACAGACACACAGACATAAATAAACTTAGTATGTGTGTATATATGTGTATATATGCACACATATGTATGTGTGTATGTGTGTATACATACACACATACACACGTGTGTGTCTATATGTATGTGTGTATATATGTATACACCTATTTGTATAGGTGTATACATACACACACACACACACACATACACACACATATATACAGAGGCCATCAAGGCCAACTCTCTATTCTACAGATGATGAAATAGAGACCTGTAGAGGTGGACAGGAAGAAGATTTTAATCTGGAAAAGGGACCTTAGACACCATCCAGTCCAACTCTTCCATTTTACAAATGATAAAACTGAAGTACAGAAAGGATTAAATGACTTGCCTAGTAATACACAGTTAATAAGTGTCTGAAGCAGGGTCTAAAAACCCAGGTCTTTTAAATTCCAAGTCCAGAACTCTACCCAGTATGCTGAGCTGCTTCCCATTTAGGTGCAGATTCTGGAATCATAATGGGAGCCTTGAATGTGAATGAAATCTCTGAAAGATGGAATAGAAGGCGAGGTGCAGAAGAATCTGCTCCTTGGTGTTCACTCACCTTTAGGGATTGGAAGAGGAAGAGGAGTCAGTTGTAGAGAGGATTTAAAGGACAAGGTAGGAGACATAGGACTGGATGACCTTGTCTGAACTAAAGGAAGAGAGAATTTAATGAGGATTCTGGTATTCAGCAGCATTAAATACTACTGAGGAGTCAAGAAGATGAAAATTGAGATGAAGTGATTAGTTTTGGTCATTGGAGATTTTGGAAGGAGACATTTCAATAAAGCAGTTTTGAGTAGAAAACATGAGAATGGAAGGGAAGTGAGAGGAAAACAAAACTTGGTTCAGGAGAACATTGCCCTGGGATAGAGAGCCTTGCACTAGAAGTTAGCAAACCTGATTTGAGTTTAGTATTTATATTCTTACTCAATGAAGATGAAAAAAAAAATCACCTTACTTGTCCCTGTTTTCAAATATGGTTAAACTCAAAAGCTAGAATTGCTTTCTTCTGGTTGTCATGTCAAATTATTTTTTCCAGCCCTTTCCCCTAAAAGGCTGGTATAATTAATTTAATTTTGTTACTCTCTCTTGTCTTTCCAAGGTCTCTCCTCATTTCTGTTTTTCTAGTTTTTTTTTTTTGACATTATAGCACTCTCTCCATATGGGGGGAGAGAGAGAGAGAGAGAGAGAGAGAGAGAGAGAGAGAGAGAGAGAGAGAGAGAGAGAGAGAGAGAGAGATTCTTTTATCCATGATATTATGAATAAAAAATTCTTATGATGGGGCTAGAGAATAAATTATCTAAATACATAAATAGAGCATTTTATTACCCAAAGGGATATAGCAGAGTGTAAAGAGAACTGAATTAGGCTTCAAGAAACCTGGGCTCTCTTATTTTGAAACACCGAGGAAGCCATATGACCTCACTGAGCTTCTCTTTCATCATCTGTGACATAAGGGTGCTGAATTATGTGAACTAGTCAGGGCTCCTACCCCAGCTCTAACCCTCTTTGATTTTTTTCCAGCTTCGAGGAATATTCACTTCCTGCCCCTTAGCACCAGAATTCCAATCGCTGGTAATGTAGATGGTTTTACTTAAGTGAATGCTGGGAAGCCTCTCTGCTGAGCGGCAGAAGCACTAAAACAGCAAACAGCTTTATAAATTGTCGAGCAATCAGCGGAGTTTGTGGAGTCATTTTTTTTAATCGTGTCCATCTCTTTGTGACCCCATTTGGGGTTTCCTTGTCCAGCCCATTTTACAGATGAGGAACTGAGGCAAACAGGGTCAAGGGTCTTGTCCATGGTCACACACCTAGTATATGTGTGTCCTAGACCAGATTTGAACTTGGGAAGATGAGTCTTCCTGACTCCAGGCCTTGCCCTCTCTCCACTATGCCATCTAGCTACTTCCATTCTGGGGAAAGGGTAGACCAAATTTGTTTATCCAGAGAGCAGGGAGGTGGTGGTTAGGCATGACTTCATTCAGCCACTCATGCATTTTGCAGTAGCGGCCGCACATCACGGTTGTCACCTGTGAATAGGAAAGAGAAAGAGGGGAGGTATTGTAGAGGACGAGGCTCTATTTGTACGCTCATTTACAATTCATCCACCCTCAGTGATTTGGAAGCATCGGGTCTAAGCCTTACGTTACCACCTCACAAACACTTGCTGGTGGCCAATCTGTTTCAGGCAACTTTGAGTTGTGGGCCAAGGTAGCTAAATGCTAGCAAGCTATAATCTCCTGTCTCAAATATGTGCATATTTTACTATCCGTCTTGTAGCTAGACAGAGTGAGCATTTGGAGCACAGAGCCGGCAGCCTGAATAATTTAAAAGAGAAAGTCAACATTGACTGAAGTCCTAGGTTCGAAAAATAAACCTGCATTAAAAAAATAAATCTAGCAATATGATGGAAGGAAAAGACCAAGGGGTGTGATTAGGAAGCCCTCAGGTATTTGATTTTAGCTTGACAACATAAGGATATTTAGTTGAAGTATTTATTTCAGTTTTATGAAAACAAATCTTTTCTGTTTATATTTAGTAATGTTACATTTACAGCTTCGTAATGGTATGAAAATTACATTGTGTTAAGACCCAAAAGAAAGCAGACTTGACCATAAAGACATTGGATGGTTTACCTAAATGATTATAGAATTGGAACTAGAATGGATTTCAGAGGCCAGCCTTAGTCATTTTATAGATGAGGAAATTTAGGCTCATGGAGGTCATGATACTTGCCTAGGATCATAGAGGCAGGAAGCACTAAGGGATAGGATTTGAACCCAGGTCATCAAACTATAGAGCCAGAGTTACCTACTGTGCCAGATTACTTGATTTCTTTCCTTTCTCTCTTTCTTCCTCTCTCCTTCCCTCCTTCCTTCTTTCCTTCCTTCTTTCCTTCCTTTCTTCCTTCCTTCCTTCCTTCCTTCCTTCCTTCCTTCCTTCCTTCCTTCCTTCCTTCCTTCCTTCCTTCCTTCCTTCCTTCCTCCCTCTCTCTTTCCCTCTCTCCCTCCCCCTCTCCCTCCCTCCCTCCTTCCCTTTCTCCTTTCTTTCCTTCCTTCCTTCTTTCCTTCTTCCCTTTCTCCCTCATCCTTTCCTCCCTTCATTTTTATTTGTGGGTAAATGGAATATTTGGTCATAAGGATTTCATTCATCAATGACTTTGGGCAAGTCACTTAACTTTTGTTAGCCTTTCAGTTTCCTAACTGTAAAATGTGGATAATACTAGCACCTACCTCCCAGGGTTCTTAACTCTCTACCTAAATGTTAACTATTATATGTAATTTTGTTACATGTTTGTTAAATGTTAACTATTATATGTCATTTTTTGGTGGGGGGGAAGGTGCTCTTTGTTGGCAGTATCAGGAAAGGCCTTATTTAGAGAGCAGTTGCTTCTTGAGCTAGACAGGTGGTATAGTAATGCAAAGATAGCATAAATATAGACATATTTTAAAGGAGATATTTTAACTAAATGCAAAGGAGAGGTTTAAAAAATGTTGTGGAGCTATAGTTTTAGCAGGTTTGAGCCATATACTTGATGTTAAATGTCAGTGTAGGTAAGATGCCATTATATAAAGAGCACTAAACCATAACCCATGGCCAATTAAAGTAAAGCAATATTTAATGCAGTTCCAATGCAACAAAAGAATCTGGACAGTTCCATTGTAATAGGATTTGACCTACGTTGCGTGGTCTATAATGAGGTCCTAGAGCATCACATTGAATTGATTTCCCCTGCAATACCATTCTATTGGGTGGATGTGGTTGATGGATCACAGTAGGAGACATTTCAGCCAGACTCAGAAAGAAAGTTTGGCATGTAAGAGCCATTGGATACTATGATTCCTTGCTAAAGGAACCTTTGAAGGCTCTGGAAACTTCAACAGAAAAGCTTTTAGTTACTTTTCTGGAACTGTAGTTTTGCTTGAGGGAAACGAGATGGATTCAATGATATCTTAAGATCTCTGTCAGATCTAGGATTTGGAAAGGTATATTTCTGGTGTTCTATGATTGCACTCATTATATTACTGGGAGAAATATAGTCTCAGTTCTAGCAACAATTCACTTGTTGCCTAGCAGTGTGATCTCAGGGTCATCCCTTGGGTACAAGTCTTCTGTGATTTTCTTTCTTCCATTCATTTTTTTTTTACCTCCAGTGCAACTTACAGTCAAAGCACCAAACTCTGTGGGAGCAAACTTCAGATTTGCTCCCAATTTCCTTTATTTTGGCACACAGGGTGAATAATATTGACCTAAGTTTAGGAAATTAATTTTTGGTGACAACCTCTACCACTTTATCTTAGTAATAGTGAGCAGAAAGCTATAGAGAATCCCACAAATATCTGAGTAGGAGATCCAAGTGAACACGAAGTGAAGAAGCCTTCTAAGATGAAGAACTCTTATGCTAGTTGTCCTATATGTCTCAAAGTTGGTTCAGTTTTTGTTCATTTTGCAAACTGCACAATCATGGAATTTGAAAATTGAAAGAGACTTCAGTCATCCAACCTATACCTGAAAGAGATGCTCCCTATATCATATTTAACAAATGGACATCCAGCCTCTGCTTGAAGACCTTCAAAGAGGAGGAATGCACCATCTTTTGAAAAAAAACAGCCCATTTCATTTTAACAGCAATAATAATAATAATAGCTAGCATTTAGATATTACTTAAAATTTTGCAAAGTGTGTTGTACATGTAATCTCAATTGATCTTTCAACAACCCTAGGATATAGGTACTCTGACTAGCCTCATTTTATGGAGGAGGAATCGGAAGCTGAGGAACATTAATGACCACACAGCCAGTAAGTGTCAGGGATGGGATTTGACCTGAGGTCTTCTTGACTTCAAGTCTAGTACTCTACCCACTATGTGACAATTGTTAGGAAGTTTTTAGTAACATCAAACAGAAATTTGCCTCTTTGCAACTCTCACACATGGTTTCTAGTTTCCACCCTTTGGGGCCAAAAATAATAATTCTCCTACATGTTATGTCCCTATTTGGACACCGCTAACATATCCCACCTGAGTCTTCATTTCTCCAGGCCAAATTATCTCCTGTTCCTTAGCACAAACTTAGGAGAATGCATGTGGCAAAAGGATACCTCCTGACTTCTGGTCCCATAAGTGCTTTTTTCCCTTTTTGGAGTCTTCATCAAGTTTGCCGAGAGTCATGCCCATCAGTTCCTTGGCCAGTTCCTTGTAGGGAATGGCATCTCTGTTGGATGGGTCAATCCACCACTGGGACAGGCTGGCCTGCTGCTAGGACGGGTCACTCTGCCCACTGCTGGGCTAGGCACTTTGACACTATCTCCTTGCCTTCTCTTAGGTGACAGGGGAGGGCAAGACACCAGCTGTCACCCTGCAATCTTTCCAGACCTTGAAATGCTCACAAGGTCAGTGGCTGGGCATGTTCATCTCCAGTTTGCTGCCTGGTCATCTGTTGACTCCTATGACTGCTCCTCTGGTGCTGTTGGACTTTCTAGTTGCTGATGGGTTCTCTGGAACTCCTGAACAGAGATGACTAGACATTTCCATTTTAAAATATTCACCTAAGATTAGGAAGGAACAAACACAAAAGAAACAGTGACCTCTTATGTTCATGGACACATTGCAAGTAGGCAGGGAACTATAGCCAGCTGTCCTCTCACCTTGCAACTCAAAATCTTTCTATGTCACTCACCACCAGGAAGAAAAGAGAGTCATGAAAAGGTGGGCTGCCACTTTTGTATACTTAATCACTTCTGGTTCTGCAGCAACCTCTGAGTCATCAGTTCCTCCAGCTCCACAGTCAACTAGAAAACACTTTGTCAAACCCCTGAATCATCCTGGTGGTCACAGAGACTGAAACCAGGCAGATTTCAGGACTGGTCCTTATGAGCTAGTCCGTCCATGCTACGTACCCATCTTTCCAGTTCACAGTTAATTCTCATTGAAAGAGAAAACAGAAGGAAAATATCAATTGGATAACGCTGCCTTCTCTCAGTTGTCAATTATAACTGCCCTATCCCTCCCAAGTAAAAATCCTATCCCTTTATTAATCCTTGCTTTTCTGTTGATATAGGTTTCCTCTCTATCCTTACTTCATTCTGAACCCTAGACCTTCTGATAATATTTTTAACAGACTATGCTATGGTATATGTTTGTGTTCACTGGGCAAATGGACCAATTGGAATAGAAGGATAGGGTGCAGGGTTCCTCTTGGATTTTACCTTGGAAGCTTTGTTTGGAACCTTTGACCCTCAAGATGTCATTGTGATTATCCTAATTGATGGTAGTTGTTCAAATGAAGGAGCAGGTAAACTTCATGAAAGAGCCATGGCTAATTATAACCCTATACCAAATAAAGACAATTTTAATGGAATGGCAGTACTTTGTTGTTTGAGTCATTTGCGTGTCACATCTGACTGTGACCCCATTTAGGCAAAAATACTGGAATAGTTTGCCATTTCCTTCTCCAGCTCATTTTGCAGATGAGGAAACTAGGGCAAACAAGTTGAAGTGACTTGCACAGGATCATACAGCTAGTAAGTATCTGAGGCCAGATTTGAATTCAGGAAGATGAGTCTTTCTTACTTCAAGCTCAGCACTATCCACTGAGCCACCTAGCAGAACTTAGCTTGTTTTGAATTGTTAGATTCCCTCATATAGTTGTAGAATCACTTGGCAAAGTAGACAACATAGAATTGTTTTGTATTGTTCCAAGATTTGCATTTTGTGCAGTGTCTATGCTAAGTTGCTGTAAGCATTCTCCATGGGAGCCATAGGTTGTAGTCCTCTGCAAGATTAATTTTGCCCAGCATCGAGTCCAACTGAGCTCCCTGGCAGTTTAGGCATCTATTAGCAGGGCTGGTGGATCAGTGTTCTAGAGTCTGGCTTGTTCTAGGGATTCTTTACTATTTGTGTACCAGGCACAAATTCTTCTTTTCCCCATAGTGAAAAGAACTCTGATTTAGAGTTAAAAGGCATGGCAGCTTGATGGCACAAGTGGACAGAGCACTGGGCCTGGAATCAGGAGGACCTGAGTTCAGATCTGGTCCCAAACACTTACTAGCTTTGTGACCTTGGGCAAGTCCCTTAACCCCATGCCTCAGTTTCCTCAACTGCAAAATGAGCTGCAGAATGAAATGACAGACCACTTTAGAATCTTTGTCAAGAAAACCCCAAATGAGGTCACAAAGAGTCAGACGTGACTGAAAACAACTGAACAGTAACAAATCTTATTTCCTGATGCCACAGATGTCTCTTAAAACGAACTGGTTTCCCTCTCCTGGACACTTTTCTGTTTTTTCCCTATACTATTTTGCATGGTGATCTTATCAACTCTCATGGATTCAATGATCATTTCTATAATGATGATCCTCAGATCTACTTATCCCACCCTAACCTATCTCCTAACCTTCAGAATCACATCCTGCTGTTCTTTGAATGAGACACTCTATCTCCCAACCCAGGCATTTTCACTGGCTGTCTCCCTTTCCTGGAATTCTCTTCCTCCTCATCTCCACCTCTTGGATTCCTTTAATTTCCAGCTAAAATCCCACCTTCTGCAAGAAACCTTTCCGGATACCCCTTAATGCTAGTAACTTCCCTCTGTTGATTACCTCTGATTCATCATATATCACTATACCTCTCTGAATCATGCTGACACATAGTTGTTTGCTTTATTGTCTCCCCCATTAACATGTAAGCTCCGTGAGAATAGGGGCTATTTTTTGTCCTCTTTGAATCCCCAGTACTTAGCACAATGCCTGATAGATGATAGGCTCTTAATAAATGTATATTCATTGGCTGCCACAGAGTAGGCCCTTAAATTCTTGTTGACTGATTTTTCTCAGTTTCAGTGACGATGTGGGACATAGGGGCATTGATTCTTAAGTTTGGCATGAGGGAAAGTACCATGATTTGGGGAAGCTAGAATTTAGGCTGAAACTTTTGAGAGCAAGTAAAATCTTCTGAGACTGGGTGGGGTTCCCTATGACCTATATTGATTTATTTGAAAAATATTTTAAATTAAAGAATTAAATATCATTGATATCTTTTATTCTTGTATCACCTAGTTATCCCCTCATATTCATCTTCCCTCCCCTCAGAGAATCATCCCTTATAACAAAGATTTTTTAAAATAAAAGAACAAATAAAAAAGGAAGAAGGCAAAGGAAATTTAAAAGTTAAGTCTGTACACTGCCAATATCTGACATATGCAATATTTCATATCCATCTTCCCCCCCTTTTTCCATCATCCCTTCTGCCTTCCCTTCCCCCTAGCAGAGGAAATTGAGGGAGGGAAGTGTCTTCTTGTTTTTATTCTCTGAAATGTTTTAAAATGCACTGGGGTTGGGGCGATGCTCTTGAGAGGGCAAATCATTGCTGGCTACATTCCATTCCATGCTGGGCAGCTCTAGAGATGGAAGAAGGGCTGGTAGCAAGCAGCTTTGAGTTTGACCAGGATAGGTTTCAAATCTATTGGGAAGTCCCCAGATAAACAGGTTGGGGAGATCTGTTGTGGTGGTACCATGAGAATCAGTTTCCTCAGGTAACTTTATGAGGACCAGCATTAAATGTATGATAAGTTTATTTTTAATAGGCTGAACAGCTAAATTTTTTTTTCAATTCTTGCTGTTGAGGATCATCGTTATGACAATGGAGCTGGAGCTATGGGACTCGATTCTTTCCCAGAAGGTGCTCTAGACTTAACTGAGTTCTTAAATTCAAGACTTAAACAATAAACCTGTATATATTTAGAATAACTTTTGGTCTTTTGTGTCGGATTTTCTTGGAGTAACTTATTAACTTGTGCTATTTCTCTAATCATTATTTGTAAGTCAAGCTCCATTCCCAGTGGAAACATTGCCATGGGTTAGCTATTTGTATTTTGCATTTAAATTGTATTTTACAAGCTTTTGTGCCTGAATCCATTCTTCCAGTCATTTAGCTAGACATAAAATCAGATGCAAGGCTTACTCTGAGCAAAAAAGGGAAAGATATAAATTTTATTTTCAATGACCTTCTATATTCCTTTTGGTGCCATTTTTCTTTACCCATATTAGGTGCCCAGAGCTTTCCCTCCCCTTGCCTCCCTTCCTCCCTTCGTCCCTTCCTCCCTTCCTTCCCCTCATCCTTGAACACCCTGACTTCAAACCAGATTACAAAAAATTCTCTCAAGTTTTCCTAGACTGCTCATCTGCATTATCCCCTGTTCTTTGTTTTTTTTTCCCCCTCTCCCTCCCCAGACTCAAAATGCTGCCCCTCATTGCCATAGCTTTTTGTCTGGGCTACTTCCTTACCTCTGCCTTTAAGGATCCCTAGCTTCCTTCTAGGGTCAATGGTAGCTACAACCTCTGTGAAGCCTTTCTTGGTCCCCCTACTTATTAGCATTACTTCCTTCCTGAAACTGCTTTGCATTTACTTAACTGTGTACTTGTATTCTACTTTCCCCACTTACACTCCTCCCCTCAATAGACCATAAAGTCTTTGCAGGCGAGGTTTGTTTTATTTTTGTCTCTACAGCCCTATTGCCTAACAAAATATCTGCCACATAGAGATAGCGACAGAGACAATGCATATGGTTTCATTGATATAGAAAACTTCCTGAGGAAGAAATTCCCCATACCAATGCAGGTTAACACTTTTTCTCCAACTTATAGCTTTAGAGTGTTGCCTACTGAGAATTTAAGTGACTTGCCTAGGGTCACATAATTGTTGCCTGAATTGGTAAAATGGGAATGAAGGTACTTTGTCACTTTTAGCCCAATTGCTGGTTAAGTTTGTTGTCCTCTTGGGTTTATGGTCTCTTTGAATCTTGCTAGATGCTTTTCTTTCCTTCCAGGAAGGAAAATTATGTACAGGTAATCTAATTATCATAAGCAAATACAGTTAACATGAAGATCTTCAAGGTTTTGATGTTCCCCTTTAGGCAGACTAGGTCTCTAACTACCTTAGTTACAAAATAATTAAGTTAAGCTTCGTTCTCTAGAAATCATAATTCAGAACTCTTCAAAAATAAGAAATGTTCCCGTCAGGCAAGAAGCCTTTAGGAGTGACAGGTCTTTGTGAAATCCAGCCATAAGAAGGTAGGAGGGAAATGCTTTCCTTGTGATTCAGCTGTTAGGATGAGAGTGAGTTAAAAGGACAATCAATTTAGCAAATTCAGTAAATCCTCTGATATGATGACTTTTTGTTACATTGCTCCAGATTTACCATGGGTAAAATTATGACATAACTATATACATTAAAGGTTATATATAGTTAACCCCTAAGTCAAAAAATTTTAGTCATGTTGCTTGACACCAGAATTATGTGAGAGATCTATATGTATATGTGAGCAGTCTATATATTATATGTCAGGAATCAAGTTGCTCTGTGATCTTTTTAGAAAAAAAAAGAATCAAATGCAAGTTAATAACAATAATATTAACAGTAGCTAGCATTTACATAGAGCTTTATGATTGGAAAAGTGCTTTGTAAATTTTATTTCATTTTATCTCTTTTTATCTCCACAATTTTACAACCTTTCAATGATTATTATCTCTTTTCATAGATGAGGAAACTGAGACAGAGGTCAAGTCACTTGCCCAGGATCACACAGCTATTAAGTATTTGAGGTTACATTTGAACTGAAGTCTTCCTGACTCCAGGTCTCACACATTTTCCACTTCTACTGATGGAGTAGAAAGAGCATCAGGTTTAAAGTGAAAAGACCTGAGTTCAAAGCATGTGGGCTCTGCTATTATATAATCCTGGGAAAATAGTTGAACTTCTATGGGCTTTAGTTTCCTCATCTCAGAAAGGTGAGGGTTAGATTAGATGACTTCTAAGGTTCCTCCCATCTCTAAATCTAAATCTAAAGGGCCCTACTGGTATAGATAGAATTTATTGTTCATAGATAGAGTTTACTCTTCTGGGCTGTGGAAAGGGGTGGTGTAGGTGATAAAGCAATGGATTTGGAATCAGGAGACCCCAGTTCTAATCTTTCCTCTGTCACAGTCTTTGTGAACAAGTCAATTAACCTCTCTACCTTAGTTTCCTCATCGGTAATACAATTTATAATTCCTCCTTTCTTCATTGGATTGACGTCAAATCAAGCAAAATGCCATACGTAAATAAAAGGGATGGTGAAAAGCATAAAACATTAAAAATATGTTGTGTACATGTTATGTATAAAATTGTGGCAAATTTTCGCTAATATCAGATGCAGGGGAAGCTGCTGCAGAGCAAGTCAGGTATAAGGCCTGAAATGGTTTGGGGAAATGTCCCAGAAACTATTTAGTGAGAGGCAGTCATGAAATAGTGTTGGTGAAACTGTTACTATTTGGGAAGACAGATAGGTGGTGAAGCTAGGCTTCCAAGGTAGGTTGGCTAAAATATCCCTGATGCATAACGTGTGGGAGAGAAGCCTAGCACAGACCTACCACATATGAGACACTTAGTAAATATTTGGTTTTGTTGAATTAATTGATCGGAGGTACTAGAACAGTCTAGGTGTGGCTTTCAAGGTTGGTGATCAAGAGAAGTTGACCTTAAATGGAAAGAATGGGGAAGGGGAATACAGCCAGGTAGGGGTAGAGGCAGCACTATTTGGATGAAAGGAGGGAAATAGTGCATTGTAGGTAGCTTTTTTAAATAAGGAAAAACTGTGAAACTCACATTTGCATTGATTGGTGGGTTTGCTTGTTGAGTTGAGCAGAAGTTTACAAAGGAAGAGGAAACAACTGAGGTGGGAGACAAATGTACATCCTGGTATTTCTGTTAGGAAATCAGTGAAGTGTAAATAGAGACAAGTGTTAACTGATTGATGTCTGTCTGAATGTTTCTCTCTTACTAGGGCTTTTCTAGATTAAACGTTATCCAAACTCTTCAGGCCAATGTTGACAGTGGAGTTGGAAAGGACCTTAGGAATCATTTAATCCAACCCTTTTATTTGAAAAACCAAGAAACAGATTCAGAGAAGTCTTGTCTTGTCCAAGGTTATACTGAATATATTTGTTAGTGCCTTAAGGTTTGTAATCTTTATATATTTATCTCATTTGATCTTCATAACTGTACAAGAGGTAATATTGTCCCCATTTTACAGATGAGAAAACTGAAACTTAAAGAGATTTAAGTGACTGGTTCATGCATGACATGATCACACAGCTGGTAAGTATTCACACTGATGTCTGTTGAATACAAATCCCCTGTGCTTTCTACAGGGCCACACGGTTCTTTGGTCATAGCACACAGACCTGGAGCTGAACCTTGCTTTATATGTTGTCTCCTCCATTAGAATGTGAGCTTCTTGAGAAAAGGCACAGCTGAATGGAAAGTTGTATGGAGATCTGGACTTGGAGTTCAGAAATCCTGAGTTCAAATGTGGCCTTAGATGCTTAATCTGTAAAATGGGGATAATAAATAGCACCTACCTCTCAAGGTTGTTGTGAGGACAAAATGAGATAATACTTACAAAGTTCTTTGCAAACCTTCAAATATTATATAAATGCCAGCTTATATTTTCAGCTTTTAGCAGAGTGCAGTTATCCCTTCCACACCATGACTTTCCCATTGTGGTTTCAATATATCGTGGGTCAGCACAGGAAATGGGTATCTTTGGGGAGTTTTAAGGGAAGCCATAAAGACCAGCAGATGACACAGAAAAAGTTTAGAAACTCGGAAATGCGTAAAATATATGTATAGTATTACATAAATATAAACCCAAATTTTACAAAAGGTACTGTAAACACCCCATAAAAAGAAAAAAAATAGACTTCTTCTCTGGTATGAATGGAGGGCTAAAAAATTTTACGAGGATTTTCCAGTTCACACAGGCCCTGTGCCCTTAACCTCCATGATGTGGATGGATAACTGTATTTTGAATGTAGTAAAACTTGACAAATACTTTTTCTTTCATTCATCCATACACTTACATATAGTCCCTTTCAACATTTGCATCTCTCTGTGATTGCATTTACACTATGTGGATATTTATGTGATTTTTAAAATTTTAGCATATGTGGTCCTATGCATGCTAACAGAAATAGGGTAAATCCATGTTGCTTGTATGCTTTGTATACTCTTTAGTGTACTGTGGCCAATCAGATGTTAAACAGTAGCAGGAGTTCTGGTCCTCAAGTTGTTTTCTTTTAAGTAGTTCCTTAAGCTATCTTGCTTAACAGAGAATTTTTTTTTAAAACACAGTTCAGTTCAGTATTGTTTTCAAGCAATTCTCGATGTTCAAAGGTCTGATTACCCATTTTCTCCCACCAACTAGGGTCCTTCTTTGCCCCCTTTCTTTCTCCAATTCCCCAATCATTTCGTTGTTAACACATCCACTAGAGAATCTGAAGAATAAGACAGTTTTAAATATACATGTATATGTCTATATATGTATATACACACATATGTATGTGGGTACATATATATGTATGGGAAATGAACCAAATGTCTAAAATTAGGATTTTAAAAAATTATTTGCACACCTTATTTCAATGATGTATACTATTCCATGCCCCTCTAATAATGGGAAATAGAAGGGACACCAGCATATGCTTAAAACAGGCATATACAATTAGGATATTCACAACCCTTTTCTCTAGTACCACATTCCTTTTGTGTGTAGTTTAATTACTAATTGTGGTTTTGATACTAATATATTTGTAGATCGTCTGACTAATATCCTAGAAGAGAATGATTGCAACGTCCCTTCCACCTTCTGTGGTCATGTGGATATCTTGTTTTAAAATATCATTTCCTCAGTCTTGCCTGGAGCAATGATGTAATTGCTTTCCTTTTCTCCCTAATCGATGGCCATGTGGGTATAAGAGAATATTAGAGCTGGAAGAGACATTAGAGACTCAGAGATCAGAGATTTAAAGCCACAAAGGGGTCTCAGAGGTCCTCTAGTCACACTCTCTCATTTTGCTAATAATGTAACTGTTACTACCCGTATGGCCTTGGACTGCTTCACCTCCTTGGACTTCCCCTTCTTCATCTGATGCTGAAGATAATTAGTTAGATTGGAGAGCCTCTGAGTTCCTCTCCAGTTGTAGCTAGATGGTCCTAGAGAGGTGAAGCAATTTGCCCAGGGTCACACACATAAGGAATAGAGCCAAGATTTAAACCCGTGTTCTCTGACTCTAAAATCTGCATTATTTCTACGTATGTGTGCTGCATTATATAGTTCAGTCCCTCATTTTGCAGATAAGAAAATTGAGGCCCAGAGGAGTGAGGTAATTTGCTCAAGATGAAGATACTAATCACTGGCAGAGGGTAGAACAAGAACTCTAGACTCTCGACTCCTGTTCTTGCCCTCCTAATTATTCACAAAGTTGGAATAGGAAAAATGCCACAAAACAAGGTTAACTTAAACTGGAGAAATCAAAAGGAATGTCATTTAATTAAAATGATTTTAAAAAGCAATTCTTAAAAAACAATACATTTTTACCAAATGAGTATAAGAGGTATGTGTCATTAACCAGGTGTGATAACCAGAAATATGTGAATCTTTGCTCAGTGGTGGGTTCCCATGGTAACTTTAGTATATTAGGTTTCTTTTTTAAAGAAAAAACATTTCGTTAAGATGCTCTGTTCTTATATTCTTGATGATGTAGGATAAAGGAACCTTTAACATAATTTTTGTGCTTTGTGCATGTAGGAGGTATGTTAACTCCCCTAAACTTTTCACATAGTCGAGTGAGCACCCTCATTTATCTGAATTAGAACTTAGACAGTTCACTCGCCCAATGTTTTCAAGCTAATGTGCACAAGACTTTGACCACTTAAAAGCCACTCGTTATCCTGCCTGAAGAGCTTTCATCCTTGTCAGATTACAAGGTTACATTGTTCTGGACACCTACATTTCACATTCTCAGACTTTTAAAAAAAAAGTACAAGAGAAGAATGAACATTTATGTGAAGAAAATGTATTTATTCTTTTTCTCCTGCCCGTCGGGTTCCTTGAACTATATTACTGATATTTCTTCGTTTTGACCAGAGGCTCTTCAACAATCTTTACCTTGCTTCTCCTCCTCTCGTTTAATCTTACAGTGGCGTTTATGATTATTTGCTGCATCTCCCCCACTTTTAATTAAACTTTGTTGCCCTGAGAAGTACCCTGGTGTATCTCTCTATTTTGTTTTGATCTATCAGAAAGGCTGGGCGTGGAGGAACACACAGCTGCTGTGAGCACTGGCAGTTTGCCGATTAAAGTAAAAAGAACGGGAATCTGTTTGTTCAGTGGTTGTTGTGAGGATCAAATGGGATAATGTTCCTTAAAACCCTTTATAAACTAAATAATGTACAAATGTAAAACAGTGTGACTTTGACATTTGGATGAATCTGAGATCTCTGTGATGGGCATACTCGATCAATAAGCATTTAGTTAAGCTCCCACTACTCATCAGGCACTGTGTGAATTGCTGGCGACATGGAGACAGAACTGAAACAGTCTCTTCCCTTAAGAAGCTTATATTCTAATGGGTAGAACACACAGACACAGACACAGACACACACACATATATAAGTATATACATAAAATACATAAAATAAATCCTAGGTAGTTTTGGAAGTTTTCTTGAATGAAACCAGGAATTCTAAGAGGTAAAGGTGAGGGGAGAATGTGTACCAGGCATGGCGGAGAACAAGTGCAAAGGCATATGTGGAGCAAGGAGTAGGGCACTATGGCTAGGCTAGAATTCAAAGAGGGGACTAATGTGTAAGAACAGTGGAAAGGAAAGAAGGTACCAGTTTGTGAAGAGCTTTAAAATAAGTAACAAAGGAGTACGAAGATATAGGGAATCACTTGAATTCTATTAAATTGAGTAATTGAGTAAACAGATTACATAATCCTTACAGTGGTACAGATTGAAGCTCATAAATGCTTTCTCATCCTGGTTGACAAATTATATTTATTTGAGTTTATCTCCTCTATTAGACTATAAGTTCCATGAGAGCTTTGTTTGTGTCCTATCTTTTATTTCCAGTGTCTTAGTCATGGTAAGTGTTTAATAAATGTTTGTTGATTCTAATTGAATTCTTTCATCTTTGAATTCTGAGGACCCAGGTCTTGCATTGCATCTGGGGCCATCTCCAGTTGTCTTGATCTGTATCTTGCCACTGGATGCAGATAGCTCTAGAGGAGAAAGTGAGGCTGGTGACTTTGCACAGCCCTCCCTCATTTAAATCCAATTCCCTTGCAAGTCATGGTATCACCTTTCTGATGTCATGGTCCTCTTCGAGAACCATGGACAAACAACAGTAACAACCCAGCACAATGCCTTTTATACAGTCTCAACAAATCGACAAACATTTATTAGGTTCCTGCTATGTGTCAGGCACTGTGCTAAGTGCTAGAGATACAAAGAGAGCCAAAACCAGTTCCTGCTCTCAAGGAGCTCACAGTCTGGTGTGAGAGACAGCATGAAGAAGTCTATGTACAAATGAGATATAGTCAGGATAAATTGGGAATACTCTCAGAGGGAAGGCACTAAGATGAAAGAGGACTAGGAAAGGGTTCTTGCAGAAGCTGGGGCTTTACATGAAACTTGAAAGAAGCCAAGAGTCAGAGATGAGGAAGGAGGGAGTTTCTTTTAATAAATGCTCATTGAATTCAATTGAATTGGTAGCTCCAGGTAGCTTAACTGTAAAATCTAGTTATTCTTCTGGATTGAGTTCAAGACCCATCTTTCTTATGAAGTCTTTCCCAAACCACTGCAGTCTGCAGATCTATCAACTCTGAATTCTAAATACCTACTAATTTTAGCTCTTAATAATCTACTGGGTTTTTTAAAAATTATTTTTGAAGAGTTTCATATATCAATATCCTATTCCTGTCAAGATAGCTCCCTGAAGGTAGGGGTTATGTCTTATCCTTTGTACAACTCTGCCCCACTCCTGCCTTTGCCTAATACTGAGCATATAGTAGCTTGCTATGATACATATCTGTGTAAATTTAACTGAAATGAATATGTCTAGATTTTTAGTGGTCCTTTCCTAATGTCTAAAAATTGCTTCTAGATGCCTGTTTCTCTTTTTTGGGGGGATGGGATTAATGAGAGGATAATGGATTTTCTAAGTCTCTACCCACAAGAAACAAGCCCAACCCTTCTCTCCTAAAAGCCTGATACTAATTAGAAAAAAACTTACCTAATTTGGAATCAAACCAGGAGTCTGAACTCTTTTTTGGACTTAGGATATTTCAGGTAAAGATGATAAAGTTTTCTACTGTGTTCGCAGGAATATAGTTTGTTTTCATAGGATTATAGATTCATAGATTTAGGGGTAGATGGAACTTAAGAGGTTATCTAGACTAGTCCCTTTATTTTACAAAGGAGGAAGCTGAGTCCCAAGGAGATAAAGTACCCAAGGACAGTCAGCTATTGAGTGGCAGAATTGGAATTTGAACCCAGGATTTTTGACTCTAAATTGGAGCACTTTTTCTAATGTATCATGATTTTGATGATGGTAGAAGACCTCTGTATAAAGAGAAGGCATGTCTGGAACACAGTAAATACTTAGTAAATGCTTTTCTTTCATTCATTCCTACATTCTTGATTAAACTCCACTCTTTATAAGTATATATATATTTTTTAAAACAGAGCCTGTTTTATTAAAAAACCTCAAGTTCCCATCTTCAGAATAGACACTCAATCATCTATTACTTAATTTGGATAGGTCATTTTCCACACCACTGGAACACCAGGTTTCCCTGAGAATTCTGCTTAGAGTGTTCCAAAAAAGGCACTGGAGAATGTGGGGCCAGAAATGATTACTCTGACATAGCATCATTTGTTAAGGCCAGTGGGGGGTGGAGAGAAGGAAGTTAGTCCTGTTATCCAGGAATTTTGTGGCCTGTTTCTGTTGTCTTTATCACCTCATAGAAGTAAGAGCATGATGCAGTGGTAATTCTTTCTATTCAATGAGGAAAAGGCACTGGACTTTGAGCCAGAAACAGGTTCAAAAGTTAAGATATCACTAGCGAATGACCATTGTTGAAGCTTTTTGAGCCTTGGTTTCTTCACATGTAAAATAAAGGAGTAGATTCCATGGCCTATTTTGGGTCCTTTTTAGTTCTAAGCCTATATTCCTGTCCTCAAAGTTCCTTCCTCCACAGATTCATGTTTTTAGAGGATAGCTATATTGTTCTGTTTTCTATGATAATGCCTTGAATATAGTAAGAGCCTAATGGGTGCTTATGGAATCGAATTAACTTGGTGTTCAGTTGCCTAGTAGGATTGTAAGCTTTATTCACTGGTTTAGCCCCACTCTTAGTATAGCTGAGGATGAGGTTAAATTGAAGCAAGGAAGAAAGGTGTTTTCTACTTAGTCTGCTCTTCTATGCCTTGACCTAGTTCATAATCATCTACCAATGGACCTGGAGTACTCTACTGGCAAGAGCACTGGAGAGGGAGTGGTGATGGCCACTAACTTCCTCTGTGACCTTGGTCAAGTCACTTGACTTCTCTGAATAATAAAATAAGGGGATGGACTAGATCTTCTACGTCCTTTCTTGTTGTGAGATTCTGTGATCATCTGATCCTGACATGCTGGGCCAGGAGGAGAAATAATGGGCCACTCCTTTTTTCTCACTTTTTTTTTCCAGACTTTCTTTCTTCTTTCAAGCTCTCCTCTTTTGAAGATGATTCTGTCCTCAGTGTCACCCTATTCAGATCCTTGTTGCAATCATTTACTGACTTCCAGGTCATTCTCCCTCTTTAAGATCTCAGTAATTGGCTCATAGTCAGCCTCTCCCACTCAACACCATATTCTTGTCTTCAATATTCACATGGATAAATCTTAAAGTACCTTGGCTCGCTAGTTCCACAACTTTCTGAACTCCCATGACCTATAACTTTGCACTCAATGATCATTGGATTTTGGTGTTGTCATCATCCCAAACTATTAATCTCTGTGAATCTGGACTTCTGAAATTCCTCTCTGATCATAATCTCCTTCCCTTCCACATTGTTCTCTGCCTCACTCCTCTTAAAATTTATACTGTGTTCTCACCAAGGTCTGTAGTCACTATATCCTTCTGTGTTTTCCAGTTTATCACCTCTGCTCTGGCCTTACATTTTCTCCCTTAGCAGTCTTGATGCTGTAGTAACCAAGTTCAACTACACACTGTCCTCTAGTCTCATTCCTTGGTCCTTTGTGCTGCTAATTCTTTGCTGAACTTCTAGGTTTTACTTCATCATTCACTTTCTCTATTCTTACATGTATGCTGATGATTGCTGCTGGAGGAAGTCATGCAAGAATGCTAACTTTGTTCACTGAAAATTTATGTTATCCAGACTGGGCCTTCTGTGTTGCATGGCAATCCTATTATTTTTCTGTAATTGGTTCTCTATCTCGCTACCCATGGTGGCTCTCATTTCTCCTTATTGTTATCTAAGCTCCTTGCGCCAGAGCTGTCCAGAAGTTCAGTGCTGAGGACTAGCTATTCTGTCAAAGGAAGTTTTGAAGGAAATCTAACTTAACCAACTTAAAGTAACCTAATGTACTATAGGCCACCAAGTAGGAATTATTTACTTATTCATAGATGGATTGCAATCTTTGTTGGTGGAGGGGGTTCCCACACTGGGAAGTCTTAGTCTTTTGAATTCACATGTCAATTTATTTACATAGTCCATTATTTCCTGTAGCTTCCCCTAATAATGGTGGAAAGATCCCTGGACCTGCAGTCAGAAGATCTGGGTTTGTCTTTTTTTCCTCCCCTTTGGCTACGTAGCTTTGGATAAGCCAGTTAACTCCTCTGAAACTTAGTTATACTTGTATGTTAGGTGAGGATTTTAATTAAGATCTGTCCTTGTGGGTTTGTTGTAAGAATTAATGAGAAAGGAAGGAAATAAATGCTCAATAGGCATCTACTATGTGCCAGGTACTGTGGTAAGTGTTTTACAGTTCTTACTTCATTTGATCCACACAAGAACTCTTTGAGGTAGATGTTTTCATCATCATCACCATTTTATAGTTTAGGAAACCGAAGAAGACAGAGGTGAAGTGACTTAAACTAGGGTCACGTGGCCAGCTCATGTCTGAAACCAGGTTTGAACTCAAGTCTTTCTCCCTCCTGATCCAGTGCTCTATTTACTGGCCACTTAGCTGCGTCTATTAAATGAAGGAACATGTGCACTAGTACTTTGTAAACCACAAAATGTTAAACAAATAGAAGGTGTTATTATCTTTAGCACTTGCAGGGGCTGAAGTAGGGTAAAAAGGAACGGAGGTGATGAGAATATGACTTCCTTTTATTTTCTTGTAATTTTAATTTTTTAATACCAGACTTATATTTCTTAGTACATCCTTCCCCCTTCCAGAAAGCTAGCCCTTATAAAAAAAGAATAAAAAAGAGGAAAAAGTTAAATGAATCTAATTAAACCATTTGAGAAGTCTGACATTACATGTGGCGTTGTATACACACAGTCCCCAGCCTCTGTAAAGAAGCGCCTTTAAAAAAATCACCCCAAGGGAAGCTAGGTGACACAGTGATTCAGGAGGACCTGAGTTCAAATGCGGCCTTAGACACTTGACACACTTACTAGCTGTGTGACCTTGGCCAAGTCACTTAACCCAAACTGCTCTGCCTTCTTCCTCCAAAAAAACCCCCAAATTGCCCCAATAAAATAGCATATTATTTCTCCTGGTATTAACTCTGAGCAACATCATTATCATCCCATTCTGGAAAGGGGAACTAGAGAAAAGACAAGGAAAGATAAAAGCAATCCTCTTTTCTGATGCATTTGAAATAGTAAAAAAAATTTGAGATAGATTTAAGGCTTTCCTGCCTGCCATTGTCCCCCAAGTGGTGAATTGATATTCTTCATACCCGCTTCTATTTGATCATAAGTGAGCTGTAATGTGCTTGCTGATTATGGAATAGCAAAGTGAGAATTTGTAGCATCAAATAGAGAAGAGTCTTTTGGCTCAACCTTGTAACTGATGTTCTGCAAATATGCTGAAAAATGGCATGTTGGGAGTGGGTGTGTGTTGAGCCTGTGTGAGCCACTTAAAAACTTGGAAAGTCTTCTACTCAGTGTTTGGATGACTAATTCTTTTACCCTCTGTCAGGTTTTAAACTGAATGAGAATTAGATCAGGACATGTTCTCTTTTTCCTCTTCCTCCCTGGACCAAGCACAGGATTGGTGGAGGAGCTTATTGAGAAGGAGGGCAAGGGTGGCATTTTCATCCTTGACTAGGCTGGACCAAGAAAAGATTGCGCTACCCCTTCTATTTGATTGAGATAGAATTATCTAGTTCTACCTTCCTCTCATTCAGAAGATAGAATTGTAGAAGAAAGTGGGGAAAAAGGAAATGTGTGGACCTGGCGAAGTGTGGGGAAGAGTAGCTAAGGTGAGGGTACAACATGGAAGAATCAATGAACCAACAAGCATTTATTAAGCCCTGACTATGTGGCGGGTGTTGTGCTAAGTGCTGGGGATACAACATGAGTCCTCAAGGAGCATACATTCTATTGGGAAAGGGCATGGATACAGAAGTAGGAGGGTCACAAAGTGCTCAAATGGAGAAACTGCAGTTGGCAAAATTCCTAGTGGATTTGTGATGACATGGACTCTTGTGCACACTTGCTGAAACAAATAACATATTTTTGTAATTGTTTGCAGAAAGATTACCACTTTGAATATACGGAATGTGATAGCAGTGGCTCCAGGTGGAGAGTTGCCGTTCCCAATTCTGCAGTGGACTGTTCTGGACTGCCTGACCCTGTGAAAGGGAAAGAATGCAGTATGTTTGGACCTTTTTTGACCTTCTGTTTTCCTGATTAAAACATAAATGCTTCACATTAGCTGAAATAGTAAACTGTAATAAACACAGAGACCTTTGCAAAAGGGAACCCTCTGCATTTATACTTGGAAAGACAAATAGAGCCAGGTGCCTCTGTGCCTGAAGCCAGCAGTGATTTAAACCCAATGGGAAATAATGTTATTTTTTATTTGATTTACTCTCATTGTTGCAAGCTGGAGGGTGGAGTAGTAGTTTTTTTATTTTATTGAATTTTTTTAAGCTGCTGAAAGCTCTGGGAGTATACTGTATTTCACCTCAGCATTTATACTACTGAGGTTTTCTGGAAGCTGCTTAATATCCTGTTATTAATCTGGTTGCTCAGCACATTTAAACACCTTGTCTTATGGCAATAAACAAATTGGTTTGAAAGCAGAGGCATCTCTAATTAAAATGGAAATGAATCATTTGCATATTTTTCTTTTGTTAACTCTACCTTTTTGTGAATAATTTGAGCTCCTGCACAAGATGAAATTTTTTGTCATTTAAATCTCTGTTGCTGAAACCTGTTTATCCTTCCACTTTAGAATAGACTTTATTGACCTACAAGCATTGGTTAGGTGCCCGTTCTGCCCCAGGTGCTGACTAAATGCTGGGTTTACAAAGACAAAAGTAAAATAGTTCTTACCTTCAAGGAGCTTATGTTCTATTGTAGGAAACAATGTGTACACATATAAATAAATACAAAATATATAAAAGTCATTTCCAGAGAAGAATGTGGGTCTAAGGATAGAACCAGATTTCCAAAGGACGTAGTAGAAGGAACAGTGGGATGGGGCTGACATAGATGAGCATGAAGGAGCAGAGAGTGATAGTCAGGGAAGGGACCCTCTTGCCAAGCAACCTGTGACAGAATCCTATGGATTCCGAGTGATGCCATTCATTGGTCAATAGATTGTATCTCCCTTCTCAGTAAAAAAAAGGTAGATTTGATTATTAATCTCTGAGAAAGAGGTAAGATATTGTGTGGGTGTGGGTGTGGGTGTGTGGGTGTGGGTGCGTGAGTGGGTGTGGGCATGTGGACATAGGACTCATGGTACCAAGGCAGATGGCTAACCACTGCTGTTGCCTGAACATCAAGGCAGGGGTCCGAGGAATCCTGGGCTCAGGTTGATCATAGGGATAAGACTTGTTTAAAGTATTCACTGTCAGGTATGTTAGAGCTCCCTCATTTTACTTGATTTGGGTTGGTGGTGTTCAGAAGTCACTGGCTTAGGCATTCTAGAAAAGAAATGTGTTCTCATTTTTAGTCATTTGTCATTTACTTTAATTTAACATAGATCATCTTCTAAATTTGTCAGCCCAGTAATAATTCCGTTAATTAAATGTTCTTAGATTAGAATCACAAGACAGAGTGAGTCAGTATACAATATAATTTATTATCATTGTTATTTCTACTTAATTTTATTATTTGAATAACTGTTGCTTTGATAGTTTATCTGAAAACTAAAATGTCATATATTACTGTAGGCTGTTTGGATGAAAAAAGTTGATATTTCTTTAAAATATGAATAGAATGTTGTTATTACTTGAAAATTTTACTGATGACATTTGTCTTTTTCACTACTGTTCCTTAATACCACACTTTAGCTGTTGAACTCTTCCATGTAACAAAGAAAAACAGTTAAGCAAAACTAACCAATGTAGCAAGGCACCTAGGTAGTGCAGTGGATAGAGTGCTGGACCTGGAGGCAGGAAGACCTGAGTTTAAATATGGCCTCAGACACTTACTGGCTGTGTGACCTTGGGAAAGCCACTTAACCCTGTTTGCCTCAGTTTCTTCATCTAGAAACTGAGCTGAAGAAAGAAATGGCCAACTACTTCAGTATCTTTGCCAAGAAAACCCTGCAGGGTCACGAAGAGTCAGACATGACTGAAACAACTGAACAGCAACCACATCTGACATTTTAAGCCATCTGTAAACCATGGTTTTCCATTTGTCTCCTTACAGGAAGAAGGTGTGCTTCATCTTTTGTGTTCCAGGAATAAGAGGGATTATTACCATTAATGAAGTTCAGTTGCCTTTAACTGTGTTTTTTACTTATACTGCAAGTTGTTGTGTGGATGGTTTCCCTGACTTCACAATGCATCAGTTCAAACAAATCTTCCTATATTTTTCTGGCTTCCTCATTTTTTTTTGTTTCAAATGGCAGATTATTTAGAAAAGAGGAGTGGATTTAAGTAAATTAGAACTGTCATGGCAGTAAGAAAATGAAATTTTGTTTGAACATAATCAAAAATCAGTATTCTGTGGATTTGGATGGAGTGTCCCTGTGATTAGTCGTTATTTATTTGGAGGCTCACATTTGCTAGGAAATGACAGACAGTTGTATCTTCCTTGGTCTTCTATGATAAGCAAAAACACTTTCTTTGTGGGTGGAACTGGGAGTGGGAGCATTTGGAACAGGGTAATCGAAAGGCAAGATTTGGTAAGGGAACTCTCAGGGTTGACGTATTCAGAAGATGATCTATGAAGATGATCTATTAAGTGACAAATGTTGTTCACTTGTCCAACTATTTGTGATGCCTTGTGGGATTTTCTTGGCAAAGATACTGGAGTGGTTTGCCATTTCCTTCTCCAGCTCATTTTAGAAATGAGGAAAATGAGACAAACAGGGTTAAGTGACTTGCCCAGGGTCACACAGCTAGCAAGTGAATGAGGCCAGATTTGAACTCAGGAAGATGAGTCTTCTTGACTCCAGGTCTGTTGCTCTATCCATTGTGCCAGCTAGCTGCCCATAAGTTCTTTGGAGCAAAATCACCTCACAGCTTTATGCTCTTAAATCAGAGCATGTTCAGATGAATGCTGGCTGTTCTGTGGTTGGATGGTTGAACAGATGATTTCTCCATTTACATAAACTAGAATTTGACAATGTTTTTTGCTAAGCAGAGGCTGCATATTTGAGTATATTCTATTACCTAACCTTTCTATAGAAAGGTAGTTCAGCATTAGATTAGATTGGGAAACATTTAGTAAGAACTTACATGCCAGATTGTGTTAAATGCTGGGAACACAAACATGAGGAAAATGAAAGTCTCTGTCTTCAAAGAGCTTCTAGTCTAATGGATGAAGACAGCATTAAAAGGAAGTGAAAATGGGGGAAGGGGAGGGCAAAGTAACAAAACTGTCTGGAGAGTCAGGAACTGAACCAGCCATAAGTAGTTTGCATGTGTATTTTTTCAAATGGAATTTCTGGAGAGGAACTCACAAATCAAAGGAGGAGGCGGCGGCTGCAGGGGTCGGTGGCACAAGGCCACTGGAACAGGCTGAACAGAAGGATAGCCTTGAAGTTAGGAAGGCCTGCCTTTCACAGACACATGTGTATGACCAAAGGCAAGTCACTTAACTTCTTATCACACCCAGGCAGCTCTGAAAGACTGTAAGTTAGAAACAAATTACTGATCTATACCGGTGAAGGGAGTTTCTACACTGGGAGTTCCTTTCTCTGAAGATATCACAGATTTGTACCAAAGCAACAATTTTAAAGGGCCCTTTTGCTTCTTTCTTTGAAGTCTAGATATATAGAATTTAGCCTGTATACATTCCTTTGCACCTATTCTCATTAAAGCAGAATGACCATAATTCTACACTATACTTCAGTATCCAATGGATAAAGATGTCTTGGATCCAATTTCCAACTCTGTTTTGGCTCATCTCATTTTAAAATATATAGTCCTGTAAAACTGTGAGGTTTGTTTTTTTAATTTTTTTTTGTAAATTTTATTTGATATATTTAGTTTTCAGCATCGATTTTCACAGGAGTTTGAATTACGAATTTTCTCCCCGTTTCTACCCTCCCCCCCACTCCAAGATGGCGTATATTCTGGTTGCCCTGTTCTCCAGTCTGCCCTCCTATCTGTCACCCCAATACCCTCCCATCGCCTTTTCCTTTCCTTCCTTGTAGGGCAAGATAAGTTTCTATGCCCCATTGCCTCTGTATCTTGTTTTCTTGTTGCCTGCAAAAACTTTTTTGTTTTTGAACATCAGTTTTTTAAAACTTTGAGTTCCAAATTCTCTCCCCTCTTCCCTTCCCACCCACCCTCCCTAAGAAGTCCAGCAATTCAACATGGGCCACATGTGTATCATTATGTATAACCCTTTCACAATACTCATGTTGTGAAAGACTAACTATATTTTGCTTCTTCCTAACCTATCCCCCTTTATTGAATTTTCTCCCTTGACCTTGTCCCTTTTTGAAAGTGTTTGTTTTTGATTACCTCCACCCCCATCTGCCCTCCCTTCTATCATCCCCCCTTTTATTAATCTTCTTCCTCCTTCTTTCCTGTGGGGTAAAATACCCAATTGAGTATGTGTGGTATTCCCTCTTCAGGTCAAATCTGATGAGAGCAAGTTTCGCTCATTCCCCCTCACCTGCCTTCTCTTCTCTTCCTAGAGAACTGCTTTTTCTTGCCACTTTTATGTGAGATAATGTACCCCATTCTATCTCTCCCTATCTCCCTCTCTCAATATATTCCTCTCTCATCCCTTATTCATCTTCAACTCACCCTGTGCCTGCTCTCTCTCTCTCTCTCTCTCTCTCTCTCTCTCTCTCTCTCTCTCTGTGTCTCTCTCTCTGTCTCTGTCTCTCTCTCTCTATATATATACACACATGCATATGTACATACGTACAAACTCACATATACACACACACGCACATATATATATATGTACATATATATATATATACACACACACATACATGCATATTCCCTTCAGCCACCCTAATAACACCCATGAATCATACACATCATCTTTCCATGTAGGAATGTAAACAAAACAGTTCAACTTTAGTAAGTCCCTTGCAATTTCTTTTTCTTATTCTTTTTCTTGATTACCTTTTCATGCTTCTCTTGATTCTTGTGTTTGAAAGTCAAATTTTCTATTCAGCTCTGGTCTTTTCACTGAGAAAGCTTGAAAGTCCTCTATTTTATTTAAAGTCTATATTTTGCCTTGGAGCATGATACTCAGTTTTGCTGGGTAGGTGATTCTTGGTTTTAATCCTAGCTCCATTGACCTCTGGAATATGGTATTCCAAGCCCTTTGATCTCTTAATGTAGAAGCTGCTAGATCTTGGGTTATTCTGATTGTGTT
>CM053623.1:135113420-135153101 GCA_028646595.1 Phalanger gymnotis | reverse complement strand
GTGTTGTTTTCTTCAGTATATTTTTCAGTATTTTTTTGGGTTTCCTTTAGCAAGTCATTGACTTGTTTTTCATGGTTTTCTCGCATCCTTCTCATTTCTCTTCCTAATTTTTCCTCTACTTCTCTAACTTGCTTTTCCAAATCCCCTTTTGATCTCTTCTATGCCCTGAGACCAGTTCATGTTTTTCTTGGAGGCTTTTGATGTAGGCTCTTTGACTTTGTTGACTTCTTCTGGCTGTATGTTTTGGTCTTCTTTGTCACCAAAGAAGGATTCCAAAGTCTGAGACTGAATCTGGGTGCGTTTTCACTGCCTGTTCATGTTCCCAGCCAACTTCCTTGACCCTTGAGTTTTTCAGTGGGGTATGACTGCTTGTAGACTAAAGAGTTCTATGTTCCAAGCTTGAGGGGATGTGCCAGCTCTGCCATACCAGCACTCCTTCTTCCTCAACAACCCGCATCCCTGATTGGATTTAGATCTTCAGCAGGCTCTTCACTCCTGCTCTGATCTGCCACTTAATTCCTCCCAGGAGGTGGGCCTGGGGCCAGAAGCAACTGCAGCTGTATTTCTGTAGCTGCCCCACCTCTGCTGCCCCCGGGGCCAGTGGCTGAACCCGTGAACTCCTTTCACTCTGTCCCCAGCAGCTTTTCCCACTAACCTACTCTGTTGTCTTTGGTGTTTGTGGTTGAGAAGTCTGGTAACTGCTGCAGCTCACTGATTCAGGGTGCTAGGGCACACTCCGCCTGGCTCCTGGTCTGGTTTGTCTGTGCTGCCCACACTGGGCTCTGCTCCGCTCAGCTCCAGTCCCCTCCCAGCTCCGTGCAGGATAGACCTTACCCAGAGACTATCCAGGTTGTCCTGGGCTAGAGCCTTGCTTCCCTCTGCTGTTTTGTGGGTTCTGCAGTTCTAGAATTGGTTCAGAGCCATTTTTATAGGTTTTTGGAGGGGCTTGGTGGGGAGCTCACGCTAGTCCCTGCTTTCCAACCGCCATCTTGGCTCTGCCCCAACTTATAGTCTTAATATAGTTTTCTAAGACTGTGGGAGGTTAATAGGCCTGTCCAGGAGAATGTGTTAGAAGTGGGATTTTTATCTGTCTTCCTTAGTCTAAGGCTAAATCTTTGTCTACTACACCAAGTTGCCTCTACATTTAGAATAAAATGAAAACTTTTTTTCTTTTCCTTTCTTTTTTGAAGGTAGAGATCATGTGTTATGCTCCTTTGTGTCTCTCACACCTGACACTATGCTGTGCTGAGAACAGACCATTTTGTTGCTCTTCCATTGAAAACTTTGATGTTATATTCCTTTGTGCATAAAGGAGAAACAAGCAAATTTCTAAGATTCTTTGCTGTGTTTCAATTCTATATATAAAGGGAATTGTAGATTAAAGAAACAAATTATTTTGGGGGGTAATCTTTTTTGGTGATAGGCTCTCTAATGACCCTTTCTCCTGCCTGGAACCCCTACCCTTTTCTGAATCCTGTAGGGCTAGAAACTTCTATCTCCCACTCAATCTTGCTAATTGGTACCTCCTGGCCTGTAGGAAATCAATTAAATTCACCTAAGCTAGATCTTCCTCTCCTCTCCACCTTGCCATTTAAAAAACACCTGGCCTTGTTCGCATTTGGGTTGACTAGAACTGATTTAATACATGGAGTTCTGACTTCCACCCATAGAACTGGTAGGAGCTGGATGAAGTGGAATAGTGTGCCAAGTTTGGAGAGCAACCTCTTACAGACCACTGTGGACTCTTCTTGCCTTCTCTGAAGGCTGCCATGGCTGAGATTCTCTGGCAAAAACCCTTGGCCTTGTCCCTTTACTGCCCTTTGGTTCTATTTTGGAGGTATCAAGTGTTGCCTTGGTTTGGTGGTGGGTGCTCTGCTTCAGTTTTACAAGAGTAAGTTGATGCCCTGTGTGAGATCGTGAATGCTGCCCTGATTACCCTGCTTGTTGTCCTCTCTGCCTTCTCATGCTTTCTTCCCTGGGATTACTCTGGTTAAGCTATTTGGACTTACCGTGAAGGTGCCAAGTAAAAAAGCTGACTACTTTCACTATTGTTTGTCTTTTTAAATTTTTCTGTAAAGCTCCATTTAATTCTCAGCCACAGATCCCAATAAAGGGACTAAGGAAATTAATTTTTGCCGATTCATCTTGAGAGGTAGTTGTCTTTTTCATTTAGAAGTATGCCCCCTAAGACAAAGGGAAGTGTTGGATTGCACTGATGGGCAGAGACTATTTGTTGAAAAGTAGATGAGTACTAGCATCAGAGGAATGTAAGTTGAAAATGAAGAAAGAACGAGAGAGAGAAATAGGGCACTGTAGAGCAGATTTTGAGGTAATAATAATAGATAACAGGAGAGCTGGTGAAGAGGTACCTTTGAAAGATGAAGGTAGAGAATTGTGAAAAAATAATTGTACACAATTCAAGGTCAGAGAGGGTGCTAATGAGTGTGGAGATTCACTGACATTTTCCAAGGCAGAGGAAAAGTGAAGGATGATAAGGACTGAGTCAGGATGTAATCACTACTCAGGGAAAATTGATTTCCTAGACCTTTTCTTCTCTGTTATGTAGTGATCTCATCAGCTACTTTGTGCATTTCCTCTCCATTGACCTTCCTTGTAGCTTTGCCTATACCCACCATGTGTTAATCTATGCCAAACACCCAGGGGATAACATATTATCCTCTATGTTTGTGCTTGTATATTTCCATTTATTCAAATTAGCAGACTTATGACCTCAGACTAAATCTGAATTATTTGGTTTGTTTTTTTTTAAGCCAGTAAGAAAGCTCTCATTTTTAAAGGCAATTTTGCTTTTAAGAAGAAGGAATCTTTCAACCTGTTTTCTATTTGTATTATGATCACCCGGAGCATATAATATGGATCAGTTTTTGTCCCTTCCCCCCACCCCCTCCAAAGTATGGGGTAGGTGAAGTCTCTGTCAACCTGATATGAGAAACTTATTGAAGGTATAGTAGGTGAGTGGCTTTTTTTTAAACTTGTCAAAGTTACTTTTGTCTAAAATACAAATAGTGATTCAATGCACATTCATTGATTCAACAAACATTAAATATGTGCAGAATATTAGGACAGGTATGAGGTAAGAAGCAAAGTTTAAACAGAACACAGTCCTTGCTCCATTAGAGCTTACAGCCTAGAGAGGGATCAGGCAGAAGCACAGATAACCATATTATTAGAGGCAGCTTAGTAGCACAGTGGATAGTGTGCTAGACTTGGTGTCAGGGACACCTGAGATTGAATCCTGTCTCTGACATTTACTAGCTGGGTGACCCTGGGCAAGCCATTTGATTCAAGCCTCACTTTTCTCATCTGTAAAATGGGAATGATGATGATGATGGCACTTTACAGGGTTATTATGAGGATCCAATGAATTAATAAATGTAAAGCACTTTGCAAACCTTAAAGAGCTGTTTCGTTATTGTTAGCTATTAGTGTTATTGTTACAAACATTATGTTATAATTGCAGTAAAGAGACAAAGAAGCAACTACTATGTGAAGTCTAAGATAGAAAGTAGTTGCTTGTAGGCAGAGGGAAGGTGATAACGGAAGGCTTAATGTGGTGTGGCAGGCACAATGATCATACAGCTCTGTCTGGTGGAGTTTTTGTTAAGACTTAGGAAAGTAGTTTTTAAATGATATTATTGTAGAGAATGGAGTCTAAATTTACAGAGGTGCAGAGACACTTTAAATTTAGTAAGTTCTTTGTTCCTAACTTTTCTTAACTTTTATCTTTCCCCTAAGCAAAGAGCTGTTCTTGCTAGGACCAAATTTGTACAATTCTAATTTACAATGAATAGTGCACTGGAGATAACCATTCATTTCAAGTAATATTGCTGGATTTTCCATAATTGTTGACATAACTGTAGTAAAACCCTGTTATAAACTATATCGCCATATAGAGTGACAATATAGTATAATGGGGAAAAAATGTTTTGGAGTCAGACCTGTAAGATAGTCTTGATTCCACTGCTAATTAATCACATAATTCCCTTGGGCCTCAGTTTTCCCATCTATAAAAATGAGATGGTTTGACAGACTGATTTCTAAGATGCCCTCTGGCTCAAAAAATTCTGTAACTTGCCTTTAAAAGGAAACAAAGGAGAGGAGACAGAAGCACTAGGCAAAATAGACCATTATGGAGGGAAGCCTTTTCTAAAGGAAAGGCTATCAGAAGCGCCAGAGAGTGCCTTCTGAGTAAAATGAGAGGTTAGGGTACAGACGCAAGATATTTGTTATAGCTCAAATCATGTCTCTTTCTGTATGATGAATACTGCAAGAGTCTTGGGTATCAGGAGGAGAGGAGGCTTTACAGATAATACCGGCCAGGAATTCTTAATCTTTATTGTATCATGGATCCCTCTTGCAGTTTAGTGAAACCTCTAAACAACAGTTGAGGCAGGTTTAAGGTGCAGTGGATAGTGTGCTGGGCCTTGATTCAGGAAGACCTGAATTCCAATCCAGCATCTGATACTTACTAGCTGTGTAATTCTAGGCAAGTCACTTAATTTCTCTGTCTCTGTTTCCTGTCTGTAAAATGGGGATAATAGCATCTACCTCGAAGGGTTCTTGTTATGCTCAAATGAGCTAACGTTTATTCAAGTACTTAGCAAGTAGTAGGTACGTAGTTGCACTATATAAATACTTATTACCCCCTCTCCCCTTTCTTTACCTCCCTACCTTCTCAGAAGTGTTTTTAAATGTGTAAAATAAAACACACAGGATTACAAAGGAAAGAAATTATATTGAAATGCACTTATCAACATATTTTTAAAAGTTATAATTATGTTCCCAGGTTAGGAACCCCTGCTGTAGGCTAATCCATTTATTTTACAAATGAGTGGATTGAGAGACCCAGCACAGTATAGTGGTATGTCTAAGGTCATATAGCTGTTAATTAACACAGGCAGCACTTAAACCTGGCTCTTGACTCCATGTGCAGCATTCTTTACTCTATTTTTCACTTAAGTGTAGATACTGAGTTTCTTCTCAGTGTTTCTCTCATCTCCTGGTACCTCCATCAGATGGGGGCCCTGTTGTCTCTGTCACCTGCCAGGTCTGTGTCTGCTTTTTACCAACAGTAAAAAGACGTCTGTAGCTTTTAGTGTGTTGAAAGGTGTTCACTCTGCAATTAGCCGCTCTCTTCTTTAGGTTGAATGTGGTGAGCAGCTGGTAATAGACTTAGCCTCAGTTGTTGCTGTACAGGTTCTGACAAGCAAAGCTACTTCCTGAAGCAGCAGGTGGTATGATCTGTCCAATAAAAGAAAAAAAAAGAATCCTCATTAGCCAAAGAAGAATAAGCTTGATGGCTTGCATGTAACGTCAGCAAGGAAGCTGAATCATTTGAATGTAGTGTTGTGTGGTCCTTCTGTCTAGAATGGATGGTTGCTTTCTCTTTTTTGTTAAATGAGAGATGAGTTTTTCCCCCCTCTCTGTCAAAGCATGTCACACCATAAGGGACTGAACAGATACTCTTCTAATTAAAAGTAGTATTCCATGGTCACCAGCACCAGCAGTCGAATATGAAGATCTGAAGCCTGCTGTGTCTTCAAGATGGTGCTGAATTCCCTTTGGAAACCATTTACCTCTTTTTCTTCATTAATTTGGAACCTGTACTTTGACAGTAATCTGACAGCCTTTCAACTAGTTATGTTTTTAATTAGCATAGGACAAATCTTTATTTGAATAAACCAAGGTAAAGTAGTGCTTGGATTCTTATATTTTTTTCAGGAATGCTAACCACATCTGTGCTTTGCACTGATGTTGGGATGTTTTTAGTGATTAATAGTCTAAACAATTACAGATCTGTCCTATCTTGCTTGGGCACTGAATAATTCCAGGCAATTATAGATGTTTATCTCAAAAGGTAGTAAAGCACTATCAGGCATGTTTATGTTATCTTTAAGGATAACTATATAGGCCTCTGGCCATTATATGCCAGACATCAAACAATATGCCATCACTGAAAAGGAAAGGCATAAAATAATGGTAGGATTTTCATACTGTAATAAACAATAAGGCAGCTAGATGGCACAGTGAATAGAACACCTGCCCTGGAGTCAGGAGGACCTGAGTTTAAATCTGGCCTCAGATATCTGACACTTAGTAGCTGTGTGACCTCGGGCAAGTCACTTAACCGTGATTGCCTTGCCACCCCTCTCCAAAAAAAAGCAATAAAAGTAACATTTTGAACTTTTAGAAATGACCAGGCACTCATTTGTTTATTAGGCTCTGTCTAGTATAATTTTCCTCATCACCAAATAATTTCATGTGTCTTGTGATTGCAACCGATGAATACAACCTATGAAATGTTTGCTTAAATGCATGTTCCTCGACTATTTTTTTTAAAATTCTGTACCTGTGATGTTTTATAGAGAATTCTTGGGGGGAGGAAACTCCTTCTACCAACAGAAATTAGCAACTATTTTGCTAAATAGAATTGTAGAGCAGTGTCTATGTCTCTGTGAGTTTAAGTGACTTATCCAGGTGTCCTGGCTTGATCAGAGGCAGGACCTGAATCCAGATCTTTCTGACTTTTTATCTATTACACCGCACTGACACTATGAAGACATTTTAACTTTCCTTGAAGTAATAGAATAAGGAGGGCAACACTTAAAAGTCGGTGACCATTATATATCTTAGAATGATCTTTCTCAGAGTTTTAGGGAACCTTAGAGGCCATCTACTCCAACACCTGAACAAGAATTTCTTCTACAACTTTTCGAAAAATTCGTTGTTCGTCATAGCAAGTCTTCAAGCAGACATTACTTTTGGATCAGTCAAGAGTCATTGTCAGAGAGTTTTATTCTGAGCCATAGTTACAAGGAGGTCACGTAATGTCATCTAAGCAATTTTAGTATTAAGATAGTATTGCAATATAAACATCAACATCTCTATCAAATTGTTGATTCTGTTAGTGAAATTAAAATATCCAGACAACGATAGTATTGGTGAGAAGTGTACATTCAATAATCATATATTTCTATCAGATGTCTTAGTCTTAAGAACAGCAGCCCTGGAGTTGTATCTTTTAGTGATATATTCTTGGGCCCCATACATCATAAAGGACACCACTTGGTTGTTTTGAAATAGGATATTCACTGCATAATAATCCCGGGATTCTGGGGTTTATTCATATCAAGCTCTTGAATATACTCCTAAGGGACAATGCTAAGCACAGATCTGCTCAGGTTATGGAATGGAAGCCATAATCAATTTCTTACCAGTAACACATGAGAATGGAGCCCACACTTTTTTTTACGCTTGTTATTTTTTCACATGATCATATTCTTGTCAACAAAGTAGACAAAGCACAGTTACTGGTAAACAGGTGTGGAACCAAAAAGCCTTCAACAAAATTCAAATTTATTGTCAAAAAACTGCTCTGAAAATCACTGCAGTCATTATGCAACCACAGGAACTGAAAATGTAAAAAACAACAAAAACCACTAAGGAATTCAAAGGAAGTAAAATGATGACATTGTATCATACTGTAACACAGGGAATAAAAGTATAAAGCAGAGAGAGGAAGACAGTATTTATTTGGCAGAGGTCATCATGAGATACAGGTTATTCAATAAGCTATGTGCCATTAAACTACGTTATTTCATAGAATGCTCTTGCAATGTGATTCTGGAGCTGACTTCAAGGACTCTAGTCCTTGGAAGACAAGACAAGAAGGAAAAAATATGATACAAAGAACTTTGGCCTCTTTAATAAGCACTAGAACTTAACTTAGATTACTACTAAACCATTTTGAGCAAACATTTTTAAAAAATAAAATCAAAGTTTTTCACTTTGAGATTAATGGGCCTGCCCCATACATACCAACTTATTAGAAAAACTGCTTTCATCATACTAAGCTCCCTCTTATGTGCCCCTATTTATATTACAGATACTGCCTTGTAGGAGTGGAAGTGAAATAAAAATATGACACATACTCATTTGATCCCTAATCCCTGACACAGTGAATGGGGTTTGTCGCAAATAATCTTGATGGTTCACATCCTCATTCAGGGCTAACCTTGGAAATACCAGAGTTTAATACCACTTAGATTCCCTGCAAGAATTCAGGGCAACAGATTATTAGATATAGAACTGATTCAATTTAAAAGAGGTTTTAAATAAACAGGGAGGGTCTCCTCCCTTTTCCAGAAGTCAGCAAACAATCCCTCTTCCCTCTGAAACTATATGGATACATGACTCACGATGCTAGCCAAGGGGCAAGTTGAGATTGCTTCTCCATGCATATGATTTCTTGCTTTGTTGATTTTTTTCCACTTGAGGGTCATGCAAATGGTACAGTTTGTGGAGCTCCCTCCAGGTCTTTGTACCCTTTTTATTTCTTCTGTGTTTGTGTATATGTGTCTGTTCCTTGCCCTTTGTCCTTTTCCTCCAAAAGAGCTTTCTGGAGCTTTTGATGTACTCTCCCGCAGAAGAACCTCTCCTCTTTGACAGTCTGGTTTGTCTGTGCCTTCTGTGTTTTTTCTTTCTCTGCCTATTTTCAGGTGAGTCCCTGGCTCCTTTTTTTTTTAAAAAACTAATCCAAAGGACCAGCTTATACGTATGAACTCTTCTCAATTCATTGACCCTCCCTACTGCTGCTCAAACAAAATCATTGCTGTCCTTCCTGCTTGAAGAGGACCAAAATGATATCACGATTGCTGGGGTTAAAGTACAGTTCGTCCAGCTGTGACTGATGAGACTCTTATGAGCTCAGGAGGCTATACCACAGGTTGGGCACAAGTAGTCTGAACATTTGGAACGGAGATGTCTCTAAATTTGCACATCTTATGCAACAAAATCAAGTTAGGCGATGAAGACCCAGGACAAAGAATGAACACCTTGTCTGTGAACTCCACATTCAGGAAATAGTCTGACTACCTGAGACAAACTCACTATACGCAAAAAAGTGTTTTCCCATGAAAGCACATTTCTCTCTGAGCATCTGGTTTTGCTCTCCCTGAGTATCTGCCAGATACCACTACAATGAAAACAGCTGGTTGCTATTTACTGATGCATTTTAACACTGCCCAGTAGTTCAGGACAGGAAATAAAGAAGAATATGAATTACACAGTAATGAATTCATCTGAAGTTACTTGCCCTTTTTTTAAGGGGCCAGGTGCAAATTAGAATTAGTTAAGTTGAAATTTGTTTAAAGAACTAGGAAAAATGCTTAATATTTGTAAAGTGCTTAGCACAGTATTTGGAATATAGTAGGCACTTAATTCTTGTTTCCTTTTCCTTGTCCCCCCCCCCCCAAATGCTATAGAATTTTTACTGAACGTCAGTAGTCACAAATTTGTATTTTAGTTCCTTAACAAGTTTGTATCCTTTGCAAATGTATTTTTTTCTGCTTGTAAGGGCATTTGTTTAATACTAGAATGACTAACTCAGGCTAGACTTTCATTTAGTGCATTCAATGACATGACTAAATTCCAATCATTATACCTGGCATGCCATCTAGCTTTCCAGTTAGGGCATCTTGCCATACTCCTGCCATCCACTCTGCAAGATATCCTATTGGTGACTGAATGAGCATGAACTCTCTGGAACTAACTGGTTACAGATCATGCTTTGTGTTCCAGTTATCTGTCCACCCTAACCATCTTCTTTTATCTATATTGCTGTGTTACATGTACTCTTCCCAAATTTCTTTTCAACCTCTTCTACCGTAATCAAACCAGTGTTGCCATTTCTTCTGGAAGGGTGAACCAGCAAGGCAATAATCACAACAGAGACGATAATTGTCAACATGCCTATGTGTGGTTCTGCATTGCAAAATATAAGACTCTCCATACAGAAAGTAGAAGTAATCCATTTATCCAGACACCAGAGAACCAGATCCCCAAACCAATAAGCCCAATCCATCACAGCAGCAAAGAATTCAATATGCAATATCACAGCAGAGAGCTACTCTACCCCAAAACCATCCGCACCCCCCATCTGAGGCCTTCCCACAAACACACTCACAGCACAGCTAGCTCGACTGTGTCTGTTCTCCCCCTCAGTTTTAACTGCTCTTTCAACATTTCCTGTGACATGCTTTCCTTTTCCTTTCAGCAAGCTGCTCCTGCCACATGTGACTTAGGCTTCCTGTGATGTAAGCAGGTCACTTGGCCTATTAATGGGTGGGAAAGATCTTCAAATCTAAATTGTCATTACAAAGGGGCATGTCCATCAGCTTCTTCTTTGGCTCCTCTCAGTATTTCTATGACTTCCTCGACTAAAACATCTTTTCTTGGCCACCATCACCACATATGTGCTGGAATAGTGGATAATTGTACCTTTACTGCTGCCTCCACATTGGGAATAAGGAGGAGAGGGAAGGCATGCCTCATAAGAAAGGAACCATGGTGATGAGAGCTTGGATGGGGGGCGGGGTACCCCAAGGATTGGTTATGATGCATCACAGTAGAGGCCACTAGAGGATGAGGGATGCAGTAATGTCTCTTCTGTATGAGATGTTGGCACCCTGGGGGAAAGACATTTGCTTTGTCTGTTTATCATTCTACTAAGCCTCAGCTTTTCCCATCTATAGTTTGGGGATAAGAATAATACTTTCTAATTGCCAGACTTTACAGTCATGAGTAGAATCGCAGCGTATATAAAACTTTGGAGTCAAGAAGACTTCTGTTCAAATGCTACTTCTGATACTTATTTTAAAAAATGTTTCAATTAGATTTTTTCAAGATCTAAGGGCGATATAATAATACCATAACCTACACAAACATCTCAATAAATATTTGTTGAATAAATGAATAATAATGCTGTACCAAAGCTAAATATTTTGCTGTAAAAAGGCTGTTTTTCACAGTGCATATGTTGATTTCCTCTAGATACAAATCAGAACAATTGGAGAACTTGGTCTTAGTGCTAGCATGTAGGTGGGGAAAATAGGCAGGTTGTATTGTCTGTTATATAGCAGAGCATGAATAATTGAATAATTATGTTCATGGTTTTCCCAGTGGAGCTCTTGGTTAGCAATACTGTATTTTAAATGGCAGCCTACTGTTACTGTCTTTGTGCCTGCTTATCCTCATAACTAATTGATTGTAAATGGTTTTTTTTCAGCCTTTTCCTGTGCTTCTGGTGAATACCTAGAAATGAAGAACCAGGTCTGCAGTAAGTGTGAGGAAGGCACCTACTCCTTGGGCAGTGGCATCAAGTTTGATGAATGGGATGAGTTACCTGCGGGATTTTCCAATGTCGCAACATTCATGGACACAGCAGTTGGTCCTGCGGAGAACAAACCAGATAGCTGTGACAAGTAAGAAACTTAAAGGGGCCGGTTAAAATTGATTAAGTAATAGAGAAGAGTATACTTGATAATTTTTGCAAAATTGTAGATTTTCATGGTGTTAATTGGTGGTGGGTATTTGGGATCTGCAGAAGAATTTTATTGTATGGGGTTCTAGAAGTGCATACAGTACATGTAAAAAATGTTACTGGAACTGCACAGGATTGATAGACTTGGGAACTTCAAATGGGGCAGTTCTCAGATGCTCCAGTGTGGCCACAGACCTATTGGTACCATAAGTATTCATAGAATCATAGATGGAGAGCTGGAAAGGATTGTAGAAATGGTCTATTTCAATACCCTCATGCACAGATGAAAAAACTAAAACCCAGGCATAAGTTCACAGATGTAGAGTTAGAAGAGAACTTTCAAGAGGCCATTTAGTCCAGCTGCCTTATTTTTTCAGGTGAGGGAAAAGAATCCCAGGGATGTGAAATGAAAGCCAGAACCAGGATTCAGAGTCAGAAATCATGATTCCTGGTTTGGTACTCCTAAATTCAGCAATCTTCATAGGACCATGATGATAACTCTTTTTTATGCTCAGAATGTGAATTTGTGTGTGTGTGTGTGTGTGTGTGTGTGTGTGTGTGTGTATAGGTATAAATGTGTGTGTATATAAAATTGCCAAACCATGTCTGTCCGTCTGTCTCTCTTTCTCCCTCTCTCCTGCATATATGTCAGTTTGACCATTTTTTTGAGAGACTAGCCACAGGATGTAATTACAAATAAAACTTAAGAATTGTGTCCAGCCTTTAAAATGTACGTACTTAAAGGAAAAATGATATTTTAAAATAATATAAAATACTCAAGAAAAGTCATTGCTTTTCTGAAAAGCTATTTTAAAATGTTGATTTTAGAGATTTATTTTCTTCTCCATCCCTGAAAGGAAGAAGAGCTAAACTTTAGCTATTTCCTCATTTCAGATGAGGAAGAGTAAAGTAAACACCTCATTGTTTGATTTTTTAATCAATCTTCCAAGTTTCTTAAGCAAGTCATTGCCTTGACCTTAGGCCAGGATGAGAAAATGTTCACTTGTTTTAAAGAAAGGTCCTTTCTTGTCCTCTGGCCATATGTAGTTTTGATGTGAGTTACATTTTTTTAATGCATTCGTTTTTTTCCACTTAAACTTGATGTCTCTAGATCCTGAATCCAGGGATTGTTTGTCACTCTGGGAAAAGGGTTTGGGAATCCTTATCTCAGTTTCTGCTCTCACTGCTGAGTCAGGTGCCTAGAGGGCAGGTAGATACATCTCTTTCCCATTTGGGGTTCTAGGGATACCCCTGAGAGACAGTGAGGTTCTTGTAATACTTTTGGCTTAAGACCCTATTCTGGCGCGCCCCCCCATATCAATCACACATGTAGTTAGTATTTCTGTTACAATCATCAATACCCCACAATGATTAGTGTCCCGGCATCATTCAGTCAACTAAAATCAATTTACTTTTACAAAGGAATATTTGTTGAGAAGGTATAAAGATGTATAAAACATTGCCTTGAACTGGGAGCACACTTTTCCTTATAATGCCTAGGTTCCTGGTCCCTTCATCATCACAAGACTGAAGCCTGGCTCATATTGCCTTCATGAAGCCTGGTCCATTTAGTGGAAGCCTCCATGAAAGGCAGGAAAAAAATAGACATAATAGTTACAGAAGCAACAGCTGGGCCATATGTTCAAGGCATCATGTAGTCTCGGGTAGGGGAGAGCTTATGTCTGGTGCTAGTTCTCTCTCCCCCCTCTCCCCTTCACCTTCTTCCCACTCCCACTCTCACTGCCACTCTCACTACCACTCTGTCTCCCCCTCCCTCTTTCCCCCTCCCTCTCTCCCTCTCCCTCTCTCCCTCTCTCCCCCTCTCTCTCTCCCCTTCCCTCTCTCCCTCTCCTCCTCCCTCTCCCCCTCCTTCTCCCCCTCTGTCTCTCCCTCTTTATCCCCTCTCTCCTTCCTCATCCTTCTACCACTCTTTCTCTTCCTCCCTCTCCCCCCTGCCTCCCCCCCCCCCAGAGGCTTATAATGCTTCTTGCCTCTTCACTTGAAGGCAGCCAGGCAGAAAACAGAGACAGTGTGCTTTTGCTACTTAGTGCCTATTGATAGCACAACTAATTTTGGCTTAGCAGTCAATAAAAGTCTGTTTTTTTGCTACATTACTAACAGACGAGAAACAGTCCTATCATCCCTGCTCATATTCTGAATAGATATTTACTAGCTGACTATCTGGGCAAGTCACTAACCCTGTTTGCCTCAGTTTCCTCATCTTTAAAATGAGCTGGAGAGGGAAATGGCAAACCATTCTAGTATCTTCGCCAAGAAAACCCCAAATAGGGTCATGGAGAATTAGACATGACTGAAAAATGATTTAAGAAGGTTGCTTACTTCTCCTGAGTAAGTTTTAAAAATTTAGTCTTGTGTCTCATTGTGGTGTAGATTTGAGCTTGGACCCTTTTTGAAAAAATCTTTTAATTTTTGGTTCCATATCCTCTTACTTCCTCTACCCCTAATTCCATCCATTGAGAATGCAAGAAATTTAATAGCCATTATAGATATGAAGTCATGTAAAACATTTTTGCATTAGCTATATTTTGGAGGAAAACAAGAAAAATAAAAAAAAGAAAGGAAAAATCTGCTTTGGTTTGCGCTATGAACCCATGAGTTCTGTATTTGGAGTTGTGGGGGATCATCGTATTGATCAGAGTTACCAAGCCTTTCACAGTTGATTGCTGTTACTGTGTAGATTGTACTTCTGACTCCGCTCGCTTGGAGTTTGGACTCTTGATGGCTATTCAGGGAGAACAAAAGAGCTTTCAGGTCTGAGTAAGCTGGGTTTGCAGATCTGTCTTTGGAGGACTAGGTTAGCTACATTCAGAAAATGGGAAGGAAACAGACATTTATCAAGTGCCTACTATGTGTCAGATACTGTTCTAAGATCTTTACAAATATTATTTTACTTGATTCAATAATCCTGCTATATAAATGCTATTACTATTTCCATTTTACAGTTGAGGAAATTGAGGCAAACAGAAGTTAAGTAACTTGTACAGGTTCTCACGGCTAGTGAGTATTTGAGGCCATAATTGAACTCGCGTCTCAAAGACCAGTGTTCTGTCCTCTGTTACACATAGCTCCCTTGGTTGCCAGGTGATGTATTTTTTCAACCGTTGTTACTCATAAAGACCACCTACTGAAGTGTGTCGAGGTTGCAATCTGTATCATTGGAGAGAATTTGCACACAGTGAAATCACAGATCTCTGAAGTAATAACAGAAAATTACAAATAAACAAGAAAAGTAACATTGGCCGTTAAGAATGAAGCATATTGAAAATGGATTACTTATAAAGGTGGACTATATTATTATGTATTATTTATAATTAATTGCATATTAATATATTAAAGATATACTAGAAAAATTTTCCAGGTAGTCTGATCAGAGAATTAATGGGAGGGGGAACAAGGATAGATTCATTAAATGTATCTTTTTTCTGGGTGGTGCTCATTAAAATAATATATCCTATATCCCACTTGTAGAAGTATAAGCAGGTTACAGTTTTGGTGTCTAAACATCTCACCTAATTTTGTGTCGGAGTATTTGCAAAAACATTAATGTAAAAGACATGAAGAGGATCAAAATGAAATTGAATGTTGTTTTCTGGATGCTGTTAGAAATTATTCCCTCCTGTGACCTTATGCAAATTAGTTGACCTTTTTGGGTTTCTTTTGAAAATGTATCCTATAGATTTAAAGTATGACATACGGAAAGAAAACTCTTGACACGTACTACCTGTGTGACCTGGGCAAATCACTTAATCTTGTTAGCATTAGTAATTACCCTGGAGGCCATTCTGAATTGGTAGAAAAAATGTCCTTATTTCCTTACACCAATGAAATCACCAAAAGTCCAAAATGAAAGAGTGAGGTACAGGGAAAATTCTGTAATGATAAACTCGAAACTCTTCTCCTGTAGTTGAGATTGTATTATCAAGAGTATATTGTTAAACAAACTTCCCCGTCTTCAGGAAGTAGAGTAGTGCCACTTTTCACCTGAAATTTGACTTTTGCATGGCATTCGTGTTTGAAAATTCAACATTAGGAAGGGCTTAGCTTAGACTTCTGAGATATAAAAATGATGCAACCAAAGAAGCTCACAGAATGTTCTCATCTTGAATATTATTAAGAATATAGTGCTAGACAACTAGCTGGAGGACTCTGGACTAAAACAAATAATATTTAAGATGCCTTTTGGCCTTACAATTTCAACTCCCTTTTTTTAAGAAAAGTAACACAAGGAACAAATGATAAGTTATAGCCAGAGGTATTCTCAAGTGAGCTAATTGTTAAATTTTCTGTGGGAGCATTTATATCTTTGAAATTGGCAAATGCTACCACTCTGGATTTGATTTATCGTTTTATTGTCTAGACTTAAAGAGATGGAAAAAAATGTTAATGCAAATTAAACTTAAAAGTAGTGTGTGTGTGTGTGTGTGTGTGTGTGTGTGTGTGTGTGTGTGTGTATAGAGCCTGTTGTTAAACATTTATTAGCTCACAACTGGCTACAGCCTTTCCAGTCTAATGACCTTGAAGTTATATACATCATTAAGGAAGATGGGACTTTGTGTGGCAGGCTATGACTAATTGTTAATGAGAAGTTAACAAGAAGAATGCTTCTGTCTTATCTTCCATTCTACCTAAAAAGAATGAACAGTTAAGTATTTTTAGTGATCACACTTGTGCTGACAAATTGCTACCTCAAAGCCATCAATCCTAGAACTTCTCCCCAGGATACAAGAGGTTAGGTTGGCAGAGGGAATTTACATTTTCCTATAAGATATATGGGCTTTGAAAGCTACTGGTGAATGGGTGGCTCCTCTCTGCATTGCCCAGTACTTTGGCTCATGCAGCAGTGTCTTTCTTACCCTAGTCACATATTTGAATGGAGAGAAGGTAGTCCTGATGGTTTTTTTTTGGCTTTGATTCCACAGCTCTTCCTGGATCCCTCGTGGAAATTACATTGAGTCCAATCGAGATGACTGCACAGTTTCTTTGATCTACGCAGTGCACCTAAAGAAGTCTGGTTATGTCTTCTTTGAATACCAATATATTGACAACAACATCTTCTTTGAATTCTTTGTAAGGGGTTTAAAACTGTGGAATTTCTTATGTTCTTCCCCCTTCCCCCTCCCCTTCACTAAATACTTAAATTTAAATGAGAAGGCACTGATAAATTTTGATATCATAAATCTTGCTTCTCCCTTCTACCCTTGACTCCTTTGTTTTTGTAAGCAGGATCCTCCTGTTCTCTTACAGCTGCTTGGATTTTATTTGCTTTTAAATTGCTTATCTTTTAAAATAATTTATCTTTTTTTTAATTGGTTGGTGCTTTGCCCTCTTTCTACCTTTGGATTGCTGAGAAAAGTGAAATAATATGGTCTGAAATTGTCTAATCACATTATTTTGCCTCTTGAAATAATAATCGACAATTTCACTTTCTGTTTTGTAGCCGCTAACACTTGGTCTTTTGCTTTGAACTTTTCACTTTATTGAAATTTCCTGGAAAGTTCACTTTTATTTGGAGTTCAGTGACTGGCACTACTTTGTTAAAATCCTATTGTGTGCATTTATAGAATTCCAGCTTGGATTTAAAAGGCTCTTCTTTTTTCATTATAGTTGAAAGTGTGCCTCTCTGTGAGATTTAATTAGTCATTTAAGCATACTCATGTAATATTTCAGAAATGCAAATGAGTATAGGATTTCTGTGTCTGGGGGACTCATTTATCTCAAGGGTGACAATTCACACATGTTTTGGAAAGGACTGGCAAATGGGATCATAACAGAGTGTAGTAGCTATTTTAACTGATTTAGCTACTAGAGATAAAAATGTTTACTTAGTTGTTATAACTTGGAAAATATCTATTGTGGCTCATGTGGCTGCAAAAACACTGAACTCTTGTGCCAAGTAAATGTGTTTTCCTCCCTTTCCTTGTCTGTCTTTTCCCCTTTCTCTTCCCTTAATTACAAAATAGTTTTGAAAATAAGGAATTAGATTTGATGATGTCTAAATCCCATTCCAGCTCTAAAATCCAATGAAATATTTAAACTGCTAAACAATACCCAAGTTGCACATTTGCTCCTGTAGCAACTGCCTCATTTGTGATATGTTTCCCAGAGTAGAGGAAAACCTAGTGGTTTATGCCTTGTGCTATCCAAATGGGGTCATGAAGAGTCAGACATGACTGAAAAATGACTGAACAAACGGAGACTCTAAGGATACACAGGTAAAATGAAGCTGAGAAGAAAGGCATTCATCCAGGCAGGCTTCTCCTCTCCCTGAACCTGTCCCTGTCCCCTCTCCTTCCACCCTCCCCCCTCTCTTTTCCTTCCTTTCCTCTCTCTCTCCTTCCTTCCTTCCCTTTTCTTTCTCCTTCCTTTCCATTTCCCCTCCCTTTCCTTTCCCCTTTCCTTTCTTTTCCTCCCTTCTCCTTACCTTTCCTTTCTCTTCTTTTCCTCTCTCTTTTATTTTTTCCTCCTGAATTAGTCAAACAGGCCAAGTAAGCTAAAATTTCCAGATAATCTCTTAACTCTATGCTTTGTACTGCCTGTGTAGGCAAATTTGGGGGGCCTGCTTTGAATAAGCTCCTTTAAACCTCTTTATCCAGTCTCTTTAATTTCTCTACGTCAGTCAGTCCTCAAGGATTTATTAAGTGCTTACTTACTCTCTGCCAGGCACAGTACTAAGGCCTTAGAATACAAATACAAGTAAAAAGAAAGACAGTCTTAGCCCTCAAGGGGTTTACATTCTAATGGAGGAAGACAATATAAAAAGAAGCTGAAAAGTTGGCGGTAAGGGTGGTGGTAGTAGTGGAAGGTACCCAGCACAGGGCATGGGACGGTCTAGAGGCAGCCTGGAGAGGAATGAGTCCTGGCTGGCCTGGGCTCCCTCCTTAAATGGAGGTTCTTGGAGGAGTCATCCAATCAGAGGGAGAGCAGAAGAGGCTGAGAGTGCTTCCAATGTGGGAATTATTCCAGGGCTGGAGTGAGCTTCAAAATGAAGAGATGGAATGCAGTAGAGAAAGTCCAAAGTGAAGCCTGGACAATGAGACACGGCCAGCTTTGGGGCCCTCCTTAAGTGGAGATTCTAATTTCACCTCTACCGTGGGAGATTTTTATGTGCTTTGAGATCTCTAGGTAAAAGGTGCTAAGGAGGCATAAAGTTTCATTCTTTGCCCTTACAGTGGCAATGCTTTTGTTCTCCCTGGCATTTGTCAGAAGGGATGGTGATGTCCAGTAGCTCTCATTCCTTGTTTTATCTTGTCCAAGGCTGCTCCTACTCTTTGCCTTAGGTATTAATTTTGACTCATCCTTTATCCTTGATGGGCTTTAAGCATCTAGAACACATGAAATTTACTCAACCATGTAGACATGAAAATCATAGGATGTTAGAGCTAAAGACAATTTTAGAAGAAACTAGAGTCAAGTCTTTCCACTTACAGATGAGGAAACTGAGGACCAGAGAAGTGAAGGTGAATAGCCCAAGATCACTAAGCTTGTTTTGCCAGAATTAGGACTAAAGCCCAGTTCTTCAGTTTCCTGTCTTTGTATTATACCCATTAGGTCCTGATTAGCGCAAACAAGGAATCTCCTGAAGTGGTTGAATTATTAGAATTCATGCTACACATTTCTACTGGGCTAAAACCAATTACCATATTTTACACAATTACAACTTTAAATAATGTTAATTCAAATAAGGATGATGACTTCAGGGGATTCCTTATTGGCACTAATTAAGACCTAGATGTATTAAGTCTGCTCTTTGGTACCAGCTGCTTCTAGCTAAAAGAATAGTTAGGAATTCAAGCCTTATTTTTTCCTTGAGTATGTTCAGATTTCTATTTGTCTTTAATGACAGATTTGCAGTTGGAGAACCTGGGTATAAATTCTGCCTCTGCCATTTAGTACCTGTGTGGCCTCTCCGGACATCATCTACAAAAGGAGAGGGTTGGAGTAGGTGGCCCCTGGGGTGCCTTCCCATCTAAGTCTGTGATCCTCTGATCTTATGACTATGCATATGATCCATGATTCTCTTGATATGAATATTTCCTCTACTGTTACAGATCTCAATCCCTCCCACACCTTAGTGGATGGGTTTATTGAGTCGTGGTTAAAAAAAAAAAAAAACTGTCTCCCATGGTAGCCAGCCTTCTAGCAAAGAGCCTTCTGTAGAAACTTAGCAAAGCTGGTCCTTGGATAATGGCTATAATAGATTACACAGTCTGTTCTCAGTAATTTCCAGCTCGTTAGAATCTGCCAGAGCTCCGCTGACATAGGTTTCAAAAATTCAGTGTCACTTCCATGCCATGGTGAGGTATAAGAAGGCAGCCTTGATATGTGGATAGCTTAACACTGGCATTAAAACAGCTATTATATTTATAAAGGGCGTACTTTTAAATGCCATTAAACTAGACTTCGTTGGGTATTTAATACAAGTGGATCTTGATTAGTGTGAGTAATGAGTTTCCTGATATGGTTGAAATATCAAATTTAGACTGGATATTTCCAGTGGGCCAGAACCAATGGAACCAAGAACTATATTTTACCTTTTGCAAATCATTGACCGTTTTACATAATTACAACTTCGAATAGTGTGAAGCTGAAATATTTAGAGGAATAATTATTTGTACTAGGTCTTTGTGGGTGATTTTTCCCCCATTTTTTAATTAATAAAGATTTATTTTCTCTCTTCCCTATTTAAAAGGGAAAAAAGGAAAAATACAAACTCTCTGTAATGAATGGGCAAAGTCAAGTAAAATCAACCTCCATATTGTCCATGTTCAAAAATGTCTTGTTCTGCATTTTGAATACATCGCCTCTTTATCAGGAGGCAAGTAACCTTCACTGACATGAATCCTCCGGAATCATGGTTGGTCATTTCATTGAAACTGGTCATTTTAGAGATCTCAAGGTTTTCAAGGTTGCTTGCATTTATAACAATGTTATTATTGTATAAAGTGTCCTATTGGAAGTAGTTCTTTGAAGTAACTTTTCCTTCCCCTTAATGTGTGTGAGGAGCTCATTTGTTGGGACAAGGACCAAGGAGGGGTGGAGGGATCTGGGGACAATAGGAAATTAATCACTTGAGGTGAGGAGCAAGAGATAAGAACTGATTCAAGTCTCAACTCTGTTCAAACCAGGGCAAAATTTCACTTTATTTTCCTCTCCAATTCCCATGACCCCCCCATTTTTCATAATTTCTTCATGCTTTTTTCTCCTCTGTAGATGTGAAAGCCTAATATTTCAAGAAAGAATTCTATTTAGGGAGAAGGTTTTTTTTTTGGACAATGACATTAATGCAAAAGAAATCATTAGTATTTTTAAAAAGAACAATACTGTCCTAAATAAGAAGAATGTTGGGAGAATCATGTTAACTATAGTAATGATTAATATTTAGCAATTTATGTGCATGTATAACCTATGTTAAATGGCTTACCCTCTTAGGGAGGGAATAGGGAGAGAATTTAGAACTCAAAATTTAAAAAAAATGAATTTTTAAAAATTATTTTTATGTGTAATTGGGAAGACTCTAAAATATTATTAAAAAACAATTTGGGCAAGACTCAACTTATCTAACACTGAATTAAAAAAAATAGCCAATTTAGGATTAACATTTGCCATAGAATAAAAATCCAGGACTTTGACATAGATCTTAGCCACTCACCTAGCTACTCACCCAGTTTAAGATTTGTTGCAGGAACAGGGTCTGTTGATAACATATTTCAATGAACTAGTTAATTTTTGGTTCTTATTGACATGGCTGCTTCATGTAGTAATCCTGCTGTGAATACATCCCAACTGCTAACTAATCCAGCCTTTTCCTACTTCTTACTGTCATAACGGTTTCCCTAAAATAATAACAGCCAACTCATAGCTGTAGACAACCTACATATAGCTGTAGGGCATGACTTTTTTCTTAGTCACCATTTAAACACCTGGAGCTTTGTTGTGTGTCCTTCCAGGGGATTACTCATGATGAGGGATCTCTGGTGTGCATTGTTAGAATTTCTTATGCACAGTCTTGTGCTGGCTACAGAAGCAAACGGAAACTATTCCTCAGCATGCTCAATTAGGGCCTTTGTGTTTAATTCACAGATACAAAATGACCAGTGCCAGGAGATGGACTCCACCACAGACAAGTGGGTAAAATTGACAGACAATGGAGAATGGGGTTCTCATTCTGTAAGTCTTACGGTATTTTTCTTCTCTTGTTCTCATTTTCATCTTTCTTTTCACTTCCCCACCTGTATTTGGTCTCAAATAATTTGACATTTAACACAGGGAAATAAACAAAACTAGATGCTAATTAGGAGTAAAGTACAGGTAATTCCCAGGCACGAAGGAAGTTGCCTTCATTCAGGTTCAGTGAAGGGAAAGGGTATAGTCAAAAGAATATGGTTCTGGAGTCAGAGGACTTAGGTTCAAATCCCAGCTCTGCAATTTAGTACTTGCGTGACCTTGGGCAAGTCACTTATCTTCTCTAAGCCTCCATTTTCTGGTCTACAAAGTGGTTTAGACTAGATGGCCTTTGTGGTCTCTTCTAGCCTAAATCTATGATTCTGTGAGTTTATAGTTTCTTAAAAATTCCTTCTGATGTAGATTTTTATTATTCCTACCAACCTCCATCTCTATGCCTGTCCCTCCAAGTGTAGTGGGCAGAAAATATTATTCTTCAGTTGTGTCCAGTTCTCTGTGACCCCATTTGGGGTTTTCTTTACAAAAAAAATACAGGAATGGTTTGCCTTTTTCTTCTCCAGCTCATTTTAGAGAAGAGGAAACTGAGGCAAGTGGCATTAAGTGACTTGCCCAGGGTTACATAGCCGGTAAGTATCTGAGGTCAGATTTGAACTCAGGAAGAAAAGTCTTCCTTATTCCAAGCCCAGTGTTCTGTCGACTGTGCCACCTAGCTGTGGGCAGGAGATAGTGCTATGCAAAATCAATACGCAGAAACGTTGAGGGCTTTAAACTTACCAGTGAAGACTAAAGGTTGTTATTTCACCAACGAAACCTTGTTTTGAAGTGCTTAAAAACTAGTACAATTAATAACTACATTGTGCTTGGGTGTGCTAGAGTCAGTTTCAATTAAGTTGCTTTTAAAATTTTCATGGTGAGCATTTAAATCTCAGAAATTAGTCAGTTCCCCAAATCAGGCTTGATTTATTGCTGATTGCATAAATTTAAGAAAGTGATGGTGAAAATGTTAATAATGTGATTAAACTTAGAAGTGTGTCATGGGGACTTTTTTTGAGAGCTGGTTGTTAAACATTTAACAGCATGCTGCTAGTATGATTCCTCAAATATATCTACATACTTTTGTTACATCAGCAACAGATCCTTTGAGGCTTAATGGAACGTACTTCAAGGCATTTCTTTATCTGTAGCCCCTGAGTGAGGCTAGTGTCTCATCAGGCTCACTTACATGAATGCTCCTTCTAGATTGAAAAGGTCTAAGTGCCACTCGTCATCTGAGAGCTTTCTTTGCCTTCTGCAGCACAAAGCGAAAAGTTCTTCAACTCTTTTTTTCCCCCACTATTGGGCAAGATAAAACAGGTGGCTGGTGAGGCTTTCTTTAATGTGGTTTCTGTTTGGTCAGTTTAAGACTTCATATCAGAGTAAGGGTGCCAGATTGGATAATAATAGACCCATGAAAAGTATCCTCTCTGAACAAACCTAAAATGCAAAGGAAAGTTGGCTTAATTGATAACTTAGAGGAGCTCCTACTATAGTGGAAGAAATAGCAGATATAGAAAAAACTAGGTATCAGCACAGTCATAAGTGGCATTTCCAGCTCCTGGGGCTGTCCCTGCAGGATGATGGAAGGCGGGAGGGAGAACACTGAAGAGACCTGCTTGAGCCCACACCTGCCAGGTGCAGGTCCTCAGGCCAGGTAAGTATGCCCCAGTCAGGTACAGTTGTGCCAACAGGGCAGTGGTAGGGCATGTTAGCTTAGGCCTTGGAAGTGACAGGTACAGAATCCTCTGGGAGTAGAGTATAAGGCAGGGCATGGAAGTGGGGTGTGGCATGATTCTTTTCAGTGGTGGTCTTCCACATCTCTTAGTTCCCTGCCAGACTTGCTGTGGCTGTTGAGAGAAGGATATGCATTTCCCTGACTTCTTTCCCCTCACTCCCAGTCCCCATTGGGAGTCAGTCCCCAGGGTCGGGTCGGGGAAGGAAGAACTCTTCCACCAGAAGTTGGTGCCCTGGAGCAAAGGCCTGGCTGCTCTGTGCTAGGTGTAACTTGGGGGTAACAGGCTAGAAAATCAAACCTAGAGAAGCAGACTTTAATAGTGCAACATACTGCACTCTTGTTACCTGCTGTTGTTGCTTCCACAGTTTAATGAAATGACTGGTTTTAAAAGAAGCAAACAAGCTCATTATTTACTTTTTGGTTTTCAGAGCTCTCAGAAGCACCTATGAGTAGCTGCTGACTGTGTAGATAAATATAGGATTGGGACTTTCACACTCTAAAAAGGGGCCTTTAGTGTAAATAAATATTTCAAATCAAGGATTTTGCTATCATTTCCTTTTTAGCCTCTGAAGAGGAAAAGCCCACCTCTTCCTTGTTTTGTTCACCCCATTCAATAACTTGGCAAACCCTTCCTTCATAGATAGTATTAAGGTAAATTTCAGTAGCTCACATCTCTATTTGAAGTCCGTGTCTCTAGTTTTGAATTAAATTGGTAGAGTCTAGATCAGGGATGGGGAATCCTCAGCCTCGAGGCCACATGTGGCCCTGTGGGTCCTCAAGTACAGCTCTTTGAATTTGAACTTCACAAAACAAATCCCCTTAATAAAAGGATTGTTCTGTAAAACTTGAACTCTGTCAAGAGGCCTCACCCAAGGATCTAGAAGGCCACATATGGCCTTGAGGCTGCAGTTTCCCTATCCCTGGTCTAGATGAATGAGTTTGTTATTTTCTAGTAGGAAATGGTGTTGACCCAGCTATTCTGGAGAGCAATTTGGAACTATGCCCAAAGGGCTACAAAACTACATACCTTTTGACTTAGCAATGCCACTACTAGGTCTGTATCCCAAAGAAATCAAAGAAAAAGGAAGAGGGCCTATATGTACAAAAATAATTAAACTAGCTCTTTTTATGGTATCAAAGAATTGGAAGTTGAGGGGATGTCCATCAATTGGGGAATGGCTGAACAAGTTGCGGTATGTGATTGTGATGGAACATTATTGTGCTATAAGATATGATAAGCATGATGGTTTCATAAAAAACCTGGGAAAACTTATATGAACTGATGCAAAGTGAGTAGGACCAGGAGAACACCGTACACAGTGATGGCAATATTGTAAGGATGATCAACTGCGAATGACTTAGTTATTCTGATCAATGTAATGATCTAAGAGTATAGCAAAAGACTTATGATGAGAAATGCTATCTACCTCCAGAGTTAGAACTGATGCAGTGTGAATGCATATTGAAGCATAATTTTTTAGCTTTATTTTTCTTGCTTTTTTGCAACATGGCTAATTTGGAAATAGGTTTTGCATGATTTCACATGAGTAATCGATTTGCCATTTCTTGCCTTCTTGATGGGGGCAAGAGGGGTCTTAGGGAGGGAGAGGATTTGGGACTCAAAAAGTAAAAAAAAAAGAATGTTAATAAGTAATAAATTAGAAAAAAATGGTATGAGTGAATAGATTGTAAGCTTTCTGGTATGTTTGGAAGCAATACAGACTTGCATGATTGCAGTGACTTTTTTTTATCTTTACAGGTCATGTTAAAATCAGGCACAAACATATTATACTGGAGGACCACGGGGATCCTCATGGGATCCAAAGTGGTGAAACCTGTACTAGTGAAAAACATCACTATTGAAGGTATATTCATCACATACTCCCCGCCCCACAACATGATACTAATCTATTTGTCTTTTTATTTGCTAATAGATAAGTGTACTTCTGTCTTACATTCTCTAACTTTTTAAAAACTGTTTTTGGTATGGTGAGCTAATATATGTAGCTATCTATATATATGCTACATACATTCTTTGCATGATACATTCTTTGAAAGATGGATCAAAGTGAATTAATGCATTGTGTGCCAGGTTGGATGTAAGGAGAACTCAGGCTTGTTCCTTGTTATTTGCCAATTGGTTTTTTGCTTGTAGGATGTTATTTTTTATGTCATTTCATTGCTACTTATTCAAAAGATAAGTACATGTCATGTGATTTAACATAACCATTTGTTGAGAACCTGCTCTGTGTAGAACAGTGTTGTAGGCACTTGGGACAAATGCAAAGATTAACAGCTATCATTTCCTGCTGGCAAAGAGGATACAATCTAGTGATGGAGATAAGATACATAGAAAAATCTTAGAGTTGGCAGGAATTGATGACATTGCATAGACCTCCACTGGAACTGACCTCTACAGCATTCTTGAGGAATTCCAGTGATATGAGAACTCAGCTCCAGTGTCTGACTGTTCTACTTTTCTTTACCTTGTATTGTTCAGAAGTTCTCCCTTCATTTTCCTCAAATTTGCCTCTCTCTAATTTCTATCCATTTCTCTTGTCCTCTTGGACTAAAATAGAACAAGCCTTCCCTTCCATACAACAGGCCTTCGTCCTTCACCTCCTTTTTGTCTCTTTTTCTCTAAGATCAAAGTCTCCAGTTCTTTTAACTGCTCTTCAGATAGCACAGTTTTGAGGTCTCCCACCATTCTTCTCATCCTCCCATTGTTCAGTGTCCTTTCTTAAAGGATAACTGTGAGCTGAGATTCATCCCTGAGAGTTCAATGCATTCCTCCAGCTGTGGTTCAGATGGAACAGAGCCTATTTATACTTGTAAGAGACGTCCAAAGTACTATCTATGGCAGTCTAGGGGAGGAAAAAATAATTTCTGGCAGTGAGAATCAGGAGCAGCATCATGGAGAAGGTATCATTTGAATTGGCCTTGAAAGATGAGTAGGAGTTTAATTGGTAGAGATATGGGAAAGGACATTCCAGGGTATGGGAGTCAAGGAAATGCAAGATGTGCTAGGAAGATAGTGTGTGGTCAGGTTTTTTTTTTCCCTTGAGCATAGTATATGTGGAAGAGTGTATTGTGAAAAAAATACTGCTACTAGATATAGGTCTTGAATGCCAGCATGAGGATTTCAATTGATAGACTCTAAGGACCCTGAGTCTTTTGGAGCCATGGCCTGGCGATTATATTTCTGCATTAGGGAAACGAATCCAGCCTATGTATGGGAGATGGATTAGAAGAGAGAAGGACTGGAGGTATGGAGACCACGGGGAGGCTTTTATAGTAGTTGAGGTGAGAGATAAACAGGGTGTGAGCTCCATTGATGACCGTAGGAATAATAATGGAACATGTGGCAAGATGATGAAATTTGTTCTTTTTTGTTTTTAGGGGTATTGGGTTTGAAGAATAAAGCAGTTATCTAGGTACATAAATCTAGTAGGCAGTTGAAGAAATGAGGCTGGAGCTGAGGCCTGAGCTCTAGATTTAGAAGTCATTTGAACACTGCCATAGTAAAAAAGATAAGACTAGTAAGAGAGAAAATATAGAGAGAAGAAACAGATCAGAAATTCTCCATATAGACGACAGAAGGAGCAAGAAGAACCATCGAAATAGAAGAAAAATCAGAGAACCAGGAGTGTTATCAGGAGAGCAAAGGTCATGGAACTCAAGGAAGAGATTAACCATAAAAAGAAAGCACAGTGGAAAAAAACATGGAATTTGGAGTCAGATGACCTGGATTAAAATGCTGTCTATGCTGCTTAATACCTGCATGTCGATGTATTTCTCTGGCTCTCAGTTCCCTGTTCCATAAAATGGGTCCATTCTAAGGCAGGGACAGACCATAAGTCACTTAATCTCTCTCACCTCAGTTTCCTCATCTGTAAAATGAGAACAATGATAACTTCCTAGGGTTGTTATGAAGATAAAAATGAGACATTTATAAAGCTATTTGCAAACCATCAGCCACTGTGTAAATGTTCTTATTCTTATTAATATCTTATTATTAATAAGTAAGTCTGTGATCTTATGATACTAAGTGGAGTGATACTATGGAAACAGATACTAGTGAAACCCCAAGGATGGATAAACCAACACCAAGGAGAAAAGGCTATTTGATTAGGAGGTTATGAGTGAGTTTTGTGGAAAAAGTTTCAAAAAGGTAAGAAGGGATAGAAGCCAGATTGCAAGGAATGAATATGGAGGCACTAAAGAGAATGCTTGGGTGAGTAGCTCTGGAGAAAGCATTTTCATATTTAAAGAAAACTGAGTATGTTCATAGGTAAGAGAAGGGGAGCATTATGAAAATGTAAAATGTCACAAACCATTAATACAGTTATGGAAGTGACAATGAAAATCTCCCTCTCCTCCTAGCCTTATCCCTTAAATGGCAAGATCAGTGCCTCTCTGTTGTCTCCTGTGGTTCTGGCTATTACAGAAAACCAAAACCAAAACATGCCGATGTAGGCATGCTTCAGCTCAGACAGCACAAAGGATACTTTTTATTAAAACTGTGAATCTCTTAAATATACAATTCCATTCCTGAATGAGTTGAGCTCAGACAATGCTGCAGAGGTGCTAACATGAGTGAATGAGGACATCTGCTGGCCAAGTCAGGAATCACATCAGGACGGAAAACTTTAAGAGTTGGAATGTGCTTTAGGAATCCTGTAGTATAACTTCCTTATTTTGTATGTATTCCAGGAGTAATGTGAACACTAACTCTGTTTCTCTATCTGTCTCTGTATGTATCTTTATCTGTCTCCTTCTGTCCTCTGTCTCTATCTCTTGTCTCTGTCTTTCTGGGCTGACTTAGTCATTCCAATCTGCTTTTACACCAGCCGGTCTGGTGTTGAGAAAGAGAGTAGGGTACAACATAGCCACTTGACTGTAACTCACTACTTGTGTTCTCAGAATTCTAGAGGGTAACAGTGGGGAGGCAAAGAGAGTTGTGTGTGTGTCTGTATGTCTGTCTGTCCTGAGCCACTACCATTGTACTTCCTCTTTCCACTTAGTCATTGTGACATTATTGACTCTTAACTATAAACTATTTACTAAATGATTAGACAAAAGCAATAAAATAATAGTCATAATATTCAGAAGAAAAGGCTAGGAATAATCAGAAATTTGATTTCTCACACAATAATTATAAATTTTACTCCCAGAGCAGCCATATTTGAAATATTACAGTTGACCCATAAACTTTGGTCTCATTCTACCAATGTATGTGGTGTCTATGGGAAACTGGGGACATGCATTTATAGAGTCCTAGCAGGGAGATGCATGAATAGAGAAACTCATGTGCCTAGGGGCAACTCACATCTCTGAAATGTAGGCTTTGATGTCTTTGGTCTCCACAGGAATAATTTATCCTACATGAAGCTACTTCTCTGCAAGGACAGACCCTTCTGGTCTTCACTGCTTCCCTGCTTGATAAAGCTTACTCCTCTTCTGCTCTGGAGCTCATGAAGTGGTGTCAAGTTCTTTTAGCTCACAGCCACCTCTTGACAAGAAGCTAAAAAAAGGTGTTATGTTTTTTCCCCCAGTGACAAGTAGTTCCCACAAGCCAGAGAGCTGCTAAGCTTTTCAGATCTACAAATGGCAAGGGAATTTTGCTTTATCCAGTGGACTCTCGGCAAAGCCAGTCCTCTTTTCACAGTCCTCTTTTCCCTTCTGTTTTTACTTCTCAAACCAGAAAAGATAATAAAGGGCAACCAAGCATCCCTGAGAAATTTCTCTTCTCTCAGGCTGCAGATGGCATTGGAGAACTACTAATTCAACCCTCTAACAACTGCAAGATTCGACTCTTCACCATATCACCAAATAGTCGAAGAACTTTCTCAGCTGACTCAACCTTTCTCCAGCCAATCACAAAATAATACCTCTCTTACAATCAACAAGTTCCCCAAAACGCAGCTACAAAGCCTTCAGTCCCCTTGGTTCCTGTTAGTTTCTAAATTCAGTCCCAGGACTCTTCTGACTTCTTCAGAGCTCAGCTCATTTTCCTGTTTCTTTTATCTCTTTTTATGGCTTCTTCTTATGCTCTCAAATCAATGCATCTGGGAGCTCAGTGACTCAACTTTGCCTCATGAGATAAAACTCAAGGAATCTACTTTTGTGTCGTATGTGAAGCAATAGTCCTCAACCCCTCCCACAATTCCCAAACAATTATTTGATTTATAAGTTTGTCAGATACAGCCTTTAAAATCTTAAAACTTCTTTACTTGCATATGAGCTGATGGACTATGATGCCTTGAAACCATCCGCATCACAGTTATTGCACTGTTTTCAAACAAGTCCTCACAGTACATTTATCTGAGAGGGAATTCTCTTTCTGGTCCTCAGAACAGTCTGTCCCCTTTAGATTTTATTTGAGTGACTGCATTTCCTCACAAGTGGATTTTATTAGTTTTCCTTACACAATTGCTATTTTTCTCCTTCTGTGAGTAGCCAAATTTTTCACATAAAAAAGGTATAGTTCCCGATATTTAGATGAAGAAACTGAGACCCAGAGAGAGATTAAGTGACTTGGTTCCTGACTTGGTCTCAGAGATTTAGTATAGTTTCATATAGAGGAGAGATAAAGTGAAACATTTTTAGTATACTGTATGTAATCAACTATCCATCCTATGCTTATGGTTAATTTACTTTCTAGATTAGTGATAGCCAAATTTTAGGTCTGTTTCCTCCTCTTGTATGACATGTCCCTAGAATATACCCCAAGCACCTCATTCCATGAGGAATGAGAGCTAATATTATGAAAGACTAAGTAAAAAATAACTATGAATGCAAATCTTAAGAGGTAGAGTAATAAATGATTCAAATCCAAAATCTCTAACTCCAAGACTAGAACTCTGTCCAGTGCAAATTTTCCAAGCACCTGGCTTTGATGATCTCATTCACTTGATTGAGTAAGTAGGCACTGGTGGTTTATGATCACACAGATAAATAATTTGGTTTTAAAAATAAGATTTAGATTTAGAACCAGAAGGTACTTTAGAGGCTGTCTGGTCCAACCTCCTTATTTTCTAGATGAAGAAACTGAGGCCTAGAAAATTGCCCAGGGTCATACACTTAGTAAGTGGCAGAGCCGAGTTGACTTTTACATCGTTCCACCATAGGCGAGGAGGGTAATACAGTAAAAAGAACACTGAATCTCAATTCATTAAAGTTTCTCCTTCAATTAACTTTTGGTAGAAGAGTCTATTAGATGTTATTCAATAGGTTAACATTTATCTAAGGATCTACAATGTCATAGGGTAATAGGGCATGTGCCATTCAAAGATGAGACAAAGTCCTGTCAGAGGACTTTCATTCTAGCAAGAGGAGAAGACAAATACATTAATTCAGTTCAACATAACCAACATTAATCACCTATTATGCGCACAGACAAGAAAGCACCAGGTAATTTGGTGAGGGAGAAAAGGCTGATTGAAGAAATACTTTGGGTAGGAGGTAGCATCTGACCAGTACCTTGCAAAAAGGTTAATGAATTTGAAAGATGGCGCTCAAGAGGGAGCATGTTCTCAATATGAGGAGCAGCAAATGTGAGAATACAAAAGTAGTAGATAGGATAATGCCAAATTCAAGAAACAGATAATAGTATGATATGGCTGCAATGTAGTGCAAATGAAGAGAATCATGAAATAAGGCTGGAACCAAATTGTGATGGATTTAAATGACAGCCTAGAAATTTGTATTTTATCTTCAAGGCAATGCAAGTTTGTGAGCAGAGAAGTGTCTTTGTAAGAACTGTGCCTTAGGAAGAACATTTTGGCATCTGTATAGATGGTGGGTTGCGTATGTAGAATAAGATACCTCAATCTGGAGGTGATCACAATCATTAAAGGGAGAATTTCTAAGAACTATGTGAATGAAAACAAAAGGGACAATATAAGAGGCAATATGGAGTTAGAACTTACAACTCAATAATTGATGGGACGTGAAAAGTGAGGAAGAAATGTCAAAGATGATTCTAATGTTTTGAACCTGGGTACCTGGTAGGCACCATCAACTGAAATAGAGGAGAGGAAAAGGGAAAGAAGATGAGTTCTGTTTTTGAAATACTGAGTTTTAGATATTTTTGAGACTTTCAGGTGATGTCCATCAAGTCATTGGTAATGAAGGATTGGAGTTCTGAAGAGAGAATAGAACTGGAGATATAGATTTAGGAATCATCTGTCTGGAGCAATCAAACAGGAGGGAACAGTTGCCAAAGGAAGTATAACTGATATTCTGATAAATGTACACATCTGTTGGCCTTAGTAAAGGCTAGATTAGTGCCCAGTATGCATGAAGTCTAGAATTAGCACTATTATCTGAGTAGTATCATGGGGAAGTAGAAGCCAGAAGACCTGAGTTCAAGTTCTACCAACTTTGTGACTCTGGGCAAATCATTTAACCTCTAGTGGTCTGAGCAACTCTCTAAGACTATAAAATACAGAGAAGGTGTTGACGTGAATTGGTAGATGCAGTGTCCTCATCTAGGGAATTCCAGTGTCCCTATCATTAAATGTTTAAATCTTAAGAGGGTAGATAAGATCATTATGAGAGAGTCTAGACAGGGGTGGTTCTTTTTTTTTAAGGAGGAATAAGTAGAATTTATTAGCAAGATAATATGTAATTTAATTTTATAGCTATTTAAATGATATAAAATGTTAAGATACTATTGGTTACATAAAAGTAAACTGTTAGAAAAAAAATTGTGCCATACAGATAGATATCTTTTAGAAATTGGGTTCCATTGGCTGACATCTTGTGGTATGCCGGATGCTGTTTGGAAATTCCCAAGGAATGTTTGTTGAAAGTAATGCCAAAGGCAGAAGAAATTTTAACATGAGATGAACATAAAAGTCATGACTTTTGATTCCATGTTGTACAATAGTGTCAGAATCACTCAAAGTCCTTGGAATCAGGGTATCTATGGAAAGAAGTAGACAAAGGAAAAGGAAGTTTATATACAAGAAAGACGTCATTTAACTGTATGAATTTGGTTTAAGACCATTCTTTTTCACAAATTTAGTACCATTTATAATATAATTTTTTGTTATTCTGAGCCTGTCAAACACCAGGAAATGAGGATTTCCATATATAAAGAAGAATAGAAAAAAAGTGGATTGTACATGAAACCATGAATCATTATTAAAAACAGCCTGTTTTTTTTAAAGACACAAAATACATTCAGCCTGTTAGTACTAAAGCTGTCTTGCTTGCTTGCATTTCTCTGGGAACTTCCAGTTTGAAAAAATAATTCATCCATTTTCCTATCATTAATTTTTTTTGGTATCACTATCATCCCCCATTCCAATTCCTTTTGAAAACATTTCCTTTCACCTATTGAGTATGGTCAAGAAAAACACACACATTGGCCATTTCTGCAAATGTATGTCTTCATTATCATCAACTCTATAGAAGCAAGTTTCATCACCAATCTTCTGGGGTCATGGCCAATCAGTGCATTGACCAGTCTTTCAAAATAGTTTTCCTTCTCAATTTTTAGTCTTGGTAAAAATCATTCTCCTGGTTCTTAAAGTATGAACTTTTAATCCTCAAGGGGTCCATGGATAGGTTTTTAGGGACTCGGGGAGAAAAAAATTACATTTTAAAAAACCATCTAACTGAAATTTAATGTTTCCTTTAATTATGAATGAAAAAAATATTCTGAGAAGAGGCAGGTTTCACTGGACTGCCAAAGGGGTGCATCCCACAAAAAGGTCAAGATTTATTAGTTGAGAAAGAAGAAATGAAGGCCCAGGACAGAGCTTTGAGGGAAAACCATATTTAGGCGATAAAAGCTGGATCCAACAATGGAAACTGAGAAGCAGAGGCAGCCAGTATTTCTAATAGTTTGGCAGAGACAGGGAGAAGATGATATCAGGTAATAGTTGGAGGGGACAGCAGGGTCAAGTGGAAGTTTTTTTCCTTCTTTCTAAAGTTGAATTTTATCGATGCCTTTTCTTTGACCAGTAAAATTATACTTCTAGAGATAATCATTTCCTACCTTTGCCCCCAAATGAACCCTCTCATATAACAAAGGAAAAGAGTTATGTGTAAACACCCCACATGATGACCACTTCTGTCAAGTAAGCAACATTCTTCCTCAGTTTCTTCCGAGAGGATAGTTATTTTTTATTATCTGTTCTCTGGGACGATTATTGGTTTTTCATTTACTTGGAATTTAGTGACCTTTTCCCTAACATTATTGTAGTTGTTATTTATATTTGTTATTTTGATTCTGCTTATCAGCTGTGTCTTAGTTTATGTAAGTCTTTTCATGGTTCAGTGAATACTTCTTATTTGTCAATTCTTGCTGCATAAGTGATAGTTCATTACATTTGTAAACTGGGATTTGTCTAAGCCGTCCTCCAATTTATAGGCATCCAATTTATTTCTAGTTGTTTGCTATCATTAAAAGGTGCTGCTGTGAATATTTTTGAATATATTAGAACTTTGTTTCTGTTTTTGATCTCAGTCATGACATGAGTACAACAGGTGGTCATGTAAGAAGGGCCACTTCATCCTCTGTCCAGTGGAAGGAGCATAGAGGAAATATTTAGAGTACCTGGTTCACATTTTATTCCTGACTTTTATAATCTGGGGATGCGGTGCAAATCTTTTAGCCTTTTTAGGCCTCAATTTCCTTATACATAAAATGAAATATTATACTGGATCTAGATCTATGATTCTCAGGGAGTGGAGCAAATACAGAGAGTAAATGAAGATATAGATGGATTTTGAGTGATGGAGTAGAGGAAATGAGGAAGGTCATGACTTCTTTTGTCCTCTCAGATTAAGTGGTGAGATCATTGGCTGAGAGATCATTGGTTGAAAGGTAGTGAAAGTTTTCATGTAAGTTTGAAGAAGGTAAGGTGGTAGGGAAGATCAATAATGGGAGGGATCCCTTATAGTAAGGGGGGTTCAGGGAAGGTTTTCTTGAGAAAGTGGTACCTAAGCTTGTCCTTGAAAGAAGGGGAGGATTTCATTATGTGCTAGTGTGGGTGAGAGACCATTCTAGGGATGAGGAAAAACCGACACAAAGGGATTTTTGGCTTTATCACATATCTCTATCTCTTTTACAGGAGAGTAGCTATGTGATAAAGCTACAAAGCTAGCTTGAGATTGTGGAGGTCCTTGGAGTATTTATTTTATTCCAGAGGGAATAGGGAGCCATTGAAGGTTTTTGAGAAGGGGTGTGGTATTACATTAGCTCAACAGATTAGAAAGATTACTTTGGCAGTTGTGTAAAGTTTGGGTTAGATAGGGAAGAGACTAGAAGCAAGTAGAACAATTAGAAGGATATGAAAAAATTCCAAATGAGAGATAATATCTGAATTAGGATGGTGGCAGTAGGAAAGAATGAATTCAAAAGATTATAGGATCATTGATTCAGACATAGAATGGACCTTAGACTTTATCTAGCTCAAATTTCTTTTACCAAGGAGGGAACTGAGGCTTAGAGATGAAGTGAATTGCTGAGGTCATAGAGGCGGTAAGGGACAGAACTAGGATTCAAATTCAATTCCTCTGACTCCAAATCCAACTTTCTTTTCGATGTACCATTGTATCATGGAAATGAAATTGACATGTCATCTGGGTTGTATTATATCTTTCTTCCCATTCAGTCTCTGGTCTTTTATTTCACAGGTGTTGCATACACATCAGAATGTTTTCCCTGCAAGCCAGGCACATTCAGTGACAAGCCAGGTTTATCCAACTGCCAGGTTTGCCCTAGAAACACCTATTCTGAGAAAGGTGCTAAAGAATGCATAAAATGTAAAGAAGACACCCAGTTTGCAGGTAGGGATGTTCTTATGAGGAATTATGCTTTCTTTCTGAATTGGATTTTTATATCATATAAATGCACGGAATACCAAAACTGAAAGGGTGATGTGAAAGTCTTCCTTGGCTAACCTATAAAGTGAGAGCAGTTTGAGTTCTTACTCTTTATGCTTTTTCTCCTCAGTTTCTCCTTTGTTACAATGACTTTCCTAGAACACTTTGGGAGCCTACTGCTCTTTGTTCTCTCCTTGAAACAGAGACCTCCCAGTATCTGGGTAGAGTAAATGTGACTGGAGCTAAGAAGATTTGTCATGATATTAAAATAGCCAATTTATAATTAAATATGTTTAAATAATGTTGGCCTTTACCCTTCCAATACTCTATCACTATAAAAGAGCTAAGAGAGAAACACAGCATACCTTTTGTCTTAGAGGGAATCAGAATCTATTTCAATCTCACTTGCCGATTCAATTATTTCCCTTTTTTTCTGGCTTCCAAAATGAAGTGCTCAATTTCTGAAACTCACTTTTTTTGCATTGCAGATGAAGGATCTAGTCAATGTATGGAGCGCCCTCCTTGTACACAAAAAGACTACTTTCAGATTCATACTCCATGTGATGATGAAGGAAAGGTACAGTTGTGAAGCCTCCTACAATCCATCAATTTAAGCCTCCTTGTATATTGTATAACAAGGGAGTTAAAAGAGTTAGGTTACGCTATGATAGGATCCTAGATCTATAGCTAGCTGGGACCTCTGGAGGCCATCTGATCTGATTCTTTCGTTTTGTAGATGAGGAAATTGAGAACCAAGGAAGTTAATAGACTTTCCCAAGATCAGAGAGGTAGTGAACATCAGAGGTTTGCTTTGAACTCAAATCTTCGGTTTCCAGAGTCAGTGACAAGAAGATGAATTTAAGCAGTACACATTCAAGAACTTTTTTCTTCTAGAAATAGTCATTTCTAAACTCGTAACTCCAAATTTTATACTTTAAGTCACAGGGAACTAATGTCTTACAGCTCTTTAATTTTTTGTACCATAGTGGGTTTCATCAGTTAAAAACCATGCAGCTGTTGGGTAACGGTAGTTTTTGGCAAACAGCAGTATAATTGCATTAGCTAATGCAAAGTAATCAGCATAAAACTCTACTTTGCCAGAGGGAGAATGTGTCTATAGACTCTGTAAGTTTCCCTGCCATTCTCTTAATTAAAGAATCCTGAGACACTGCATGAATAAAGCAAAAATAGCGTTAAAAAAGGCAAGTTTCTCATCTATTTTTGCATTGGAGAATAAATGCATTGCTTCTGAGCTTGTTGGATGGTGAATGCAGGACATAGTTAGTTTCTTTTATATACCAGACCTTCCTTCACATTTATACTTTAATAATAATTATACTTTAATGATAACTTGGTTTGTCAAGTTTTCAGAGAATGGATTTTTTGAGAATTTAACAGTAAAACTATATTAATATTCACAATACAGTAAAACCTTATCAGTCTAGAATAACTCAGAGGGAGGCTTATTTGAATTAGTTAAATATCTAAATTATAATATGTTTTAAAGCTACAAACTAGTTTATCATTTCCAAATACAGCAACTTAAACCAATAGTTGCTAAATAACAAAACATTTTCAAGAGAAGTTCCTGCTTTAATAAGCAAGTTGTTTGTAGTTAGCTTGGATCATAGAATCATAGATTTAGGAAGAGAAGTGACTTTAGATTATTGAGACCAATGCCCTCATTTTACAGATGAGGAAACTAAGGTATAGAGAAACTAAGTGACTTGGTCAGGGTCGCTCAGTTTGTAATCATCTAAGATAGGTTATGAAACTGGGTCTTCTCAATTCAGAGGCCAGAGCTACGTACACTGAACCACACACTAGGATGGATTAAAAAAAAGTTTTTCTTAAGCATATTCCCTGTAAGTTTAATTGTATTAACATTGTGAATTATACTTTTAATTACTAGTACAATAAATTTCAACCAAATCTACCTCAGAATGATCATTAATTTAATGTTGATTATTCCCAAATCAATAAGATTCTACTATATCCAGACTATCTGATATATACAAAAAAGATACGTGAAAGGCCAAAATCACAAAGTATTATAGGAAGATAACTCAATTATGCAAGTTAATAATTGACCTAGACCTAAATGAAATACGCAGTGGATTCAAATTACATTGAATGTAGTATCTGTCTTGTTTTTCTATTATTATATTATCATTTGACTATGAAATCATCTAGAAAAGGTTGGATGCCATTCGTGAATGTGATTGGGAAAAAATGGAAGAACTTTGTAGGTTTATGATTCTTTTAAACTTCATCTGCAAGCTTAGTGTAAATATTAAGTTCACAGTTCTAGCAATTTTACTCATAAATCTAAGTATCTAATGGTAAGTTTCAGCAGATGTGTTAAGACTTAGTATTTCTATAGTAGGGAGCCTTTGAAATGTCAAATGAGAGGGTAGCAACAACTATTCACAATGTCCATTTTATTGAACGATTTGTATGAACTATTACTTTAAATTGCTATTTCATGAAATAGGTATTTTCAGTGTTGTTTAATAGCTCACTTTAAGCCAAAAGATACTCATTCACATATTTCTGCCTTTCTAATTAAGTGTTATTAAATTTACGAGGAGGCCAGTGTGCTACACGGTGGGTAGTTAATTAAAAAACAACAACTTTCAATGTGAAGAGGTCTCATGTGTTAGGAAGACTCCTGGATTTAGAATCAGAGTTCCTTATTTGGGATTTCAATCCTGCCTCTGCCATTTAATTATTTTACCTTGGATAAGTCACTACATATCTCTGAACCTCCGTTTCCTTATTTGTAAAATGAGGGGCTTGGACTAACTGACATTTTAGTCTTTTCCAGTGTTGAATACATTCAACTGAAATTGTTGGTTTTTTTTTTTCAAGGTTAGCAATGAGATCTTCTAACTGTTCAATCTAATGGCTATTTCTCTTTGCTCCTCTTTTTGACCTCTCTGTAGCATTTGACAGTTAACCAACACTTCTTTCTAGATCATTTCTCTTCCTTATAGTTTTGTGACACTACAGTTATCCCTTCTCCTTTGTGACATTTCTTATTGTGGATTTGCTATATTGCAGGTTGGCATAAGAAATTAAATGGGAATGTTGGGAGAGTTCTGTAGAAGTCACAGGCCACATGCAAAGGCCAGTAGATGACACAGAAAAAGTTTAGAAACTCAGAAATGCGTGAAATATATGTATAGTATTATATAATATCAGCATATTTTATCTTTTAATACCATAATAATTCAGACTTCTTCCTTGGTATGAAGGGAGGGCCAAAAAAAATTTGTGCAGATTTTCTAGATCAAGTGGTGGCCGTGCCCCTGATCTCCACAATGTGAAAGGGAATGACTGCATTCTCTCCTGGTTTTCTACTGTCCTTTTCCCCCTTTTCAGCTCTTTTGTTAGACAGTATCTGTGTGCCTTTTACTCCAGATGTTCCCCAAGGGTCCTTCCTGGGTTTTCTTTTCTTTTCTTTTTATACCCTCTATTGGTGATCTCATTAATCCCTATGTGTTCAACAATCATCCTGTTACAGATGATGCCCAGATCATGTATGAGCTCCAGTCTCTATCCTGAGTTCTAGTGTCATATCACCAACTGCTTGTTAGGTATCTCTAGCTTGATGTCCCAAAAGAATCTCAAACTTAATGGGTCCAGAATAGAACTTAAAATCCTCTGCTCTGGTAGTTCTCATTTAGTGGTCCGTGAACTCCTTTGGGGTTCATAACAACGGTGCAATGAGGCTGTGCTAAAAATTCTTAATATCATCTTAAGTAGTAAGTAATTGTCCAATTACATTACAAATATATTTTTATATATTCATGCCCAATCCCTACCAGAGTGTTAACACTTTTAAAAAAAAGGTTATGATGGTTCATGGAGCAAAAGCCATTGGGAACCACTTCATAACTATCCTTCCTCCAAACTTCACCATTTCTATTGAGGGTCCCACTATCCTTCTAGTCATTCAAGCTTATAAACATGGAGTCATCCTGGAATCTTCACTTTCCCTTGGCTCTCTTACCCCTCCCTTATCTAATCCTTAGCGTAGTCTCAGTTCATTCCGACCCCCCACTTATCCCCTCTTCTCCACTTATACAACCCTAGTGGGTGATGGCAATGGGTTACTGATTGGACTCTTAGCTTTTCAGGCTTTTCTTTCTGAAATCTATTTTCCTCACAGTTGCCCAGGTAGTCATCCTAAAGCCAGAGTGACAGAATCGCAGAATTTCAGATCAAGAAGAGACCTCAATTCTGTTTAGCCCATTCCTGAAAAAAAATTCTCTCTATGATATATCTGGCAAGCTTTTGCTTGAAGACCTCAAGTGAGGAGAAATGTATAACCTCCCGAGGCAGCCCATTCCAACTTCAATTCTGATTATTGAGAGGGTGCAGCTAGGTGGTTGTAGTAGGAAGGCCGAATTTATGATCTCAAATATAATCATGTATATGTTTGAATGGTCCGAAATCGCAAGGTATGAGAGATTCTCTAAGGAGAAAACAACAAGAAATTTATTTAGGCCCCACTGCAGCA
>CM053623.1:135051043-135112920 GCA_028646595.1 Phalanger gymnotis | reverse complement strand
GACCATTGGTTCCCGAGCTGGCCCCTCCTAAGTCACCAATCCACACCCACACAGGTTTCACACCTGACAGGGCCCTGGGCCTGGGGCTTAGCACTTAACAGCTGAAAGTACTTCCACTCAAAAGAAACAAAAGCCATGCTAATGCTTAACAACACAGTGGTGCAGTAGATAGAGCACTGGGCCTGGAGTCAAAAAGGCTCCTCTTTGTGAGTTCAAATCCAGCCTCTGATACTTAGTGGCTGTGTGACCCTGGGCAAATCACTTAACTCTGTTTACCTTAGTTTCCTTATCTGTAAAATGAGCTGGAGAGGGAAATAGCAAGTTGCTTCAGTATCTTTGCCAAGAAAACCCCAAATGGGGTCATGAAGAGTCAGACACGATTCAAATGACTGAACAACAGCAGTTATTGAGAAGTTTTTTTTAAATATTAAGTCTAAATTGGCCTCTTTGCAATTTTTGTCCATTATTTCTAATTTAACCCTCTGGAGCCAATTGCTAGTCATGCATCTCTCTTCCATGAATATTCTTGATGACAGTTATCAAGCTTGCCAATGTCATAACCCCTCTTAAGAGCCGTCGGTGGCTCTCTGGCATCTAGGATCCAATACAAATTCCTCAACCATTTGAAACCCATTACGATCTGGCCCCAGCCTAACTTTCCAGCTTTATTTTGCCTTTCTCTCCTTTACATATTCTCTTTTCTGGCTTAACCAGGCTATTTATTTTTCCCTGAGGTTGGCATGCCATTTCCTTCCTCTGTGCTTTTGAAAAGTCTGTTCCCCATGCCCAGAATCCACTCCCTTTTCACCTCTATCCCTTAGAATCTGTAGCTATATTCCAGTCTTAGCTCACGTGCTGTTTCCTCTATGGGAGAGAGATATTTTCTCTTCTTCGCTGTTCAAGGGTACTTAACCTTTTTTTGTGTCATTAGTAAGGGGCCTTAGTAGCCATCTGTCCAACCAATGCCTAAGAAGAGATTTTCTCTATGATATATCTGGCAAGCTTTGACAGTTTGGTGAATCTATGGAGTCCTCCTCAGAATAATGTTTTTGAATGAATAAGCAAAATATATACAATTACAAAGGAAACTATATTGAAATATAGTTATTTTTTTTTGAAGTTCATGGACCCCAGGTTAAGAATCACTGCCAGTTATTAGTGGTCTCTGCTCCCTCAAATTATAATGTTTGAACCCATCTATTTATGTGTTGTATCCCTGCTGTAGGATGTAAGCTTCTCAAAACCAGGGAATATTTTTCATTTCAACTTTATTTCCTAGCTCAGTGCCTTGCACGTAGAAGATTCTTCAAAAGGCTCATTGAATTAGATTGGATTGTGTCTGTCTAACTGGATTTAAGGCAATTATTTCTATGATGTCTATGCTGGCACAATTATTTGCCTTAATCTCATCTTTTACAAAGAAATAGAATTCATGCTTAGTAGGTAGGATGACTTGTCCATGGATGGTTATGTGACATTCTCCTTGTGGTTTAGTTAATTTGTGGTTCCAGACAGAGACTCTAATACTCATAGCCATTTCTGTATCTGTGCTTTCTGCCACGTTCTCTTCTGCCTTCCTTTATAGCTTCATTCTTAACATCTGAGGAGAGCTTTAAGTTGATTTTATAACAGAAGTAACCATTCAGTTCTTTGTAAGAGACACCTTTCAGGCATGAAACAGAGGTTGTTGGCTTTTGTGCTTACTAAAAAACCACAAAACTTTAGTTATTTGAGGACTTGGTGATCCCTAACTTTTATTGGGAAACTTTTCATGGGCATTAGAATTAATTCAATTTGATTCAACATATATTTGCCGATGTTAGACCATGTATAACTAAAATTCTATCCTGATTGCATGGTACCATCATTATTATATTATCACTAAATTATGTAGACTAAATCACTAAATTTAGTGTAAATATGTATAAAATATGTAGACTAAATCACTAAATCACTAAATTTAGTAGACTAAATGTCTACTAAATGCGTAGGAAGACAGCATGATAGAGATCTAGGCTCGAATCCAGGAAGACCTGGGATCAAGTCCCATTTCCAATAGGTACCTAGGTTGTATAACCTCGACCAACTCACTTAACCCCTTAGGGGTCTAGGCAACTCTCTAAGACTGGAAGTCGCAGAGAAGGTACTAAACAGTACTAGAAGAGGGAGGGAGTTTCCTCATCTTGGAGTCTCCATAACAGTTAAATTGAAGATCCAGTCCCTATCTCAGTCCCTATATACATAGTAGTAATTTGTCATCGTTCATTGTGGAAAAGCATATCATGTAATTTAGGGTTCTTAAGAAACCTGTAGCCTGAATAAGAAAAACAGGATAAATTGTCAGATAACAGTGCAGAAAGAAATAAGTAAATGGGGCTACTATACACAAGTGGAGTAGCCTAAGTCTGGATCACTACAACAGGCTGCCTCTATCAAGAGAAACTGTTAAATTAAGATATACACATGCCTTTAAGGAAGTTCAACATAAAAAAATCAGAAATTTACAAAGCAGATTAATTTAGGGGTAATTATTTGCTATGGAAGGATCTGTCACATGATTCTTTTCAATAATGATTTCCCATTGTATGGCAGTAGTTATGTCCCTAAGTATATATAATCACATACATAGATATGACTTTGGTAAAATTTCCAAAGCTCAGAAAAGATAGAGTAAATGACAATATGTAGTAGTAAAAAGAGCATTGTGCTTGTAGTTAGAAGAACTGGTTTTTATTCTACTTAGTACCTTTGTGACCTTGGACAAATCGCGTTTCTCTTATGGGCATTGGGTTCCTCTTCTACAGAACATGAAAGGGGTACAATATATGATCATGAAAGACTATTTCCAGCTCTAAATCTATGGCTATTATGATCCAGCATATATTCACTGGGAAGTAGTTATGCCAAACTGACCTCATTTTCTTCTTCGTTAGGGTTATTAATTTGGCAGTTTATCTATAGGCACATGATGTGTCTTAATTGGACACTTTCTCTTGATAGAGGCAGCCTGTTGTAGTGAGCCAGACTTAGACACTCAGCTTCTAATCTCAGCTCTCTTGCTAGCTGGGCTGAATGCACTTAGATTTCCCATCTGCAAAATGAAGACGTTGGGTTAGATGCTATCTAAGGTCCTTTGTGGCTGATTCTATATGCTTGTGGAAAAGATGGAATAATCAACAATCGTTTATGAGTCTGCTAAATGTATAGAAATGTAGTATGGTAACGATCCAGCCTTGAATCCAGGAAGACCTTGGATCTAGTCACGCTTCAATATGTCCTGATTGTATGACCTTGGTCAACTCATGTACTGTGTTCTGAAGTTTACCTATATCAAGGAAGGGCTGTATATCTATCTTCTCTGAATGGATTGATATTCCTCAGGATCTTAAAGTTTTTTTTCTTTCATTATGAAATAGGTTATTAACTCATTTACCAAGCTCATCTTTCATAAGGTAATCCGATTTAACTTTTTTTCTTTGACCTTCTAGTCATTCTAATTTTTTTTTAAAAATGGAAATGCAAGAAGAGACAGCTTTTGAAGAATTCCATTTAAAGGATCCCCAGTAAACATGTTGATTTTTGTTAAATAATAATACACACGAACATTTTAATATAGTCATTCTGCAAGCTTTTATTAAGTACTGAAGATATGTCGAACATAGTGCTAAGTACTGGGGATGCAAACAAAGGCAAAAACAGACCCTGCCCTCAAGGAACTCATATTCTAGTGTTGTATTGAGAAACTGCAAGCTTCTCAACACAAAGACTGTTGTGTGTGAAGAACAGCAAGTAGGGTCATCATTGTAGCTGGAATGGTAGGTAGGAGACAAGTCATACATATGTGTATGGCAAGGCTCCACATGTAAGAGCTGTCCCCTGCATGTAGCATAGGGGAGTTATTGTGTGGCTCAAAGGGAACTCAATGAAGATTTGAGGACTCTATCTCTTGTTTTCCCCAGCTCTGCCCTGCCCCCTTACACAGTTGAGAGAGTCCCATGCCAATGGACTTTAGGACTGAGGTTATATATATGAAATTGATATTAAATTATATTAAATTTAACATGATAGTACAGATGCTCCACTTAGTGTACCCAATATGGTTTCTTTTTCACCCTGTGAGTCAATTTAAACTGGAACCAATGTTATTTCATTTAATTGAATCCCTTGGTTTTTCTAGAGTTGAAAGCCCTTTATGACTAGAGGGCTAAGTGATTCTCTCAGCATCTCAGCAAGGCAAAGCTTACCCATTATTTTACGGATGGCAAATTGAGGTGGACAGGTGCAATGACTGGCCAAAGTGAATTGCTTAGAGAGGCCAAAATGTGTGAGCTGAAAGAGCTGAGATCATTTAAGAAAGAAAAATGCCATTTATGACTCTGCTGGGCAATGTGTCTTTTCTAAATAATCTTGTCAAAATGATTTGACTTTTATATCTTCCTGAGGAGATTCTTGAGGAAAAAGTCAATGACCTACAAGGACTTTCTGTTACTGGGTTTCTATCACTGGAAATAGCTTTTCAGAATAACCATTGAAATTCTGATTTACCAACCCACATTCTAGAATTATTAGACTGACCACTTGACTGTTCCCTGAAGAGTACAGAATTATCCAGGACAGAAGCCTGGATCTTTAAGGAAAGGAAACTTTTAATTCTCTTGCAGCTGTAGTTTTGATTTTTTTTCCTTTTTTTTATTTGGGCCATTCTTTTTGGTGCTTTTCAGACATGTTTACTGAGGATCCTTTAAATGGAACTATGTTCTTCAAAGGCTGTCTCTTCTTGCATCCCTATTTAAAAAAATAGAATGACTATCAGGTTAAAGAAAAAAAAGTTAAATCAGATTACCTTATGAAAGACGAGCTTGGTAAATGAGTTAATAACAAACATAATTGGTTTATTTAAAATACATGTGTAAATGCCTTATTTTTTATACTCCATGCCAAAGAATGAAGGAAAAGTTCCCCATCTGTAAATACCTCTAAGTGAAAGAAATGTTCTAGTCACCTCTCATCTCCTGTTTGTGTGCTTAATATTAGGTATTGGAAAGACTGTGATCGATTTCCAAATGCTATGAAATAATAGAATACTAATGAAATGCTTTGTACTATAATATCTGCTGCATTTTCTTAAAGAATATTTTCTTGAAATGATCAAGGAAGGAGAGACCCTGTAGCTGACTGACCCTGTAGACTGGTATCCCCGGTGCCCAAATTGTCTTATTTTCCCATTTCTCCCATGATTTTACATTGTTTTCTGACTATGGGGTAGACTTTGTACAATGATCTGCAGCCTGTCAGTTACTGTAATATGTCGTAACTATGCTTCAGCTGAGATCATTTAGGTGCTTGGAATCTTAACATAATTGAGACCCAATATGTGACTTGTATGCTTCTCCTTACAGACACAGATAATGTACAAGTGGATAGAGCCCAAGATATGCCAAGAGGACCTCACAGATGCTGTGAGGCTTCCCCCTTCTGGAGAGAAGAGGGATTGTCCACCCTGCAACCCAGGCTTTTATAACAACGGCTCATCTTCTTGTACTCCTTGCCCACATGGAACATTTTCGGATGGAACTCAGGGTAGGAATTTAGCTTTCCCCAGAATGCGATCTTTACAGAAATTCTTTCATGAGAGATCATCTATAGCTAATGCAGAGGTTCTAAATGTTCCAGTGACAAGTCTGATGAAACCTGTGACCCCTTTCTTAGAAAAATGTTTTTAAAAACATAAAATAGAACAAATAAGATTACAAATGAAATGAATTATGTAGAAATAATATTTCCCTTTTTTTCTCTCTCTATCTCTCTTTTCTTGATTCCTTCCCTCTCTCCTTCCTTCCTTCCTTCCTTCCTTCCTTCCTTCCTTCCTTCCTTCCTTCCTTCCTTCCTTCCTTCCAAGTTTCGGACCTCAGATTAAAAACCTCTGTCTCTAATGGAAGGTCGTTTCCTTGGTCCCAGTGCCTTACACTTAGTAGTCACCTAATAAATAATTTAATTGAAGTCAATCGAATAATGTGTTTAGATCAAAGCCTTTTCAAGTCAAAATAGTTATTATATCAATAACAACTTGGAATGGGGAAGATGATAACTATTGATTAAAAAGAAATTAAAGATGTGAATATCCCGTCTTAAATGGCATCACTTTAATGTACCATGAGTAGACACGTCATTAAATTTGTCAGGTGTTTCATGGGATTTTGTGTGAAGGTTTTGGAAGTGGGACAAACTTTTGTTTTCAGATACTCACAGGAAAATCCCATTAATTTTAGTATTAAGCCCTTCCTTAATTGTGGGATGATAGTAATAATAATGCCGAAATGGTAAAGGGCAGTGACCGCCTTTATGATTTAGGTTTATATTTATATGAAGGGGAATTAATCTATGGAAATTAAGTGAGGAAATATTTTTATAAAGTCACTCGTTGATCCTTTCCCTTTTGATTATGAACAAATATATGGTTTTTTTTGTCTTGATATTTTAAAAGGTTTTTTTGTTCAGACTTTTTTTGGGAAATGTTATTGACTCCAAAAGGGCTTAAGAGGTTCCAGAAGCTTCTTCTCCTGGCCCCCAGCTAAAGAATCATCAATGATGCTGGTGAAAGAAAGAGGGGGAACTATCAGTACCACAACATAGTTGGTATAATTGTTTTCCTCTATTCTTGTCCCCCCTAGAATGCAAGCCATGCCCAGCAGGAACAGAACCCGCTCTGGGGTTTGAGTATAAATGGTGGAACATCTTGCCCGTCAATATGAAAACCTCCTGCTTCAATGTTGGAAACTCAAAATGTGATGGAATGAATGGTGAGTCCAAATCCAGAGCTTCTTGCTATAGTCAGGAATCACAGACAGCTGTTTTCTGGCTTGTTTCTGTATGAACATGCTAAATCGTGGTGAGCAGGAACTTAAAATGGTCTTACTGTTGTTTTCTTTTACTTGAAATCGAGATATTGTGGTCAAAGGACTATGATTTTTTCCCCTATCATGGTGACACATTCCTTTGCCTTCTAAAAGGCATGTTTATGTATGAGCAGGTAATTGAGTGCTTAAGAAGTGAGGTGGTATAGGGGAGAGAATATTGAACTTTACCTGCAAACAGAAGATCTGAATTTGAACCACAGTTCTGACAATAATGTCAGTTATTATATAATATTATATAGTATATAGCACTATGTACTATATACTAATGTCAGTTCAACCACAATTCTGACATTAATAATGATTAATAATTAATCATTTTAATAATTCAGCAATAACATAACAGACTAATAAATTTAGTACTTTGTTAATAATATTAGCAATTGATTTATCAGCAATTATTAATAATTGCACATATTTATAGACAGCTTTAAAATTTACAAAGCACTTTACATCCTTTATGCCTTTTGTTCCTTACAATAATTTTGTAAGAGGCAGAGTGCTATAGTGGGTAGATACTTGGCCCTGGAACAAGGGAGATTTGAATTCAGATCTTGTCTCTGACATGTATGGATATGTGACCCAAGGCAGATCAGTTACCCTTCCAGTGTTCTAGAGTGACCATTTTTTAAGACTGAGTTTCAGAGAAGGTATTAATCTGCATTGATATAGAGGGAGTTTCCTTACCTGAGAGTTTTCTATGTTAGTGAAGTTATACATCTAATCCCTATCTCAATATCTCTATCCCTATAGACATCATTCTGCTGTGCAAAAAAGTTGTAGTTCTGCTTTGTTGTTATTGTTTAGTTGTCTTAGTAGCATCTAACTCTTTGTGACCCCCTTTGGGGTTTTCTTGGCAAAGATACTGGAGTGGTTTGCCATTTCCTTCTCCAGGGGATTAAGCAAACAAGGTTAAATCACTTGTCCAGGGTCACACAGGTGGTGTGTGAGGCCAAATTTGAACTCAGGTCTTCCCAAGTCAAGGCCTGGCACTCTATCTGCTGTGCTGCCCTTTGTGGTTCTTCATTGCCTACCAAATAAAGTCCAGGTTTCTTAGCCTGGCATTTAAGACCCTCCTTTGTCTTGTTCCAATATTTATATTCAGACTTGTTTTGTACTATTCTCTGCCTTTAGATACCCTATGAAAACAAAACAGACACAAGAAAAGTAAGCTACACAATATCCCTTAAGTGCATATTAAGCTTTGCATAGATGTAGGATGTTTTGCCCCATATCTCTGCTAATTTCTTGTCTTTCAAGGCCCTACTCAAATGACATCTCCCCCATTTGCCATCCCTGATTCTCCCAGCCAGAAATTATTTCTCCCTGGAGAGTTCCCTATACCTTTGGAACCAAATATCTAGTCCTCATCCTCCCAACAACACTGTGAAGTAGGTATCCCCATTTTACTGATGAGAAAAAATTGACTCAGGGATGTTTTGACCTACTTCATGATCACACAGTTAGGAGACAGGAGTCTCTCCTGATTCCAAGTCCAGAATTCTACTTATTACAATATGTTAGTAAGTCATAGAAATTCAGAACTGGAAGGGACCTTTGTGGCTATCTAGTTCAGCACCCCACCCCAAGAAATGGTATTCTCAACATAAAGCACTCAACAAATGGTCATCTAACCTCTGCTTAATGACCTCCATTGGGGAGAACCTTCTATCTCTTGAGGCAACCCACTGGACACTCTAATTGCTAAAATGTTCTTCCTGACCTCAAGGTTAATTTCCATCTTTGAAATATCATCCCATGGCTTTTGATTCAGCTCACTAGGGCCAAAAAGAGCAGCTCTTTAAATATTTGAATATAGCTAGCTATCATGCCCTCCCTGAGACCTCTCTTTTCCAGGTTAGACATCTCTATTTCCTTCAATAGATCTTGTATACATGGATCTAAGACCCTTCACCATCTTGGTTGCCCTCCTCAGAATCACTTTCCATTTTACCAATGTCCTTGTTAAATGGTTGCTGCTCAGAACCCCAGGTGTGGTCTGACCATGGTCACTTCCTCATTTTTGAAAGTTTTGCCTGTCTTAATGCAGCCCAATACTGTCCTAGCTTTTTTGGCTGCCTAGCACAGTGCCTGGCACATATTAGGTGCTTAATAAATGTTTATCCTAAGGACGAATGAGTTTACTCAGCTATAAAATGAAGACAATAATCACAACCACAGTATCTCCCTCATAGGAATGTTGTGAGGACCGAATGAGACAGTATATTTGAAGTGTTTTGTAAAGTGTTATATAAACATAAGTCATTATGATAAGAATGAATATAGAGATGGTCTTGAAATAAAGAAGACCTGGGTTCAAGTTTTACCTCTGCCACATATTGACTGTGAGACCTTGGGTAAGTCACTTAACTCCAGGCATTTCTAAATCAATATATTACACAGAAGATATCAGCCTCAGTTTTCTTCTTTGTAAAATGAATGTTGGATACCATAGCCTCTATGCTCCCTTCCAGCTGTAAATTATTGGTAGAAAGAGCTTCTCTTCTCATGATTTCTCTATACCAGTGAAATCCCTAGTCCAGTCCCAATTCCTATCCTATTATTATACAGGCAGCAGCTTTTCACTAGTCTATCATAAGAGCTACTTATCTCCAGTGCCCAGACAAGTGGGCACCAGTTAGATCTGCCCAGATTATTAAGGGCTTTGTACAGAACAGTGTAGAGCTTGAAAACATTCATTTGAAAATTTGGAGAGGAAGTTCTGTAGTGGCTCTGGAACCTTCTGTACTGTGGCATTGGTGGGACATGGGGAACAATTCACATTCTAGCTCATCTGCTGTGTCATAGGAAGCAGAAATAAGGCAAAGGGAGCAGTAGTTGTAGGAGAAAACTTGGGTGTTACTTGAGCTCTTAGATGACTTGCCTTCCTTTGAAAACTGTGTTTTAGTGGAGCTTGGATAAGATCAAATACATATATTGGCTGAGCAGTCTCTGTGCTCCTTTGTTATGCACATACCCCACTGTCTTTGCCCATTAATTATCCCATTCTAAATGCTAATGTTTTTGTCTTCCTCTCAATTCTTGTTCCTATCAACTTTGAGCAACTAGAACAGACTAGATCATCAGTGGTCCAATGGATCTTTTATGGCTTACTCAATTTTGTCACCAAGTAGGAAACACACTCACACTCTGTAAGAAGAATGTTCTCTCCCTCTTTTCCCTTCCTTCTTTCCCCTTCTGCCCACACCCCCACCCATTTGTCTCTGTGTGTCTCTGACTCTCCTTCCTTTCTTACCTCTCTCTTTCCATGTCTGTCTCTTTGCCCATGTGTCTCTCTCTGTCTCAGACTCTAACTCCATCTGTCTTTGTCTCCTCTCTCTGTGTGTCTGTCAGTCTTTGTCTTGACTGTTGTTCTGTCTTTGTCTCTCTCTCTAACTTTGACTTCGTCTCTCCCTCTCCTCCTTCTCCTCTTTTTCCTCTCCTCTCTCTCTCCCTTGCTGTCCCTCTTCTTTTCCCTCCCTCCTCCTTCCCCTTTGTCCCTTCCCCTCCTTCTTCTTCCCTCTTCTCTTCTCCCTCCCACTCTCTCCCTTCTTCCTTCTCCTTCTCTTCTATCTTCCTTCCTCCTTCCTCCTCATTTCCGTCCTCCTTACCCCTCCTCTTTCCTCCTCCTCCTTTTTCCCTTCCCTTTCTCACTCTCTCCTTTTACCCCCTATCTTTCTCTCTTTTTCCCTCTCCTTTCCTCCTCTCCTACCTTCCCTCCCCTAGAGTTGGCAGCCTGACATAGTTAAACACTAGATTTAGTTGCCAAGAAATAAAATCAGTCTTGGCTTCTACATTTATTAGCTGTGTGTTTATGGAACAAGTCAGTTAATATTTCTGAGCTTCCATTTCTTCAGCTGTAAACTGGAGTTCCTAGTATTTGTACTTCTTACCTAACAGAATTATTGTGAAGAAAGAGCTCTGTGAACTCTGAAGCTCGGTATCAGTGCCGATCAATCCCCTTCATTCCTCCTTTTCCAAACTGAGTGTGGCAGCTGAGTGCAGCCCTATTGGTCTACACAGCCCCTCACCCCCCACTGTTAGGCAGCCAGACTCCAGCCAATACACCAGCCTGGCACAGGCTGGAAAAGCCCCAGTTATTTATCTCTCAGCCAAACAGGGATCCCTGTTCTCTTTTATCCCCTAGACTGCTTCAGATTTCTCCTTACCAGTGTTGATGTGGAGCAGACCTGCTCAACTTGGCAGTAGGCAGGGGCCAAAATTAAAATAGGCTAAACTTCAGCTGCAGATGGGTTTTTAGCAGCTCACTTTCCAAGTAAAGGTATAAAGGGTAGTTGTTGTGGGTCACACAACAAACAGAGCGTGCACAGTGGCAACCCACCTGCCCAGTTACATGATGGGCACAATAGTGACTAGTGGAAGGCGAGTTAAGTGGGGCATGGACAAAATGCTCCTTATATCTTCACTTCTTTTACATCCTTTACATTTTTCGTGGGCAGGCGAAAATCTTTTGTGGGGCTGCAAGCAGCTTGCGGGCCATATATTGTGCAGGCCTGGTTTAGAGTGAGATTTGCAGTGTAGTATATCAGAATTTGGAAAAGAAATCTATTTTACTTTAGAAAGTGTAAGCTTTATGGAGGTACAGAATTATTAGCTTTCTCATTGAAGATTTTTTTTTTCTTAAAGCGCAAACTTTCAGCTATTTTCTCATAGGGAATTTTGCAAAGAAACATTTTTGCTGGTATCAGGGAGCCTTTTAACGCAGCATTTAATTTGCAACTGAGGTTGACAAGTAGCACTTTCCCCTTCGGGAGTTGTTAACTTTGAGTCTCATGACTGCTGATGATCTTTTTAACCTCATTTGAAGCTGTTGCAAGAGAACATTAAATATGTAGAAATGAAGTTTTTGGTAGGAAGTTTTTTTTTTTAATCGCGCCTTTATTTGAGGAGAAGCAGAAGGGTAAGAGTTATGATAACTGTGACCTGGGAATAAAGAAACCTGCATGCTAATCCTAGCTCTGCCATGAAATGACTTTGTGACCTTGCAGAGTTCACTTTAACCTCTCTGGGCCTCAGTTTCCTCATCTGCAAAATGGGGCCATAGGGATCATTTAGCTCTAATTCCTTTAGCTCTAATATTCCGTGATGAATATATAAGCTGTTTTTCTAAATGATAAGTTAGGAAAGACCATTGCATTCAGAGATAAAAGACTCAAATTTGAGTCCAAACTCTGCCACTTAACTTGCTGGGAAAATTTTGACAATTCACTAAGCCTTTGAGAGTCTTTGTTTCTTCATCTGTAAAACGCAGATAATAATACTGGTATTGGCTATGAGGGATGGCTAGGTGGTGCAGTGGATAGAATGCTGGTAGTTGTGTGACTGGATAAGTCACTTAATCGCTGGCCGCCTCAGTTTCCTCATCTGTAAAATTAGGCTATTAACATCTACCTCTCAGGTAAAATTAGGATCTGTGAAATGAGGATAATAACATCTACCTCTTAGGGTTGTTGTGAGGATCGAAAGAGATGATATTTGTAAAGCTTCTAGCACAGTACCTGACACATAGTAGGTGTTTAACAAATGTTTGTTAAATTAAAAGAAATTTTTTAAAAATCTGCCTCATAGAGTTGTTAAAAAGAAAACATTTAGAAAACTGTAAAATAATATATGAATTGGTCCTACTGTTCTTATATTATTTGGAGATTTGTGGTCGAGATGTGGGATGACATCAGTTGAGGAAACTTAGAGGGGAAATGTTACTCCATTTATGCCAATTTGCCTAAGTTTGGCAGCCAATAGTCTTAAAGAGTTTCACAGGTTTATAGATAGCATGTGTCAGTGACAGGTCTTGAACCAAGATATTCCTGATTCCAAGACTCACTCTTTATCTACTATGTATAATTCTATGTTTCATCCTTCTTAATGAAAATACACATTTGGCTTTTATATTTGCAGGTTGGGAGGTGGCTGGAGACCATATCCAGAGTGGGGCAGGAGGCTCGGATAATGATTATCTGATCTTAAACTTGCATATCCCAGGATTTAAGTAAGGAAAATCACTCTGATTCACTGCCCTTAAGAATTTTTGTATTCTTTGCCATAGGAATACTTGAAAGAGAAATTCTTTATGTGTATTAATACAGTAATATAATACTCTACTAATTAAAATTATTGAGAAATAGTATCGACCACAAGATAATCATCTATAAACTATTTTATAGGATTTGTGATCAGAGACTATTTTAATTCTAAGTCATACCTTAGTCATTATTTAATTCCAGGAAGTAACAGCTGGAATATTATGTCTAAAATGTTGTAGTAACGAGAATTTGTCGATGCTTCAGAAAGAGAGAGAGAGAGAAAGAGAATGAGTGAGTGTGTGTTATTGGTTAAAGCTAACTACAAGAATATTTTTGTATTTTCTCAACTCTGCCTTCAAATTGTGATGCCAACTTGTGTAAATCAGTTGATCCCGATTTGTCTTTGTTTTGCTTTTGTTGATGGTAGGCATTTATGTCAGAGATCAGAGGAGCTTTATCCCATGATTATGCTTTCAGATGCTTCAATGTATGATGGTGTCATTTGTACTAACAATGGCACACAGCCACATTTTGCCATGGATCTCTGGTTGTCTATGATACTCTTTATTACAACTTGTACTAAACACAGTTCGAGGCAGAAATGGAATGAGTAACAGCAGGAGGTCAATGGAACTGAAGCTTTTGGCTTTCATTTTCACTAAAAACTCAAGCTCAATTTGTCTCCAAATTGTATTGAGAACACATTGTAAATATTGCCTTTCTGCTTTGGCAAATAGGCCTCCAACATCCATGACGGGAGCCACAGGTTCTGAACTCGGGAGGATAAGTTTTATTTTTGAGACCATCTGTTCAGCAGACTGTGTACTGTACTTCATGGTGGTGAGTGAAAAGAGCATCTTTCCATAGCACATGACTCAGCTTGCTACTATATTTCAAGTGGGAATTTCATTGCTATTCAAATATGCAGAAGAACTCATGTTTTTTAAATTTTCTGTTTTTCTTGGTGTTTTCCAAAATTGGGACTGCATCTTTTCAGTGATAAAAGTACCATTCATGGGTGAGTCAATTTTAGAATTACAGAAGAGCAAAAAATCACTAATAGGCTTGCACCTCTATTGAGAAAAATAGAAAACACAAGAGGGTAGTTCTTTCTTGCCTTGCTTTGCTTCCCTTCCTCTTCGCTGTACCCCAACCCACACTCATATCAGAAGCCTGGAAGATAGAAGTGAATGTGGGTGGAATGATATAATTAAGTAGAGATAAAAATAAGAACACAAAAAAGAGAAGTAAAATGAATGGAGGATAGAAGAGAATTAGGGAGCAGGGAGTATTAAAGAAGCAGACAAAGGTCTTTGTTCTCCATCACAGAAATCAGAGCAAACTTGGCCTCTTTCAGGTCACAGTACATATGTCTCAGTTATGAGGTGGAGGACAGATATGTTGGGCATAATCTGCTCATTTCACTTTCTTTGATGAATATCAGGCAGAAAATGGCCCTTAGCCAATGTATCTGTGTTATGACTAATGATGCCAAATTCATAAATCAGTGGTCTTTATTGTGAAGGATAATAACTTGTTAGATTAACTAAGACTATATTTTGATTCAATTTTTCAGTTGTTTGCAGTCAATATAACAAGGATTTGTGATTATCCCTTTGGCCAAAGAAGATCATAGCTGGATCTGTGGTTTAGTAGAGAAGTGTTAGAGCAGAGATTCTTAACCTGAAGTCCGTGAATTTGATTTAAAAAATATATGTATGTATACAGATACATATATGTACGTACATAAATGTTATCTATATACACATAAAATGTATTTACTGTCATTTCCTTTATAACCCTATATATTTTATTTTGTACTTTTAAAAATATTATTTTGAGAAAGTCTTGAGGCTTCATGATATTGCCAAGGGGGCCAGAGAGGCAGGAGTTGCTTAGAACTCAGGGAGGTCACATAGTTAGGGACAAAGGTGTGATCTGAACCAAGTCTTTGCTGATGCTAGGTCTAACACTCTATTACTCTATGCTGTTTCCTTTTCCCTACTAGTCTCCCATTCAAGAAGGATTTATTAAGCTCTTATTGTATACAGTGTGTGTACTAGGCAAATGGAAAATTACAAAGATAAGCTCAGTGAGGGTAGGGACTTTATAATCTGGTAAGGAGATAAGACAAATACATAGATAACTGTAACGTACATTGATATTTGGTACAAAGCAAAGTATTACCTGAGGTCTGAGGAAGAAGGTTGTTCTACACAGTGGAAGGGAGTGTGTGTGTGTGGTAGGAGGAGAGATCAAGGAATGCTTGAGTGGATTTTAGTGGTATTTGAGTTGGACTTTAAAGAATGGCCAAGAATTAAACTGGCAAAGAGAGAGAGGAAAGGGCATTCTAAGTATGGAGAATAGTGTTTACAAAGGTGTGGAGCAGGGAAATCACAGTGCATGTTCAGAAGACAGAAAATAGTCCAGTTTGACTGGTGGCAGAGTGCCTGGAGTGGGGCGATGTAAGATACAATTGGAAAGGTAGATTGTAGAAGGCCTTGAATGCCAAACAAAGAATATTAAACATTACTCAGTAAGCAGAAATGAGTCACTGATGGATTATGATAAATGGAGAAACATGATAAAATTTGTGCAAGAGGAAGATTAAGATGGATTAGAACACAGAGAACAGAGGCAGGAAGGCTTGTTAGGAGGCTATTGGAAAAGTTGTTATGAGAGTAGTAGCCGTCAGACTAGAGAGTGGGAGATGTTTGTTGTCATCAAGTTGTGTCTGACTCTTCATGACCTCAATTGGAGTTTTCTTGGCAAAGGTATGGGAGTGGTTTGTCATTTCCTTCTCTAGCTCATTTTACAAATGAGGAACTGAGGCAAATAGACAGATTTAAAACTGAGCTCTGATTATATGTTCTAGGAATTATTGACTGAGTTTAGGTTTCTCCTTTGAAATGTTAGATGTGTAGAATTTTAAACATTTATCTCTAGTTATTAACCTAGTTAAGTTTGGAAACCCTTATCATCAGGTGGGCCACTAGGTGATGAATTTTCCAGACACCAGAACTCTTAAAGACCCTCTACCAAGTTATAGAAGAATTCCGATTTATTTCAATGGAGGGAAGAACCACACTGATGATAATATAGATTCTTGAAATATTTGTTGTAAACTAAATGTTTTCTACAGCTGGATGGGACAGTGAACAGAGTGCTAGCCCTGGAGTCAGGAAGACTCCTCTTCTTGAGTTCAAATCAGGACTCAGACACTTACTAGTTGTGTGACCCTGGGCCTGTCACTTAACCTTGCTTGCCTCAGTTTCCTCATTTGTAAAATGAGCTGGAAAAGGAAATGACAAATCACTTCAATATCTTTGCCAAGAAAAGCCTAATGAGGTCATGAAGAATTGGGCAAGACTGAACAACAACAAACATTTTCTACTTTGCTAAAGCTTTGAGAGGTAACTTTAACATAGTTGGTGCTCTGATTCTTAGGTACTAAAGTTGGTCGCGTACTGGCATAATCTTGGAAGAATTTAAGAGGCCTGGGACTTTATGAAGGTGGTCCCTGTTCAGAGCATTTAACGGTACAACCCATGCACAGATCATGATGGTGTCCCCAGGTTTTAGTACGGTGCCTGGCACACAGTGCATAATAAATACTTTTTTATTTATTTGTTCATATATTCATTCATTCTTTCATCTACCTGTATATACAAAGGATGTTCTCAAAATCTTTTTTTTTCAGTTTTCAGTTTTAATATCTTAGTTCAATTTTAAGCTTTAGTAGTTTAAAATTGCAGTAAAACTTTGGGCATACCCTAAATACACATAAATACCTTTTCTGAATTCTATTATCCCCACATTTATGTGTATCTTTATTTAATATAATGAGTCTATATTAAGATTAAGTCTGTGTTGACTTTATATGTATTTTTCCAATGCATTTTAGGATATTAATAGAAAAAATACCAATGTGGTGGAATCCTGGGGTGGAACCAAAGAAAAACAAGCTTATACCCACATCATTTTCAAGAATGCAACATTCACATTTACGTGGGCCTTCCAGAGAACAAATCAGGGCCAAGATGTAAGTGCCAGCTACCTTTTCAGGATCGGCATAGTGCTGTTTTTCAAGGTGCCCAGAATAGTCTGTTTCGCATTTAATTCATCTGGTAGCGGCAGTGTGACAGGGAACAGAGGGAATTTGGAGTCAGAGGAGCTGGGTTCTAATGCTACTCTGCCACTTGTACAATTTTGGCAAATTGTTTATTTCTTTGGGTTTCATTTTCTCATCTGTAAAATGAAGGAGATTGGACTTGGTGACTTCCAAGGTACCTCTCAGCTCTGAATCTGTAATCCTATGTACTTTTGATCAGGACTACCATTGACTTCATATTCCATACTCTGGTTATGTAATAATTCACCAGATTTCTGGAGTAAACATGTTAGGAAAATACAAAGGGCTCAATAAGCTTTTTTCCCCTAGAAATAAATCTTCATTTTCAACTATTTCAGAAGCTGACTAATACCTTTCGGATATTTCATGCACTAATAGGTGGTGATAGCATCAATTGGGAATTGGTTGAATAAGTTATGGTACATGAATGTGATTGAATTATATTGTGTTATAAGAAATGATGAAGAGGATGGTTTCAGAGAAACCTGAGAAGACTTATATGATCTGAATCAAAGCGAAGTGATCAGAATCAGGGAAAAAAACTTTATGTAATAATAACAACAGCATTGTAAAGACAAACAACTTTGAAAGACTTAGCAACTCTGATCAACACAATGGCTAACTGTAGTTCTAGAGGATTTGAGATGAAACTTGTTATCAGTCTCTAGATAGAGAGCTGATAGACCCAGAGTGTAGATTGAGGCTTATTTTTATTTTTGGACATGGCCAATGTGGGAATTTGCTTTGCTTTAATATACATGTTTGTAACAGAGTTTTTTCTCTTGCTTTTTCAATGAGGGAGTAAGGGAAGAAGAAGTAGGAGAAAGAGAATTTAGATCTGAAAATAAAATAAAATTGAATTTACAAAAGAAAATTAAAAAAACTTGATGAAACCTTTAATCTCATATGAAAGCTGTCTATTTGACTCTGCTCCATGATATGTGTTATAGGATAAGCTTTATAAAACTCTCCCTGCTCTGTTGTAGCTGGAGAATTGAGGCTCAGAGATGCTATTACTGGACCCAAATCATGGAAGTAATTAGTGACAGAGGCAGAACATCAATTTATGTTTTTTGATTCCTAATCCAGTGTTCTATCTACTAGATCATACTGCCTCATGCAATCTCAATAGATGTTGTAGCTTGGTATAGTGAATAGAATGCTCCACTTGGTTAGGAGGACTTGAATTCGGATACCTCCTCTGACACTCACTGTGTGGCAGTAATTAAATCTCAAAAACTGTCTGGATCTCAATTTTGTTATCTATAAAATGAGGATAGGAATGCCTAAGGTACCTTTTCCATAAGTTCATTGTGACATCAAGTGAAATGTTGGCTGTAAAACCTGTGGCAAACCTTAAAGCGAGTTATTTATAGTTGTACTATATATATATATATATGTATATACATATATATATATTTCTAAATATGTGATTTTATTGACATAGAGAACTCTCAGGAAGAAACGTTCACTACCAATGCAGATTGATACCTTTACCCAAAAGACTTGAATTTAGGTCTTCATGACTTTTAGGTCAACTCGCTATCCCCTGTGCCTTGCCTGTATTATTAGTTGCTCAACAAGCAATTATCCTGCACTCAATGTTGTGCCAGGCACTATGTAAAGTGCAGGAGATCTTTTTTTTCAAAGGCAAACAAATGAAAAAAAACCCAACAACCCAGTCTTGGCCTTCAAGGAACTGTCTATTAGAGAGAATATGTAGATACTATATATATAGTATCTGCGTAAGGTCTGTTCCAATATTTAAAAGCTCTTTTAGTTCTGAGGTCTATAGATATATCCAAGTTCATTCACATTAGGGTGGTCCATTGGCAGGAAGGGAAGGGAATATGCATTTGTACATTTTCTTTGTGCCAGGCACTGTGTTAAGCACTTTTTACAAATATTATTTTATTCTATCCTCACAACAACCCTGTGAGGTAAGTGTTCTTGTTTTCCTCATTTTACAGTTGAGAAAATTAATTTTTCAGTTGAATAAAGTGAGGCAGGTTAAGTGACTTGACCAGAGCTACTATCTAGAATTTGAGGTCAAATCTGAACTCAACTATTTCTGACTCTGGACAGCTAGGTGATGTAGAGTGCTGGACCTGGAGTCAGCAAGACTCAACTTTCTGAGTTCAAATCTGTCCACTTAACCCTGTTTGCTTCAGTTTCCTTACCTGTAAAATGAGCTGGAGAAGGAAATGGCAAGACTACTCCAATATCTTTGCCAAGAAAACCTCTGAAATTAGGCCATGAAGAGTTGGACACAACTGAAATGACTCAGTGTAAAAACTTCCTGACTCTAGCCTCAATGCTCTATTTACTGCACCATCAGCTATCCATAGAAATTAAACTCCAGGAACTCTATTCCCTTGGATCCGTGGCTATTAGAGCATTGTGATTATTCTTTAAAAAAGTAGAAAGGAGAAACACCCTTCCGTGGCTAGTCATCTTGCCCTGGAAGGTGGCATTGTGATTCTGGTGTTCTTTTGATAATGTCCTTCTTAAACAGGTTATTAGGTGGCATGCTCTTACCCTTAAGAAAGGAGTCATTGTTCTCTGTTCTCCTTCCAGAGTAGACGGTTTATCAACGACATGGTGAAGATCTATTCTATCACAACTACAAATGCGGTCGATGGAGTGGCGTCATCTTGCCGGGCCTGCGCCCTGGGTTCTCAGCAGTCAGGTTCCTCATGTGTACCGTGTCCGCCTGGGCACTACATTGAGAAAGAGACCAACCAGTGCAAGGAATGTCCACCCGACACCTACCTGTCCATACATCAGGTCTATGGCAAGGAGGCTTGTATTCCATGTGGGCCAGGAAGCAAAAGTGCCCAGGTAACCTCACTCTCCTCTCGGTACCTAGGGCATCTCCCTCCCTTCTCTGTCTGCTGAGTTGCTTTCATCCCTTCAACACTCAAATCAATTGATACTTCTTTTTATTGTCCCTAGTTCCTGCGGTTGGCAATAGCTTTATTTTTCTGACCTTACCTAGCAGTTTGTTTTATTCTCTCATGCCTCGTGTAATGAGAGAGAGAGAGAAAGACAGAGACAGAGAGACAGAGAGACAGAGAGACAGAGAGACAGAGAGACAGAGAGACAGAGAGAGAGAGAGAGAGAGAGAGAGAGAGAGAGAGAGAGAGAGAGAGAGAGAGAAACACCAGATGGGCAGCCTGTATTGGTATGTTTCCCCTTCCTCCAACCCAAAATATGAAAGCAAAGAAGTTAGAGCTTCCATAGAGAATTGAATGATTAATTTAGAGACAACATGACATAGTAGAAGGCTGGAATTAGATTTGGGAAGAGCTGGGTTGAAATCCTGACCCTTACACTTACTAGCTGTGTGATCTTAGGCAAGTCATTTACCTTCTCTGAGCCTTCGGTTCCCCATCCGTAAAATGGGAATAATGGTATCAGGGATGGGGAATCTGTGGTCTTGAGGCCACATGTGGCCCTCTAGGTCCTCAAGTGCAGCTCCAAACTTCACAGAATAAATCCCCTTAATGAAAAGATTTGTTCTGTAAAACTTGGACTCAGTCAAAAGGCTGCACCCAAGGACCTTGAAGACCACATGTGGCAGCAGGTTCCCCACCCCCGCTCTATACCTGCCTCACCAGGTTGTGGCCCTGTTGAGAATACTACTGCTACTGGTAGCTAGCATTTGCAACACTTAAGGTTTGCAAAGTGTTTTATACATACTGTTTTATGCTCACAACAACCTTGGGAAGCAGGTGCTATCATTATTCCTAGTTTATAGAGGAGGAAAAGGAAGCAGAGGTCAAGCGCCTTGCCCAGGATCATGGTGCTAGTAAGTGTCTGAGACCATATTTGAACTCAAGCCTTCCTGATTCCAGATCCAACACCCTAAATGCTGTTCCCGCTAGCTGTGTTTCAATGACTTTTTAAACTTTAAAATGCCAAATAAATGTAAATTATTAAATATATTCAAGGATATAGATAAGAAGATATGGAAAGGTTGTGATCTGCCCCACTGAAGGGTATACTTCCACTGAGGAGATCATGAATCCATCTAAGTATAGATGAATTATGTTACAAACTCCTTTAATACAAGCACCTTGTTTTATCTAAAGTTTGTTTTTTCCCCTGGGCCTAACGCAGTGCTCTACACACATTACACGCTGTACAACTATTTGTTGAACTGAATTATATTGAATTTTGCATGTTGCTCATATAGTTTTATGTTAAATATCCTTTCAGTCCTAGAAGTGTCCACAAGAGATCTTCTTTTTCACCAGGACATAAGCAGACACCTTCAAATTTTACTGTTTTGTTTTTGTCATTTTAGTTATGTCCAATTCTTTATGACATTATTTGGAGATTCATCTACATGGTTCAGAATGATCCCAAAAAGCAAATAGAAAAGCGGAAAAAAATTATTGGGTTTGCTTTATGCCAAAGGCAAAACACAAAATCGCTAGCACATCTGGATTTGTCCCTTTCTTCTTCACTTATGACCATCCACTGTTGACCCTCACAACTGAAGAGGATAAGTTTGAGACTCTGGACATCTCCTTCCATTAGAGTTGAATTTAGTGGCAAAGATACTGGAGAGGTTTGCCATTTTCTTCTCCAGCTCATTTTACAGATGAGGAAACTGAGGCAAACAGGGTTAAGTGAGTAGGTAGTAAATATGCAGGTAGTAAATATCTGAGGCCAGATTTGAACCAGGAAGGTGAGTCTTCCTGACTCCAGGCCTGCCACTCTATCCACTGTACCACCTAGCTGCCCTACCTTCAAAATTAAATTGTCCTTTTTACTTTGCGGGTGTAATAACATGATTGGAGGTGGCTAGTATAATAGGCAAGCCACCTACTCCCTCTTAGCTTGCCCCTACCTTTGGAATGTAGATAGTACCATTTTTTCCCAATTTTCCTTCAGCTAGCTGGTAATGACTTTCCCTTAGTCAATGCCTCTACCCCTTCAGGGCCAGAGCTTCCAAAAAGGATAATGGGTGGAGTATCTGTCATGTCTTCCTCTTATCAGCCAGTACTGGTTATTTGATTCATTTTGCCTTATGGTAAAAGAAAAACTCGATCTAAACTATTACTAAATCAACACTCATTGAGATTCTCTTGCATTTATTCAAAAGTCTCATACAAAATTATAGCATTTTAGACTGAGGGGTCACATTTTGTGTGACCCCTTTCCCCTTCTCCCTTTCCTTTTCCTCCTCTTCCTCATGCTTATACAGATGCTCTTGGTTCAAAGTTCACTATAGACTTTATTGTCTCTAACCTTCCGAAATGGAAAGAAAAATCCCTGTACTGCATTTTCTAGAAATCCATGAAACTATTTCCTGGAGACTTCTTTTGCATGCAGATTCCCACCTCTAAAAGCCCCTTTGAGTGAGAGGGAAGAAAATAACCAAGGCAGAGAAAATAAATTCTACCCTGTATGAAAGAGATGTCCACACAACCTCAAATTTATCCTCCTGAGTTGTGAGGGCCAACAGTGGATGGCCATAGGTAGAGAAGAAAAGGCCAAATCCAGATGTCAGGGATTTTGTATTTTGCTTTTTGGCATAAAGCAAGCCCAACAATGTCTTTCTTTTAAACTTTTCTGTTTATTGTTTTGGTCATTCTGAATTATGTGGATGCATCCCCAACCTATTTATCTGGACCTAATTTTTCTCTAAAACTTTGGTCCTATGTTACTTACGACTTGCCTGATGGATACTGGCACCTGGATTTCCTGCAACATCCAAAACTCACAGTGTCCTAAATAGAACTAATTTTATTTCTTCCCCAAACCATCCTTCCTTCCTCTTTCATGATTTCCATTGATGGCACTGCCACTATCTTTATCTTCACTCAGGTTTACAACTTTAGAGTTACCTTAGGCTCTTCCTCACCCATAGTCAGTCTTGTTGCTTCCACAGTGTCTCTTCAATATGTCCCCCTCTCTAAACATGTAACCTCTCTCCTGGTTCATGCCCTTATCATGTCCCTTCTTCATGCCCTTATCATGGCACCTCTCTCTATGACAATAGCCTCCTAATTGGTCTCCCTGCACCCATTCTCTTTCATTTCTAATCTAACTTCCATACAGTGGCCAAGTTGATATCCTAAATGGTAGGTGTGACCATGTTACCCACCATTCAAAGATCACAACTCATTACCTCCAGCATAAATGGCAAACTTCTCGGCCACATTCTTCCTTCCACGTACCCTTTCAGTTCTCTGTAGAACATTCTCTCAACTCTGTGCCTTCGTATACGTGGGCTCCCATTCCTGCAATGCTTTTCCTCGCCTCTGCCTCATAGAATCTCTAGCTTCCTTCAGAGAACACATAACAGCAATATGGTCCCTACCCTATTAGCTGTCCACAAATTACTCCAGCTAACTCAGGGGAGGAGGAAGAGCCAGTCCCCACAAAGTCTTGAATGTTGAGCTGAAGCGTTATGACAAGCTGAAATGGCCATGTGTAGCAATAGTCTGCTAGCAGCTTCTGTAGGGGTGTAAGACCCACCAACAACTAGCACACAGAAAGTTGCCAACACAGGTTCTTTTGATCTGCTTTACTAAGAAAAGTAGTGTAAGGGGGTTAATTTTATTTCGGTCCAACATACAAATATTATTCACTTAGTTCAGGGGAAAAAGCCAGCACCCTGAACTTCAGAGCAAATACAAACAAATGACAAACATCCACAGACAGACCTTGTCTGATTCAAATCTCAATGCATAGTTACCATGGTTTAACAAAGTCCCACCGTCTGGGTTTACAAGCTGGAGGGCTCTTAACTACAGCTGCCCAGAATCTCCACATCAACATACCTCCAAGAGTGAGGACCCCAAGCAAATAGCTCTGTTCTCTCTTTTTATACACCCTTTAGCCGTCATCAAACATCGTCTGAGTGACCAGAACTCAGGCTCCTACTATTGGCTCTAGTCTTAGCAACTCCCCTTAGGACCCTCAGAGCTTCATGCCCACATAGGCTTAGTACCTTAGTACCAGGAGGTTTGGGCCTGGGACTTTGCACCTAGTAAGCACCTAAGGCTCAATCAAAGACAATTAATCATTTTAAAACAGTAAGAAAGTCTCAACTTAATTGATATTACACCTGGCTCCTGCTTTCTGTGAGAACCTCTTGGTGGGGAGAGATGTTGGGAAGGGTGGCATAGGGCATAGACACTTGTTGCTATTCTTAGTTGAAAAGGCAATGTTAGTTCAAAGTACTTTATTTCTTAGTTACAATCATAGTTCTCTTCTCACAAGTCATATCTTTATTCCTATCTTATTTATTATAATTGGAAATAAAAAGGATGTAAAAACAAAAGATTTAAATAAAACATTTTTGAAGTATCAAATCTAAAATTCCACAAAAACTTAATATTCTGTTACAAAGTGATCTTCAAAAGAAAAAAAAAGATTAGATTTATTTTTGATGCTTTTTCTCCCCCTCACTCTCACCCCTCCTTCAGGAGTTAATAAATCGAGATCCATGAACTTATTTTTTTTCTTTTTAAACAGTATTTTAATATAATTGGTTTTCTTTGTAATACTGCTTATTTCATTTTATGCATTTAAAAATATTGTTCTGTCTTGGTAGTACATTCTTATAATCTCTGCTACTGAGGAGCCTGAGGCTGGTGGATCTCTTGAACTCAGGAGTTCTAGCTTTGGCGGGCTAAGCTAGGTGACAGTACCAAGTCTGACATTAATGGGGTGAGCCCCCAGGATTGGCGAGGAGGGAACCACTAGCTTGCCTAAGGAGCAGTGAAGTGGCCCTGGTCAGGGAATATAGAGTAGGTGGAAACTTCCATACTGATCAGTAGTGGGATAGAGCCAGTAAGTAGCCTAACCTGGGTGAAGTAGGGAGACCCAGTCTCCAAATATATGCATACATGTATACATATATGCATACACACATATAGCACACGCACACATATACAGTACAATATATACTGATACATATATGCATAACACATATGTAATACATATACAGTCATATGCATGCCTGTATATGCACACATACTAATAGATATACATGCATGCTTATGTATGAAGTACATACACACATATTTATAACATATGCATACACTTAACATTGAGAAGAGCTCCATGGGCTTCACCAGATTTCCAGATGAGATCATGACACAAAAAAGGTTCAGAATTCCTGTCCCAGCCAGATGTAGCAAACTCCCAAAGAGCAGGAACTATTTAGTTTTTGTCTTGTTAGCCATGGTTCATAACACAATGCCTGGCTCATTGTAGGTGCTTAACAAGGGTATAGTCAATTGCGTCTAAACCCACCTGAGGAAAAAGAGCCAGAGCTCAGGAATTCTGGGAAGAAACAGGAGACTTTCCGAGGCAGGTCTATAAGAGCTTGTTACAAAGTATATTGTTGAGTAGAATGAACTTTCTGATGCTGTCCTCACTCAGCAATGATTTCTCCTGTCTTCTTGCTTTTGTATTTGTCTTTTCATCTCCTACCAAAGGACCACACAGTTTGCTATAGTGACTGCTCCCTGTCCTACATGAAAGAAAACCAGAGTTTGCACTATGATTTCAGCAACCTCAGCAGCGTTGGTTCATTAATGAATGGCCCGAGCTTCACGTCCAAAGGAACCAAATACTTCCACTTTTTCAACATCAGCCTGTGTGGTCATGAGGTGAGCTCTGACTGTCAAGTGTGGTCTGTGCGTGTGTGCAGGAGGGTGTTGGGGGTGTGTATTGGAGTAGCTTTTCAGCTTTAATTGAGTTGGTATTTTATTGTCTTGGCAAGGAAGGAAAAGGCTGTCAGAAAACTCTCAGAAAAATGTCAGGACTTGAGTGTAGTTTGCTCAGAGTCACTTGTCACATTAGAGCTGCCTTGTCCATTCTTTAATTGAGCCAACAAAAAATTTGACTCCAGAAGCAATGGGTGCAGTGATAGGCATATTATGAAGGAAAAATTCCTTTAAAAATTAAACAAAAACAAAAGTTATGTCAATCTCATCAATGCCAATTATTTCTTGGGTAACCATGGTTTTAATGTTCCTTACGTTATTCTGTTCATTTTATAGACTATGTGGTTTTAAGGTTGATTAATTAATAAGACATTGGAAGCAGCTGACCTCTTAGGACATTTTCCAAATCAAAATAGAGAAATGTTATGTAATGGCAACTATAGTCATCAGGAAGAGGTAGCAATGTACAGTAGAAAGGCACTGGCTTCAGAGCCAGAGGTCCTGGGTTCAAATCCTGAACTGGCCCCCCACACCTGTGAGTCTCTGGGCAAATCACTTGGCCTTCCTAATCCTCAATTTCCTACCAAATGATGAGAGTTTCAGTAAATGGATTGTGGGGTCCCATCGACCTCTAGATTTTTATCCTCTAATTTTATGATCCTATCATACTACGTAGTGATTTCTGTTAAAGCATCAGAAATAAATCTGATTTTTAATTTTGAAGATCAGTTTGTAGCAAATTCGTTGTCACAGAATTTTAGGTCTGATCCTTTTAAAAAATTATTGATATCTTCTGTTTTTTATGTTACCTTTATTTCCCAATATATCGTTCCATCCTCACCTCTCTAGAGAATCATCCCTTGTGACAAAGATTGAAAAAGAAAGGGGGAGAGGAAGTATTTCAGTAAAACTAATCAACACACCATTTTAGTTTGATAATATGTGCAATACGAATTGATTTCCCTCCCCCCCCCCTTTCTTTTCATTTCTTTTTTGCAAGTTTGGGAGGGACTGGGAAATTAATACACTATTGTCCTTATTTCTTCTTCTATCATTCATACCCATGCCCCTAGTTGTCTTTATCCAGTATTATTAGCTGCACAGTGGTACTATGTGGGGTCTTATGCAAAGACAGTAAAACTGAGGATGTGCCCTTGAGTGGGTCATCATTTAAAATAGACTTAAAAACGTAGGCTACGGTGTCATATTCTAATTTTGTGTATGCAGGGTGTTACTTGCATTTTATTTTTTAAAAAATAATTTTTATTTCTTTTGTTAATATTTTCCAATTACATTTACAAATTTTAAAATATTCATTTAAAATTTTTTTGAGTTTTAAATTCTTTCCCTTGCCTCTTGAGGAGGCAATCAATGATATTGATTATATGTGTAAAATCTTGCAAAATGTATTTTTATACTAGCCATGTGTAACAACAATGTTGCTTGCAGTGACTGTGGAGGACAATAACACCAGCACACAGGAGGGCTGCTAGCACAGGTTTTTTGATCTGCTTTTCTAAGGAAAACAACTTTAAGGGGTTAACAATCTTACTTTAATTAAACATGCATACATCATTCACTTAGTTCAGGGGAAAAAGTCAGCATTCTGAACTTCAGAGAAAATACAAACGGAAATTACAAGCAGAAATTATAAACAGAGAAAATAACACAAATCAACAGACAGGCCTCTAGCTGTCTGACCAAGATAATACATTCATAGTTACCAGAGAGAAAAGCACCAACATCTGGGTTTTCAAAGCCTAGGCGGGGGGCTCCTTAATGACTACTCAGAGTCTCCCCACAAACACTCTTCCAATGAGTGAGCCCTCAAAGCAAAATGCTAACCTCTGAGTATATATGCACATGCTTCTTCAAGGTCAGAGGGTGTTACAACTATGTGATTCAAACTCATGTGACTTAGGCTTTCTTGCAACTTGAGCAGATCATCAAAGACTCTTGATTCAATCAAAGACTCTTTATTGAAACAAAGGCAAGACTCTAAGGCACTTGATTGCCTTAGTGCTGAGAAGCACTCCAAAAGAAAAAACAGCAAAAAGTCCCACTTTGCTTGCCCTTACACCATGTTGCAAAGAAAACATATATATGAACACAAATGAAAAAATAAAGGAATTGAAAAAAAAAGTATGCTTTAGTTTGCATTCAGAGTTTATCAGTTTTTTTCTCTGGAGGTGGACAGTATTTTTCATCATGGGTTCTTTGAAATTGTCTTGGATCATCATTTTGATCAGAGTAGCTTAGTCTTTCACAGTTGATCGTTGTTATAATATTTCTATTACCATATATGATGTTCTCCTGGTTCTGCCCACTTCATTTTGCATCAGTTCATCTAAAGCTTCCTAGGTTTTTCTGCAACCATCCTGCTTATTATTTCTTATAGCACAATAGTATCCCATCGCTATCATATACTACAACTCATTCAGCCATTCCCCAATGGATGCCAATGTTAAATTTGACACCACAAAAAGATCAGTTGTAAATATTTACGTACAAATAGATCCTTTCCCCCTTTTCTTTGATCTTTTTGGGATACAGACCTAGTAGTGGTATTCCTGGGTCAAAGGATATGCATGATTTAATAGCTCTTTGGATGTAATTTCAAATCATTCTCCAGTATGGTTGGACCAGTTCACAACTCTACCAACAGAGTGCATTAATGTCCTCATTTTCCCACATCCCTTCCAGCATTTATCATTTTCCTTTTCTGTCATGTTAGCCAGTTTGATATGTGCAAGGTTGTATCTTAGAGGTGTTTTAATTTGCTTTTTCTCTAATCAGTAGTGACAGTGCATTTTTTCATATTACTATTGATAACTTTGATTTCCTCTTCTGCCTCTCCCACTCTTCTGCCATCTTCTTTTATCTATCTGTTTTTCTATTTGCTTCCTCCTCTTCCTTTTTCTCATGCTCATTCTATTTTAGCTTTAAAATCCCCCATTTTAATTTTTGTCATTTTAGTGTGGCACGGCTTTGAGAGTACAAATAGTAAAAAAAAAACTTGTTAAGGATTTAGCGAGTGTCTTTGTAGAGAGCATTTTGTTAAGTATTAGGATATAGAAATGAATGACAATTCCAATCTTGTTGAGCTTACAGTTTTGTGAGTGAAAGCAACTCATTAGCAAAGCATGACAACATAGAACAGGGGAAGGAGCACTAAATTTGGAATCAGAGGCCTTAGGACTGAATCTTAGCTCTGACTACCTCTGTCAGCAGTGATGTCGTGAATAAAGTGCTAGGCCTGGAGTCAGGAAGACCTGAGTTCAAATCCAGGCCCAGACATGTTTTAGCTGTGTGACCCCTGGTAAGTCACTTCGCCTCTGTTTCCATAACCTTCCTCAACTATAAGATGAAGATAATAGGGGAAGCTAGGTGGTGCAGTGAGTAGAGCACAGGTCCTGGAGTCAGGAGTTCAAATCCAGCCTCAGACACTTGACACATGTACTAGCTGTGTGACCTTGGGCAAATCACTGAACCCCAATTGCCCTGCCCAAAAAAACCTCAAAAACAAAAAAAACCCAACAAGATGAAGATAATAATAGCATCCACCTTGCAGCATTGTCATGGGGATCAAATGAGGTAATGTTTGTAAAAAGCTCTTAGCATGGTGGCTGGCTGGCATATAGTAGGTACTACGCAAGTGCTTATTCTCTTCTCTTCTCCCTTTTGTGACACTGGGCAAATCCCTTCACCTGTCTAGGCCTCAGGTTACTAATCTGGAATACAGTGAAATACAAAGCTAGACAGAGGATATGACAGACTTAGAGTCCTTGGACTTGGGTTTGAATCTCACCTTTGCCATGTACTAGTGACCTTGGGCAATACTATTAACCTCTCTGGGCCTCAGTTTCTTATCTTTCAATTAATCAGTAAACATTTATTAAGCACCTACTATGTGTCAGGCACTATACCAGGCACCAGCACTAGTAATACAAAGAAAGGTAAAAGACAGTTCCTCTAGAAGTTAGGATTTTAGCTGGGACTTGAAGGAAGTCGGGGAATTAAGTCAATCAATAAACATTTATTAAATGTCTACTATGTGCCAAGTATTGTGCTAAGCACTGAGGATACAAAGAAAGGTAAAAGACAATCCCTGACTTCAAGGAATTATGATATAATGGAGGGGACAAGATGCAAACAAATACACATACATACATATATATTTGCATAGATATACATATATGCATAATCTCAAACTATCTACAGGATAAATAGGAAATAATGAACAGAATGAAGGCATTAGAATTAAAAGGGGTCGGGAGAGGTTTCCCGTAAAAAGTAGGATTTTAGTTGGAACTTAAAGGAAGCCAGAGAAGTCAGGCAAAGATGAAGAAAGAGAACATTCCAGACCTTAGGGATAGCTAGAGAATATACCCTGGTCTGAGAGATAGAGTGTCTTTTTTTTTTTGAGGGGAGAAGGCAGGGCAGTTGGGGATAAGTAACTTGCCCAAGGCCACATAACTAGTAAATATGTCACATGTCTGAGGCCAGATTTGAACTCAGATCCTCCTGACTCCAGGGCTGGTGCAATGGATTGAAGGTTATGTGATAGGGAGTCAGGTGTAAAAAGACTGCAAAGGTAGGTGAGGGCTAGGCTATAAAGGACTTTAAAAGCCAAACTTTGTATTTGATCCTGGAGGTGAAAGGGAGGCATTGGCATTTATGGAGTAGGGCAGTGATGTGGTTGAGAATTAGGAAAATCCTTTTGGGGGTTGAATGGGGAACGGATTGGAGTTGGGAGAAATGAGACAGGCAGACACCCAGGAGGCTCTTGCAATAATTCAGGATGAGGGCTTGTACCATAGTGGTGACACGGTCAGAGGAGAGAAGGGTGCATATCCAAGAAATGTTGCGGAGGTTAAATCAATAGGCCTTGGCAATAGCTTGTATTTGGTGTTAGTTAGGAATTGAGGATAACTCCTATGTTGTTAGTCTGAGAGACTGGGAGTTTGGTGTTGCCCTCCATAGTAAGAGGGAAGGTGGGAAGTGATGAGGGCTTTAGAGAGAAAGATAATGAGTTCTATGTGGAACATATTTAGTTTAAGATGTCTATTAGACATCCAGTTTGAGATTTCTGAAAGGCACTTGGAGATGTAAGACTAAAGGTTAGCAGAGAAGTTGAGGCAGGATAAGTATATTTGAGAATTATCAGCATAGAGATAGTAATTAAATTACCAAATGACGTTTTATAGAGGGAGAAGATAAGAGGATCCAGGACAGAATCCTGAGGGACACCTGTGGTTATAGGATGTGATCTGGAAGAGAATCCAGCAAAGGAGATTGAAATGGAGATGTCAAATAATTAAGAAGAGGACTAGGACAGAATGGGGACCTGAAAGCCTAGAAAGAAGAAAATATCAAGGAGGAAAAAGTGGTCATTTGTGTCAACTGCTGCAGAGAGGTCGAGAATGGAGATTGAGAAAAGGCCATTGGGTCTGGCAACTCAGGGATTATTAGTAACTCCATTGTAGAATTGGGGAAGACTTCACTTGAAGAGGGAACAATTGAACTGGATCCTTTAAAGCATAGTTAGGACTTGAAAGCTGAAAATGAAAGGGGGCATTATTGAGGGATAGGAGATTCATTCTAAGCATAAAAATCAGTGTACACAAAAGCATGGAAGCAAGATATACACAGGGGATAGCCATTAGTTCAATTTGGTTAGAACACACTCTATGTGCAGGGAGGTACCATGAAATAGGATAGTAAAAGTAGGGCAGCATTAGGATTGGGAAGAGCCAAGGTAGGTTGAAAACGCCCAAACTACCTCATTCATCAATTCTTTCCTTTAACAAATATTAATGAAGCATATGTTGTGTAAGTCAGGGCTTCTTAAACTTTTTCTGCCCATGACCCCTTTTCTTCTGTTTCGTGGCCTGAGGGAATGTGCAGTGCAAAATATGCATGCTTTGTGTTCAGAAACAAGGCTGTAATGAAGTTGTGTGATGCAACATGGGCAAGCGCTGCCAGAAACACCTTCGATTAATTAAATCAATTAATTTTTGGTCATTATGCTTTCAGAAACCTTTTACTGTTGCCAAATTTTTAAGCAACCCATATGCGATTGTGACCCACAGTTCAAGAAACACTGGATAAGTCACCAGGGACACAAAAATGAAAAATGGAGCACTTCTTTCCTTCAGGGAGTTTATAATCTAATAGGGAGAACACAACATGTACATCAATCATATGCTATAAGACAGAATGTTTAGGGTGCACATGTAACCTTTCTCTGTCTCAGTTTCCTCATCTGTAAAACAGGTAATAATAGCATGTGCCTCACAGGATTTTTGTGAGGATCAAAGGAGATAATATATTTAAAGTACTTTGCAAACCTTAAAGTGCTATATAAATGCTAGATATTATAAATATGATGGAGATTCCAGTTTCTTTCCCTTTTCCCCATTGCCTGTAGGATAAAATACACATTCTTTAGCTTGGCATTATTTTAAGCCCTCTGCAATCTGGTTCCACCTGCTGTTCCAAACTTATTTTTTATTTCTTCTCTTCACCAACTCTGTATTATTCCAGCCAAACTAGCCTACTTGCTAATCGCCAAGCTTAACATGCCATCTGGTACCGCCATACTTTTTGCATGGGCTGCCTTTTCCCTGTACCTAGAATGCATTTCTTCCTCATCATCTCTGCCTCTTGGAATTCTCATCTTCCTTCAAGGTTCAGCCTAGGAGCCACCTCCTATGTTAAGATTAGAACTCCACATTTGCTAGTGTTCTCTCTCACCTCAAATTATTTGGTATTTCTTTTCCGAATATATATTTTGTCCTTACAGAATGTAAATACCTCGAGTTTAGGAACTCGTTCGTTTTTCTTTCTTATTCAGAGAAATTGTTTTGTAACCAATCATTATTTTGGGATCCAGGCTTTTCTATTTCCTCATTTAAGCTTCAGCCCCTGTAAAAAGTCAGACTTTGAAGGACATGACTGACTGATGAGATTGTCCTAGTCCTCAAGGAAATACGCTCTTCAATCAGATGACAGGACCCCACCTAACTAGGAGATCCAACTTCTGTTTAAACAGAATCTAGTCTAGGCCTGGGGAGAATGAGCCCCTGTCCTTGTACTCCTCCATTAGAGTTTATGGTGATCCAGCTCATGAAGGAGGAAACCAACCAGAGTGGTCTGGATAGAGATGAATTCCTCTGTCCAGGTTGCTGGAAGTGGCTGAGTCTCATGATAAAGTTATATTCTTAGCAAGAGGAGCTTAAGTCTTCTAGCCAACCTTCTCATTAAATGTTCGCCAATCAGGGTTGATTTTCACTTGACTGGGGCATTCCGTTTCAAAAAATATTTAAGGCTTTTAGGTTCTCCATGTTTTTGCCTTTGCTTACCGAGAGAAACCACTGACTGTCAATTTGTTGATTATTAGCTAGCCTAATGAATTAATTGAATATTTATTACCCAGAAACTCTATCTCCTGGGGTTTTTCACTTGTCACAGCATCTTCACTGAAAAGCCTAACAAATAATAATGATTAATAGGTATTTGTTGAAATGAATTGGATGTAAGTAAGCTCTATACATAAGCATGATAAAAAATACTCATGCTTAACTTTTACATTTCTTGGTAGGAACCCTGGAGCAGAGTTAATCTTCTGTAGGATCTCTCAGTATGTTTTATTATTGTCTTTTAAAGAGGCTTGTTTTGATTGCCAAAATATTTCTGCTGAGTGTCTTTGCTAAGGGTTTTTTGGGGGCGAAGGGTATGGGGTAAGGGTAAGACAATTTATTATGTTTAATTGAATAGACAAACATCAAAACTGAAATGAAAGCAAGTGCATAAATATTTTTGGTAGCATGATGTTGGAAGAATACATGGTAATGAAATGACCAACTGCTTAGAATTCAGACCTTCTGTCAGGATTTTTCGGAAACCTTTGAGTGATTGGTTGTAATTTGGTTTTATTCTTTACTTCTTCAGTTTGACAAATTGCTTTTATGTTAAACTCAGGATAAGACTGAGGAGAAAAAGGATGAAATCTCTTCACTTTGTTCCCCCACAGCCTTCTGAAGCTTGATTCTCTCTTTATGTGCATTGTTTTTAGATTGTGTGTTTGAAGTCACTGACGATCACTATTTCTCTGGCATTACCCTTTATTCAGCAGGATTTTTCACTTGTGATGGCTATAACAGTGGGGTCTTGTATTGCACCATTGATGCTTTCTTGGCCTCAAAAATATGTAGAAGTAAAAGGTGAGTGAATTTGAAATGTAGTTTTTCGTTTGTCCTCCATTGAAGCCTATGTTTTCTCTCGCTTTACTTTTTCAGGGGAAGAAGATGGCAATTTGTACTAACAATATAACAGATATCACCGTGAAGGAAATGGTAGCTGAGTCAGAAGATTATACCAATTTTGTAGGAGCGTTTATATGCCAGTCAACTATAATTCCATCCGAAAGCAAGGGCTTCCGAACAGCTTTGTCTTCACAGTCTATCAGCCTTGCAGATATATTTTTAGGTGGGTGTATATATGTATATTTGGTTCCATGAAAATTCCAAGTTAGGAAAGCAGTATCACAGAAGTTAGTTAGGAGCAATGCTACAAATGAGCAATGAACCCAACGATGGTAAGGCATTGCTTGTCTGCGGGCTCTGGTAATAATATTTTGAGATTCATACCGCTATTTTTTTCTTCAACCAGTATGTGCCATATGCATCCTGGCAAACAATTAATCTCAGCTGAGAAGTTTTTCAGAAGTCTCTTATTTACTGGTACTTATGTGTCAACCTAAAGGCTGAAACAGAAAAGAGGTATGCAAATCTCAATAAAGTTAGATACACTAGCTCCTTCCCTCAACTTTGTTACAACATGTCTCTGTTGAATCCTTCTCCATCATCAGAGTTTAAGCAGTGAGCAAGCATGTTTCACTCATCATTTTGAATTCAGTGATGTGGCAATGCAGTTAAGCGTAGTTTGGTTTTTAATTTTACTGTATAGGTCAACTATTATAAAATAATAATTGTCTTTCCATTTCTTTGGTTTCTAACGTAATTTAAAATAAAATATTTGTAAGATTTTCAAACTCAGAGTACCAGCAAAGCTGTTAAGGGAAAAAAGTGTTTTCTGGGTAGGGAAAATATGTGTGTGTATATATATGCATATATATATATATATGTGCAGGTTATGGAATTAAACATGTATTATGGGGTATATGTGTATATATGTGTGTGCATAACAATCTCAAAATAATAGTACTGTCAACTCTCAGTTATATGTTGTGTAATGGGATAAGAGTACCATGAATAATTCAAATCCACATGTTAATATCAGTCCATTATTTTAACCATGATTTTTTTAAGGGAAGGGGTATTTCCTTTTATATTGTTCACAAATAGCAAAACAGATTGATGTGGTTTTCACCTATGCTCCAGCCTTGTAATGAATATATGAAAAAGACGCATTAAGGAAAGATGAGGGAACACCGGGCACCAGACTACTTTGCCTGTGGCTGAGTGGTGCGTAACCGTATATTTCCAGAGCAGTATCAATTACAGTCTCCTGTCTGGTCCTTTGACCTTAGTGTCTTGAGTGCTGAAATTTCTTACTGTTTGGACTTTGAAGCTGGGGCTCCCAGTCTTCCTTCTAGATCTGTCATTTTCTTAGTTGGCACTTGATGCCTCTCCTGTGAGTTTGACAATGTATACCTTTCGTCTCCTTTTCTTTGCATCCATATAAACCTTGTATCCATCTGACACCGAGGTTTCTTGAGAAACAAATGCCCTGAGGGTCTCTGAGAGCTCCTCAAGCTCAATTGACAATATTTTGTTGATGACTTTTACATTTTGCCGAAAGAAATTTTCCCTTTTCTCTAAAGAGTGCTGACATAGAGATATAAGGAAAAGTAGTCAGAAAAAAAGAGTAATTATAAAAATAAGCTAAGGAAAGAGCTTGGTGATGCACCTGGATAGAATGCTGGGCCTAGAGTCAGGAAGACCTGAGTTCAAAAATCTTTTTTATTATATTATGTTATAGAAATGCTTGTTTTATTCCATAAATTACATAAAATAAAAATTAAAAATAGAAAAAATTGGTCTCAGACACGTACTAGCTGTGTGAGTTGGGCAAGTCACTTAACCCTGTTTGCCTCAGTTTCCTCATCTGTAAAATGAGCTGGAGAAGGAAATGGCAAACTACTCCAGTATCTTTGCCAAGAAAACCTCAAATGGGGTCATGGGAGTCAGACACTGAAATGACTGAACAACAACCTCAGTTCAGATCAGCCTTGCAATGGCATCTAGAAATCATCATCTCACATGAATTATATTGGTTTTCACCAAAGAGTGCTTAACTTGGAATTATAGGACCTGGGTTCAAATCCCTGTTCTGTTAAGTGTTAATTTGGAATGAGTCAGTTCAACTTTCTGGGCCTTGGTTTCTTCTACAAAATGAGGAGGTTGGACTAAATGACCTCTAAAGTTTTTTCTGGCTCTAGATCTGTGATGCTCTGACCTCTGTGAATTGTAAGACCCTCTAAAGTAGCCAGCCTTAGTAGATGGAATCATTGGAGAGGAGCAGCTCAGACTCTTCTCTCACTCTATGGGACTTGATTGGTTTCTTGTTCTAGCCTGAATCTTGCTTCTTCGAGGTGAAGTTGGTGGAATACCACAGTCATGAAAGCTTATCTCTAAGGGTTATTACTTGTGTGCCCTCAGGCAAATCACTTAATCACCTTCCATCTCAGTTTCCTTGTCTGTAAAATGAAGGGGTTAGAGTAGATGTCCCTTCCAACTCTAGAGCCATGATCCTCTGATACTAACAAATAATAATAATTAGCACTTATATTTAACTTTAAGGTTTACAAAGTGCTTTTTCCTCACTTGATACAACAACTCTATGAGGTAGGTGCTGCCATTATCCCCATTTTACAGATGAGGAAACAGGCTGAGAGACGTTAAGTGACTTGTTCACATACTAAGTATATAAGGCAGTATTTGAACTTGGGTCTCCCAACTAAGGAACACTAGATGCTATTCAAATGCATAGATACTTAATAAAGCTGTATTGTTAATGGAATGGGAAGATCTTTCTTGCCCATTAATAGGCCCATGTGACCTGCTTGAGTCACATGGAAGCCTGAGTCACGTGGAGCTTGTGGTGGGAGGAGCTTGCTGAAGGGGTGGAGCAGGAAGTTGGAGTGAGTTAGGTCTTGGAAAGAGAGGAGGCAGAGAGAGCAGAGCAGCTACTGTGAGTGAGAGAGGGAGGGAGTTTGTGGGGAAGCCTGGTGGAGGGAAGGCTTGGGGATGGCACGGTGCCTCCTGCATTGATAATGTATGTAGATTTCTTCATTGCTATGAAGGATTTGGCTTTCTGGTGTTTGAACAAATGTTTTGGTTTTGTCTTCAATGAAGAGAGTCTGTTATATCTTTTGATTCAAACCTGGGAATACACCAGCATATTCATCGCAGCCACTGTGGGTATCACATTGGTGATATAAAACCTCATCTTTTAAAAAATATTCAATGGTTTCTTTCTTCTTTTTAAAAACCAATTTAGGGGTAACTGTTGAAAACACATTGTACAATATCAATGTGAAGGAAGATATGTTTCCATCTCCATTAAGGCAAATACCTGATGTACATTTCTTTTACAGGTAAGTGGAAACTAATCCTCCTTTGGTCATTTAGTCTTTTTGAATCTATTTAGGCAAAGGCACTTAGAATCAAGGTTATCTTTTGCTTTTGAAACATGTTCTAAGTATATAGTAGCAAGTATGGTGGCCATTGTAGAGAATAGGGTTTGGTTAGAAAGTTTGACATCAGAAGCTCTTGGAAGCATTCCCTAGGGAGTCACCATGTTTGGAAGTATCCCTTCTTTGAAGTCCTGTAAAATATATGGTCTAGATTTACAGAGGTGTCATACTTGGGCACACCTGCATATAGTATGTCAAATCAGTATAAAATATAATTGGGAAATGTTTAACAAAACAAAAATACAATACAACATATATAATGTTAATTTTTAGTTTTCTAAGTTAACATGCAGCCTGCAGGGATTTACTTCCTATTTGAATTTGACACTATTGGACTAAATCGGGCTAAAACAATTGATATGATACTTAATGTGTGCTTATTGGGCACAAGTTTTACTTCCTCAGCAATACTGTAAATAAGACAGGAAGGCAGTGACTATTTCTTATACATCATTATGTCTCCCACAGTTCCTTGCCCATACAAGCTGTCTCAAAATTCAGAATGCGGTCTTCAATAATTTAAAATTGTGCCAAGACTTTCAGGACAACCTATATTTGGTGCTCGAAATATTTGTGGAATGAAGGAGTGAACTGGTGAAAAGTCTGAATAATGCATTATTTAGAAGACCGATAGCTTTATTACTTTTGAAAACATACAATATTATAAACTAGGCTAAGTGAAGTATCGGGCAGTGAGGTGGTACAGTGGATAGAGCGCCAGTCCTAGAGTCAGGAGGACCTGAGTTCAAATCCACCCTCAGACACTTACTAGCTATGTGCTCATGGGCAAATCACTTAACCCTGTTTGCCTCGATTTCCTCATCTGTAAAATGACCTGGAGAAGGAAATAACAAAGTGCTCCACTATCTTTGCCAAGAAAACCCCAGATGGGGTCATGGAGAATAGGATGTGACTAAATAATTCAACAGCAACAGTAATAACTGCAGTATTGCCTAATAGAAGCTCTGCTTTAGTAAATATATAAGACTTATAATTAACACAATAAAGCATAAGGCTATATTGGAATAAAAGTTTTTGTGTCTGGTGAACACTTGTAAAGTGCTTGAAAATAGCCTTTTCTTTTAAGTCTTTTCTTTAACTATACCCATTGATTGAAATCTTGTTTCAGATAATAATTTGCACAGGAAATTTTTTTTTTGCCATAGATGGTTTTAAAGTAAACTTTAGTCTAACCCTTGTAATAATCACATATTGCTAATTAGGGAAAAACTGAGTGAATGAGGTTTTGTAGTGCCTCAGTTGGTCTGGTCTTCAGGTGTGCAATTGTCAGCTATAGTTTGTGCTTTTTCATTAGTATCTGTTTGATTACTTCTCATTTGACTTCACATTAGGTCCTCCACGGTGACAGCTTCCTGTGACAATGGGCGAGTGGCTGTTGTCACTATGAGATGCAATCTCAGCAAACCTGGCCAAGGTGTGATTTCAGTCCCCAGGTATTTATGTCTCTGTATGATCACTCTGTGTTGACATATGTTACAAGGCAGGTATCAGCTCCTTACTTCTCCCAGAGCCTTGGGTTCAGTCTGAGCAGAAAGGGCAACAAATAAGAAAAAAAAAGCCTTGTAAATGAATGTGTTTATTTTCTAGAACTTCTCTAAATGCTAAGTATGAAGAATAGGCTCTTGACACTAATTGCTCCCCACTTCCCCAAAGGCATTTTCTCATTCTGCTTGCCTCACCATGCTTATATAAAGAGTTTCCCCATTAATTTAAGTCCAGAGCTTCTCATGTTTATCTATTTATTATTAATGTTATTTTTCTTTTTCAAGACCAACGGACTGGCAATTGGGTTGTAGTTAGCTCTGCAGACTTTTAAACGAGGCACTCAACCTTTTTGTCTCTCAGTTTCCTCATCTGTAAAATGAAGAGGGTTAGAATGAATCTCTAAGGCTCTTTTCAATGCTAAAATTCCATGTTTCTTTGTGTGTATGTGTATCTGTATACACACACATATACATCTATCTATCTTATTTATCTTATCTTTCTACTCTATCTCCATGTTTCAATACTAAAATTCTATGTTTCTTGTGGATATATCTATAGCTATCTATCTTATCTTTCTACTCTTTCTTTCTATTTATCTCCATGTTTCAATGCTAAAATTCCATTTTTTTTGTGTATATATGTCTATGATCTGTCTATCTTATCTTTCTACTCTATCTAATCTTTGTACTCTATCTCCATGTTTTAATGCTAAAATTCCACATTTCTTGTGTATATATCTATATCTATCTTATTTATCTTATCTTTCTACTCTTTCTACTTCAGTGTTTCAATGCTAAAATTCCATGTTTCTTGTGTATATATGTACATCTATTTTATCTATCTATCTTATCTTTCTACTCTATCTCCAGGTTTCAATGCTAAAATTCCATGTTTCTTGAAGACTGAGTCACACCTATAGTAAATTTACAGTACTGTTAATCTAAATTGTTTTAGACATAAGTCATTCAATAAGTATTTATTAAGACCTACCGTGTGCTAGATACTGTGTTAAGTTCTGGGGATTCAAAGAAAGACAAAAGACAGTCTCTGTCTTTGAGGTGCTCACAATCCAATGGGGAGATGACATTCAAACAACTATGTAAAAAAAACTACAATAAAATTACTAGTGAATAGTTAATAGAAGGAAGACTCTAGAATTAGAGGGATTGGGAAAGGCTTTCTGTAGAATAAAGATTAAAATGTAATTTGAAAATTCTTAACAAAATATATTAAATTGCAATAAAGAATGTTATTGTTCTGTCATTTTTCAGTTGTGTCTGACTCTTCATGACCCCGTTTGGAGTTTTCTTGGCAGAGATGCTAGAGTGGTTTGCCATTTCCTTCTCCAGCTCATTTTTACAGATGAGAAAACTGAGGTAAACAGGGTTAAGTGACTTGCCCAGGGTCACACAGCTAGTAAATGCCTGAGGCCAGATGAGCCTTTCTGGCTTCAGGCCCAGCACTCTATCCACTAAGACACTTAGTTGCCCATAATAGAGAATAGATGATGTTTACATGTGGTTTTTTTATAAAACAACATGTGGCCCAGGATCATGTTTAATGGCCCCTATTTAGTGTTTAGTGGCCTCTGTTTCTACTTGAGTTTGACACCACTGCTTTAGAAGGTGGGATTTCCACAAACTCAATTGGTTTAATGTGGTGCTATGCTGGTGGTGATGTTTTTCCTATTGGTTAAAAAATGATTTGCTTCAGGTTCACGGGCATTAGGGTGAAATAAATGACTTTAGGAGTGCAGCTTGGTGGTGCAGTGGAAAGAGGGCTGAGCCTAGAGTAAGGAAGACTAGTCAAATCTGGCCTTAGACACTTACTAGCTGTGTGACCCTGGGCAAGTCACTTAACCCTGTTTGCCTCAGTTTCTTCATCTGTAAAATGAGCTGGAGAAGGAAATGGCAAACCATTCAAGCATCTGTGCCAAGCAGACCCCAAATAGGGTCATGAAGAGTTGGACATGGCTAACAAATGACTTCAGGAATGCAGAGGTAAAGGATCAGTTCAAGTGAGACAACTCATGGCACAATCATGTTACAATGCTCGTCTCCACCCGCTCATCCTTACTGTTTTATTTCTCCTTCCCTGTGTGTTGAGTCATTTTCAATTATTTGAGAATAATGACACCAGCTAAGTTTTAGTTTTGTAACACTGTTGCTTTCTTCAAAGTGACAGATTTGCTTTAAAAATTAAAGAAAATTTAGATTAATTTTGTTTTGAGAATTTTGTGACAGTCTCGGAGATGATTTGGGAAACCCTTCTGTGTTGCAAAACCAGGCTCAGAAATCACTTGTCTATATATTTCTACTAATATCACCTAAGTCATATTTTCTCTCCAAGTCAGAGTGGGAGCTGCTAGAGAACATGGAGTGTCTTGCTTTTTGCGTTTGTGTCTCCAGTACTTGGCACATAACGAGGGCTTAATGTATGTTTTTTCATTCATTCATTTATTCATCTAAGGGAAGCTGGCTTCCCTATACCAAAGACGAAACAGAGAGTACTGTAGGGCATTTGGGTTCTAGACATAGGGCCACTATTAAAAGCAATTCTCTGTGAAATTCCTGCAACAAAAGGATGTGAGCTCAATCAATCAATAAATATTAAGATCCTGCTGTGTCGGGCACTGGGTCATACAAAAACCAAAGTAATTTTATTCTCTGCCATCAAAGATCTTACAGAAAGCTTATGAGGTAGCTAGATGACAAAGTGGACAAAGTACTGGGCTTGAAATCAGATAGACCTGAGTTCAAACTCAGCTCCACACATTTACTAGGTGTGTGATCCTGGGCAAATCACCCAACTTCTGTCTAATGGGGGGTAATAGCAGCACATGCCTCCCACAGTTGTCCAGGGACTCAGATGAGACAATATTTGTAAAACACGTAGTAGTGCTTGGCACATAGTAATCACTTAATAAATGCTTGTTTCCATCTATTGTGCTGGGGTATACACCATATTCACAGAGAAGTTATATATACAAAATAAAAAGTGATTTTGTTAGTGATGACAAGATGGGAGAACACTGAGAGAATCAAGAAAGGCTACATATGGAGGAGTGATTGGGCTGAACCTTGGAAGGAGGTGGGGGTACCAAAGGGCAGGGATAAGGAGGGAAGTATTCTAGACATGGGTGATATAAAGGTACACAAATGGGATGTCATTTATGGTGAGTACCAGGGTAAGCCAATCTGGCTGGAATGAATGGTTCCTCTTTAATATTTCGCTGATGTTTCAGTTGTTGTAACTTTGAGCTTGTACCGTCATTACCTAGATTATATTGTTCTTTGAGCCAGATTCTGATTTCTAAAAGTCCTCTTAATGGAAGGGGGAGTCTTGCTGTCCCCAAAGTGATGATATCCAGAAATAGACAATTTTTTTTTGCGGTGCCAGTAGAAAGATAGGTTTGTCCTTTGTCCTTTAATGGCCTTCTCTCGCCACACTAATTACCCTGTCTGCCCTCCTGTTCTAGTCTGTAAAAGATTCTACTTCTCCTGGGGGAAAGGCCTAAATGTCAAAAAGAAAATTGGTGTCAATTTCAGTCCTTGGTAGGCTCTTCCCTGAGGCTACCTACTCTAAGACCACAAGAGGGAGCTCAGCCACCAGAATATAGTCAAAACTTGGGAATCTGTTAGACTAAGTATCCTTTTTACAAAGCTCCTTCACAGGCGGCAGTAAGCTTGAGATGTAGGAAGACTTGCCAGAGTTTGTAATATGTAAAAACAAACTATAGAATCATACTTGGTCACTTAAAATAATGTATAATACATGAAAAAGGAGACTAGATTTATTGTTCTATTATTTTATTGACAAGTTTTATCATTTAAATGTATTATTTAAGTATTGAAACAAAGTAAGCCCTTAATAGGGCTCTGCTTTAGAACAAAAAGACTTGCAAATTCATTAATAAAAGCAGAATTAGGAAAACACAAACATCATAAAATTGTAATAGTAGCCAGCATTTATATTGAGTTTTAAGGTTTGCAAAAGACTTTAGGTATATTTTCTTATTTGATAACCCATCACTTGTAAAATGAATGAATTAAATGTCAATTACAAAGTGAATGAAAGTGTAACAAATACAAAATCAAAGTTAACTAGAGCATTAACAAACATTTATTCAATGCCTACTGTATTCTAGGTTCTGTGCTTGGCCCCAGAGGTCTTAAGACAGTCTCTGCCTTGTTTGAGCTTATTATTTAATAGAAGGCAAACCAACTAAGGGAATCATGGTCAGAGAACAGTTTTTGTCTGGGTAATCACAGGGACTGTGAGTGTGGCCTTGGATAGTAGAGTATCCCATACTTTTTAGTATCAATGGTAACATTCCCCTGACTATTGTTCCCAGAGCAAGAGAAGAGGTAGAAAGGGAGACAGGGTGGCTAGGTACACACACCCTAAGGCAAGATGTCTATAGTCCCAAATGTCTTGGTAAATGTTGATATTCAATATGAAGCATGGTATGGGGTGGGGGGGGCGGGCAATAATGGGTTACATGATTTTTCTCTCATTCACCCACAGCTGAGCCCCAGGGAATGATGGTGATTATAACAGCTACAACAGTAATTATAACACTTTAAGGTTGGAAAAGTACTTTACCTATATTGTATCATTTTATCTTCAACAACTGTGGAAAGTAGTAGGTGATACTATCCCCATTTTATAGATGGGAAGGCACTTGGGAGCATATTATAGGAGCATACTTGGGAGCACACTATGAGGCACAGAGTGGTTAAGTGACTTGCCTAGGGCCACCTTGCTAGTATCTGAGGCCATATGTATTTTGTCACCTAGTTGCCAAAGCTGAAGCATTAACTCCCCTTGAGTTTGTGAGTATAGAAGGGTGGGGAATAGACATGGTTTCTGTAAGTTCTGGTCCATAGGTTTACAATCTTCCTGGTGGGGAGATGGGAAAGAATTTGAGAAAAGCTTATTTCCTATAACATGATAATACGACTCACCTATTACCTACAACACTAGTATAGTTAGGGACAATGGATGAAGCACTGGACTTGGAGCAGGCCTCATATACTTACTACCTGTGTGACCCTGGGCAAGTCAATTAGCCTCTTTTTGCCTCAGTTTCCCCAACCATAAAATGAGGATGGTGATTGCACCTATTTACAGAGGCAGGAACAATGAGAAGATATTTTGTTGTGAGGACCAAATAATATAATTGCAGAACACTTAGCACAGTGCCTGACACATAGTGAACAGTTTATAAATGCTGTTTTCTCCCTTCTTCACTTATAACCACCAGGTTCTCTCCTGGAGGAATGCAACTTGCATAAATGGGAAGGACCAAGTAGTAAGAGCCAAGTATAGATTGATATTGAGTCTGGGCCCCGGGCCTCTGGAAGCAGTACTATGTTTCAGCTTAATGATTGCAGCTGGGGACACCAGGAAGGCTTTGGCTCCCAAGAATGGTTATTACTTGATTTTTGTCCAAAAGTACTACATTGGGTCAGAAAGGGAAGCCAAGGCTTTCAAGGACATAGCAGAAGAGCAGTGGGTAGAGAGGGCCAGGTAATTGTGTTTGTCCTTTGTTCTCAAAGAGGACCATGACATCAGGGAGATAATGCCATGACTTGCAGTTTACTTTGATTTAAGTGAGGGAAGGCTGTACAAGGTCACCAGCCTCGCTTTCTCCTCTAGAGCCATTTGGGTCTTGTGGCCAGATATTCATCAGGATGACTGGAGATGGCCCAGGATGCAGTGGGAGACCCTGGCCTTTTTAGGCTAAGGTCTTTTCAGGTTCTCACTTTGAGTGAAGCAATGCCCATTCAGTAAATAAGCCTCTTTAAGAAGTGAGTCAAGAAGTGAGCCCCTTTAATAAAAAAAAAAAAATCAAACTGGGAGGGGAAGACCCTCAGGGTTTCTGGCCAGAAGAGAAAGTTACTATTTACATTGACTCTGAGCCAGGAGGGCCCCAAAAAATAGCCATTAAGTGGTGCTTGTGCAGGGACTTCTTGGGTTTTTTTTTGGAGGGGGGAAAGCAAGGCAATTGGGGTTAAGTGACTTGCCCAAGGTCATATAGCTAGTAAGTGTGTGGAGTGTCTGAGGCCAGATTTGAACTGAGGCCCTTCTGACTCCAGCCAGTGCTCTACTCACTGAACCACCTATCTGCCCCAGGCAGGGATCTATTGTTGTCCAATCTATGAGCTCCAGAATGAATTGGGTTTAAGGTTTGGTCTTTGAGAAAGAGATCTAGCCAGTAAATCCCAAGTTAACTAGGCAGCTTTCGGCCATCGAAACTTACCTTCCTTTAAAGAGGACAGGTAGAGAGGCAGAGGCAGAGGTGCAGAGCTGAGTTACCCAACTGGCCAGGTAATAGCTAGAATATAAAGAAATGACTTGAAGCCTATATTGTGCATTAGGTTTTCTAATTTGGCTTTGCTGGTTTAACAATTTTATTTCTACTAACTTTGAACGTTCCTAGGAGCCTGTTATCTATCTGCCTGTTCTGAGCTTCTTAATTTGAAGTCTGTGAACTTAAAAAATATATTTTTTTATAGCTAATTCAGTACAATTGGTTCCCTTTGTAATCTTATGCATTTTTAATGCATTATTCTGAGAAGGGGCCTAAAGACTTCAGCAGACTTTGAAAGGAGAGTATGACACAAAAAGGTTAAAAACTCGGGGAAAATCTACCACTTGATGAGTTACCTATAAGCATGGTTGGGCTGTTACCCTGGCATCGCAATATCTCCAGCCTATCTATGATGAGGAGCTATTACTCATTTCCCTAAATAAGGCCTCAAGATGATAGGAGTAGGATTGGTTCTGACAATGAAGTTCCCAAATAAGGTAACAGAATTTGATAGTAAAGTTGTATGTGCCAGCATGCTCCCATCTGTATGCATGTGCTGGATAGGAGAGGCATGTGCTGAAAATAAATCCCCTGAACTGAATAGAGAATGTCTATCCTTGCTAGTCAGATTGCTAGAAAATCTGTGCCTGTAATACCTGACTTGGAGGAAGACTTGAGATAATAGTGATAACACATCTGTGCAGGACTGACCATCTTGGTTCACAGAGATAAAATGTTATAAATGGAATTAAAGTCTTATAAGCATATGTTTGCTAAGAATAGGATATGCTTCATTAAGGGTTGAGCAAAAAATTTATAACTTCATTGATGTGAAGCCAAATGAGAGTTTCTAATTATTTTAAAGGTCACTTAGCTGGCTCATCTTTAGCTGGGTTGTTATCCTTCATTTTTATTTTTGTATCTCAGTTTAAAAAGTATTTCATATCCAAACCTCATTCGTTTGGTTTTGGTCAATAGGAAATATTTCTTCAAACTGTCTCTTTCAAATTTTTCAAATGCATCACAATGATATTTCCCTTTCCTACTCCAGCCCCTTAATTTTTTCTCCAATCCACAAATTTTCTCATTAACGCTTGCAGTTTTGGAATATTTTGTTGGGACAATATAGTTATTTTCCAAATATTCCCCATCTGTGCTTGACAAGCTTCTCATACCAATGGAGGTATTTGTACCCTGGATTAGGAGCTGTTCTTGAGAAGTTACAAAAGAAATTGGGTTGGCAGCTTCATTTCCCCTATTATTTACAGAAAGTATAGATAATCAGAGGAAAAACAGTCAGGAATTACACAATTTAGCCATAATTCCATTTTCTTTTTTACTTTTTTTTCGGTCACTGTTTTTCTTCCTGTGTTCAGTATCCTTGTAAATTGTGGACGTTATTCTAGCTTCATGCTCTTTTTTTGTTTCCTACCTCAATCCATAAGGAAGCCTTTCCTTGTTTGGATTGTGTTTTCAAAATTATATCCATGGGAGTAGACTTCTTTATTTCAGATGGAAAACACTTTATTGGGTTATGCCAGTATGATAATGGATTTGTGAACTCATTGGTGTGCTTGCTCTCTCCCAGCAATGCAGACATCAGTTCAGTCATGCTTGCTCATCTTGGGTATATATCCATTGAGGACTATTGGTTATGTTAGTTAAATGAAATAACTGAGCCAGAATCTAAACTACTTTCATTTCCAGAGTCTCATTAAAAGTGAACTTTGCTAAGGAAAGGCATCTAATCACTGTAGTATTTTGACATTTAATTGTAACTTCAAAAATTACATCAAAGAAGCCCTTTGATTTTTTTCTTTGCAATCGCTACCGTTACCACATTTCTTTTTGGAAAGGAAAGGATTGTGATCATCCTTTTCGTTTCTTTTGTGCTTTTAAATTTTTGCATCTGTTGTTCCATTTTATCCTCAAAAGAGCCTTGCCTAGTAGGATGGCTATGATTCTCCAATTAATAGATGACAAAACTGAGACACTGAGTTTGTTGTTTGCCTAGGGTGGCATTGCAGATTAGAAACTGTACCAGGGTTGACAATCCAGTCTCCTAACTCCTAACCTATTCTCTTTGTAATGTTAATCACATAGATTCTACTTTTCTGTTGTTGAATTCTTTAAAAAAAACCAACCAACCAAAGAACCTAAGATTTATGCTTTAGCTTTTCTGTAGTAGACAACCATTTTGATTTTTCTTTAATGCTAAATAAAGTCTTACGCTAATTTCTCACCTTGGTGTGAAGGTTATGCCAGTGGAATGTAAACTTTGGAAGCTCCTACTAAGTTCAAAAGGCTTCAAAAGCAGACCTCGTGATGGGTTGTATGTCTTCTGATGACTTGCCTAGCTAAGCTTGACCTTCAGATAATGAATTTTTTCCCCCACTTTTTGGGACATATTCAGCCCATCTGCTTAGGTATCTCAAAGATGTGATCTCACCTCTCGCACTGATGAAATCGTTTAAGTATTAGTGCCCAGCATTTAGCACATCTGACACACAGAAAGTGCTAAATAAATGTTGATTGATTGATATATGAGAAAGCAAATGTGACCATAGTGTCGGGAGAAGGAGGTCAGGTGAGGGATCATGTTCATCCATTTTAAAAATAGATTGGAAAGACCAATTAATCAAACATTTATTAAACACCTACTATGTACCAGATATTGTGTTAGACACTTGGGTTAAAAGCCAAAAGCCAAAGTATCTGTTGTCGAGGAGCTTACATTCTAATGAGGGAAGATTACATGTAGTTATAACCTGCTGGTAGGGGAAGGACACTAGCAGCTGGGGAACAAAATACCTCATGCCGTAGGAAGTGTTGGAGTTGAGTCTTGAAGGACTTTATGGATTCCAGGAGAGATTCTAGTGATAAAGACTGTCAGTGCAAAGCCATAGAGATGGGAAGGATGAAATGACCTCAAAGAATGTTGTCAGTTATCCAAATAGAAATGATTTAACTTTGAGTAGCCTTTATCTGCCAAGTGCTGAGAAGTGGAAGCAGATCTTTACAATACTTTTCATTCATGGAATTTCCTTTTTTTAATGCCTCCCCTACCCTTGAACCACCAAGATTCCGAAGTCCTAAGTTTCATTTTCCAATAGTAATTCCTGTCCTCTATTTCTCTCTCCCACTTCACTTTGCTTCCCCACATCATGACCTTTGGTCTCTCAAGTCTCTCTCTGCTTTCCCAGTTGGTCACCCTTTCATGGCTTCATTTCCCTCCTTTCAATAACTTATTGTAATCAAAGTCAGTCACTTCAATAACATGGGCTTCTCCATTGTTGGAGTCTAAGCTTTCTTGGTTGACTATTGTTTCTACCCTGATAATCCCTTTTTTATGCATTTGACATATAATTTTATTCCAACAATGGATGATTCTAACACACTTGTTCAAGACATAGGGCAACACTTAGTACAATGAAAATTTCTTGAGTAAAGGGATTTTGTCATTTTTGTCACTGTATCCCAGATACCTCGTATCTCACCAATACATTTGTGCCTTGAATGTACTAAGGACTGAATAAATGTGTTTATTGAAAAATTGAATAAATGAATTACTTTATAACCCATGTTGTATAGCCATGATTAATTAAAACAACAAAAGCAAAGCGATATTTTTAGCAGTGACAGATCTGAGTGAAGACCAGGACATTCTGTTAGTTGAGATTCGGTCTGCATGTAAATTCTTATCCATGAAAGTTTTCTCCTAGTTTCAAGTTATTCAGAGTTGTTGGAAGATGCCTCCAAACTGCATTCTTGAGTCCACCACACATTCCTGATATCTAACCTCACTGGGCCATTACTACCACCAAGAAATCCATTTATTGATCTCTGATAAGCTCCATGTTACACTACTTACAGCAGCTTTTCAAAACTTTTTCCTTATATCCCTAACTTTATCCCATAGCCCCTTCTCTTTTTGTAGATGTCCTTGTCTCCTACTTCAGTGAGAAAATTAAGGCCACCTGCCTTAGGCTCTCTTGTATCTGCTCTTTTGCATCTTATACCTTCTCTATGTTTTTTCCTTTCTTTAAGTCCCAGAGGATTCTTTGCATAAGCTAACCACTTCTCTGGTGCCCTCTTTTCCCCATTAACTTCTGTCTCCTTTGAGATTTTGTTTTATTGATTATTTTTCCCCTTCCCTCTCATCCTTTCTTCTCTTCAGTATTTCACCTTTTAATGAGTCTCTCCCTTCTGCCTACAAATATGCTCAGTTCTTCCTATCCTAAAATTAAAAACCCAAACAAACCCTTCTCTTCACCTTGATACCCTCTCATTATTCAATAAATAGCTTCATCAATAAACATTTATTAAATACTACCTTCCAGAGACTGAGCTATATGTTGGTGGTACAAAGACAAAAGTGAAAAAAAATCGCTGTACTCAAGGAGTTTATCATCTATCAGAGCGACAGAATGTGCATGTATATAAAAGATAATTTTGGGGTGGGGAAATTAGCAGTTGTGGTAAGTTCTTCAAACATAAGGTGGTACTTGAGCTGATCTTTGAAGGAAACTAGAAATTCCTGACTTGAGGAACCGCTGGTACAAGGGCATTGGAGATGAGAGATAGAGTTATCTATGAGGAATATGTGGATGATGGATGTGTGTGTGCGCATGTATGTGTACAGGTATACATAGGTGTATATGTAGATGAATACATGGTATATACACGTGTGTATATATTGTGTATTCAGGTATATATGTATATTTGTGCATATATGTAAATATATAGGTATATATGTCTATATAGTGTATGCATATGTGCACACATACAAACACACACACAGAAGAGAAAAAGGCCTAGGGCAGAGACTTGGGGTCAACCTACATTTAAGTTAAATGATATGGATGATGGTGCAGTAAAGGAGACTGAAAAGGAACAATCACAAAGGAGAATGAAAAGAAAGAACTCAAGCAGCTATCTATCCCCTTTCTTTCCTTCCTTTCATGGCTAAACTTTTATAAGGACTTTCACTCGTCTTTACTTCCTTACCATGCTCTTATTTCCCGTGCTTTAAGGGGCAAGTTGACTCCTGTTAAAATTGCTTTCTCCTGGTTCCTAGTGACATCCTTATTGCCAAATTCAGTGGATTCTCTTCTGTACTTGTGTTTCTTGATTTCTCTGCATCACATCACACTGTTGCTCCTTTGCTCATTCTAGATATTCTCTTCTTCCTCAGATTCCATGATACTATTATTCCCTTGTTCTCCTCTCTGTCTAAATCAGGGGTAGGGAACTTGAGGCCTCAAGGTCACATGTGGCTCTTTAGGTCCTCAAGTGCAACCCTTTGATATTCAGTCAAAGCCTGGCAGCCTCAGGTTCCCCACCCCTGGTCTAAATGTTTCTTCTTAGTTTTCTTTGCTGGTTCATCTTCATCCTCTTCTTAATTATAGTCAAACCTCTTCTCTTTTTTCTCGACACTCTCTTCCTTGGCAATCTCATTCATTCTTATGACTCCGAATATCACTTCTGGTTTGTGTGTAAAAACCCTGGCCAAGTCACTTGATTCATTATTAATATATGCTTATTGAATTACCTAATGGACATTTCTACTTGAATCTTAAATTCCACATATCCCGAAACTGAACTCATCAACTTCCCTCCTCTAAAACTTTCTTTCCTCCTAAGCTATATTGAGGTTTAAAGGGTCGGGAAATTTGTCATGTAAGCACTGAGAGAAAAAAATGGTTTCCCTGGTTCCAATGAATTTATGACTAAAACAGGCATTTCCACAAGGTTGGTACATAAAGAAAAGGGACTGGATTTTTGGAATCCTGGCTCTGTTATTTCTATCCCTGTGACCTTGGCCAAGTCACTCATCCTTCTCTTGGCTTTATTTTCTCATAAGTAAAATGAGGACTTTAGACTAGATGACTCTGAGCTTGTGTGTGAGAGGTTCTTTCCAAATGGCTTCTTTTTCTGTTAAATAAGCTTTTAAATTTCTTTTAAAAATTTATTTGTGCCTTATTGTAGAAGCAGATTGACTTAACATTCCTATATGCACACATAACAAATGAGCACTAAATAGAATATTAGAAACTTTTTTTTGTTTTACTTCAGGCCCTGAGTATTTCTGTAATTCCAGGGCTGAGACAACTATATATGCCCAAGGTGATTCACTTAAAAAGTTGCTACAGTGAAGACTTTGAAGTCAGGGGCTATTTTATTTTTGTTTCTATATCCCTAGTGCCTAGCATGGTGCCTGGAATACAACAGATGCTTAATAAATGCTTGTAGATTGAACACAAGTCTGTGCATACAATACCCTACAGAAACTGTTTCTCTTCTTCAGCACATGTCCAGCGGGCACCTGTGATGGCTGCACATTCTATTTCCTGTGGGAGAGTGCCGAAGCTTGTCCTTTGTGTACAGAGCATGATTACCATGAGATTGAGGGAGCCTGTAAGAGAGGATTTCAGGTATGGGATATAGTAATGAAACTGAATAGTCAAGGAAGTCTGCTCATGGGCCTCTGTGTTGTAGGACCAACCTAAGTATCAGAGATACATTTTTTTTGGAGACGTAGCTTCCTGGTTTAGCAATTGAGTCCAAGCTTATTCATAACCTAATGTGACTTGAATATATATTTAAAGTAAAATGTGTTGCTTTAGCTGCAAAATGTATGATGTGCTGAGGTAGCAGAGGTAGGCACTAGGAAAGGAAAAATATTGTGACAAGTAGAACAGTAGCTATATATTTTTACTGCCATTGGATAAACATTGATGTTATTAAAATGAAATGTGACTTGCATGATACAGTTGTATGATTAACTAAATAAAGATGAAGGACTGACCTGACCCAATTAATATGTCTATAATTTAATGTTCCTTCGAAGATAGCATAGGCTAAGGTTTTTAATATTCAATCTTAAGGGAGGCCTATGAAGGAAAAAAATGTACCTGCTCATACATATACTTATATTGATTCATCGTCTCCCAGTAGATAAATGAACAAAAATTGTGGGCTTTTTGAGTTACTTGCCTACTATGAATTGTTATCTGCATGATTATGGCCAGCATTGGCTGTTTGCAAATTGGATCTGAGGGCAAATATTCCAAGTTAATATACGTCTTAGTGACCATTTCATTAGAAGGAGTGTTTTGCTTTTAAAGATGGAGAAAGCAAAAACCATAGGAAAACAACACAGTGAGTTGTCTTGAGGCAATTTGTACCAAGTGATGGTGGCAGTGGGAGGAAAGAGCAGATCCCACTAAGAGTCACGGCTTTTTAATAGTCTCTAAAAATTAGCACAGTTGTTGGTTCTCAGAATGTGAGACCCTTGTCCCGGAACCAGTCAGTGGACATACTACAAGATCTGAATCAAACCAATCTTAAACTTTTTCCTATATATGAAACCAGAAGACAAAAGGAAGTTAAAGCTACAAGAAGATATGGCTCATGGGTTCTTCTTGTAGAAGCAAATTAAAGGGTTGATGGCACTGGTTTTATTATGCATTCAAAGGCATAATTTTATGAGTAAATTGGTCAGCACATATTGCGGTTTTCATGATAAGCATCCACAGAAAGATCTTCATGAGGATATTTGAAGCCAACAAAACATCTGTTATAGAGAATGAGGAGATAGAGAAATTCTACAAGGAACTTAAGACCCCCCAAAATGAATGACACATACTTTAATATCTAATGACTTTATTGTAAAATGTATGGCTAGGAGAGGATACCAAAAATATGTTGGGAAACATGGTTTAGCAGTAGGAAATAAGACAGGCCGAAGGCATATAGACTATGCAAAACCATCATGCTTTTGTATCATGAATATCTTCTTCAAGAAAAGATTCAGGGGGCACCAGACACGATAAACCCTAAATGATATCTCAATAGGTGACAGTGTTAATATCTTATGAGATAAGAACTAACTGCTTAGTGATATGGGAGGAATTCCAGAATTCCCTATCTTTGCATAGCCAGATAACACATCTTAGAGAAAATAAAATACCAAATTAGAAGAAAGAGTAAAAAATAAGGTGCCATTATGTGCATTTGAGGCAACCTAACCCATTTAAACAAATTGTTGACTCTGAAAAGTGGGAACTTTTGATGCTTTCTCTGTCATTTTCTCTGTCAGCCTCTCTTAGACTTAATTTCCTCAAGAGTAAAAAGCCTTTTGGCTTGGACTAGATGACCTCTGAGGTCCTTTCCAGCTCTCAATCTCTTTGTGAGAGGTTCTTACCCCCATTATCTCCAGACTATCATCTACCGATGGTAGGATTTACAGTAGGATGGACAAGAGTCACAATAGATGAGAAGGCATAGTTCATTTGGAATCTAAAATTGTTATTTGACTTTCATTCTTGAAGAGGACCAGTAACATCAAGAGGGTGATGTCTTGACTTACAAATGAATTGGGTTTAAGTGAGGCAGAGCTGTGCAAAGTCATTAGCCTCACTCTCTGCCAAAGTCATTGGAGTCCAGTAGCATGACAGAAGTCAAGGCAAGGTAATGGCCCAGAATGCAGTGGGAAATCTTGGCCTTTTGAAGCTAAGGCCTTTCCCAGGTTTCAGTTTGTCTGAAGCAATGCCCATTTAGTGAATAAAGGCCAGGTAAGAATTGAGAAAAAAGATGGCTTAATTTGCCTTCGTTAAAGAATCAATCAGAGTTCCTGTCCAGAACGGAAACAATTGCTATTTACACTAAGCCATTAAAACCCAAACCAGGATCTAAAATTTGGAATAGGGAGTACCCATATCATTGGGTTTTAGATGCATCTAAGCACCCAAATGTTAATCTCTATTAGTACTGGGCCCTAAAGTTCAAACCACAGGTGGACCATTTATTTTTCTGTGTTTCACCAATGCGATCAGCTCAAAAATGCGTGCAGCTAATCATAAAGGGGATTGAGTAAGGTAATGTCGATAGATTACCAAAAACCCATTACCGTTCCTGGGAAAACATTTCTACCCATGTGTATCTTTATTTTGGGTTGGTGGTATTTTCTTTTTGTATAAGTAACAGCTTTATTAAGATCCTATTAGACATCAATGGTCCTTTGTAATTGTTTTATTCTCTTTTAAAAAATTATTTTTTTCTGAACTTAAACATCAAAAGAGGAGAACATTTTCATATGTACAGAATACAAAAGAATTCTACATGAAATTATGAATCCCCATTTCATACTGCTTGCTTTTAAAAAAAAGTAATTGAGTTTTGGACATTTCTTTAACAACCATCCTGCTTGTCTTTGCTCCCTCTTGAACTTCCTTCTCTTCTGCGCATAAAAAATGTCATGATGGCTCTTTTTTTTTAGTGTCACTATTGCCACTTTCCTATTGAGAGAAAGAAAGGTTAAAAAAAAGCACTTTGTGCATAGTCAATTGAAACTGATCTCTGTGTCCACAAACATATGTTTCCACAGCTTGTACCCATCACTTCTCTATCAAGATGTGTAGGAACTTGCTGCATCATAGGTGCTTTAGAGACATGGCTGGTCGTTGTTTTGATCAGAGTTCTTGTTTTTCAGTTTTTCTTTACAGTGTTGTTGTCCCTGTATAAATTCTTCTGATTTTGCTCATTTCGGTCTGCATCAATTCATGCTATACTGGACTCTCTAAAATCATCTTTCATTGTCTCTTATGACGTAATAATATTCCATTACATCCATATAGCACAATTTATTCTACCATTCCCCAGTTATCTAAGGGAATCTAGGGCTGCTTCCCCCTTAGATTCTAATTTCTTCTCCTCCTCTTTAATCCTCAAGATGTCAGTTTTGCTTGTGACCATTCCTTCTTGAATACTACCCTTGTTCTCTTGTTTACATATTGAGTTTGACGTATGTCTATGCCAAAATTACATATGTATTTAGGCCTCCACTGTCCATTTCAGATAAGAGCAAGGTTCATATGGTACCTGTTACTTCACCTCTTCTTCCATATTCTTTTCACCCACACCACTTATAAGGAATAGTTACGTTTCATGCCCTTCTTCCTCTTTTCTACAGCAGTGTATTCCTTTTTTTGTAACCCATCCCCTTTACCTATTAAAACACTTAGGACAGAACCAATATACCTCAAGGACCTTTATTTTTCTTGTTTTACATCCTCAGTATCCTTTGGAGACATTAAAATTCTGGAGGGACCATGGTTTCTTTTCTCCTGTATTAAAATTTTTAGCACTGGATCATCATACAAGTCCTTTAAAATGTTCAGACAAATTTACTTTTCTAGGGTTCTCTGGACTCTCGCATTTATATGTCAGTTTCTACTTAGTTCTAGTATTTTTTTTTAAATCAGGAATGCTCAAAAGTCCTTTATTCTATCAAAAAATGCACCCCACCCCTCCAGTGGATCATACTCTGTTTCACAGGGTAAGCTATCCTTGGTTGTAAGCCAACAAACAGCTTTCGCCTTTTGGAATATTGTATTCCAAGATCTCATTTGGTTTTTGGTAGAAGCTGCTAAGTTTTACATGATCTTGACTGTACTTCTGTGGTGCTTGGACCACTTCCTTGACATTGATGAAACTTTTAGGAGCTGATCAGTGGATTCTTGTTCTTTATTTTGTCTTCTGGTTCTAATATATTTTGGTAGTTTAATTCATGATTTCTTGAAATATAGTGTCTAAGCTTTCTTCTTTTTTGAAGCATGATTTTCAGGGAGTGCAATAATTCTTAAATTATTTCTCAGGTTTTTTGGTTTTCTTCAGATTCTTGATATCCAGTATCTTACATTTTCTTAATCTTATGATTTTGTTCTAATATTTAGAAATTCTGTTTCTTGGGTAACGTTCACTGCTTTTTCTTCTGAGCTAACTATTCCAAGTCTTTTCTCAACTTTTATGCTTTAGTTTTTTATTCCTTCTAGTATTCATGTAGTCTTTGTGAAAAATACATTTTTTTCTTTTGAGTCTCTGCTTATATACATTATGAAGTTAGATTTTTGTTTTATAATTTTAAAAATGTTAGTGGGCATTTTCTTTGATTTACTTATACTGTTAGCTCCAGTTCCTAAATCGGGGCTTTGTGCCAAGACCAGGGTCCACCCGTTGTTGCCCCTTTGAGTGGAGTGATGTATTCTTTTTGTTCACCTCAATTCCTTCGGTGACTTCTACCTTCTAGGCACTGCCCCTTTCCGCTCCAGTTGGATCTTTGAGGTTCAGAATGCTGGACATTCAGGGCCTTCTCTAGAGTCTCAGGTCAGAACATCAGGGGCCTTAGAGCCCTTGGGCCTGTTCCAGTTCGAACACTATGGCACTGTACATGCTCTTATAGGCTATCATTCCTTCCCACCCCCATGCCCAAGTCTTCCATGGCCCCTCCCTTGGATCTTTTTGACTATCTTGGGTTTTTCTTTAGAGAGTTTTCCAAGCCTGCTGCCTCCAGATAGCTACAACTGTTTGCAGGCTATAAATATTCTGTTCATGGGCATGCTAATGTTTTTCAGGAGCTCTTGGATGACTTTTCGTGTAGTTCTAGAGTAGAAAATGTTAGTTACTTGTATAGTTACTAGTGTATTTCTTGGTAGTTATTTGTCTTGGTGAGAACTCAAGAATTTTTCTGGATTAGGTCTATGGGGATTAGGTGGTCTGCCTCTAGTTCAGATGTCTATTTTGAGAAGAATTCTTCACACATCTGTACTACCAATGAATGGGACCCTGTTGGGGGAAGATTGCAGAATCCATAAGCCCTGATCTCTGATTAGGTGCTCTGACTAGGCTGTCTACATATCCAGTGTGATGACGAATAGCCAGATATAAATTTACCTCTAGCTTCATGCAGTGTCAGCATTAAAATATAGTTCCTCATGTCATGTACTAGATTATAAAATTCTTAAGGGGAATTACTGTGCTATTTTCTTCATCTTTGTATTCTGAGTATCTAGAACAATACAATGCTCATGGGATCTTTTGAAATGTTTTCTGAACTTGTCCAGCTTAATGGAATCTGTAATGCTGTTTTCAATTTTTTTAGGAAACCTTATATGTATGGAATGAACCAAAGCAATGCATTAAAGGGGTTTCCTTGCCAGAAAAAAGATTGACCACATGTGAAACAGTTGACTTTTGGTTAAAAGTGGGAGCAGGAGTAGGTGCTTTTACGGCAGTTTTACTTGTGGCTTTGACCTGCTACTTCTGGAAAAAGAATCAAAAGTGAGTACCTATAATTCTTCTTAGAATGACAGACTGTAGGTTCTGTCTAGCTTATGGAAACTAACAGTTTTTTATTTACTCCATAGAATCCAGAAGTCTCTTGTAAAAATGCAGAGACATAAAGCATCATTTTGCCTATAGATCATAGGATGAGATCAAAGAACTTGAGGGCTGGAAGGGGGTTAGAAATTACCTAGCTTATCTCCTTTGTTTTAAGATGAGGATTTTAGGGTCTAGAGGGATTAATTTACCTGTTCAAGGTCACACAAATTAGCTAACGAGAGATCTGAGATTTGATCCAGGTTTTTTGAGAATTGGCCCAATTCTTTTCATATTATACTGTGTTATCATCTTGTCTCTTTTACAGTCTCACCATTTTAGTAGTCAGAATTGTGAAGTTCACTAAGTTTAACGGCAGAAATAGAATTTATTTCTTCCAGTAGAATGTGAGCTTGAGGGCAAGAACTATTTCATTTATGTCTTCATGGCCCTAGAACAGTGCTTGACACAGACTAGTTACTTAATAAATACTTGTTGCTTATTTACCCTCAGAATTCTGCCTTTATAATAACGTTAAACTTCTTGACTCCTTTGAAGTGACTAATATGTGGGTGGAAATGGGAAGTATCAGGTATAGTGGATGATGTAGATAGACTCAGAAGTTCTGTCTTCTTTTTCTTATCTCTTGTTGTCTCATTAGTACTAATGAAATCCTGAGAGTACTTACAAACACTATCTCTTCCTCCTGTCCCATCCCCAAATTCAAGAAACATATTTAGGGCTCAGTGTTGTGTTTCTGTTTTGCAAATGCCCCAAAATTTGGAAAATCAATCAACACAGAATAACTGTTGTTATTGACTTCATTGTGTTTACTGATCAGTCCTTAAAGTTGGTGTTTTTATCCTTTTGGAAAGAAAGACCATAATAGTGCTTTGTGTGGAAGGATGAACATTTGAGTGAATGGAAGAATTTTACTGTTGGAACAGTTCAGTAGGGAAATGGTTACCTAAAACAAGTGACTCTTGGTTAGCATTTAAAACCCTAATTGCTGTTTTTCTCTTCTTTATTATTTAGGCTGGAATATAAATATTCTAAATTGGTAATGACAGCTAATGCAAAAGAGTGTGAGCTCCCTGCTGCAGATAGCTGTGCTATTATGGAAGGGGAAGATAATGAAGAAGAGGTTGTGTATTCCAATAAACAGACACTCCTGGGGAAACTCAAATCCTTGGCGACAAAGGTGAGAAGTAGAACTTGAACTTAGCACTGATGCACATTCACAGACCCTTGACCCCACAGGTCCGTATATTTGGCATTAAGGCAAATTGCTCCCAAATTAAGATCTGTCTCCACAGCAAACTTCTCTCCCCTTTTAAAAAACAAGGTTGTTCCATATGAGCGGAGTAAAGTCATTTTGAACTGATAAATAATTAAAGGTAATCATGAGCATATGAAAAAAGTATGTTGGAAAAGTTACTTTCAGGTTTATTCAACCAAAGAGGCACAAGGTTGGCAGAAAATTTCAAAGTCTCACATCAATACAGCATGAATACTTGTTTTCCAGAAGAAAATAAAATGTTACTGGATATGAAAAACACTAACCAGTATTTTTAAAATTTTCATTTTTTTTGAGGGGGGAGGGCAGGGCAATTGGGGTTAAGTGACTTGCCCAAGGTCACACAGCTAGTATGTCAGGTGTCTGAGGCTGGATTTGAACTCAGGTCCTCCTGACTCTAGGGCTGGTACTTTACTCATAGCGCCATCTAGCTGCCCCTAGACAGTATTTAAAAAAATTAAATTGACTATATTGTAACAGAGAATGTTACTGATTTGGGAGTCATATCTTAATCAGCTATCTCTATGCAGTCAGATCAACTAGGTCAAGCAAAAATAAAAACTGACATCCAATTAAAAGAAAGGCAACTGGTAAGAACCAGATATTTTAATGAATTACACCAGCTTCAACCTTGCCATTTCAAAGGAACCATTAATACCTAAAGTGGGAAATGAAAAAAAAAGACAAAAATAATTCCTGTGATAATCACTACTTTTTGCAAAAGTTTAATTGATGTAAAGTAGTCACCATGAGAAGATGGTCAAAAGAATCCAGATGCTTCCTTAGCCAGCAAACACTTGATCTCCTCCATAGGAGGACAGAAATAGTGGCCAACAGCATTGCTCGTTAAGGGCAGTTTGTCAAGATATTTGTTTTGTTTATGACTTTTCCCTCTTGGGTATTATCCATTTTAACATCCCCTCACACTTCCCCCACCCCATCTAATTTCTAAGAAACCATCATGGAGGATGGCATAGGATAATGAGCAGTATTGCCTCATAAAATAGCAAAAAGCTGTGGAATCCAAAACCAGTCAACAGAAAATTTGGCCTAAGACTCAATCTGGTCATATCTCAAGAGCGTTCCAATGTAAAATTGGCAGGAGAGCAACAGTTAGATATAAAGTGAAACTAACCTGTCAGTGTTTCTATAGCAGTCTATCTATCATCAGTGATAACGATGAACTGACGAGATGAAAAAGGAAAAAATAACCCTTAAAATGATTAAGTTAGGAAGACCCAACATACAGCTAGAAAATCCATGCTGGAGGCAATACTAAAAGCAATGAGGGGTGATCCTACAAAATGCCCCAGGGAGGGGAAGGCATGAAAAGAATAGAAAGATAAAAGACAATATTAATGCTCCCACCAAGTGATTTATAGAACATCAATAACTTCTGGCTCATATGTCTACTTTAGAAAATCTTTATAAAAATGATAGATGTGTTTATTGATGAAAATATAAAAGAAAACAGGTAGATTATTTGAGACAAATTTTTTTTTATTGACGCTTCTATTTGCATTGCTGTCATTTCTTAATCTCCCCCCCCCCCAGCCATTTCTTATGACAAAGTAGTTTAATTAAGTGAAACAAAGCACCACATCGGCCATATTCAACAATGTATGTCTCCTTCTTCATTTATAGTTCACCAACTGTCCAGAATAGTGAAGCAGGTTTTATTTTTAATGCTTTGGAGTCAATATTCATTATTCATTGATCAGAGGTTGAAGCTTTTCAGTGTTGCCTTCTTTTCCTTCCTATAATTCGGGATCCTATAACTTGTTCTCTGGGGTTTTCTCTCCTTTCTGATTCAGTCTGTACAAGGTTTTCCAAGTTTCTCTGAATTCTCCGTATTATTTTTTTAGAGTGTAATAATATTGAATTACGTTTATGTCTCAAATATCAAATTTGTTTACTCAATAGATGGGAACTCACTTTGTTTCCTTTTTTGGCTACTATAAAAGGTGATTTTATAAATGTTTTTGTGGTATGGCTTGATCAAAATGTATGAACAGTTTAGGGACTGCACTAATATGTTACGAGTGGTTTAACAATGATTGGGCCAATTCATAACTCTGCCAACAGTGCATTATGTCAGCCAGACTTTTGCGTACCATTCTCTGCAGCAAACCACATCTTTAAAGTCATACAACTGATTAAAATCTGCAGAGAATACAGTATCATGCTGTTTATTATTTGTTGATTAAAAAAAAAGAATTGGTAATGTATAATAAAATATTAAATGTTCAACAAAGAGTCTCTCATGCATAGGTTAAGATCATGCAAGTTTCTTTGAGAAATACAATGACAAATATAGCTTTATTTAAAAACTATCTGATTATTAGCATTAGTTGAAGCGTAAAGCAAGGAAAAAATGAATGTTCACCAAAGGCATTTGATGTTGTTATGGAGGATGTTCTGTGCAAAGAGTAGATGGAGTTTGGACTTCCTATAAATGACAGTGTCTTGCATAAACAGATGACTGTGTCAAGTCCATGACTATTACAAAGCCTCTTCAGTAAGTTCCATCATTGCTTAGAAGATTGCTTAGATTAGCGTAGGAATCCAGACATTAAAGACCCCCAAAATGGAAGATGTTGTGGCATTCAATTTTATGACCAGTGAATTTAGTTAGTACCTAAATCTGGTATAGTCACTGTAGATTGACATTGACAATGAGTTTGGGTCAAACAAGATTTGATAGAAGAAAGATACCAAGGTGAATTTTATTTGAAAAATCATTCAGTACTTTTAATAGTCCCATGCAAATCCCTGGTGCAAAGAGTTATCTTTTCAACACAAGTGTTCTCCTGGCAATATTACATGGTTCTTTTTTTTTTTGGGAGGGGGAAGGCTTAAAAAATACATAGGTTTATTGCAGGTCACTCAGAGGTGCAATATGAATAAATGGACTGGAGCTGCCTACTTGTCATTTGTAGAATCACCATGATTTGAATGGATTAAAAACAAATAGCTAAAGCAACTGGATATTTCATTCATCATGATGTTTTCTTTTGTTTCTTCTTTTCATTTTCTTCTTTTTCTTTTTCAATTTCGGCCACATACTTTTCAATTTCTTCAGGATTTAAAATCT
>CM053623.1:135034534-135050543 GCA_028646595.1 Phalanger gymnotis | reverse complement strand
CAATATGAATAAATGGACTGGAGCTGCCTACTTGTCATTTGTAGAATCACCATGATTTGAATGGATTAAAAACAAATAGCTAAAGCAACTGGATATTTCATTCATCATGATGTTTTCTTTTGTTTCTTCTTTTCATTTTCTTCTTTTTCTTTTTCAATTTCGGCCACATACTTTTCAATTTCTTCAGGATTTAAAATCTTAAGAGGCTGATCTCTCCTCATGACAGCTAGTTCAATATTTTTGCCCCCTGACTGAACCACTTCCAAAAGGGCTTTGATAACAAGTTTGATGGTCAAATCATCAGTTTCAATGGCTTCATCAGTATAGTTCTTCTCCAAAAATTCACCGACTGACTTGGCTCCTCTACCAATAGCATTAGCCTTCCATGCATGGTATGTGCCAGATGGGTCTGTCTGGTAAAGTCTGGGAGTTCCATCAAAGTCAAATCCCACGATAAGGGCAGAGACGCCAAAAGGTCTGCGCCCATTACTCTGAGTATAACGCTGTTTCAGACTAGGGCTGTAACGGGTGATATATTCCACTGTGACGGGATCCTCCACAATGAGACGATGACTCTGGCACTCCACACCAGCCCTATTTATGACTATTCTAGCATCAGCAGTGAGCCCTGCAAATGCCATGCACACATTGTCGTCCAAAGCACAGATCTTCCGCATGGTCCTTTCATCTTGTAGTTTGGCCACTGATTTGCTCTCTACACCAAAAACACCAATATCTTTTCCTCGTACACCAACCGCGGTCGAGCCCTTTTTCACCACTTCCTGCGCATATTCCACTTGGAAGAGGTGCCCGTCCCGGGAGAAGACCGTGATGGCCCGATCGTAACTCATCTCCCTCGGGGAGGCGGGCGCCGCCGGCTCCGGAGGATAGAGGGAAGGAGGGAAAGGAGGGAGGGAGGAAGAGAGAGGAGGAAGGAGCCGCCGGGGCCTGGCTCGGGTTGGAGGTGGTGGTGAGAAGACTACCACAGAAGCCGACAGCCAACGGCCACCAACCGCCCTCCCAGATCTGAGCTTCCAACCTAACGCCACCCGAAGAGAGACTCCATGTGGTTCTTTTTCTTACAACATTACAATCTCTAAGAAATCAAAATTTTAGGTGATTCTAAGGGCAGTGGAGAGTATAAGTAGGCTACGGGATATTTCCAATGATCATCTATATGTGAGAAATAGGGTAAAAGGGTATCATTAAGAAAATGTATGTCTAAAAAGGTCAGATAGTCATGTGACCAGAGGAAGGGATAACAGATAATAATAATAACCAGAAAGCATGTAGTACTTTTAAGACTAGCAAAGCACTTTACAAATATCTCATTTTAGCCTCACAACAACTCTGAAAGGTAGGTAGAAGGCATTGTTATCCTTTATAGATGAGGGAAACTGTGACAGAGAAGTTAAGTCAGTAGACCAGAGTCACATAGTAAGTTTCTGAGGCGGGATTTGAACTCATGTCCTTCTGACTCCAAGCCCAATGCTATATCTGCTTACCATCTAGTAGTACCTATGAATGCCTCCAGTTCATTTGATGGCTCCTCTATGTGTAGGAACATGTGGAAGAACATGGACAGCAATCACAATGATGAGAAAATGTGGCTGGGTTGTAATCTAGACCAATGGAAAGAATATCAATATCCATGAGATGATAGAACTATTGAAATATTATTCCAGTCTGAATATTATCCCCAAGCTAATAAGCCAATACTATCAAGTGGTGTCTGAAAGCAAATTGTGTCAGCATCCTCACTTAGCAGATGGGAAAGAACCATGTCACTTGGTCTTTGTTGTCACTTGGCTTTAAAAATAGGAGGGACATAAGGAAGAAGAAGAGAGGAAAAAATCCCACCAAATTGTCGAAAAGTCTAATCATTGTAGATGGTACAGTAGGTAGAACACTGGGCTTGCAATCAGGAAGACATCTTGATGAGTTCAAATCTAGCCTCAGACACTTACTAGCTATGTTACCCTGGGCAAGTCACTTAACCCTGTTTGCTTCAGTTTCCTTATCTGTAAAATGAGCTGGAGAAGGAAATGTCAAACCATTACAGTATCTGTGCCAAGAAAACACTAAATGGGGTCATGAAGAGCTAGACGTGACTTAAAAATCACTCAACAACAAAAATAATAGTTCATATTTGACTATGACCGTTCACAAAAAATTTAATCCAGACCAACCCTTGAAATAAATAATATTAAATATCATTATTCCCATTTGATGGATGAAGAAATTGAGGCTTGAAAAGGTTAAAAGGCTTGCATTCAGCCAGTAGTCAGTGAAGCCAGGGCTGAGACCCTTATCTTTCTAGTCTACTACTTATTTTACTACATCATTACACATGCCTATTAATCGGTCAACAAATAAAATGTATTTAAAATTGGTAACAGAATGATATGGAAAAATATCTTAGTAACCATTGTTTTTTTTTAATTCATGATTTTGGCAAATACATTTATGCTATTTCCTGGGGCACATCTTGCCTGACAGACTATTGAGAATAAAATGTGTAAATATATCCCTTTCCTGGCCATTTTGCTGGACCTTTTCTTCTCCAGTGGCCAAGTGCCTTACTTCTTCCCCAATCTCAGTCATCTCCACTTAGCTTTTCTTGTCACTCAAAGTCTAGTAACAATAAAGGGGAGGGGAGAAAGGAAACGATGAAGAAACAAATATTACTCTGAGCCAAATATGGTACAAAGTACTGGGGGTACAAATATTAGCAAAAAGACAAATCTTGCCCTCAGGGAGCTTATATTCCAATGGGGTGAAGACACACAAAAGGAAGCTGAAAAGTGTGTGTGGGGGGGAGGTGTGTGTGTGTGTGTGTGTTTAAAACAAATGTACCTGGAACAGTTTTGAAGTCCAGAAGCCAGGGACTGGGTGGGGAATGTAATGAAAGCCAGCCTCAGCCCTTCTACAAAATGGAGATTGCAGAAGGAATTCACCAATGAGAGAAGGAGGTTGATGTTATAGGGAGGACTGTGAGGGCTTCGGGAATAGTTTAGATATTCCAGAGTGATGAGACCCCAGGGCCAAGAGAAGTTTAAGGAGGACACAGCAAGGTTTTGAAATTCAGAATTCAGGAATGGGACCAGGAGGAGAATGAAGACCAATTTAGGTCTTTTCCAGGAAGAACTCTCAATGGCAGAAGAGGGGCAGGCCTTGCAGAGGGAAGGTCTGTATTGAGAAGTCTAGTTAGATCTTCAAGGTGAGCAGGTACCAGGAGCTGAGGGTAGTTCTGGTATAATACTGTATGGTTTAGAAGTCCAGAAGCCAGGAACAAGACTGGAAGGGAATAAAGACCAGCCTGCCCCACTCAACCATGGATATTCTCTCCTCTTTTGATTTGTCATCGCCTTGGTTAAAGGGGGGAAAAGCCTAGAATTTGTTTTGACTTTACTTTCTAATAAATTCCAACAAAGATATATTTCTAGGAATTAATAGTCAACCTAACTAATTAGTTGTAATTTATTTCCCATAAAAACTAAACATGTTTTTTTAATGTCCTGAAACCAAAATATTATTTTTACAAATCAGAGCACCTAAATGATTTTTTTTATATTTATTGGCACTCTCCTTTAGATAATTTCTGCTTTTTCTCTTTCTTGACTGAGACCATGTTACCTAGGAAATATTGATTTCATTCGGTTACTTTTTGCCTATTATTGGACCCAGAGAGGTTAAGTGACTTGATGTTGGCTTTGTAACCTTGGGCAATTCTCATAACTAGTCAGTGTTCTAGATAACTCTCTAAGACCCTAAGTTACAGAAAAGATGTGGACCTGTATTGGTAGAAGAAATTTACTATGATGGGCATTCTGTATGCCAATGAAATCATAGATCGAGTGTCTATCCCTATCAAATTGCTACAGAGGTATTAAAAGTGACCTATGTCAGTTCTCAGTTTGGTTGTTTCTGTACTCCAAAAGGTGTTGGCTTCCATATTAAGTGAGTGAGTTTTCATTTCTATTTGGTACTGAATAATAACCTGTAGTAGCCCTTCTGGCCCTTTGCACTAGGATTCCAAAATCATAATAGGGTTTTGTTGATTTATTTTTCTGTGGCTTTTTTTTGGAAGGAAAAAGAAGATCATTTTGAATCTGTTCAACTGAAATCCTCAAGATCCCCCAATATATGAAGAGACAGTGCTGCCTTTGGTCAAAGGAACCAAGAAACCTGCTTTCTAATTTTACAGGACCACATTTTAGAGCCCATCTTGGTATCCAGGACTGTCGGTGATACCTGTGAGAAATACTAGACTGTTGAAAAAGAAGGTGGGGAGCCTTCTGGTTGTCTGGTTGCCTTATCGTGTGGTCAAGTACCTTGCCAAAAAGGAAAGCAAACCATTTGGTGGCCAAGCTGATGGTGAAGTTCAACTCAGGAAAGAGATATTTGTGTATATATGTAACTGAAAACCAAGTTTAAAGCCCATCAGTGCACTGCTGATGCATGCCATTTAACTAATTGGTAACTTTCATTTCTTATAACTTGTATGAGAATTATCATGTGTGTGTGCGTGCGTGTACGTATGTGTGCATGCATGTGCAATCATATGAATGTTTTCCCTTATTCTTTTGGAAGACTTCAAGCTTTCCATGAGATACCATCCCTTTGGCCCTTAGTCCCTAATTTTTTGTCCCTCCTATCATTTAAAATATAATTTCCCTTTAAGCAGTGCTTGAGACTTAAGAACTTGAATTTTCATTCTTGCAGAGAGATTTCCCCTTTGATTTCAGAAGCCCAAATTATCACTGTTTTGGAAAGAATAGGGTCTCCAGGTGCCTGGGGTATCTGAATGTGTGTTCTTTCCAGAAATTCCATGCTAGGTGGAACTTAGATAATAGGTAACCTTTAAGGAGGACTTGATGGAAAAGATAGAGAGTGTACCTTTGGAAGAAAATGAGAAGCAACCAGGATGCCTAGCATCTTGTGAAGTCAACCTCTATTAACACAGAAGCCACACTATCGAAAACTTCTTAAATAGAGGTTCAAATGAGGAAAAAATGAAGTGAGATGGATTATCATGTCAAGTGGAGAAATGCAAAAGAATTATCAATAGGTGCAAGTTTAACCTAGACAACTAATTTCACAATTATTAGCATTGTTTTGGGCTCTTGGAAAAGTGCGATAGGCTACTCATCCTCTTGTTTCATGTAAAGTCCAATTCTCAAGGCACGTGGGGGTAGACCTCCTGTTGGCTCTTTTGAGGTATTGTGATTTGTGATTTTTTCTTGGAGAAGTTTCTTCAGTCATTAAACCAACATCGAGCTTTGGAAAAAAGCTTATGACTGTATGACAAGAAAATTGTTGTACTCTGGGCAGGAAAGGGCATCTTATTATTGCCATTTTAAATCAAAGGTGATTTGATGATTTTTTTTTGTATAATTATTATTGCTCTCAAGATTTATTAAGACTTATTAAGAACAGATGCTTGGATGATGAAGGAATTGGCTAATATACCACAAAATAATTTCTTTGAGTGACTGGGCACTGGAACAGGGTCTGGGACATTGAGTGTCTTGGCGTGCTTAGTATGGTTCTAATCAAGTACATTAGAAGAACATTAGAAAAGATTTATTTCAACTGAGGTAGGGCATTATTTATTGGCTGAAAGAAGCAAGGTAGGTGAGGGGAGGGGGAATTATTATTAATTTTCTTACCCCAAGTACTTCACTTTCTTAGAATATCACAATTTATAATTTTGGATTCAATGGGCAATGCTTTTTTGGAGGGTGGGATGGGACAGGGAGCAAAAATACATGCTTGATTATGTCTGGATAATATGTGGGATTTTGCACCATGATATTGTTGATTATATGTTCATTCATGTGTTTTTTTTGGTATGTAATTCTGTACTTCTTCACACACTTCTGTTCATCGAATTTGCTATTATCCCATTTTTCATGTGTGGTATTCAGGGGTGGAGTCATTCACTGAGTATAAATATATTTATGATTTTGGGTCTTGGATCTTTTATAAAGAAGATTTAAAAAAATCTGATTCTTATCCAACTAATTAAGGAGCATCGAAGATCATTTTCCCCTCCTCTGATCAAAAATCAGGCAATAGAAGGAAAATATATTCAAAGTATGCCCTTTCTGATTACTGGCAAAACTGCAACATACAGTTATGAATGCAGCAGTGTTCTGCAAGAATAGACAGAGACAAGAAGCTTCCACAAAATCACCTGTCACCTTTCTCTCCATCCTTGGCTGTGCTCTACTTGTATGTTCCAAGCCATAGAAATAATTGGGATTTGCTCCCAGGTATCTCCTTTCTTCTCTTGTCACTGGACTCGAATCTCTGACGTGTCAAAAATGCCTTAAATTTTAATGAACTATCTCACAATGTAGTTGATGTGGAGGAGTTCTTATTTATTTTACTTCTAATTTTAGATATAAAGTAGCATTTTATCAGCTCAGTGCCATCTTTGGTAGAGGAGCTGTCTTTTACCTATGGTTCCCAATAATCTGTCATTTTATGCCACATTGTTCAGAGCCCTGAAGAGAGACACCTGAAGAAGCATTATAAAGAGAACATGAAGACCAACTTTGGCTGTCAAGTTCACTAAAGTTTTATGTCTGGGCTGTGCAAAGCTTAATGGAATATTAGAAGGCATAAAGGAGTTAATTGTGCCACGGTGACTTTTAAGGGACGTTATTATTCCTTATTATTTTTTTCCTCATATGGTAGAGAAAGAGGATTTCATAAAAGGCGTGGTTCTGAAGCCTTAAATACTTCACTAAGCCAACTATCGCCTATAATGTCTTCTAGCACTCTGCCAAAATGTATTTAAAGCAATCTTCCACTAGATGAGAGAATGTCTTCTATGGATAAATTGTTTTATGCCGCCTAATAATATGGAGCAGTTTATGTGTTCACTTGATTAAATAGACTACATTTTATTATTGTGTTGCATTTTTTTTGGTATTTGGTTATGAGGATCCTAAATATCAAAGAATCTATCCCCTTAAAAAGAAATATCTCAGTATTGGACTGGAAAAGGTGGGTTTGGTTTGCTTGGAGTTTGGCTGCTTTATATTCTGCTTCCTGACTTTCTTGGATGGACTTTCAAGTTCTGTCTGAGCCTCTTGTCTTAGTGAGTCTTTCCAAAGGTATGAAAAGGTTCGCGAGTGTTGGAATACACTGTGTCTATACAAACACACACACACACACTATTTGGATATAGGAATAGAGGTTCTTTCATTGATAGAGGGAACTCTTTCTATCTATGTAGATCAATATCTTTTCTGCATTGTATAGTTTTAGAGAGTTGCCTAGGGGATTGTGAAGCTAAGTGGCTTCCCCAAGGGTCCCAGCCAGTGAGTTTTAACCTTGTTCTTCCTGGCTCCAAAGAGAATTTTCTGTCCTCTTTCCCCTCCCATTACACTCCCTCCCTCAGGTTGCCTAACACGGAGGCATCTTGCCTTCCTGAGATTCCCACTATGTGGGTAGGAATAGCCTCTTTTGATTGGCTGCATAGTCAGAACAAACTCTAGAACTAGTGAGAGTGGGACGGTTTCTCTCTTTTCTATGTGTTCTTTGCTGTTGCGCCCAAAGGGTGATGATCTCACAGTTCACTCACAGTGTGGGTACCATGAACGGAACCAGTGTGTATGGTGGTATCTTCCTCCTTTCTCTTGTACTCAGCTCTGCCAAATGGAACTGGGTGGGTCTGTTTCTATTCTATGTCATTTGTTTTCATTGTCAGGTGCTAGAAGTAATCCCCATAAGACGCAGGAGTTCAAACCATGACGATTTTGGAGCCAGGATTCCAGGCAGGATTGCAGTCAGCCAACCCAACAGGAAAGCCATGAGAAGCCAGGATGGCTAATTCTCAAGCTGAAGGGAGATTTTGGACTTGGAATTGGGACTGGTCTTATAGGAATTGAGCTAAAATGATGAACCTAATCCCCATCTCCCTCCTCTGAGACAGAAGTGGTATATGGGGAAGGATTAAATCTCATGTGTTTGGAGAGTCAATTTGTATATTTGAGACTACACTTTTGAAGCAAATATTTCCTTGTAAAAGCAAATCCAACTCTTAGTGACTAAATGGAACTAGTATGAAGGGTTTACCTCTACACTTGGGGAATACTGTTGGTGGTAGATAGTCTTTTGCAAAGCCTAAATTCTCCCCCTCCTTCAACTCCCTTAAGAGTACTGGAGACCTTCAGGCAGTGGGGGCCAGGGCAGCAATTGTTACATCAATATTGGGAAGTTCCTTTGTGTATAAACAACATCTTAATCCTCTTCCGTAAGTCAACCCACCAGATATTTGGAGACTATTATTATTTGAGCCACCTCTAACTCAAGTCGTCCTTTCTCCATGTTAAGCGTCTCTTGTTCCTTCAATCAATCTTAATGAATTTCGTGACTTCGTTTGAATGTTTCATGACTCTTCTATTGCTATGTTCCAATTATTGGTCGCACCTCACCAAAATGAAGAATCTTTTGGAATCAAAATGTCTATTCTTTCATTAATATATCTAATTCTACTAATTTATTACCCATATTCTTCCTTTAATGCATAGACATTTGAGCACATGGGTTTTGAGTCTTGAGGATTCTTCTCATCTGTGAATGGTTGGTTTCTTCCACTAATCTCTTCATTCCTGTGTGGTATCTGGTTTGGTAGATTCATCTTAGTATATTGCTTCCTCACCTTTAACTTCCAGTTTAAAGCCTTCTTGATGAAAGGCATCAATCTCCCAAAAAATATATATGTGTATGTATATGCATATTTGTATGTTCCCCCCACTCCCTAGTTCTCTTTATATGTCCTCCAGTCTTGGCCAAGAGCCCTCTTTTATCTATATTTTAGGTCCTTGTGGCAAACCCAAATTCCATTCTCAGACACTATTTTAAACCAGTTGTTTACTTCCTCAATCTACCTTCTGAGGTCTTAATTTTCAATGGTCAGTAGTGATTAAAACACACAAACACGTACACAAATAGTCTTTGGTTTCTTGTCCAGAAATTCATAATCCTTAATGGTGCTTTTTAGCACTTTTTGGCAGTTCATTTGTCCACACATGAATTACCAGAAGTGGGCAGTAGTCATCACCTTTGAAAAGTTTTGGGAGATTCTGTCACAGTTCCAGGAAGACACTCCTGTAAGGTACCTACCTATTAGTATCTTATTAAGATGTCATCAACCACTGGGATTTGTGTCTTCTCCCTCTGACTATCGCTGGATGTCCTCTTTCCTGATTTTCTTATATTTTGGCGGGCATTAGGATGTATGTCCTCCTCAGAGTAAAGTTCTCCCCCTCTCTGTGAGGGTTAGATATCTTTGACACAGTTCCAAAGGTTCAATGGTCTTTCTTCCCATTCTTCTCTGTCATATTTTTCTACCTCCTAACTTCCTGTCACTGCTTAGGATTCCTCATTTCCTCTTTGGGATTTTCCCTGTAAGAAACACTGATTCCCCACATAGTCAGGATTTGCTCCTGGAGTCCTATCGCCTTCTCTAGTATGGAGTCTAGCCTGCATTTTGTATATATGCAACCATTGCCTGACATTGGCAGAAATGCAGACAGTGTGTTCTCTGAAGGTCACTCTCAAATTCCCTCATCTTCCATAACTTGCTGGAGAACCTTCTCTATTAAAAACAATATAAATATTTAATTGTCAACTTTTATGGCTAAATATAATTATTTACAGTCAGAGACTCAGACATAGGAGCATTATAAGCAAAGCTTTTGCTCTAGAAGACTTTGTAAGCCTTTTCCTACCTTTTCTTTAGAGATGAGCTTTTGTTCACCTATCACCCATCTATTTATCCATCTATCTTTGCTGTTCATTTCACCCACCTAACCTGCCTGATTCTGTCACAGCCCTAATTCATATAGTAGCTGACCTTAATTAATAAAAATTGTTGCCCAATTTTTTAGAAATCCCTCTCTCAGTTCTCTCAATTTTCTTTCCTTTTATGGATGCATAGACTTCAGTCACCATTTACCTATCTGGCTTCTTTGCTATTAAGACTTCTGCATTGTTGTCCTATTGTTTTCCTGACTGATATGTCCTCTGTCTTGTGATTTTGCTCCATACCAAAAAGATCTGGGACAAGGCATGGTTATGAAGAAGAAGAGCAGGAAGAAAATGCTTAATAGAAGGTCTCAAATACTTCAAAAATGCTTGTACTGCCAGTGAAATTTCTTTTCTTCTCTGTAATCTGTAAAGTGTAAAACTTCAAAATTGAGCCTTATTTTTCTTGGAGCTCCTGAGTTCATTTCCCTAAGAGAAATACAATACCATTGTGTATAAAGGCAAGAAAGCAGTGGAGTGGATAGAGCACTGGGCCTGGAGTCAGGAAGGCCTGAGCTCAAATTCAGCCTCAGAAACTTACTATGTATGTGAACCTGGGCAAATAACTTAATCACTGTTTATTCAGTTTCCTCAACTTTAGAGTGGTCATAATAATAGCACCTACTTCCCAGGGTTGTTGTAAAGATTGAATAAGATAATAATTATGAAGTGTTCAGCATAGTGCCTGGTGCATATTAGGTGCTTAATCAACACTTATTCCCTTTCCCTTTTTCCCCTTCCCTCCTTCTCAGAGCATTGGACTTGGAGTTAGAAAGGTATGAATTCAAATCCTGCCTGTCACACTTACTGGCAGTGGGACTGTAAGTCACTTAAGTTCTCAGTTCCTCACGCAGCTCACCAAGATTACAAGTTATACATGAGTTATCTCATTTTAATAAGATTTGATTATACATATTAACATTATAGATGAGTTATATGTATGAACACATATGTGTACATATATATGTGTGGGTATAAATAATTGAATAAATGTATTATATACACACATGCACTTATATATGCATCTATGTATGTGTGTATATATATTTATGTATATAATCTGAATTTTAACCAGACCAAAGCTGTTATACTTATTAACATTATTAACATAATTATATAACTTATTAACTGAGAGATGTTTATAATATTTAATGAATTGAAACTGTATTATTAGCCTTTTGGATATACTCTCTATTAATTATACCGATCTTCCCTATTGAACTCTATAGATTGAGGTAGTTTTGCAAAGTGCTAAGCCTCCAGAAAGATGTCATGTTCAAGCCATATAGAAAATGAATAACCACAATAACATGACCTAAGCACCCCACCAAATTCAGCTATGTAAAATAACTTGTGTGATTCTCTCTCTAAAGATACCTTTTTGTGCCCTCCCCTGATTGCTTTAAAAACATTTCTAGTGATTATACATTAGAGGATGCCATGAGAGTGCAAAATAAATTCATGGCAAAGGAAGGAGATAGCTGTAGGAGGGGCTAGGAGGTTTTTATCGTATTGGCAAAGCAGGCACTAAAACACATGGGGCATAGATCAAACCACACATCTCAAAATCGCTGCTTCTCCAAGAGCAACCCACAGCCCTTAATTGTCTCATTTAGGAAGATCCATGATCCATTTTATTGTTTGAGTCATTAGCTGTGGCACTGAATCACCCATCTTATTGCCTTCCTAAGAATGTCACATCTCCTAAGTGGGCTGAGTTTATTTTCTCTTCTGTTGGCCTTGTCTTTGCCTTTCTCCTGAGCTGAAGCTGGTTGAGAGCACACATGCTTAGCTAGCATTACTGCCAGTTTTCAGTTACAAGAGAAATATTTTTGCTTAGGTCAGCAAGTGCTATTGATTCCACTACTCAATTCATTCGCACTTCCCCCACCCCCAGTGACCTGTTTTTTTATGTGAGTCTGAGAATTCATGGTCTAGCAAGCATCTAGTGTTTGAAAGATACACAATCAGATCGCAGAGATGAAAGCTTTCATACACCCGAGTGCTATTTCCACCTCTTTTATGCTCTTCTAAAGCTAACCTGCTTGGATTTCATATGCATATGTTCATTTCTCTCTAACTGTTTCAAATCTAGTACAGGCATAGTTATTCAGGGGTTGTATTATTCTGATAGTAACATTTAATTCTCTGCATCTTTATTCTGCTCCCTGGCTGGCTGCCTTTTGATTGCCATAAGCATCTCATTGGTGAAAACAGAAAAAGTAGAACTAAAATTAATCCATAATTTTAGGGTAAAGAGAGTAAGAAACTACGGGATAAAATATCTTTTTTTCTGTAGATTTTCTTTATTAATGTTCTCCCTGTTTCTCAGGGTCTCTTTAGACTCAAGACAGGGGTTCTTAATCGTTTTCTGTGTCCTGCGTCTCTTTTGGTAGCCTGGTGAAGCCTGTGGACCTATGTTCAAAATAATATTTTTAAATGTATAAAATACATGATACCAAAAAACCTGATTTATTTTAAAATATGTTAAATGTTAAAAAAAAATGTTCACTAACCCGAAGTGAAGAATCTCTGGGTTAGAAAAAAAGAAACCCCAAGTCAAAAAAACTTTGAACTGAAGATATGTTCTCTGTGCAAAGAGTATTGAAACTTTGACTTTTGCATGGTACTGGGAAACAAAGGACCTTGCCTTTTCAGCTAAGAATAGAAGCAAGAGGATTTTCCATAGGGAGAGCATGCAACCCTTCCCAACATGCCTCACAGCAACTAAGGTTCTGATAGGAAGCAGAAGCTATGGCCTTCGCAGCTTGTCAAGATGCACAGGGTCAATGTTCAAGTCTTTAGGAGGACTGACTCCTTTTTCCCTGGGTAAGTCAAAGCAATGCATGGGCTTCTTAAGCGAGAAGAGTTTGTAGGAAGACCAGGTAGCTATGTTGTCTTCTAACCTTATTACTTGCTAGTGTTCCCCATCATGGACTCAACATTGCTACCACATGTGTCTGGGGTTCTGCTTACCAAGTGCTAACATGGTGACATTTATTGCTGGGGTTCTTAACCTGGGGCTATGGGTTTCAGGGGGCCTGTGAAGTTTTATGGTAAAAAAAAATATATCTTTGTTTTAATGTAATTGCTTTCCTTTGCTTAAAAATCTCAGATTTAGAAAATAGTAGAAAGTAGATATTCATCATTCCTGTCACACTCTAGGGAGAAAACGATTTGAGCCCTAGGTTCATTCTCTGAGAAGAAAATAAACAAGAATACAAACATCCACCATGCTGGAAAACCTTGAAGGTTTTATTGTCAATATCTTTACATTAATACTGATATCTCCTTTTTTTGTGCTGAGAAAAACAATCTGTTACACATAATGTAACTTTAATATACAACATAGAAATGCATTCTAAATTAGTTACAACAAGGACCTACAAAAAACTTCATAGGAAAAAAGGTTACCTAATATTGCCACCATGTTTGCAGTAGACCCTCTCCTTCTTGGCCTAATCACCATAGCGCCTATGTAAACAATGGTTATTTCCATGTCCTATGAGAACTGTCAATTATAAGGGTACTAAAATTGGCCTAAAAAGTTCTAACACATCACTAGGTACTGTACAGTCCTCAAAAATAATTTATTGTACTGTTTCTAAAAAAAGGTACTAGGGTTGGGTTTTTTTTTTCATTTTGCTTTGTTTTGTTTGATCGAGAATTGCATGGCATGTGCATGTTTGTCTAACAGTCTAAACACACGAGAACTGAACTGCAAAGTCACGATGATCACAGAGATGAAGTGGTGGAGTCGAGGACTTCCCTCCCGTTGCACACCGTGGGGACGTAAGTGCTGGCCGATGCTGGAAGACACAAACAGGAAGGAAGAGTCAGTGCTAGAAGGTGAATGGTGTTTGCATAGCGTAGACAGAGCCTTAGATTATCGAGTCAGAAGACTTGGGTTTTTGTCCTGGCTTTGACACTAGTTAGGTAGCTTTGGGCAAGTCATTTAATCTTTCCAAGACATAGTTTTCCCACATGTAAAATAGAGGATTAGTCTAAATCATCTTAAAGGTCTCTTTCAGATTCAGCCATCCTAGGCCTATTATGTAACCTACTCTTGGTTGAGAAAGAAGAGGCATATGGAGAATTCAAAACCAGAGGAGAAAAAAATTGAGGGGCAGCAGGGTATAGTGAGTGTCTAGAGAGCCAGCCTTGGAGTTAAGAATAATAGTAATAATAGCTAACATTTACATGTAGTACTAACTCTGAGCCAAGTACTGGGCCAAGTAGCTTACAATTGTTATGTCGTTTGGTGTTCACAAGAACCCTGGAAGGTAGGTGCTTTTAGTATTTCCATTTTGCATGTGAGGAAACCGAGGCAAACATCAGTTAAGTGACCTTCCCAGGGTCACACTGCTGGTTAGTGTTCAGCGCCAGATTTGACATTCCTGACACCAGGCCCAGGATTCAAGTTCTGCCTCTCACATGTGCTGGTTTTGTGACCCTGGGCAATCACATAACCTGTCAGTATTCTAGGCAACTCAACTCTGTAGGACTATAAGCTACAAAGCAGAGGCAGACCTGCATTGGTAGAGGGAGTTTCCTCATCTGGAAATCCATTATGTCAATGAACTCTTTCCCTCTTCCTTCCGGCTCTAGAAGGATTTCATGCTGAAGCCAATGTGTGGAATCTGTAGATGCCCATGTGGCCAAGTCCTATCTAGCTCATATTATCATATTAGGGGAATAGGGACTGGACTTGGGATTTCACTGGCAGAGTGGGTGGTCCTCCTGGGTGAGGAAATTCCCTCCACTAAAGCAGCCTGGCCCCTGCTCTGCAACTTCTGGAGAATGGCCTAGAGCACCAAGAAGTCCAGGGACAGGTCACACAACCAGGACATGGAAAGGGTGAGCCTTCAACTCAGAACTTCCTTATTTGGAGACAGGCTTTCTATTCACAGAGACACACTGTCTCTTGGTATTATATTAATAATAGTAAATGCATCTTGATTTTGCATGGTGTTTTATGCTTTATGAAGCAGTTTTACATATATTAATTGATCTCTGAAACAACCCTGGTAGGGAGGCAGTTTGGTTCTACCATCCCTGTTTTACAGGTGGCTCCAAGCAGTTACCATTTGCTAAAGGTCAAACAGCTAGCAAGTGGGAAACTTGAAACTTGAACCCAGGCCTACTGATCTTAAATCCACTATTTTCCTTTCTTTTACACTGCCTTTATAGGGCAGCTAGCCACAGTATAAAGTACTGTGCAGAATTCATGAAGACGACTTCATGAGTTCAAATCCGGCCTCAGACACTTACTAGCCGTGTGACCCTGGGCAAGTCACTTAACCCTGTTTGCTTCAGTTTTCTCAACCATAAAATGAGCTGGAGACGAAAACGGCAAACCAGTCCAGTATCTTGGTCAGGAAAACCCCAAATGAGGTTCCAAAGAGTTGGACATGACCCCACTTTAATACAATGTCTCCAAAACCCACCCCTGGCCCTACCCTTTTCAGCGTAGGGTTTCTGCATTGTGAACCTCCCTCAACTCACCTGGTCTTGGCTTGTTATTTCTTCAAATGTCTGAGTTTAGCAAATTAACCTGATAAACTATCAAGCCACTAATGATTTAATGGATAAAACCGATCAAGGTAACATTTGCATTTTAAAGGGACACTCATTTTAATCCAAAAGAGTGATTAATGGTGGAATTTTGGGAACTGAGGCATTTATCTGTTCATTGATAAAGGCTTATTGAATAAATGAAGTGCCTACTGTGTGTGAAACACTATAATGGATGAAGAAATAGAAGACTGGAATTGTCGTCCAGTTCAGTCTTCAACTTTACATGTTAATGTTCCAGAAGAGCAAGGTTTTAGATAGGATTCCTACTGTCAGCTGCTTACAGACTTTGAAAGCACCTCAGCCGTATATTATCCAAAGCATACCTGAAAGAGACTATTCTCTCTATGACAGAAGAATCGAATACACAGCCTGCAGGTGGCCCACAGTGCTTCTCGGTAAGGCCAGAAACAGATTAAAATAGAATTGGAAAGCATTTAACCAAATAAAAATACAATACAACATAGATAATAGAATATTTGAAAATGAAGTCAATATGCAGCAAATGGAGTGGTCCCTTTTTCTTTTTTTTTTAATTTATTTTTAATATGTTTAGTTTTCAGCATTGATTTTCACATGCGTTTGAATTACAGATTTTCTCCCCATTTCC